>OX352300.1:32876715-34126715 GCA_947086415.1 Pammene aurita | reverse complement strand
ACAAACATTGGTGCACGTAATTATGTCTACCAGTGACCAGTAAACAATAAGACTGTCAATTCTACAATTGTTGGGGTTTTTACCTCAAAACTTACTACCTGTGAGTTCCTATAATTGACTTCCTGTATTTATGAGTAATGTCACATCTGTTGGATCTCCAAAAAAATGTTTTATTGATATAAAGGAACCCTTATAGGAATCACTATTGTGCGGCTGTCCATCTTTACCACATCACGGCCAATTTTCGTCGACTACATATCTATTGAGTTGAAATTAGGTACACATGATGTAAATCGGTGATCCATATATATGGTTATGTAACATAATTAAATGGAATTTTAAGCAGTGGAGACAATATTAAAAAAATAAAGTTTTGCAAACTAGGTAGGTCTAAATATGGAATTGTATACATATACATAATAAATTGTATATAAATATTGAAGCTGTAAAAAAAGACGAAGATGACTTCTCGTGTTTGACCAGTTTTATTATCTGATTGTCAATTTAGCCTGGATCTGTCAACCATGATATTGATGACATGTATCAATGACAGGCGTGCAGACGTAGACGATATTAAGGTCTACAGTCTTGTCATTTTCTAGGCTCTGGCGTCATTATCGTGAATAGATCATACTGCGCGCCCGACACTAATGGATCTAGCACAATTCTACCCCCTTTACAACTATCTCACCCCTACCACGATCGAAATAGATGCTAATTTCCCGTGGCACTTGTAAGTAAATGTGGACACGTGTAATATTGATAGTTCGACACAATTAATAGAATTTTCCTTGAACCTTATTAAAAAGCGTTAAGGTCTATAATGGCTTTTTGTTTTTGCCAGTAAGTTCGTTGACCAAACGGCTGTTCACCTGAGTGGCCTACAAAACGTCTCAATAGGCAATGGCCTGGCTTTTTAATAGATTCTACCAAACTAGAAAACTATTGATACTAGTATATGGACAAATAATTGTACGCCTACAATTATTATTGATACAAATATTTGGATATTCATACACAGTTTTCCTAGAAATAAGTTTATTTCTAACTACTTATCACAGTAAAGGTACTACTACGAGTACTGCAGTGCTGTTTAGTGTTTAAGTCATTATTGGACAAAAATATATAAACACAACCTTATTTTCATGGGTTTAAGGTCGTCTACAGTCGCCATCAGAAATATCGGAGCGGTCAAAGTGGTCACAAATATCTGAACAACGCCTCTATAGCCACGGCGATAAAGTGCATGTTGGCCACTCTGATATATTTGATGGCGACTGTACACATATTTTTGTCCAATGGCTCGCATAGATATTCGAGAACTCGATTGTACCGACTAGGCGAGGAGCCCATTATGTTCCATATTTTAAAATTTCTACCTTCAACGTTTTAGGTTGTGCGTTGTCTGTCAGTATCCAGTTAATGCGACTGTATTTTGCTCTATGTGAGGTATATTCCATATAGATTATTGTATAGTTTATCTAGACACGCGGCAGCGTGTCAATCCAAGTTCAAGCAAAGGATTTGGCTAGCCAGCGCCGAGTGTATATTACACGAACCACTTTGTGCCACTTTTGACCATTCTATAACTCAAAACCTCTTTAACGTAAACTCATAAAACTACGTGTGTTTAATTATATCCATAAGGACATCTAGAAGCCCAAATTTCATGAAGCTAGCTCAAACGGTTATAAAGATATGAAGGTCAAAAAGTCGTAAATTTTAGCACTGACTGACTGACTGACATATCTATACATATAATAAAGCTGAAGAGGGTCGAAAGTCTGTACATGGAATATATTCGAAAAAAAGTTGGCTGGGGATACTTAGAATCGATAACAGAACACGTTCCAACAATTTTTAGAATTTTTGTCTGTTTGTCTGTTTGTCTGTTTATCTGTTTATCTGTTTATCTGTTTGTCTGTTTATTTGACCGCGCATCACGTGAAAACGGCTGAACGGATTTTGATGAAATTTTGTATAGAGATAGTTTGAGTCCCGGGAAAGGATAATAAATAGTTTTCATCCCGAAAATCAACCCTGGAGGGGGCGAAAAAGGGGTTGAAAGTTTGTATGGAGAATTTTTAATAGAAATTAGTATGGAGATAATTTGAGTCCCGAGAAACGACAGAACAGTTTTCATCCCGATAATAAACCCTTGTGGGGGTGAAAAGGGGGTTGAAAGTTGATATGAGGATTTTTTTACCGCTGAACTGATAAAGATGAAATTTGGTATAGAGATAGTATGGGTCTCAAGAAAGGACAAAGGATAGTTTTCACCCCGAAAATCAACCCTAAAGGGGTGAAAATAATTATTAATCGCAGAATTGATTTAGATAAAATTTGGTTGGTTGGTTGAGCTCTGGAAAAGGAAATAAAATAGTTTTATCTCAGAAATTATACCTTAAGCGGATGCAAAAGGGGTGGTAGTTTACATGGGGAAGAAACAACCAATAACCGCTGTACCTATTTAGATGAAATTTGGTATTGAAATACAAGTGGAATAGTGACCCAGTGTCCTAAAAATAGTACATCATATTTTAAAATTTCACCTTCTGGAACAAGATCTAATTTTGAATAAAAAAAGATGACCTCGTGGGCCATTATGACAAGATTGTACGTCCCAATAATTAAGCGGATGCAAAAGGGGTGGAAGTTTACATGGGGAAGAAGCAACCAATAACCGCTGTACGTACTTATATGAAATTTGGTATTGAAATAGTTTGTAATTTTTTGGTCAAGGTGTTCATATTTATAACAAGTTACCGGTCGATGCTTTAAATTTAACTTTACCCGCTGTTAAGAAATATTTGAAAATGTCATTAATGTCAAAGGGTTGTCGTAGGTTCGAGGACTATATATGACGGACATAGATGCAAGGCCCAAACCAGAAACTACTACAAAATCATCTAACATTTATAGGACACCGTTTAGGCAGGAAAACATATCAAACGTTTTGTGAAGCGGTCAGATTAGGATTTATTTTTCTTTATAATTAAACAATAGGTACATTATCTGTCCCTCAAGCTGTTTTCAACCGACTTCAAGATTTCGAAGGAGTAGGTTATCAATTTGTCTGGATCTTTGTTTTTGCTATTTTTTTATTTTTTTATGTATGTTTACCGATTATTCGAAGACGGCTGGACCGATTTGGAAAATTCTTCTTTTGTTTGAAAGAGTATACTTCACAGTTGGTCCCATTGTAACCAGGTCAGGATCTGATAATGGGATCCTGGAGAAATCGAGGGAACTCTTCAACTATTATAGGCACACCTATAGTGATTTGAGTATTTTTTACATCATCTCGAGCATTTGCTTTTGGAAAGGTGGATGCTAAGTGAAGTCGGTTCTTTTTTAACCGACTTCAAGATTTGAAAAGAGGAGGTTCTCAATTCGGCGTGTATGTTTTTTTTTTTTTTTTTTTTGTTTTTTTTTTTATGTTTGTTACTCCATAACTCCGTCATGTCTGAACCGATTTTGAAAATTCTTTTTTTGATTGTAAGTATATATATACAGATTGGTCCCGTTGTTGTCAAAACGCAGTTCTGATGATGGAATCCATGAGGAATCGAGGGAACTCCTCAAATCTTAAAGGCATACATATAGTGATTTTTATATTTTTATCAACAAAACCATCATTTTCATTCAAAACAGTGACATTTGATGAAGTAGAACTGCTGATGATGATCAGAACGGAACTCTTCAACGACGCATAGTTCACGTTTGGCGATTCGTCCTCTTCGCTGTGTTTGTTTAGCAAGTTTAATTGTCAGAACAAATGTTCGTCAAGCTCAAGTTCTGATGATGGGATCCATGAAGAATCGAGGGAACTCCTCAAATCTTAAGGGCTTACACATAGTGATTTTTGTATTTTTATCAACAAATCAAGCATTTTCATTCAAAAGAGTGACATTTGATGAAGTGGAACTGCTGATGATGAACAGAACGGAACTCTTCAACGACGCATAGTTCATGTTTGGCGATTCTTCCTCTTCGCTATGTTTGTTAAGCAAGTTAGATTGTCAGGACCAATTTTCGGCAAGCTCAAGTTCTGATGATGAGTTCCACGAGGAATCGAGGGAATTCCTCAAATCTTAAAGGCATACATAAAGTGACTTTTGTATTTTTATCAACAAATCAAGCATTTTCATTCAAAAGAGTGACATTTGATGAAGTAGAACTGCTGATGATAATCAGAACGGAACTCTTCAACGACGCATAGTTCACGTTTGGCGATTTGTCCTCTCCGCTGCGTTTTTTAAGCAAGTTATTTCATTGTATGGAATCTAAGTGCACCATCTACAATAATCCTTCACCGGCTACCCCCATTGAAGTCGGTTTTTTTTTCTTAAAAATTATTGTTTAAAATTATGATATGTCTTCTTGAAGAACTACGCATTATTTTGTATCTTTAAGATCTAATAATGTATTACTGTTTTGAAAACAATAAGTCCCGTCGAGTTTCTTTTCGGTCATACATAATACTTCTCGGGCCAGGTGTAGGGTTAGAACCGGTGGTAGACCAGGTGTAGGGTTCGCGGATGGGGGGGAGGGGGTCCCGATAATGCGACACCTATAAGATTGAGAAACATGTAAAATGGAAGGAAATAAAAAAATATGAAATAGAATAAAGTGGAGTGAAGTGAAAAATTTCGAATATTTCAAAATTTCAAAAACTTCAAATATTCAAGAATTTCAAGAATTTCAAGAATTTCAAAAATTTCAAAAATTTCAAAAATTTCAAAAATTTCAAAAATTTCAAAAATTTCAAGAATTTCAAAAATTTCAAAAATTTCAAAAATTTCAAAAATTTCAAAAAATTTAAAAATTTCAAAAATTTCAAAAATTTCAAGTTTCTAAAATTTCAAAAATTTCAAATACTTCAAATATTTCAAAAATTTCAAAAATATCAAAAAATTCAAAAATATCAAAAAATTCAAAAATTTCAAAAACTCGAGATTTCAAAATTTTTAAAAATTTCAAAAAATTCAAAAATTTCAAAAATTTCAAGAATTTAAAAAATTCCTAAAATTTCTAAAATATTAATGAAATAATATAAATTCGTTCGTTTTTTTTTTCTCTGACGTTCATTAGTGCATTGTAATGTGCATACATTGAAGAATAAATATCTTGATCAACACCAATATCATAAATCCTCTATTTCGCGTTCGGAAACCGTATGTAATTACCACCATTATTTCAACCAGTAACGTAGTGACAGTGTGGTAAAAACGTATGAAAATTAATTACCTACGGTAAGTAAAATCCACCCTCCTCCCCGACCGCCGGCACGCCGGTTACATAAACTACTATTTATCTCTTTTTAGTTTCGCCATGTCCGTCCGTCTGTCTGTCCGCGGTCTAGCTCAGTGACCGTTCGCACTAGAAAGCTGAAATTTGGTATCAGTATGTGCATTAATCACGCCGCCAAAGTAATAGAATAATAACTAAAAAAAATATTTTTATTAGGGTAGGTACACATAAAATGGGGGGTGACTTTTTTTTCGCTCCAACTCTATCGTGTTGGGTATTATTGAATAAGTCTTTCAAAAAGAATACAGGTCTTCTAAGACATTTTTCGGATGAAACTGATAGTTTCGTAAATATTAGATCTGAAAGTTCAAAAAAGGGCGTCTCCTCCATCTAACTTTTGAACCGTGGGTCCAAAAAAATAGAGAACAATAATGGAAGTGAGGCCTGATAAGAACTTTCAATAAAAACTATGTTGAATGAAATCGGTTCAGCCGTTTTTGAATTATCAGTCAAAAACGCATAGTGAAAGGAAGTGCCGGATAGTAAAATGACGTAAGCGCCGCCAAATATCCCTTAATATACGACCTTTTGAACGGATGTTTTGTAACAGGGCGGCAACTACGAAACTCTACACTGAGCATCGCCCGACATGCTCTTGGCCGTTTTTTTTTTTGCATTGTTATCCCTGAAATCACCCCTTAAGGATTACTAATTCCAATTCAAGAAAATCCCCAGCCAGGTTATACGTAGGCTATAAAAATTCAACGTCTAAAACGGGGGGGTAGCCACTACACTCGCTTAGTACACCTTAAATAGAAAAAATCATTACTGACCCCCTCTAAAAGTCATTTCTGCATTTGTGACCCCCCCCCCCACCCAAATTTCTACCGCTCTGCAACCGCGCCTGTTCTTACCTTTCATGCTTAGACTGATTTGACGGGAAGATCGATTTGGATGACATTTGCCATGGACATGAACGTATAAATATGAAAGTGGTACTGTATCGTCCGATATACACCTGCTACTCTATGTCTTTTAAATCAGGGCAAAAAAAAATTATAACGACAAAAAAATGTATTGATTTTTGACTGTAGTTTCATTTTGTGGTAATTGTAAAAAAAATATCAGGACAACTGTCCTCTAGCGTATCCATCTGTCAACTTTACTTCACGTTCCGCCTCCAGGGTAGAGGGAGCGAAATTAGGGGTGAATTAGCCGCTTACTGACACAGACCAAATTCCACGCGGGCGGAGCCGCGGGCACAGCTAGTAGTACCTAAATCTAACCTACTTCCAGATGACCTAGAAGGATGAAATTTGGAATCCAGCTCGGTAATTGTGTATAAGCGTTGGAAAATATCTAAAAATAAAAAAATGTTAATAAATAGGGGGGTCCCCATACAATTTTTTTTAATTGTATCGTTGGATATATGTACTATTAAAAAGTAAGATTTCACATTTTTAAATAAGAGCAATTGTTATAGGTATCCAATAAAGCAAAGAAATAGAGTTTAATACTTGTTCATAATGTTATTTTGTTCCTATAAATACATATTTGGATTTTGCATAGAACTTGGCACTCATTTAGATCTCCATTCTTTTTGCGACGAAGCTCACAGCCAAGCATAATTTTTGTATTGAACTTGGCTCTCCTTTTTTACATTTATGTTTTTGGTGGGATTTTATTTACTTCAAATGCCCCAGACTTTCAAGGGTGCGCTTCATAATAAGGTCAGTCCCTCTACCCCCATAAAGTCGACAATTTTCTACTTATAAAATTCACTTTGTAAATAATGTCTATTACTATTGCGAAATACCTCACATTTTTCGTATAATTAACCCCCTGGGACAGGGCGCATGCTAGGACTGTTATTATACATCGCTTAGCGAGTATTCGGCTAAATCTGGCCAGTGGAACGATGATTTAGGAATTGGTATAAAATCTATATATATATATACCAATACCTAAATCATCGTCCTATGGCCTAAGTATACATATATATATACTACCTACCTACCTACCTATGGCCTAAGTATATATATATATATATATACTTAGGCCATAGGATCACACTTGGTTCAGAGAACCAAGTCGCCGAAGTTGAACGCAGGATTGCGCAAGGATGCGCAGCTTTCGACGCGAACAAAGCAGTTTTCCAGCCCAAGAAGATTAATCAACATCTAAAAACCAAAGTTATCAACCAGTGTGTCTTGCCCGTCTTCCTTTATGGGATGGAAACCTCCACATTGACAGAAAGGTCTGCTGAAAAGCTTCGTGTTGCACAAAGAGCAGTGGAGCGATCAATGCTTGGAATGACGCTAACGCACCGAAAAAGAAACGAGTGAATCAGACGAGTCACAATACTCAAAGACGTGGTGGATGAGATTGGTCATAGAAAGTGGAGATGGGCAGGGCACATTGCCAGGATGGACAATACCCGCTGAGCGAGACGCACCCTCAATTGGAAACTCACGCGGTCGTGGCAAACCACCAATGAGATCGAAGGACGACATCTGTCAACAGGCCGGCGAGAACTTATATCCGCAGGTCGCACTCACACAGGTTCGACTATGATTAGCGAGTGTTAGGAAATACCAACAGCAGTCCAAGCGTGCGAAATGTTCACTTTGTTCACGCCATCACGCTAAGGTCGAGCATGTGTTGACTGGCCAGCCACGGGAAAGAGCGCTGTTAGACTTTTTAGATATTGCCTAGGAATACAACCAGAAAAGTCTAGAAGTAAAACCATAGTACTTAGTAATTGAAGCCCATTGGCATCGGTACGATCCGTAGCTCAAAATTACCGTTTTCTGTTTTGGAGCAACTGTTCATAAAAACTTTCTAGGTACCTTTTTATTATACTTCAATGTATTTTCTCAAAAATACGCACAGAAATATATTCCAGCCTTGTATCCCTATTCGCCCTCCCTAGGTAATTGGCCATCACACTAAGCTGCGTTTCCACCAGATATGAGTGAGGATGCGTTGTGAAGAATGTGTTTGTTAGGAACCCATCCTAAGGCGGTTGTCACACTAACGCCGCGTCTCGTTGCGAGACGCGGAGCAACGGACTCGCATGCGGAAACAACGCACCTACGTCCGAGTTTTCTCCGCATCTCCGTCCGGAGCCGCGATGCGCGACGTCCCGCGTTACTTCCGTCTCGCGTTCAAGTCACATTCGAACGTTAAGGTGAAAATAGTTCCTATTTGTCGATAAAATGTACACGGTACTTATTCAGAACGCTGCGGTGATACTTTCAGTTTGGTTTTTGTACAATCGAGTCATGAAACGCAGAAGACACTGGGTACTTCCCTATTTACAAACCAGACCTATAAATGGATCTTTTGCTAGATATTACCAAGATTTAAGGCAATACGAAGAATTTTTTTTTAATTGCACCCGTATGTCAACCGCGTCATTTGATTATTTGCTAAGCAAAATTGGAGTGATTATTACTGGCGCGGACACAAATTTTCGACGTTCTATTACAGCGGAAGAAAAGCTACTACTTCAATCTTCAATTATATTTTTATAAGAATTCCTAGATTATGATTAAACGAACGACTTTCAATTTCAAAAATAAACTTATAGACGTCGATATCCATTGCGCCTACGTCCTTTCTTGCACTAAAATTCGTACGGCACTGCGGAGCTCGGTGTGACATACTCTGCGGCACGCACCGCGTCTCCGTCCGAGCGCGCGAGTCGTCGTGCGTCTCGCTCCTCCGCGCGTCGAGGCGGAGCCAGTGTGTCGTACCATGCGATTTTTCTATACAAAATCAAGATTCTACATACAAAGTTAAAAAACGCATCAACGGACGTCGCTGCGAGATGCGGAGCAGTGTGACGACCGCCTTAAGCTGCGCTGCGATCTGCGAGGATAAGTAAATGAAGTGATTCTATAGGTTCCTAAAAACACATTCCTTGCAACACATCCTCACTCATCTCTGGTGGAAACGCAGCCCATTTTCCTATCCTATGCCTACGATTCCATCATTAAGTCCGGCACGATTACTTTGAACATATAAAATATAAGTAGATTAGTATGTAAGGTTGGGTGGAAATAAGGAGACGCGGCCACTCTCTAACTCGGTGTAACCAAAGCCACACAAAGCACGATGGTTGAGTGTGCTCACTCCGTGGATAATCATCACACCTGGAGGCGTCTCTCAAACCCTGCCTGTTCTGGAAAAGGACGAGGACAACGACCGTAAAATGGAACCATTGCCATAATCACGACCACAAGAGTGAATGACTGATGAGATGTATATTTAATTTATGTTATCTATCAATCAATAAGCGAACCACCAATCCTTAAGACTCTTAAGAGCCACACAAGCGGTGAGGTTTCCTTGAATTAATCAATTATCCGTATTATAGAAGAAGCCTTGTTGAAAAACCTCCGGCGCATCTGCTAGTGTTCACAAGTAAACGAGGGCATAGGAGCAGGTCATTTTAACGGTTGATATTATAGTATTTACTTTATTTAATTGACCAATAAAGAAATGTTTGCACTTCCATGTACAAATATAACGCAAGCTTTGAATACTTTTTTCCGAGTACCAATTTTTATGCAAAATATCGTTTATAGAAAATTAAGGCTAAGACTGCGTTTCCACCAGAGATGAGTGAAGATGCGTTGCGGGGAGTGTGTTTGTTAAGAACCATTCATAGAGCTGCGCTGTGCAAAAATGAAGTGATTCTATTGGTTCTTAAAAACACATTCCTCACAACACATCCTAGCTCATCTCTGGTGGAACCGGCGCAGTTTAAGGTAGATTTCATAATTCAGTGGAGTTTAGTTTTTTTATTCATTCTGGTTTCTGTACATGCCTACTATATGTAGCTCCATAATCAGCGGTCGTCTAAGCTGTAAGCATTATATAGACGGAGAGCTGGCCACGGCAGGAATGACACAATAATGAGAGCAACGAAATTGATATAGTTAAACTGCTATACTATTGTTATTACCTAATCTGGCAATCTGGCAGCTTTAAGCCGGGGGGTTCAAGAGTAGCAAACCAGTAAAGTTGTTTATAAATCTAGGGAACGACGCAATACTGAGAGTTCTTGCTTTAGTACGATATCGTGGCATTTGATGTATGTAATTGGAATATAACGTGAAAGCTGTCGCAGTGGGGGGGAAAAGAGGCAGGTTGAAGTTAAATGCATTTATACCGGACGCCTGCAGTTTATTTTAATCTGATCTGTGAAAACTGTTTGTAATTAATCAGGCGCTCGAATAAAACTTATTAGTTGACAGTTTTCGATGCCAAGACGATATTACCGATAGTAATTTCTAAATAGGAAATCGACTTTAACAGCCAGGATTCTCGGTTTAAATTGTTATGAAAAAATATGTTACATATTAGGTTTTGTTCTGATAATGAACTTAGCTTACAAAGCCACATCATAATACAGCTACTCGTTACTAGATTGCGCTTATATCTACTAAACATAGACAGAATATTACATTTGAATTCCAACTGCTGACCCAGCACGGGTGAGCAGTAGATAATAAACCAATATAAGTGTGCCGCATTGCTACGAATCGCGCGGTCATGTAATACTGGCAGTAAGAGAAATTGGCTCGCCAAGGGGCGCACAACCATTAGGAACTTACAGATATATGGCTGCCTAATTTGTCGATAAAAATATTAACCCTTAGCCATACCTGAATATTTTGATCATTAATACTCAGAGAATTCAACCAACCGGAGTCGCCATTGACAGGCGTTCCCTTCTGCCGAAAACATATGACCAGTGGTCATACACATGTATGGACTGACGTTTATCTGACGTATCATCCCGTCCGGGTTGAAATCTCTAAGTTGAATACCGATTCTGATAGCCATCAGCTTAAAATAAAAGTTCTTATTTTATTATTATATTCTCTTTATTTATTACAATATCAATATAAAAGTAATGTTGGAAATGTCATTGTGATAGTTGCCTTCCCCATTCATTTTAATAACATTAAGTAAGATTTAAACAAGGGTGTACATCTGAACGAAGTGACAGCTACGGCCTTGGAACGTATCGGATACCGTTTCGGGGTTGTCAAAATCTCCTTTGTTTATTTGCTGCATGACCACAGGTAAGATAAAATATTTATGTAGTTTATGTAGTAGTTTCGTTCTAAAATAACGGTTAGATTGGGCAAATTAACTAATAAATCTTACATTAATGTATTTTTGTATTAAAATTACTGATGTATCAGGTAGATTAGGGCAGGTCCAGCAATCAAACTAATCGCGTACTTGTCAACCCTAGATAATCGACAGGAAAAATTGTATGTAGACGTCATGTGCCACCGTTCATATGTCAAAGTTCTGTCAAACACTGATTTTGTAGGGAAGATTGAAGAGGAATGGCATGAAACCTTTGCGGAATGAAGATTAATACAATAAATGTCAAAGTCAAAGTCAAATAGTTTATTTGTACAACATGGGTATATATATAGTACAAAAAGAGGTCTGTACCTCTGCCTAAGACCTGTGTCTTAGGCCCTGGGTTTTCTGACCACCCGTCGCCGGCGGCCGGCGACCGACTCGTGTCCGCCGCCGACGACGTTCGGATGTTTTGTTCAGGTCGGTCGCCGGCCGCCGGCGACGGGTGGTCAGAAAACCCAGGGCCTTACAGAAATGACGCTTCAAAAATGGGTATTTTATTGGTTAACAAGACATGAGACATTTTATTTTTGTAAACCCAAAAATGGGTTAAGTTTTCACATGAGCATTGTTTAACTTTACTCGTTTTAATATTTTATGTCGATGCTTATCCTTGCCTATTAATCATGAAGTTGTATCGATATAAATATCGACTTTGCGCAGCATTTGAGTAGCGAGTATTTGTAGTGACAGAATGATAGATTACCTCACTAAGATCCCGAACTTTAGCGTTTATGAAGGCTTGCAGTCGTTATCTATATGCTGTTTTATTTATTAAATATTGAGTCGCCTGTCGCACCAGTGGATTGTAGGTTATGACAATATTTGAACTACAAAACCTAACGCGTACTCAATGAACTCGATTCATTTCTCATTTTATAAGAAAGATTGGCGCCATTCGTATGCGGGAACATTCATACTTTGGCCATATCTCGATTTTAAAAACATGCTGACACTTATTTTTGTACTTATGGAAGATTCCTTCTCATACGCTTAAAATACTCTCGAATAATGGTAACATTACCACTGTTGGTTTCCTTGAAAAGAGTTTTTGTGTTTTTGATAACTGCGGCCTCTTTTTGATAACTTCCTGCCTGTGAGTACCAAGAAGCTGCTTGTGCAGGCTTTAATTTTTCCTATTATAGACTAAGCTGATGTGTGCACTACCAACATTTCCCAGGCTTCCCTAAACAGACTCGATCGATATTAAATAATGCCAAACGCTGTACTTTCGGCTTGCGTAAATTCGATCACGTCTCAGGTTATCGTTACCAACTCCAATGGCAGCCTGCACGTCAACGCAGGACTCTTAGAATTCTCTGTAAGTACTCTCTTCTCTATTTTGTTTGATCTCTCTGTTCCAGACTACCTTAAGTCCAAATTCAGTTTTGTCAACCCCCGTCCCGGGTGTGAACTTCGCTCCTCCCAGTCTCTTAAGCTTCTAGTACATCCTCCCCATAGCGGTTATCTCTCTTCTTCTTTTACAATCCAGACTATTTGTCTCTGGAATGCACTTCCCCTGACAATAAGACAAGCCCCAAGCAAGTTCGTTTTCAAACGCTTGCTTCACAAGCACCTGCTGGATCATGACCAGCGTGAATGAGTTTTTTCCCCTTTGCGCGTATGCATTATAATACTCGTATATACGTATGTTTATTAGTATGTATATATATTGGTATTTGTGAAGTTTATGTAGCATATATCGAAGTATATTTAAGTAGGTACAAATAAGTTATAGGATAAATCAGCAAGTTTTCTCTTACAGCACCCACTTTAGCGAATTTCTGTATGGCCCTATGGTTGACTTGTAGAGAATGCCTTGAGGCATTAAGTCCGCCATTTGTACTTATTTTTACTTTGCAATGAAGTTTAAATAAATAACTAAAATTCTTGGGTGCATATTTAGATGCACTATCTGTAGTAATGTTTGTTACTATTGCAGAGTTATTTTGCATAGTTTATGACCAAATACCAAACAATATAAAATGTACATTATTTTTGGGAAACTTATCCCAAACCTAATGTACCATCGGGTTCATAATTGCATATCCAATTTATACGTAAACGTACAGTACGTACAGTAAACGTGATGCTACAAAAAAAACGTATAACATCCTAGTAACTATTTTTATGAGTATTTTTTTAGTATTTACTCAATTCCGGAAAATATTATAGGGCAGATGCCCCGGTTGTGGCCACTGTGCCGGTTTTGGCCATTTTCAAAATTACTAAGGCATAGACAAATTTACAAGTCTATGGTTTATAGAGTTGATATAAGAGTAAATTATGGCAGCACAGATGGCCCTGTCATCTGTCATATATCAGTTGTCAGCGTAGCACTATCTGTGTGGCTGCTAAAGTGTTTAATAAGTTACCCGTATAAATTAAATCACTCAATTACTTAAAATTTCTGACAGCACTTAAAAAACATGTTATTGACTTATGCCCCTACAGCTTAAGTGAATATTATAATATTGGTCACTGTTAGTTAATAAGTATGTATATATTATAAAATGTTAGTTCATAAGTACATAAATATGTAGCTACACCCACTGGATAAAATTGTATTGATACTATCTGTATTGCTTAACATCATTATGTACACATACAATTTATGGCTAAATAAAAAAATAAAATAAAAATAAAATACCATGGAAAAAAATGGCCAAAAGTTACTCTTGGGCTTTTTTTTAATATTTCTCAAAAGAAAAAAAGATCAGAATCTTAACAGCGAAAGTTCATATAAATATAGTCATACATATTTTATTGAATTTAAACTTTCGTGAGACATAGTAACACTGTATAAGTTTAAGACTCATTAAATAAATAATTTCATCATTCCTTATTGATACAAAATGACAGACGTCTGAATAAACAAACTCTCCTTAAAGTGGCCCAAACCGGGGCATTAGCCCTAATATTTTTAGATGATCGTTTTCAGAAAAAATATTAGCCGTTTTAAAAATTGTTTTCCTAGTACCTGCACTCAATTTTCTACTCTTTAAAACAATATATTATTTTTAATTAGTAGGTACAGTTGCCATCAAATATATCGGAGAGGCCAAGGTACTCAAAAATATCTGATCATACACTTTATCGCCTTGACAATAGAGGCGTTGTTCAGATATTTGTGACCACCTTGCCCGCTAAGATATATCTGATGGCGACTGTACTTAAATTTTTAACGCTAATATATGTGCCCGTAGTGATCACGCGAGTCGTTTTGTATGCTCAATCTAATATGTACATACGTTGTGCCGTTTATTCCCACCAATAGTTGTGCGTACCTTGGCGAGCCAACTGCTCAAACTACCAGTGTAACATGACCGCGAAATTCGTAGCAATGCAGCACACTTATACTGGTTTATTTTCTACTGCTCACCCGTGCTAGGTCAGCAGTTGGAGTTCAAATGTCATTCCCTGTCTATGTTTAGTAGATATTAGCGCAATCTAGTAACGAGTAGCTGTATTATGATGTGGCTTTGTAAGCTAAGTTCATTATCAGAACAAAACCTAATATGTAACATATTTTTTCATAACAATTTAAACCGAGAATCCTGGCTGTTAAAGTCGATTTCCTATTTAGAAATAACTATCGGTAATATCGTCTTGGCATCGAAAACTGTCAACTAATAAGTTTTATTCGAGCGCCTGATTAATTACAAACAGTTTTCACAGATCAGATTAAAATAAACTGCAGGCGTCCGGTATAAATGCATTTAACTTCAACCTGCCTCTTTTCCCCCCCACTGCGACAGCTTCCACGTTATATTCCAATTACATACATCAAATGCCACGATATCGTACTAAAGCAAGAACTCTCAGTATTGCGTCGTTCCCTAGATTTATAAACAACTTTACTGGTTTGCTACTCTTGAACCCCCCGGCTTAAAGCTGCCAGATTGCCAGATTAGGTAATAACAATAGTATAGCAGTTTAACTATATCAATTTCGTTGCTCTCATTATTGTGTCATTCCTGCCGTGGCCAGCTCTTAGTCCAATATATGTCGTTTAGATTAGCTCCGACCTTCCCTTCTTATAATAAACAATGTTACTTACATAAAATGCTACTGCATTAGTGACCTAAAACTGTTTCAGTTTGTACATAATTAAGTAGTGTCATGGGATGTAATGCGTAATTGCAATGTATTTTAATATTATATATCGTTCCTCCCTCCTCGCGTCGTGCACCTCATTACTGAGGGTCGTGATTCCCCCAATGGGAGATTAATTTGTCTCTAATGATGCTCCTCCATCTGTGTCTGTCTTTAGCATCATACATCGTTAGCATCATATTATCGTTACATCACTTCAAATATTATCGAAATGAACCACTAATACCACTATACATAGGTAATTATGTTTGATCAACCTTCGCTGCTCTTACCAATGAGATTGTAGGTACATACGATAAGAGTACATGGGTACTCGCAGTTCTGCAAATCTATCTGCTATGTCTTGAGTAGCAAACCCGCATAGAGCTTCCATGAGAACTGAGGACCCGAAAAACCTTCTGGCACAGTCACCAGCAAAAGCAGCTAAGCAGGCGAGGTGCTCAAAATTGTCATGACACGCTCTTAACAATAAAGTTGTGTCAAACACATTTTCAAAACTCTACTAGGCACTGCCTAGTGGGTGCGGAAATATTATATGCGCATTACAAATGCTTAACTGCAAACTGACTGGGACAAGAATATATGCTTAAAGAGGTCATATGTGAAATTAGGTAAACTCAAATTCAACTTTGATCCCTACAAAATAAAGTTAAAATTTCAAATGAACGTGAAGAGGTCATATAACGTTTATGGTGGATGGGTATTTCAGCAACACGCGATAGGCTTTTGGGCTGACATGTAGTGTTTGCACGACACTTTCTTACTGACAGTTTCCTCAACATGATCGTCGCTTGTTTTATTATCTTTTTGTGAATTGGAGTTTATTTGAAACAATGGAAATTGGTGTTATTCGATTACTTTCGATCTTTTTTTTTGTTTTATTTAAGTTTACATGTTTCAACTACGCTAGAATTTATAATTGTACGGAGTGACTTGACAAGTCAACAAACACAAATATTGCCGCAATTCGGCTAGTGCTGTTCTTATCGATATTTTTATTTGATTATTGAGGGTTCTACAAACGCCGCGACTTATTGGTTGCGATATTGTCGCTGCAACTTGATTAAGGCTGAAGAATGCTGCAACATGATGTGGAAAATACGTTACTTTTACGGAATGACAGTTACTTGTTGATAACACTATGCGGTACGCGACAAATTAAAGTCAATTTATAACTTCTGTACATCCTATTGGAGACAAGAATAATTTCTAAAAGCGGCTACTCATACACCTGCCGTAGGGTTAATACCGGGCGCATGGCTTAGTGAATTCAACCAACCGGAGCGGCCATGTCTCTCATTTTCTTTACAAAAAAAGTCTGCCGATTTTTGCGGGGGAGGCGAACGTCAAATGTATGGCTATTCGTACGTAACGTACAAATAGCCACGTCAGATAAACGTCAGTACGTACATTAATATGACCACTGGTCTTATTTATTGACCATTGTTTTCGGCAGAGGGGAAAGCCTGTCAATGGCCGCTCCGGTTAGTTAAATTCTCCAAGCGCACGGCGGTCGGGCCAATATTGGGATTTCTCTACACACATGCCTGCCGTTCAGTTTGTGAGTGAATATCTTGCTGAACGCAAGTCTCTAAAATGGCGCCAGAGGTAGCTTAGAGTGAGGAATAGGACATAGGATACTTAACTACTTTTTATCCCGAAAAAAAAACTTTTTCAGAGGGCCACACGATAGCCGAATTCTATGCGGACGAATAATTATCCAAGTATCTTTTCGTCTATTTTAGAAGTAGTTAAGTAGGTATTTTTGAGAAATATCGTCTTCTGACTGTTCGTAAATATTGTTACGTTTTGTTGTTATTACTCGTAGAAGTGATGAATTGAAGCTTGTGATTATTAAGCGATGTTGCCTCGGATTACGGATTCCTGTGGACGTGCAAGTATTAGAGCCAGAACAATGTTCATCCAAAATGTCGCCTCCATAATAAAGAGCTCAGAGTTATAGAAACTATATAATAGTAGTCCGCCTCGAACTCGCGATTTCCTTGTAAATGCATTGACCAATATAACAAGACTCTTATGATGATTGTTTTGCGCTTTCTAGCTCCATAACCCATTGATCGATCCTGCTCATATACGAAATCTAAATTTATATTGATTTCTGCTATAACCCCAATAAATTTCATAAAGATTAGAAAAAATGTTACTACAGTTACCGCAACAACTATTCAAAATCAAAAAGCCATCGAAATGCAGCGATGTCCAGGTAGCCAGCTGACAGTTCCGTTTCCGTTTCATCCGAAGCTGTCTATAACTTCACTTCGCTTAGGCTCCGCTCGTTCGACGAGATAGAAAAATAAGTATATGATATGTTGTATAACATAACCATACGATTTATCAGCGGAAACGTATGTCTAAACTTTTGTCTGATTTGAATATTGTAGCATTTCAGGCTGTTACATGATAATTTAATTTCCTAACGTTAATGGATCCTTTAAATGGAATCGTATTGGTAGTGTTTAGTACAACATTACACTTTTCGATACTTTTTATCGACATATACTCATGACTATTTTATTTTTGCTATTCCAGGCAACATTTTAACTGTCAGTGATGTGTCAAGTCACTTTTTATAATTAGAAATTCAACAGTAGAGTAAGAATGCGTGCAGAGTACACCCATTTTACGAGTAGTTCAACTTCGAACAAAAAAGTGAGTGGGCCGCGGGCAAAAACAACTGACGACGCGACCGAATTAGGCATGATTACACAAAAAAACCGCCCAAGAGCGTGTCGGGCCACGCTCACTGTAGGGTTCCGTAGTTTTCCGTCCGTCACAGTAAGTGTCCCCACTTAAGAGTTAATAACACCGCCATGTAGGATATGATATGAGAGTTCCACGTACAGCGACTTCTATCGGCAAATTAAGTAAACTATTGCGCGCGAGCATAAAGTATGGAAGATGATTTTTTTGGGATAATTCTTTATTGCGTGAACCGATTTTCACCGTTTTTACTTTATTTGAAAGCACGTCATTTCATTGTAATTTTGTAGAAATTACAGGTACAATAAACACCTGCTTATACGGTTAAATTACAAACTTAGTTCAGAAATTATTTTGTATTTTTTTGTCAAAAACTATTCATCCTATCAAGTTCAAAATAATTTTCCTAGAAAGTTTTTGTAAAGTTCTACTTTTGAGATTTTTTTCATATTTTTAAAACTTATGGTTCAAAAGTTAGAGGGGGGGGGACGCATATTTTTTTACTTCTGGAGCGATTATTTCCGAAAATATTTACATTATCGAAAAATGATTTTAGGAAACCCCTATTCATTTTTAAATACCTATCCAATGATATATCACACGTTAGGGTTGAAATGAAAAAAAAAATCACTCCCCACTTTACGTATAGGGGAGGTACCCTAATAAAAAAAAATTCCACTTTTTATTTTACCACTTTGTTGGCGTGATTGATATACATATTAATACCAAATTAAAAAAAACGGTCACTGAGATTATCCGCGGACGGACGGACGGACGGACGGACGGACGGACGGACGGGCAGACATGGCGAAACTATAAGGGTTCCTAGTTGACTACGGAACCCTAAAAATGGCATCTGTCCATTAGGACAATTTTGCCAGTATCAAGTAGCGTCACAAAGTACGCTTGACGATATTCGGTAGAGGCCTTACTTTTTGTAAAGTGATAGCTGTGTTTTACAAACAGCACGTGGTGGCCAGCCACGGACCAACATACGATGATCAAAAGGTGGTTAGACGCGTTTTGAAACTAGTTCTTCATTGGCTGCACACTTGTTCGTTAAATCACTGCACAATAAGCTATCAATATTACACACTGAACTACATAAATTAATAAAAAAATATTCTCAAGACGACTTCGCCATCTTAGTTGCAACCGCAAGTCTTTATCTTATAAGTAGTGTGTCCCTAAACCGTTAGGTAGTTGACACTGTCATGCACTTCACTATGTATGCTTAGATCTTTAAAACTACGCAACGGATTTTGATGCGGTTTTTAGGGTTCCGTAGTCAACTAGGAACCCTTATAGTTTCGCCATGTCTGCCCGTCCGTCCGTCCGTCCGTCCGCGGATAATCTCAGTGACCGTTAGCACTAGAAAGCTGAAATTTGGTACTAATATGTATATCAATCACGCCGACAAAGTGGTAAAATAAAAAGTGTTTTTTTTATTTTATTAGGGTACCTCCCCTATACGTAAAGTGGGGAGTGATTTTTTTTTTCATTTCAACCCTAACGTGTGATATATTGTTGGATAGGTATTTAAAAATGAATAGGGGTTTACTAAAATCATTTTTCGATAATGTAAATATTTTCGGAAATAATCGCTCCAGAAGTAAAAAAATATGCGTCCCCCCCCCCCCCCCCTCTAACTTGGAACCATAAGTTTTAAAAATATGAAAAAAATTTCAAAAGTAGAACTTTATAAAAACTTTCTAGGAAAATTATTTTGAACTTGATAGGATGAATAGTTTTTGAAAAAAACTTACAAAATAATTTCTGAACTAAGTTTGTAATTTAACCGTATAAGCAGGTGTTTATTGTACCTGTAATTTCTACAAAATTACAATGAAATGACGTGCTTTCAAATAAAGTAAAAACGGTGAAAATCGGTTGACGCAAGAAATAATTATCCCATAAAAATCATCTTCCATACTTTAAGCTCGCGCGCAATAGTTTACTTAATTTGCCGATAGATGTCGCTGTACGTGGAACTCTCATATCATATCCTACATGGCGGCGTTATTAACTCTTAAGTGGGGACACTTACTGTGACGGACGGAAAACTACGGAACCCTACACTGAGCGTGGCCCGACACGCTCTTGGCCGGTTTTTTTAATAGATATAGTGATTCAAGAGGAAGTTTTATGTGTATAATACATGCACAATATAGTAGAGAACTGATAACTTTTGAGGTTGCTAATGTGATGTCATAAATAAACACATTTTTATGCGCTTACATTGCAAACGCTGGCTGAACCCTACAAGATAAATCAAAATAATGTACTTCAGTATTGTACACCTTAAAAAGGTCTACAAAAAAGTCCCGGGTCGCTATAGTAGTCAATAAAGTAACTTACGTTTTGGTGGACTGTGGTGGACGTAGATCCCGTCCTTCCTGGTGCCTCGCTCCTGCAGCCACTTCTTAATGCTCTCCATAACCTCTATGCGCTACGAAGTCGACGCTGGCAGGTTCAGGTCTGAATCTGCATGTTTTACTCGGGTGTTGTACCTAAAGAAATAATTAAGACAATTTTATATTGAATTTGAATGCTTCTTTTATAAAAAAAAGGATCAAAATAAACATCTTTATATTAAAAATAAGGTTCTGCCTGTACCTCTAAAATAATGGAATCACTTACATACAACCGCTTTTAACTAAAGTTTAAGTATATGTGTTTATAACAATCATGTTGGTGTATACAGAGTGTCTCATTCAAATCGGTCAGTATGGGAAAGTCTGAAACTATAAGACATACGAAGATCTGTTCTGAGGAACCATGTCATCGATTTTAATAACAAGAAACCGGCCAAGAGCGTGTCGGGCCACGCTCAGTGTAGGGTTCCGTAGTTTTCCGTTCGTCACAGTAAGTGTACCCACTTAAGAGTTAAAGACTAATGCCAAAAGGTCGTATCTGATGCCTATGGAAGAAGTTTTTTGGAAATAACTCAAAAATGGCTAGACCTATAATGTTCAAAATAATTTTCCTAAAAAGTTTATCATAACGCGCATCTACTCAATTTTTTTCATATTTTTTGAACTTACGGTGCAAAAGTTACACGGGGGGGGACGCTATTTTTCCGACTTTCGAAGCGATTATTTCCGAAAATATTTACATTATCAAAAAATGATTTTAGTAAACCCCTATTCATTTTTAAATACCTATCCAACAATATATCACACGTTAGGGTTGAAATGAAAAAAAAAATCACTCCCCACGTTACGTATAGGGGAGGTACCCTAATAAAAAAAAATATTCCACTTTTTATTTTACCACTTTGTCGGCGTGATTGATATGCATATTAGTAGTAAATTTCAGCTTTCTAGTGCTAACGGTCACTGAGATTATCCGCGGACGGACGGACGGACGGACGGGCAGACATGGCGAAACTATAAGGGTTCCTAGTTGACTACGGAACCCTAAAAACTGCATTCATACATTTTAAAAAACATCTGTACTCCGTTCGGGAATCGAACCCAGTTGTTTTGAAAAAAAAAACCTACACTATTTCTATTTAGATATCGATTGTGTAGGTCTAAATGTCTAGGTGTGTAGGTAGTAATTGTCTGTATGAAACATGATGTCTAAAATGAATAAAATGCATTGTTTCCACATACTTTAATTTATTTTAGTAGGTGCTCGAAGTGACCACCGCCTTTTTCAATACAATATTCAACACGTTTAGGTAACGATCTTACAATTGCATTTTGTATCTTCATATAATAAAATGCATTTTATTCATTTTAGACATCATGTTTCATACATACATTTACTGCTTAAGACCTACACAATCGATATCTAAATAGAAATAGTGTAGGTTTTTTTTTTTCAAAACAACCGGGTTCGATTCTCGAACGGAGTACAGATGTTTTTTAAAATGTATAAATGCAGTTTTTCTTGTTATTAAAATCGATGACATGGTTCCTCAGAACAGATCTTCGTATGTCTTATAGTTTCACACTTTCCCATACTGACCGATTTGAATGAGACACCCAGTATATGATATTATTTTAAAATATGACAAATAGTGTTCAACTACTAGACAGAGAGCTAGCCACGTCAAATATGACACAATAATGAGATCAAGGAAAACCCTCTAGTCAGTATGCTATACTATGCTTATTTCAAGATCTGAACATCTGGCAGCTGTAAAGTGGTGGAGGTCAAATAATGAAAACCACTTGAAGAAAACAAATCCGAGAGTTCTGGGTTTGATGAAATATTATGATAAATTATATAATATAATAAATAATGATGTAATATAATAATTAGATTATATCATTGCCAAAAGTTTCTGTTGGAGAAAAGTAGTGCCAAACGACGTATAATGTACCTAATTCATAGTTTGACGCCTACTGTTTTTGTTTTCGTAATAATACGCAATGTTTTTATTCCAATGTTAAAATAAAGGCATTGTCCTTTATAACTGACACAACTTCGGCAGTATTTACCTATTTTTGGTATTACTATTTTCCAATTCAAAAATGTTCCTCGTCTGTCACTCTGGCCTCCACCCATTACAAGCTGCCCAATGTCCGGATCTAGCAATAAGGATAGTATAGCAATCTAACCAGACGCGTTATGTTGCTCTCATTGTGTCATATCTGACGTGACCAGCTCTTAGTCCATACTTACTGGGGGTGCTAAACTCGATGAGGTCCATAAAACCACAATCATAAGCTTTCGATAATCATAATTATATTTATTTATTTAACTCATACATAATGTGTGTCAGTTAGTTTCTTGTTTAGGTAAAATCTTGCAAGCCAGATTTGAACCAGGGCCGTGATTCGACATTGCATAACTGACAGTCGCTTGCGAGACAACTACCTAACATACTTACTTTACTCTTTAGAGACAACTATGATATCACACTTTTGTGATAGTTGAAATCGGGGTGGAATCACTCAAGTGTGATATCTAAAATGGTGGCCATAGCCATAGACAAAACGCTCTAGCGAGACCTTCTGACAGCTTGACAGTTAGATGTGGACACGGGTGGACAGTATGGATATCAATATCACTCTATCCACTAGCGATCCAAGTGTGACATCCACGTCTCACAGTTTGGCATGTCGAATTGAGGCCCAGTTCCTGATGCCCGATTGAGCTGAAATTTTGCATACCTGCGTAACTTGGACAGTAATATAATATTTTGGTACCATCGAGCTGGTCTGATGTAGAACGAAGTTGGTCATAAGACCTCTGTGATAAAACCAGTGAAGCTCATTGTGTTTGGGTTTATTAGAATCATCTCGTTGAGCATTAGATGACTTTTGCAAGAAAAGTACAGTCGGCGTTTACTTACTATTAAAAACATAAAGACTAAAACTTATTTACGCTAATCTAAACTCATATAAAACTGGTTACCCAAACTACCCCAAAAGGGTAAAAACGGGATCCTAATACTAAGACTCCGCTGTCCGTCTGTATGTCTGTCTGTATGTCACCAGGCATCTCGTGAACCGTGATAGTTACAGTTGAAATTTTCACAGATGATGTATTTCTGTTGCCGCAATAACAACAAATACAAAAAAAAACAGAATAAAATAAATATTTTAGGCGGCTCCTTTATAGAAAATGGTACGGGACGCACTTGGCCAGTTTTTACTAATCAAAACCAGCCGTCAGCTAACAAAAATTCCAATTTAAAAATAAAAATGTACTTACCTTTGACCCCTAACGCAAAAAAGGGGTAATGGACTAAGAGCGAGCCACGTCAGATATGATATGAATGACATAATAATGAGAGCAACGAAACCCGCCTAGTAAGTTAATGGGTGGAGGTCAGAGTGCCAGACTAACAAAATTTATCAGTTGGAAAAAGTTATACCAATATAGGTAAAAACTACTGAAGTTGTCTTATTTATAGAGGACCTATATCTATACATTATAACAACAAACATTGCGTATTAATTCGGAAACAGAAACATTAGGCAACAAACTGTGAATTATATTCTACGTCGTTTTGTACTACTTTCCCCCAACAGAAACTTTTGGCAATGATATTATCAAATTATTTGTATAATTTCTCATATTACTGCATCAAAACCAGAACTCTAGGATTTGTATTCTTAAAGTGGTTTGCATTATTTGACCTCCACCACTTTACAGCTGCCAGATGTCCGGATCAAGAAATTAGTACAATATAGCAAACTAACGAGAGGGGTTTCGTCGCTCTCATTATCGTGTCATATCTCCGTCTATAAGTATTATAAGTTTGACCGCCATTTGTGTCTGTCCGTGTGTTTGTCTGTACTGTAGCACCGTAGCGCTAAAACTGTTGAACCGATTTAAATGCGTTTTTTTATATTTTTAAGCTGGTTTTCTTAGCAGTGATCTTAGACATATAATGGTCAAAATCGGTTTAGCCGTATCGAGGGTTTTCCTAAATTTTAAATTTATAATACTCATTATATGGCACTTTGCATGCTTACTGTGAATACTGTGATTCAATATATTCGGTCCATGTATTCAAAGATACTTATATAATTATATTTTTTACCCCTAACACAAACCCTATTTATACACATTATTTTTTATACTAGCATGCAGGTACCTAGTTACTTTAATATGGGATTCATCTGTACAAAATTTACTTCAAAGTAGGCATCCGTTTTCAAAGAGGGTGTCACCTATAGTCGCCACGAGCATTTAAAGGGTTGATTCCCAGGTTATCATGTGGGCAGTAAAGCACATGGCAATGCCCGTGTCATCGATTACCGGCCGACACGCCGGTCGATAATGTGCCGTATTAAATATTTACTGGCCCAGCCAGACTGACATCGTTCGACTTGTCGACCTATTACCGAAATATTGGTTCATTTAGATTATATAGAGCCTATAGAGGGTTCAGGGTGTTTTACCTGACTGCCTAAGGAGGGTTATGTTTAAGTATTTAGAAAGTCGGTACAGTCACCGGCAATAGTATCTGCCTACACGAAGGCCGCAAAAATATGTGACACGCTCTTATTTGTAGCGCCACTAAGAGCGTGTCACATATTTTTGCGGCCTTCGTGTCGGAAGATACAATTGCCAGTGACTGTACCTACCCATGTAAGCTGGAGGTCAAAAGAAAAGTAAATAAATATAAGCAAACATGTCTGACTGAAATTACATTTGCAGGCAAAAAAGCATTTGACACGTGATAAAATATTATTTAAAAAATTTCGACTTCACCGAAATATAAGTAATTATCGGATACTTTTATTAAAATTAATGTAAATAACATGTTTATGTGTACAAATTAACGATAAAACCATGGTTGTTCTTTGAAAGTACGTGATTCCGAAGCAATTTGACGGTAAATTCGTTTGTTTACATTATTTGCCAATTCAAATTGATCATCTTTATACATTCACAGGTCACAGATAAAACATAAATAGATACCTACCTACAAGAACTTTTAAAATTGCGGTGGCCATTTTGTTTATACATGACATGTTGTGTGCGTGCTATACTATTATAATATTCTAAAATAATTAACTAATGACCTTGGACAAACCGCTGTTCGTATTCAGACATGAGCACAGACACAAAACACACGCAGTCGTCCACAAGTACGGTAATACACTGGATTATTAGGTGTGAGAACTGCAGTCAATAGATGGCTGGTACCATTATGCTGACATTCCGAGGTTCACACGAGAATCTTCACGCCAGTAGGGACAGTCGGCAATAGAGGCATTCCAGGCGTGAAAAATAAGTTGTTGAATGAGTCACGATGTTAGTCATATTAGTAACATAATGTTAGCTTTATGAATCTATATAAGTATGTACAATTAAGTGTTGTAATTCGTGTAAACCGTTAAATAAATAATAATTAGAAATAATGAATCTCTACCGCAATGTAGGTACTAACGCGGATTTTTTGTTTGATAGGTAGAAATAAGAGTTTATCTTAATAAAGATGATATTATATGTGCCATTCTTTTAGTAAAGGTACCGTTTGGCGGTCGGCGCTTACGTTGTATCGTATTTTGTACAGATTCAATATTGTATTCAAACAATAAATGCGTTTCAGCACTGACCTGCGAATGGTACCTTTACCAAAATAGTGTCAAATATTATAAGCCTGGATTGACAATATTAATGCAAAATCGCGTTCCTCTAAACTTCAGACTAACTATACCTTCATTTTCGGTATAGATACCGCATTATGTCATCATTTTCTTATGATGTTACCACGAGTATTTCCCAACCAAGCAAAACTTTTCACCTGGACTGTACCTGACTCAGCGAAAATATAAATAAAAAGGAAATCATCATCACAAAGGCTTGCCGACAGCATAATTAATGATCGTTCTGAGCCATTTTCTGAACGCTTTTAATTTTGCTAAATGCCCTAAATCGGGCTTCAGTTTGATAAAAATGAGCTATATCTAGTTAGATGAAAAGTAGATTTTGTCCGAAAAGAAAAGCGTCGTGATATACGATTTCAAGCTCACATGGTCATTCACATTATAACTTTTATTTGTAACGGGGTATTTACCATGTATATTAGAGTTTTTGTGCACTCGATATTTCGGCACAATTGTATGCGCCATCATCATTCATCACGGAGTAACTCACCGCGGCCACGGTGTTACTCCGTGATGAATGATGATGGCGCATACAATTGTGCCGAAATATCGGGTGCCCCTAATCTCTGATATACATGGTAAATACTCCGTACATTGTTCAAATGTCCGCCTCGGCTTTTTCTGGTAGCCCGTATCCTAAAATTTTTCAATAACTCTGCCGCCCAGATCAGGCTGAGTTTCAGCGATAGCTTGGGTTATATTGATTTTAAGGGTATTCGTGGATTGCGCTTGTTTGAGTAGACCTGCGATATCCTTAAAAATTTGAACGATGTCTTTTTCCACAAAAAATGGCATGTATGGGCCTTTCAAATATTACTTAATAGTAGTTTATGTAACTGTCACGTAATAAGGGTCCTTAAAATACGAGTGTGGTTTTGCACGTTTTGGTGGTGTGGCACGAGTGTTTTAAAACGTAATTAGGCCTTAAGGCCTAATTACGTACAGTTGCATACACTGCTTTATCTACTCATATTATATATTCAAAATGAAGTGTTCGGTAACCATAGAATGACCGCCATTGCACCGCCGTGGCCAACTCGATAGTGCCGGCGGTCGCGCGGGCGCGTGCCGTTGGTCAGGAAGGAGGAGAGGATTTACATTATGTTATCAAATTCGATGTTCGGAATTTTAAACTCATAACGTATCAATATATGAGCATGTAAAGTTAAAATTACGTTACTGCCACAGATAAAAAGCATATCATAGTAAAATCGGTTGTGGTAATGCTAGCCATTGCCTACCGTTTTTGAACACGTTTTAGAGGACTTACAATGTGAGTGTAGATAAAAGTAATTATTTTCTTACGCATAGCCTGTTTTATTGCATTTTAAAATCGACCCGCCCTTATTGGAATACCCTATAAATATACGATATGTATCGATAACAATAAGGCCGCAAAAATATGTGTCACGCTTTTATCTGTAGCGCCATAAGAGGGTGTCACATATTTTTGCAGCCTTCGTGTAGTTAGATACTATTGCCGGTGACTACTCGCGACGTATATATTCATATGTGTAGGTACTTAATTAAAGATCCTTAATCCTTATCGCAGTTATCCATGTTATCATAAAGTAACTTACTGCAAAAGTTTACAATTTTCACTCACATATTAAGATTATTACTCACATATTAAGTCACTGCGTTTCCGAGATCTTTAAGAACTAAGAGTGCTATTTGAACCGGTCCGTGACTCGCCGGTGCGACGAGGTGGTTGACGATATGAATGAAACCATAAACTTTTACCCGCTTATTCATAAACGTCATACAAACCTCATTAAACGAAATCATAGATTATCCTTATCTGTCACAGTTGTGTGACAGTTGTGTTAGAAAGGGACAAAACATAATTTTACTAAATGCGACTTTTTTATGCTACACCGGTGGCAAACAAGCATACGGTCAACCTGATGGTAAGCAGCTACCGTAACTTATGGACGCTTGCAACTCCAGAAGTGTCACATGCTATTGCCTAGCCAAAACTTATAATAGTGGCATGAAAGTTTAAATGCAATCAAACCAAAATATCCTGATGATATTAATAATTTATTTTACTATTTGAAAACGAATTTGAACAGTTTTGTTTTACTTTGCTTCAAATTACCGCTATTTGCTTTTCCCTCGATCCATTGAGGTCACAGAATCCTTCTTAGAGTTGCGATGAGAACAGGCTGTTGGCTGTGTCGTCTCGGTGTTTTGTTCTAAAAATAATTACTAGTGTTTAAATGCACAACAAAAAACATATCCTAACTATTATACTAACTCGCACTGCAAAAACATCTAAAGCCTTACCAGAAATATATGATTATTGTCAAGGGGGCGCTATTAAGGTACCTGAGGTATATAAGGCCCAGCGGTATGTAAGGCCCACTTCAAAAAAGCTACTGATACAAGGTTCAAATTCGTCAAATGCTTTTATACACGTCAAGGCCTTAAGAATACAGCGGGCTGGCAACGGCACGCCGCGTCGTGTGCGCCGCCATTTTGTCAGGAGTCGCCGAATAGTCGGAGAAGCTTCACGTGGGTGTGCCTATTACTGTTTTGCGAAAAAGTTGAAGTCGATTTATTAGAATTTCACAGAGAAAACGTATTTTCTACTTATTAATAATAGTGCTGGAGCTCGTTACGCTCTTATTGACAAGGTAAGATAACATAATTACTTATTTTTAAGAGCAATATGGTTGTTTTACTTTAGGAGTGTCCTAGAGCAAATAAGGCCATATGCTGTTGAGGGCATTAAGGCCCGGGTGGTGGCCTTTATACCCGTATGAAACTAAATTTGGAGGACACATCAAGCATAAAGAAAGTAGTAAAGAAGAAAGAAAGAAGAAAGTAGTAAAGTTAATTAAAAAATTGTCAGTAAGCTGATTATAAACTATTAAGTTCCTATCAATAATGTCGATTTTCTCTGTTAAAACTGTTACGTAAACACAATTGTTTCGCGACTTAGTTGATATCTAGTTAGAAAACCTAAGGTGCAATAAGGCCCAGACAATTAAGAAATTTTTGTTTTAGGGTTAGATTTTACTAATTTTTAGTTTAAGATTTGTGTCCAAAAAACTCAGTCTAAGTTTGTTATCGTTTTTTATTTTAATTGATTTTAAAGCAAAATGTTAATATTTTTCATAGTCGTTAGTTTAATAAGGCCCAAGGCCATTTTTTTAAAAAAGAAGGTGTATTTTCTATGATGCTGTGATCTTAAATGTCATAAGTAATAAGAAACGAGTGCTTGACATGTTTATAATCTCTCAAATGTTTGTTAATGTTGATTATTTTACTGGGCCTTAATAGCAGCGCTTATTTTAATAAAGCCCAAAATTGATATTTTAAAATGACCATGTTATCTAGAATATTATTACAATATTGTGCAAAAAGTTGATCTCATTGTGTAACCAAATAAAAAGACAATCTGAATTCAATTTTGTTTATTTATTCTCTACGTATTTTATGAAAATAAGTAAAATTTAAATAAGGTGGGCCTTACATACCTCCGGTACCTTACTCTCATTTATATGGCAACAGTACGTCCAGTATAATCATAGAACGTATAATTCTCTATGGTATGGTGATATCTTGATTTGTTTACCTGTTAGCTCTGATGATAATATCAAAATGTTTCACTGGGAAATAGTTTCATTTCCCGAGCGTATTATTTACAGCAGTTTATTATTAGACCCCGTTATCGGAGGTGCAATTTGGTAGCTTAGGGATAAGTAAAAAATATTTTGAAATAATAACTGTATGTCGATATTTTTCCTTTACCATAATGAGTCTAAAGGTGGGTACACACCGGGCCAACGAAGGCCCAACGAACGCGAAGCACTTATGCGGCAGCTATTTGTTAGAATGAGATAGATAGCCCTTCGTTGGCCCGGTGTGAACGCGGCATAAAACTTTAATTAAACATGATTCTTTTGTAAAACATCCATAATTTTTCATTTTTATAAATAACAATTTTCAATATTTAATTTTTTGAAGTTCAGGGTATCCTGCGAGAACTGACTGCATTTTCAATATTATATACTAATAAAATATGCCCGTAAATACAGCTAAATAATCAGAAATAGTGTTGTGAGATGACATTGGCTATCTATTGACGTAAATAATTTATTTTCAGTATAGGTGGCCGGTATTATACCTCTATGGGTAAGGTTTATCTCAAGAGTGTTATGGCACGGCCCTGCAACTCGAAACATTTGAAAAGTAAAATAGCAACCACATCGTTATTGTTCTACTGATAATGGTTTCTCCTTCGATGATAATGATTATCATGGGTGACAAAAACAAAACGTAAAATTTTAGTCTAAAAATGGTATATAAAACTAATTGGCAAGAAAAAGGAAGATTATCGATATCGACATCATAAATGTTTTTACCCATCCCTATAAACGTCGAGCTACCAAATTGCACCTCCGATAACGGGGTCTATTTATTATATACACTATTTACAATGTTTCGCTCTTGACTATGGATAATTTTGGGATTTTTTCGTCGATTATTATTTAGTATTCAACACTATGTCAACACTTTATTATTCAAGTAAACTGCCACAATGACAGTAACAGCCTATCATGCACTCACACATGCAATAATCATCCTGTCATTAAAATTATTGCCAGTGTAAGAAATTAGTTTCAATGAAATTCCGCAACATAGCGCATGATCAGATCATATATTTCTGGTCAGGCTTTAAATTAATATCAAAACGCTTTGATGTGCATTCCGATGTTTTGCTGTGCAAGTCAGAATTTCTGATATGCGGAATAATATTTCCCAAAAAATATAGTAAATGGGTCAATACGAAAACTTTTCGGGATCCACCAGACAACTAGGACTACTGAGTGTACTTTATTACGTACACTTGCAATTATTTACCCTGATGTTTCAGGCGTTAATGAGTTTTTCACTCGGTGGCGAGAGGTCTAGCTGTCATAATCCACGAATCATGTTTAATCATTTTTTTTATAGGTGGATTTTGACAGCTGCTGTCAAAAAGACCTCTCGCCACAGTGCTACCATCTAGTGAAAAACTCTATCGCAGAAACCCTCATTGATCGCAAGAGAGAAATTGTATCAATACGATCTAAGTAGCCGCGTTTGGTACAAATAATAGCCATGGTCGCAAAGCATAGGTTGTCTTTGCGTTGCATTAACTATGATCCTAGTAGTACATTTCTCAACAGTCTAACATATACGTGAAGACTATGAATATGATCTCATAAAACCAGATTTTAAAGAGTCACCTACGAAAATTTTACCACGGTATTAAGTGATAAAAAAAAATTGATACACCCACGGAAATACCGGTATTGCATGCCCACCACGAACGTTTGTAGCAAATATAAACCTTACGTGAAAGCATGAAAAAAACATTGACGATTCTCGAGGTTGGTTCTAAACTTGCGAGAGAGATTTAGTTAAAGTAAGCATTGACAACCAAGAGTAACCGAATCGAATGATATAACTACTACTACTACTAACTCGTAACTACATATTTGAGTATGTTTATTAACTCACCAGTACTTAGTTGGTTTAAAATACGGTGATATAATTCGTTAAATTTTTTCTGACGTCTCACATTAGAGGGCGTACGAACAACTAAAGTTGGAAGTAAAATAAAGTGTTCAAGATTGAGTTCTTTCTCATGATATTTCTTTCGTGAACTTTCTTTCCTGACAACCAAGCGAGGATTTCTTCGATTTCTCTCCGACGAGGCAGTACTGCTACTAGAATATTTTTCTTTAGCGTACACGCAAGCGTTTCTAGATCTTTCAGGTTGCTTCGACGTGCCTGCGGCTTGGTAGCAGCAAGTCGGTTCGCGTCTGCTCCGCGGCGCTGCGTAGCTCGGTCCTGGTGTGCAATCTTCCTGCACCACTCTTCGTCTCTCAGGCGACACTAATCGGTCGTCACTTCTGTGGCTCCGATGATCGGGCCACCTATTACTAGTCATCATCAAGCCTGAGGAATGATGAGTGTGACCGGTAGGTATATCGTTTTCATCCCGATGCTTGTGCTTGTGACTGGCAACGATTATATCGCCAGTTTTCCCTATCCGCCCGGCACTGTGCTGCGTGTGCTTCACTACTCGGTAGTGGCGGCGTCGTCTGCGCTCAACGTGTGCCACTCGCTCTCTGAGCAAACTGTCTATTAGACGTTGTAGCTCGTTTCTTGCGCTGCTTCTATCCTGCGCATGTCGTCGCCCCAAGCGGGCCGCTGGCCAATGCGTGCGGCAGACGTCTTCCCAGATGATGTCACTGAGCACGGCTTCTCGGGATGGAGTTAGCTTAATACCGTCATTACGCGGAGCGAACTCACCCTGAGCTAAGTAATGTACGGTATCCATCAGTCTGTAGTCGCGTACCGGATTGAGCTTGTGTCGTATCTTGATCATTCTTTCGGCAGCTTGCGGCACATCGTCTCTTTTGCAAGTCGCGGAGTTACACTGGCGTCGTCCTCGCGCCGTGAGCCCATCATAAGCTGTAAAATCCCGCCCGTATTGCTCCGAATTGTGTTCTTTTTCTATAGTAGCACCTTTATTAGGTGACAGTGAGCTAGATTGTTGGGCGTATCTTTGAAACGCTGATGTCTCCGGAATGTGGCTGTAATTCTCAATGTAACTGCACCCTGGTCGTGCACAGCCGGAGCCGCGACTAACCTTGTTGACCCTGGAGTCTTCATCTGACGAGGACAGAGAGTTTTTGGAATCAAAATCACCGAGGACCATCTCTTGTCTTCTTACTAAACTTTTTAATATCTGTATCCTGTTATCCACCTGAATTATTGAGGCAGATAAGTTTTTATCATTTGAACAGTCTGAATTTATAAATTTTCGGAAATTTCCCTCAAAATCTGATTCTCTGTCAAAAATTTTCTTCAGGTTGTGATGGTTTGCGTTGTGTCGTTGTGCATAAACATAGCATTGTTCTGCTGATCCGAGTTTCGTCTTATCATTATTAGGTTTCCCTGGACGTTCTTCCAGCTGGTTAACGAGCTCTTTATTGAATATCTTGTTGAATATTTCTTGTTCTTTTAACAGTATTTTATCACCAACAACGGGTCTGGTAGAATTTGAACGTGCCTCGGCAAAATCTATCAAAAATAAAAGATATTAAAATTTAACAGAAGGCTATTAGGTAGATTCTTAAATATTTATGAATAGAGGAATTGCAGGGATAATACAATTTGCTAATGTACTTATAATCATAATCATAAAATAAATTGTAGCATGAATATTTTACTAAAATAGATTCAAGTGATTTAGTTTAACCATATAAAAACGTATTCTTACGATTACTGAAAGACAAATGATCTCCAATCGCAAGTAGCGATCTAGATTTTTCGGACCCCTGAAAGTAAATTGAAAAACAATTAGTGTAAATCTTGGTTACTTCCAGAGAGATTCAGGAGTTCAAATTGAAGCTGTCTGTTAACATGTTATAGAGCGCGGCATTATAGGTGTTCAAAAAACTGCTGCGATCTCAGAACAGGGACACCAATTCCAAAACGCATTGACTCAGGGAAAAAATTGCTACACTCGAATGCAATTGCTACTGGGTTAGCCACATCTATCGCATACATTCGGAGAGGTTGGCCAGCATAGCCAACAAGTGGACGCCGGAAGAGGGGCGCGAGAGGGGTAGACTCAAGCAGAGATCGCAGCTTAAATCTAAGAGCTTCCTTTACAACTGGCCGGAAGAAGCGCTAAATCGGGAGTCAGGTAGTTCCAAGGGAGAGGCTTTTGCCCAGCATCAGTTTACAGTCAAATATCCAAGTGAAAACCATTATGACAGTATCATTAACCTTTGTTGAATTGAACCGACTCTTTTCGGCGAGGAAGAGAGTTTTGATTGCTGGGCTTCGGAGTTGAACTGTTACTTGAAGTTCGGGATATTTGGGTTGGTTTGTTTTGTTCTGGGGGATTCCTGAGTCTGGAAAATAAATAAATACATAGTTCAATACATACAATATGCTGCAAAAATATTGCATGTCGGAATATAATTAGTAAATAAGTTTCTCTAATATATTTATGGACCATAGGATTGTTTTTACATATTCTGCGCCATTAGGTACACCTTCTCTACACATCGATGGACCCATCAGCAGGTGCGTCGGCAGGTAGATTAGCAAACATATACCCGGATGAATTTGTGATCTGTCCACACATTTCAGTCTGTGTACGACCTCTAATGACGCAACTTGTGCCGCAAACAATTAATGTGGAGATAGTAGCGGCAGCTTCTAATAATTTATTTAACTTTCCTCAGTGGTCGTATTAGCTGCCATTTACAAAAACTAAGCATGCATGCACTCTTTATTATTTTTACCGTAATACTGATACATCGTCAGAGGTGTAGATTGACACGTTTGGACGCGTTCGTTCACGCTGTCACCCTTTAATCCGTGTCGCAAAAACCGACAGCAATCGGATAAGTGGCAGACGCATCGGCCGACTTTAAATATCGACCACAGATAAGCATTTACCCTTTCTACACATCGGCGGACGCATCCGCAGATACAATTTGCAGATGCATCCATCGATGTTTAGAGGAGGCATTACTTGAAGACCTTTTGTCCAAGTCGAATGGATTTTTTCAAACACCGTTAAATTATCAAAAATAGTCACGAATGCCTAACCTAAGAACCCTAAGAACCCAATGGCTTTTACAAGATACCCTTTCCAAAGGTTCAGAAAAAAATACGGTTTTGGAAAAAACACACATTCAGTCATATCAACAATTCTTCGAATATCAAACAAATTTTCGGAAGCTCGCCTATTACATCTTTATTTATAACACATAACGCGAAAACTCTACGTTTTTGTGGAATGATCCGACACAGACAGGGTTTTTCTGCTGTGTAACATTTTGTAGCAAAGGTTACTTTAGATACTAGGTAAAAACTTGTGTTACCTTGAATAAATCGTCTTTTGGACGAACCACGGTCAGCTCGCAAAGGACCACACTTTACTTGATCAATTAATTTATCTTCTTCGTTACGTAACTCCTTCTTTGATGGTGGTTTTCTATTTTCCATCACATTTTATTCTTCTTTTCGCCGGCATACTTTCGAATTTTACAGCAAAATATTAGAAAATAGTAAAAATACGACAAAAATTTGGCCTTGTTTGCAAAGAAAAGAATCTACATTATGACAGCTAAAGAAGAATAAGCTGTCAAGAAGATTAAACGATGACAGAAAATTATCTCAACCAGTTCTTACTATAGAAAATCTATAAATAGTATTTAACTATAAATTTATAGGAAATCAAAACGTGATTTAAATTATGTTCAGCGGCTTATTATTCTTATAATAATTATAAGAATAATTTTATCCTACAAAAAAGATGGATCTTTTTTATAACATAGGATATACCTTTCTATGCAGGTTTGTCCAAAAGTGGACAATGCAATAAAAAGAGAAAATCTGTCAAAATTAAAACAGAGTGACATATCACCCATTTAAGTTCCATAATAAAATTCTCTAGCCCATTTTCAAATGGCCTAATTAGAATAGTTCATAATATTAGGGTTCCGTATAATGTCGGAGCAAGAGGAAGGTAGACTCAAGAGTGCCGCTACGGCGGCAGTGGTGGTGGTGGACCAGCAGGCTTCGCAGGCGGAACCAGATATCAGGAACAAGCAGGAACAGTGTGAGCCGAGTGACGCTCACCAGAAATGGTCTAAAGTATCTGATATCCCATGTACGTATGAACTGCACTTATTTCTTTTTAGCCTGTTTTGGTGTCCTCCAGTAGGCTTCCACTTTAATCTGCACCCGGTTGTTTGTATTTTGCCACCATTCTGTATAAAATGCGTCCAAGTCATCCCGCCATCTCCTTCACAGTCTGCCTGAACCCGGGCCCGCGTCATCCTTGGTGGGTCGTGGACTTTACTTATCCTTAATATTGTAATAAATATAAAATTAAATGCGAGTTAAGTAGAAGTAACTGTCGGTTTATGATACCTCTTCATAAGACTAAACGATTTAGATGAAAGGGTGAAGGTTTAATGTCTGGTATGAAGATAAACTGAATCCCGGGGAAAAATTACAACTTAAGGAATGCTCCTTTAAGAGTGTAAAAGGAGAAGAAATTTACTATTTGCTATGGAAAATTCATAACTAAAACAAAATAATCGTCTATGGTTTAACTTAATGGTCGCTTTTATACTTTGTCGTTGACAGCAAATTACCATAACAATAATTCTGGTGCGTTCACGTGTATGGTTTCATTCTATGAGACAGATGCGCCCAGCCCACCGGACGTGACTATACATATGAACGTACCAGAATATCCTGACCGTAATTTACCATCCACGGCAAAGTATAAAAAAGACCAATGTGTATTTTGTCACTACGCGCAATACATTTCGGGGAGCCTAGTCTCCATCTCCAAAGCTATACAAATATTTGAAGTCGCGTTCGGGTACCGACCTAAGTATTTATGTTTAAAAAAATATTTCATTTCTAGTACCTATGGAACCACAGGCCCCAGGCACGTGTCCCAGAAGCTTACACGTGCCAGATTTAAAAACTTTTGAGACCATAGAACTAACAGAAATGGGATCGGGATCTACCACAGTAGATACTGAAAATCAATATGTTGAAACCACACTTGCAACGAAAATGGATTCTGAGCCTATTGTATCCGTTAATAGAGCCGTTAAACATTTTGAGACAACATTTCCAGCTAAAATGGGTTCGGAGCCTATAATAAAATGTATCGAGGGTACTGTATCTTCGAAAATGGAAATGGAACGTGGTGTGCCATTAGTCGTCAATCGTGTACAACCTACTCCTGTATCTATCTTTATGAACGCAAAAGAAACGGAATCTTCGTTAGTAAGTTTAAATTGTGATTAATTTATTTTTCTTTAAAAAACAAATGCCGACTTTTTGCAACAATATGGTTTTATTTCTGTTGCACCTTGCTGCGACCGACGGCGTCTTCTCTCTGTTTGGCTCGTTGGTTTCGTACTGGTAGAATGAGACAGATGTATGCATCATTATAGGTTTTGCATGTTGTAAAGAGAAAACCCTGTTCCTATTGAAAAGTTGTTAGAATTTATTTTATTAGCACTTACATGATCAACTTTTTTAAATAATTTTATTATTTCAGACACCAAAATCATTGGAGCCCATTGCTTTTGAATGCAAACCTATATTAACGAAAGTTTCCCCATCCTTGGAGAAGGCATCTGATCCCGTTCCTCTCGAGATAAAGTCTACTATGACGACCCTAACATTAGAGCAGACATCCCAGCCCAGTCCTCTCGAGGTCAAGCCAACTATGACGAAACTTTCGCGGTGCTTCGATAACACATTCGAGTCCATTTCTGCCGGAGTCCAGTCAACTACGACGAAAGTTCTCTTGCCCATGGAGAGGGCATCCGACCCCATTCCTCTTGAGGTCAAGTCTACAATGACGACTCTGACCTTACAGCAGATATTCGATCCCGTTCCTCTTGAGGTCAAGGCTACGATGACGTCCCTACCCTTGGATAAGATATTCGATCCCATTGCTCGCGTGTTGAAGTCAACCGAAACGAGAGTTTTTCAAAACTCGGAAAAGACTGAGCCCATTCCTCTAAATTCAATGACTTCGAGAGATCTTCAACTCTTGGAAAAGACGGTGGAAGAGGAGTCCGATAAAGATAAAATTTTGGAAGAAAACGCAGTTCAGTCCAGTTCAGACACAAGAGTAGCCAATTGGGTACGTATGCACGAGATGCGTAATCCAGCAAGTCTTCGACTTCCTGCGTGAACATCCACTCACACCTTTTATAATGTAGGCAATATAAAACAGCGTGTTAACACAGGAAGTAAGACCCGTGCTTTGGGCGTGCTCCCGGTACTCGTTCCATACAAATGCGATTCTGGAACCGGGAATCCCGGTTCCCGCCATACAAAATCAGCCCGGGAGCATCCCCTACCCCGTGCTGCATGCGCTTCTAGTTTGGTTAGGGCTATGCCCGATGGCATTAATTTAGTTCATTTAGCTCTGATGCCTGTCTTACAAAAAAAAAGCCTAAATCCGAAAGCGTTCGACGAACACGTTTCACGTACTCCATTGCGGTTGCATCCAGAGATGCATGTGTCAGAACACAGCCCACTCAATTTTTATTTTCATTATGGCTAAGGCGCGCGCGGTTGCCCGCTTGATATCTTTTTCATGATTAACTTCGTGTAAAAAAAAACTCAAGTCACTTTTAAACCGACGTATACCTATTAATTTTATTCGGGTTCTCCAGATATGTCTGCGGTATTTTAATCTCAGCGTATTGTTGTAGTCCTACGATCAAGATGCCGGCGGGCTGCCGCGCAGCGGGTCCATACCATCGAGAATGTCCCACGCCGTGCGTCAGCTGTTCTGCTGCGGCGTCGCCTACTCCCCTCCCTCTGAGGATGATATCTCCTCTCCTCGTTACCCTTCTGGCATCTGAACACCTCTCTAAAGGGTGGCAACTGAGCGGCGGCTGGCGCCACGTCCAAGGCAAACGAATTATAACGTATGGAAATGGTCTTCTGGAACGCTGTTTGAATACTTGGAAGCTGGACGATACTGGTCGCGTCGCCCAACGCTCGGCACTGAGTGTGTGTATATAGTGGACGCTCAAACAGGAGCCGTATTCTAATCTGAAATAGTAGATTGTACAACAAGTGCATAAAACGCACCATTTTACGCGAGGCGTTTATCCATCCGAGCGAGCTTGCGAGGATTTATATAAAGTCGAGTGTAAAATGGGTTTTATGGACGAGTTTTACACTCTAATTTTCACTTCAATTGCGAGGAAATTATTTATCGGTAATCGTAAAACAATTTCAAGTTGTAACAAAAATATTACAATGAAAATAAATAAATATGGTTCCCGCCAATATATTTTTTTAACATTTTTAACGTGTATCTGTAACGTGTATCTAGACATGGATACACTTGTTCTAAAAACTATTATCAACTCCAATTTTGTCTGCTTTCATTGATTTAATTAAAGAAAACACAAAATTCAAGTAATTACTCGAATTATTAATTATAATTATAGCAAGAATAAAATAAAATAATAAGTTTCAGTGTTCTACGAAATTTTACTGCTCAATTAAATTGTGCAATGTATTTTAACTATGTTTGGATGTTGAGCCTCATTGTCTTAGTCTTAGTAGAAAATTTTACTTTATGCACTAGAGCTTAAACAGCTATTTTATGTCGTCCACGCACGACTTAAAGTCGAACTTTACGAGCATGAGAAGTGAAAATACATTAACAATACATTAAAAACACAATCTACCTCAAACATAACTCCGACACAACAAATAATTAACCAATATTGGAGTTGGGGTTTGGAGTTGCAACGTAATAATTTTCAAACAAATTCTGGTATTTCTGATTCAGACTGTATTGCGTAGTTAATGCATTGGGGTTGTATTGAAGTTGATCGTGTCTAAACATGTTTTAAAGTTAGAATACGGCCCCAGGGCGCATAACGAAGCGTTCGGATCGCGACGTTAAGAGGCTGACAACACCCGATGACCTTCAAATTGACTTTACTCAAACAGTGTTTCAGCTATAACTACTTGTTTTGAGAAAGTAAAAAAAATGTATGTTAATATTCGTTATATTTGGAAGAACTTCGTTGCGTCCGATACACGATTGGACGAAATCGGCTCGATAGAAAATAATTCCAAAGTTACATCTTAAAATTAGCTTTAAACAGTTGTATGTCTTTAGTTTCTTGACTTATACGTCTGTAACTAAGGACAAAATTCCACCCCACTAATACTAAAAACTTCGTTGCCTTATATTTCTCAAGAAATGCGTCGTTTTTTTTAAATTCATTATTTTGTAAAATTTGCAATGAGCTCCCATACTAATCGTAACACAGTGTTTCTCTTTCACTCGCGCTGAATAAGATAGGGAGGGAATTTAGCTGTTGTCAGCCCCTTAAAGTTGAAATAAATGCTAATGTCTGCCCCAATGTTCTGCCGTACGCTTGCCATCTTTGTTATTCATCTACACTGTACGACCAGCGGGGTTATAGTTTGTAGCGATAGTTTGTTATTTGGTAAAAGAAACCTACTATCAAGTTGATATACATCCCGTGTTAAGCGTCTTCTAGACGGTCGCGAACAAGCCTCTTCGACAGAGCGATCTTAGTCTGGACGGACCGTGAAGACAGTTGATTCCAGCAAAATTGCATTGATCACCGACCAAGGTCAGGGTGACCTTGAACCGTCGGCAGCCTTGTTGGCGACCGTCTAGCAAGACGCTTTAGTAAAAAGGTGCGTAATTTTACAGGATGCAAAAAATACTGGTGATCCGTTTAGGAGCTTTATTAATATCGTACCTATTTAGATTAGGAAGAACATTTTTAATACGAAAAAAAGTTTGTATGGATGGTTGGCCTGCTGTAACGATATGCCCCATGCAAAAACAAATATTCTTTCGTGGCAAACAATTTTTAGCCTGCTTTTTTACTCGGATAATCGGACACCATTATTTTTGCTACACTTTTTATTAAACGGTCGATGTCATCTAGCTATTATTTGGCGAAAAGATCAATGTAAAGGGTTTCTGCATGAGTACAGATTTCTGAATACAATAACTTACTCTGTCATGAATGTGATCGTTGGTCGAGGCGGAAGTGGCCCTCTAAACTATCGGAGCCGTTTTCTATGATCAAATATGCTCATAATTTACGACATATTTAAGACCATTATAAATAGTAAGAATAGGTCTATAAATATACGTGCATATTGTAATATACATATAATATTTAATGCAATAAATGTTTGGTTTTGGTTTTTAAACAGTATTTTTTTTTTTTTTTTTTTTTTATACCACGACGGTGGCAAACAAGCATACGGCCCGCCTGATGGTAAGCAGCTACCGTAACCTATGGGCGCCTGCAACTCCAAAGGCGTCACATGCGCGTTGCCGACCCTTTACAAAAAGGAGGATTCACTGTGTTGACGACTAAAGGAACAAGAAGGTCCCTCATCGTCAACACACTGGGTCCTCTTTGAGCTCTTTGAACAGTAGTTTTAGTTATGCAGGTACACACACGGGTATTTTGTTCTATCGTATTTGTTTAACCTTTTGAACGCTTTCTCTCTCGCGTCAAGACGTGGCCTACACGCCAATATCTCGACTAGTATAGGTAAACCAGAACTTTGGGAGTATTGTCAAGAGGGCGCTCGTTTTGAATTTTATATAGCAACAATTTGTATAGTGGGGACAATGGAAATTGGCAGATGATTTTTGTTTTATTCCGACAACTTTAATAAGTGCGAAGTTTGATGTTTGGATATTTCTTCGGTTTTTACGCTTAAATGGCTGACTCGATTTAGATAAAATGAATAGCGTAAAGTCAATAAGTAACGCAAGAGTTATAAGTAAGAATTTATATAGATAATTTTACAAATAAAATTATTTAACGTACCAAATATGTTCTATTCAGCATAGTTGAAATCGGGATCTAAATATTCTTCAGTCATCAAGGAATTTGACTCGTTCTCAACATTATACTCAAAATCGGGATCTAAATATTCTTCAGTCATTAAGAAATCTGACTCGTATTCTGACTCTGACTGACTAGACTCGCTGCTAGAATCAGACCCAACCTCAATAACAAATTTTTCTATAAAGGAATCAATTGCATGATCTGACTTCCTGTAGTCATTTTCGACTTTTATTACATGATCGCAAAATTTTTTCCATGTTTCAGCAGTTATTTCCTTAAAAAGAAAAGCACTTTTAAACGTTATTAAGGATGCGAAACAATCGTGCAGTTAAAAAGTCATTAGGTGCGTCTAAAAGAAACCGACGGATTGGTCGCCGTTTTTTTTTTTTCGTATGGCTTGATGTGTTACTCTACTTATGCCGTTATACTCGTAAATGATGAAACCGTTAAAAGTCTAACCGGCTGGCGTAAGTAGTATCAGAATAGCGGTGTGGCACGATTTCTGGTTTAGGATGCTAAGATTAGCCTGCCATACACGCAGGGATTTGTCCGGCGGACACATCTCAGATCTGATCCGCGATCACCCACAAACGGCGGCGGATGGGCGTCGGAGTATTGAGTACGGACAGCGGAAGGACGTCTGGCAGACAAATCCGTGCTCAATTCTCGCCACACATGGACGGATGTGTCCGCCGGACAGATCTGTCGGACACATCTGGCGGACAAATCCGTGCGTGTATGGCTAGCTATCATCTCCCGATTACTAAGCTAGCATAGTAAGTACTTAATGCCTACATTTAATGTGAAATGAAAGTGGTGGTACCTGAAAACTGCTTTTCACTAAATCTAAAAAACCTTCTCCGCCGTGTGCGACATTTTTCGATGCAACTTTATTTTTGACTATGCCCCATATCATTTCGATGGGGTTGAAGTCACAATGATACGGTGGTAATCGAATCACAGTATGGCCATGCGCCTTTAATAGTTCGTCAATTTCATATTTAGGATCGGGCTTATTTTTCCTCACGATAACTAGCAAAGTGGCTATAGTTGCTTTTCGCGGATAACTAATATTATTGTCATCAAGCCATTTGACAATTGTTCCCTTCTTCCATTGAGTGTTAGGTGCTTTATTGACCTGAAAAGAATGATATCTTGCGTTGTCCATGACAACACAGGAATTTTTGTCGAGATTGGGAATAAGTTTTTCTGTGACCCACTATTTAAAATTATCTTTATTCATGGACTCGTGGTAGTCACTTTTTTTTTCTTTGTCATTATTTAACAACAATGCGTTTGGAACAAAACCTGTGGCTCCTCCAGCATGTACCATTATAAATCTTTTTCCTGTCGATTCAGTTTCTGCCACACCCGGTTCCTCATTACTTTGCCAGCATTTGTTATAGTTTATAGACGTATGTATAAATGATTCATCTAAATATATTACAGGTCGGTTTTTTCGTCGAATGCTGTCAATTTCAGTTAAGTATTTTTCACGCCAAGCAACAATATCAAATCTTTCTATTAAAATTTGTCTCTGGCTTCGGCATTTTTTGAATTTGTACCCCATCTTGTGCAATAACAGTCTTAATGATTCTCTACCCCCTGGGTAATTTATGTCTTCTTTTAAAACAGTCCACAATTTTTTTATTGTTGGTATTTCTTTTTTTACGCTATAAAATTCGTGAATTTTACGACGTATGACACATAAATCAAAATCATCCAAATCTATTTTCTTTTTTTGTTTTCTTTTTTTTTAGGTTTGGTCGTTTAATTCCGCCCTTACGCCCTTTGCTAGCAATCCGTGATACCGATGCATGCGATACACCTAATACACAATAGTACATTACTTACCTAGGGCTGTAAAAAAAAGAAAGCCCGAAATCGCAGGTATTTGGGACCCGAGCCGCAGGCGAGGGTTGTAAATATGCGATAGAGGGCTTTCTTTTTTACTGCCCGTGGTGAGTACACAATTTTACGTCCCCACCTGGCCATAATGCGAGTTTTACCGTAAGCGTAGCGAGCGGTAAAACTCACATTATGGCCAGGTGTGACGTAAATCAAATTATTACAAGACATGAACCAAATCGTGACGACCTGACTATAGTGACATTTGTCCATAAGTTTGAAACTTACCCGTCAATTCAGATGCTAATTTCGTTATGTTTGCTAATGGAAGAAATTTCTCTCCCGCACGTTTTTTTTCCAATAAATAACTACCTATATACACTGTTTACAACTTTTTTCTCTGTAAAATCTAAAACTTTCGGCATGATTATTGCAGTCTAATAATAATTCACACGAAACTAGACAAAGCAATGTTTACATTGTCAATATTGACAACTATCATAGAGGGTAGATGTTGTCTATTATTAAAATTGTTGCCATTTCTAGAAATTAGTACCAACAAATTTCCGTAACATGGCGCACCCTCAATAGATCCTGGTTCACCTATAAATAACCAGAGAAATGGGATGACAAAGAATGCTTGTCAACGATCAAAAGTGTGGCAAAAAAATGAAATCCATGTATGTGTCTAAATTGTCTATGTGAGCGTAAAATAGTGATGCCAAATTCAATAGGTTAATTATCTATCGGTATTTGACTTTCTTATCGAAACGTTCTAAAGGCCTCTACAGACGTAAGCGACTAAGGTAGAATTAATAATTCAGTGGAGTGATTTGACAGCTCTCTGCATACAAAGCGGTTGTCAAATGTGTGTAAAGTTCTGTCAAATCACTCCGCTGAATTATAGATTCTACCTTAGTCAAAGTAGTAAAACGGCTATTAGACATGGCAATTTGTAGGGCCCAACCTGTTGTGTTGGGAGGTGTAATAGGAAGTAGGGCCCATAGGGAGCTGAAGGAGGGTGAGGGAGAGGCAGGGTACACAACAGGTTGGGCCCTACAAATTGCCATGTCTAATAGCTGTTTACACTATGACGTCAGTTGACATCCCCAATACCAACTTGACGTTTAATTTCACGCACATTTTCGACTAATATTATTCTTCTTTCTCCGTGCCTCTTCCCATTCGGTCGGCCCTCCGAATATTTTTCCGCCAGTTGGCTCTCTCACACTACAGACCGACGTTCGACTAATATTATTACATTACCTAATTAAATAGTTAATAACTAGTATGCTTTTTCTAAGCAAATAATATATTCTTTAGTATTAAAAAAAAAATAAACAAAATTATTTATTATTAAATTAAAAATATTAAGTGAACAAGATTATTTCCTAAAATAATTTCAAATATTTCATACAACGGAAAACGGAATTGCAAGTCGCCGGTCGAAAGCGCATTCGATTGATCGCACGACCATTTTGACAGCTGACCTCTCATTCCAACTATATTTTTATCTCGTTCTAATCGTTTGACTATTCGCTTTTAGGCGCGGCACACACTTGAGCGGAATCCAGCTATCATAAATAAAAATCAGCCGCAGCATAAAATTCGGAAATTTCTTTACGGGAGCTGAATTATTGTATGGAGCCTATATACAATATTCAGCCCGATTTCCGTTTTCCGCTGCTTTTTGACTATGGTAGCGAATTCCGCTAAATGTGTTGAGCGCCATATTTGAATGAAATAATACTGCAAGGTAAAAAAATGTTTAATAATAAAAATAACCGTTTAAAACCGGATATAATAAGGTTCTAATTTAATCGTCTTACGTAATGGCGTAATGTGAATATAATATTAATTTATTCATTGGATTTTTTTGAATTATAATTATTTATAATTTTCATATCGAACAGTTATCGATATAAGTCCCTAAAACGTTTTGTCAATCCCTAGCGTAGAATAAATGTTTCGGTTTTTACACAAAATAATCATGAATATTAACTATTATGATAAAATATTAGCACACAGTATACGAAACACTAATAATTAATAGTATCTAGTAAATACTTACACGATTTATTTTGCTAATATGACAAAATATTGTTTCAAAGACATCGATCGGAATATCATGTAAACCTGTGAAATGAGTAATTACTTGGGTTTTTCCTATGAGTAATAGTCCAATCTGGAACACAACACGACACCATGTTTCTCCTTTTTCATCCCAAGTTATTTTATTCACGATTGTTTTATATTTTCCACGCTAAAATATGAGCTGTCACGACGTGGGTACGTAAGCTGACTACCCAAATTCAAAAGCTGTCACTCCTTCAAAATGATCGTGTGTCTCTTTTGCACTCGTGGAATGTTCATATACGTGTTGGTTTCTCTTTTGCGCACTTCGTTTATCTTTTAGCGACAAGCGCCATTTTATATCTATGTAAATAACGTATGTAAACCTTATCTGTCAGCAGGACAATTGCTTTGACAGCGTCCGCCATAGCCACTTTAGTGGTCGTTGGCGTGGCAGGCACGACAGCACACGACCGATTTAGTGGCTCTTGGCGTTCAAAAGGTTTAATCGTAAAGTCGGAAATGATCTTGACGGATTCCTATTCCCTTAATAACAAAGTTGTGTTCGGTTTTTATGACTTTTTAGTGTTGTAACCTGTGTTGACCTTTGACCTCTGTTAGAAATAGGATCGATAGCTTATTCACCGGCGACCAGAAGCGAACCAGGGAAGATTCCATACTATCAACAGTAAAATATGTATGATTCACATCAAATAGCCCCAATCGGCGCGGGTCTTACTAGAGCCAAAGGAATTTAACCCTTTCACATTCTATCTCCTTACCAATTGCTGCTTTTATTAACTGCCTCTCGTAGAAGGCTTAAATTCCTCTAGCAACAGTAAGACCCGCGCCGACTACGCTAATTAGCTACTAGACGAAGAGCTGGCCATGTCAGATATGCCACAAAAATGAGAGCAGCAACCCGTCTAGTTAGATTGACATATACTATCCTTATGGCTATAAGAGATACGGGCATCTGACAGCTTTTAATGGGTAGAGTAACAGACTAGCAAAATTTAACAGTTGGAAAAGAGTAATAACAAAATAGGTGAAAACTGTCGAAGTTGTCAGAAAAAAAACAGTAGGCGGGAAACTATGAATTACATTATACGTCGTTTGGCACTACTTTCCCTAAACATAAACTTTTGGCAATGATATAATCTAATTATTTGTACAATTTCTCATAATACTGCATTAAACCCAGAGATCTAGGATTTGTATTCTCGAAGTGGTTTGTATTCTTTGACCTCTTAACTAAACTACACTTACTAGAAGGGACGTTTGCTCTCATTAATCTATCGTGCCATATCTGACGTAGCCAACTCTCCGTCTATACCTTCTTTCGTCTTTTCGCTTTGCCCTTCTTACTTTACATTTTATTACTTGTAATAAAAACTGTGCGGAGAGAGATGCTATATGTTATACAGTCGCCATCAAATATATCGGTGCGACCAAGGTACTCAAAAATATCTGAGCATGCACTTTATCGCCTTGACAATAGAGGCGTTGTTCAGATATTTGTGACCACCTTGGCCGCTCCGATATATCTGATGACGACTGTAGGGTTCATTAGTTTCCATATAAACCACGACAATTTTTTTTAATCGTATGGCTACATGTCACTGGATTTAGATAGGCATTTATTCTCTGGGGTAGTAGTAGTGGGAAAGCAGATGACGAAGAAAATCCAGTGAGTGCTGCGAGGTCCAGATGGGACAGTGCAGCTGCCAAGTTTGTTACTCATTAAGCACCACCCAGGGATCACGTGTAGGGTTGTATAAGATGTTTCCTACGGACGCAGAGTAACATTGATCCCCAATCCATTGGGACTGCTCTTTTAGCACAAAGATGACTGTTATAATGTACGAATATAGTATTTGGTATAGAAATATTTTCGGGAAGAAACAAAAACGAGTCACAGAGCAAGGAAATATCCTGGAATGCTTATGAATATCTTGATAAACTGCAGCTACAGATACATTACATTACTAATAGTTCATCATACTCTTATTTATAAGGAACAACGGTTTTTATTTCACATCTTCTATCCATTCCATAAATTATTTTTCCTATTTTCTTGTAAACATCTGAGTCTACCTACAGATGAAATAATATCAATTTATGAGGATGATACTCGTAGCCTTAAACCTATACTTAAAATATTTTGTACAATAAACAATATTCATAAAATAATTGATCTCAACATTCTCAAAAGTCCTATACTGCGTATACTTACATTGTGTTGCAGGCGCTGAGTGAAGCAAAACTAGTTCCCCTACAAGATGCTCCAGCAACATGTTCTAGAGTCGATTTACCTTATGCAAAACCATGCGGCATCGCACTGTCGTTAATACCTCAGGTATATTCTCAGGTATCAGGTGTATTAGACAAAAATAAGATATTATTAGACATTAGCTGTACCCGTTTTTTTTTCTTTATACCACGACGGTGGCAAACAAGCATACGGCCTGCCTGATGGTATGCAGCTACCGTAGCCTATGGACGCCTGCAACCCCAGAGGATTCATATGCGCGTTGCCTACCCATTAAGAACCTATATACCTACTCCTTTTTTGAAGAACCTCATACTGTAGCCCGCTGGGAAAACCTCGGCAGGGAGTTCATTCCACAGTCGCAGCGTTCGTGGGAGGAAATTCCTCTTAAACCGTACAGTGAAATAGAGTAGAGTTAAATCGTTGATTAGCGAATTTTATTAACGGCTCGATATCGACATGGCGGTCATGAATCAAAAACCGAACTCCGAATTTTCTTTTAAATACTCCATATGTAACCTCCAGAGAGTTCTAAACCAGGAGAGGCCCTGAGTATCATTTCCCCTCTGTCAAAAGTATTGGCGAAAAATCTAGTACATCTATAAAAACTATTTCAATAATCGATGTCACGCATTTTCGTCATCGCTGTCAATGGATAACAAGCTCCGTGAAAATGCCCTTATGCGCTGTTTTTGGATGTAAAAAAATGTTATATTTCGTCTAGTTTACAAAAAGATGAAATACCATTTCAGATGTAAGTACAGTTTTACTTTATTTATCATTACTTTCGTAATAAAAGATTTAACCTAAATCGAAAATCAAGCTTCGTTTACAGAATCGATTCAAAGACAATCGTTTTCTTTCTGACGGGCAGTAACTATTTGACGTTTGACACTTCTCCATATTTAACGCGCTTAAGGATTGCTGTCTTCTATATTTTGTTTGAAAATACAATCAAAAATGATCCTTGGCTTTTTTGTTTGACATTTCCAAAGACTGCATCCAATAATGAACCATATGTTAACATTTGTACAGTCGACTATCTATTGCTCCATTTAGTGTTGTGAAGTATAAAAAGAATATGTCAAATATGTTTGGTGTTTTCAAGTCGAAAGGTACATCTTTGTCGGTTGTCAATAAAGCGTTGCTGCCATAAAAAATCATTTAGAAATAAACTGTATTAACAACCGACAATGATGTACCTTTGACTTGAAAACTTCACATGCGTGCTACCTCGCCCCCCTCAGATTTTGGCAGACTTTTTTGTTTGGAAACATGAGGCGAAGCGTACTCCATTTATAGAGCTTTATGGTAACCTCAGATAATCCACTAGGCAAAGTTTAAAGGCACTTGCCCACATCTTTGCCTGCTTTTGATAGCTTCTAAAAACAGCGGTAAAAGTATTTTAAGTCATTTGAACCGTAATGTATTTATGTGCAGGGAGCGGATATTCGGATCGATATAACTTGGAATTTTGCCAAGTTTAGGTAAATATCGATCCGAATATCCGATCCCTGGTTATGTGCCATTAGACCTAAATTATCTAAGCAAATCCAAAAAACCTACAGGTTACGTATACTTTACGAGTAATTAAAAAAAAACATGAATTTCCGTGAAAAGTTGTAGCACTTGACGGTACAGAATTCCGTTTTCAGAATTAACGACCTCCTAGCCCAGTCGGCAGTGACCCTGCCTACGAAGCAGGAGGTCCCGGGTTCAAATCCTGGTAAGGGCCTTTATTTGTGTGTTTATCACGAATATTTATTCCTGATGATGATTTGTATCTGTATGAGTATGTACATTGTACATATATCGTGGCCTTGTACCCATACAAGCTTTGCTTAGTTCGGGACTAGGTTGATTTGTGTAAGGTGCTAGGTTAAATTTACTATACTATCGCATTGGGAAACTGTAATGTTAGTTGTATTGTTATTGTGATATAAATAAATAAATATAAAAAAAGATTGTCCCCGAATATTTATGTATTTATTCGTCAATTTGTTTTGATTCCAACCTATCCGAATAACAAGAGCAGGAAACGTCCCGTTTTATTCGAGGCAATCGATGGTAGAGCACTTTGCTTTTTTTTCACTTTGATTGTTAGAAAATTACATCTCAATTTGAGACATATTACATTTGAGAATGACTTAATTGAAATCGTCTTTTTCAGAATTCTCTGACGTATTTTAACAACACAGCTAAATCAGGACTCCATATTGTAATCTCCAAGGTATAAATTCACAGCCAGGCCAAGTGCGCCTATAGGGGCAACCGCGCCCACCAATAGATATCTAAATAAAAGGCCCTACTGCTGCAGGACTTTTCAAAGCAAGGACAAGGAAAAATTTGGTCATACACGAATTACCTAATACCTGACATGTTACGTATTGGTATAGTGAAATGTTTTTCCACAGGTCGGCCAAAAATCAATCTTAAATCAATGCCATACCTAAACACTATCATGGAAAAACTTTTATCACTATAACCATTCGCTGTGTGCATGATTATGGCGCCATCTTCTGGGCCAGGCCGCACATCTTCTCCTTGCTTATATGAAACGTCTCTGGCTGATTCACTATTTTGACAGTTGACCGAGTTGAGGTGACATAGGTGATGTCCCTTTGCAGTTTCATTTCTTGTCACATTGTGCACTGCGATCGTTCATGTTACCCAACTTCGCACATAGCGAACAGGATAGGCGCAGTAGCCCCTACACACGCACTTGTGATTGACCTTTGTTTTCTTCTTCACTAGTTAGTTATATTATAGTGGACTAAGAGCTGGCCACGTCAGATATGATATGACACAATAAAGAGAGCAACAAAACCCGTCTAGTTAGATTGCTATGCTATGTTTATCTGCCAGATCTAGTCATCCGGGCATCTGGCAGCTTATAATGGGTGGAGGTCAGAGTAAGAGATTAGCAAATTTTTTGAATTGGAAAATAGTAATAGCAAAATAGATATAAACATCCGAAGTTGTCTCAGTTATAAAGGACGGGGTCTATATTTTAACTTAGAACAAAAACATTGTGTATTATTACGAAAACAAAAACAGTAGGCGACAAACAATAACTTACATTATACGTCATTTGGTACTACTTTCCCTCAACCGAAACTTGGCAATGATATAATCTAATTATTTATATAATTTCTCATAATATTGCATGAAACCCAGAACTCTAGGATTTGTTTTCTGAAGTGGTTTGCATGATTTGACCTCCACCACTTTACAGCTGCCAGATGTCCAGATCTAGACATAAGCATAGTATAGCAAACTGAATAGAGGGGTTTCGTTGCTCTCATTATATCACACATGTATTACTAACACAAATATGGATTTAATCTGAAATAAATATTATTAATTCATTCATTATTGTGTCATACCTGACGTGGCTAGCTCTCCGTCTATAAGTAGTGAGGTTTTTTTAAACTTACGTAAACAAAGCCATGCGGCAGCAGTACAGCACGAGTGAAAATGAATTTGGTTAAGTTCTTGCAGTAATAATGCATGATAAAAAATATTGTTTAATTATAAGAAACGTAAATTAAAGCCTGACCAGAAATATATGATCATGCGCCATGTTGCGGAATTTCATTGGAACTAGTTTCTTACACTGGCAATAATTTTAATGACTAATGGCTTATTTAAATAATACTAAAGTATTGAATATTAAATAATAAACGACAAAAAGTCCCAAAATGATTCATAGTCAAGAGCGAAACATTGTAAATAGTGTAAGTAATAAACTGCTGTAAATAATAGGCTCGGAAAATTAAACTATTTTGCAGTGAAAGTATTTCAAATTAACAACAGTGCAGACAGGTAAACAAATCAAGATGACACCATACCATATATATTAATACACTCTATGATTATACTGAACTCTTGCCATATAAATGAGAATAATAGCGCCCTCTTGACAATAATCATATATTTCTGGTCAGGCTTTAACTGCTTTTGGTATTTTGTATATATTTTGCTTAACAGGGATCTTTAGGGGGGTCCAAAAGTCAATTCACAATTGCGCAAATGGAAGAGGATGTCGAAAGGGAAAACATTCCGGCAATGGAGTCTACTAATGTAACGTATACTTATTATATTATGTTTGTATGTTCTTACTGTTTTACACGTAAAAATATCACTGATAGCATGATTTATTTAAAAATATTTCGCTATCTAATCCTACTTAGTCTGGAATCTGTCTTAATAGTGATATGCGAATTGGTTGCTACCTTCAACTTTTTTATGATTAGTCCGATCGTTTTAAAAGGCGAAATCCATGGTAAGGAGGAATAATGTATGAAATTATCACGTGACTAATCGATTTCACCTGTCTATCAAAAAAAAATATTATAATCGATAACCAGCTGTTCTTAGGGAGCGCTGGTAGCCTGGCAGTAAGACGTCCGACTTTCAATCCGAAGGTCTCGGGTTCAAACCCCGAGTCGTACCACTGAGTTTTTCGGAACTTATGTACGGTATATCATTTGATATTTACCAGTCGCTTATCGGTGAATGAAAACATCGTAAGGAAACCGGAATTAATCCCGATAAGGCCTACTTTCGCCTCTGGACCAGAAGGTCAAATGGCAGTCGCTTTCGTAAAAACTAGTGCCTACGTCAATTCATGGGATTAGGTTGTCAAGCGAATCCCAAGCCGACTAGGAGGAAGAAGATAACCAGCTTCAGTTCTTATTACTCTTTTGCAGCAATTTTCATCAATGCCGCATTGCTTGATCGTATTCCGAGACAAGATTGATATGGCGTGCAACAAAATAATACAATATTTTACCAAATGAAATGCTCATATATTTTGATACATTTACAAAAACAATATAGCCGTTTTATTTTGTAAACAGTGACTTTCATTTATTACACAATCAAACAGTAATGATTCAATTTTATTTATCTTAAGGATTAATTTGGCTAATAGATACTATCATTTTTATTAGTCCAGCGGGTGAGGTGTTGCATATCTTCTGCTAGAATATTCCCGTGCACTTTGTGCCTGCAAGTAGTCCTGCACGTATCGCACGCTTCGTGGGATGTTGCAGGTGCTACAGCCGCAGCTATTAAGCTTAGCGTGCTGCTTGAAGCTGAGCACACGTGCCTGGGCGTAGTACCCTTAGGAGATAACCTGAGGCTATAGATACCGTCCGCAGCACGTGTCCTTATGCCTCTGCAAGTAGTCCTGCACGTATCGTACGCTTCGTGGGATGTTGCAGGTGCTACAGCCGCAGCTCTTGAGCTTAGCGTGCTGCTTGAAGCTGAGCACACGTGCCTGGGCGTAGTCCCGCTAGGAGATAACCTGAGGCTATAGATACCGGCCGCAGCACGTGTCTTTATGTCTCTGCAAGTAGTCCTGCACGTATCGCACGCTTCGTGGGATGTTGCAGGTGCTACAGCCGTAGCTCTTGAGCTTAGCGTGCTGCTTGAAGCTGAGCACACGTGCCTGGGCGTAGTCCCACTAGGAGATAACCTGAGGCTATAGATACCGGCCGCAGCACGTGTCTTTATGCCTCTGCAAGTAGTCCTGCACGTATCGTATGCTTCGTGGGATGTTGCAGGTGCTACAGCCGCAGCTCTTGAGCTTAGCGTGCTGCTTGAAGCTGAGCACACGTGCCTGGGCGTAGTTCCGCTAGGAGATAACCTGAGGCTATAGATACCGGCCGCAGCACGTGTCTTTATGCCTCTGCAAGTAGTCCTGCACGTATCGCACGCTTCGTGGGATGTTGCAGGTGCTACAGCCGCAGCTCTTGAGCTTAGCGTGCTGCTTGAAGCTGAGTACACGTGCCTGGGCGTAGTTCCGTTAGGAGATAACCTGAGGCTATAGATACCGGCCGCAGCACGTGTCCTTATGCCTCTGCAAGTAGTCCTACACGTATCGCACGCTTCGTGGGATGTTGCAGGTGCTACAGCCGCAGCTATTAAGCTTAGCGTGCTGCTTGAAGCTGAGCACACGTGCCTGGGCGTAGTACCCTTAGGAGATAACCTGAGGCTATAGATACCGGCCGCAGCACGTGTCCTTATGCCTCTGCAAGTAGTCCTGCACGTATCGTACGCTTCGTGGGATGTTGCAGGTGCTACAGCCGTAGCTCTTGAGCTTAGCGTGCTGCTTGAAGCTGAGCACACGTGCCTGGGCGTAGTCCCGCTAGGAGATAACCTGAGGCTATAGATACCGGCCGCAGCACGTGTCCTTATGCCTCTGCAAGTAGTCCTGCGCATATCGCACGCTTCGTGGGATGTTGCAGGTGCTGCAGCCGCAGCTCTTGAGCTTAGCGTGCTGCTTGAAGCTAAGCGCGCGAGCCTTGTCGTAGTCCTGCGGGCGCGGCCGCCAGCATAGCTCGCGGGGGCCGTCAGTGAGCGTCATTTTGCGGCAAATCTGAAAACATTAATTTCAATTTCAATTTATTTATTCTCCTTGACAAGTAATACAGAATAAAGAAAACAGCATAGTATCTATAGAGTAGGCAAGGATTCCCCCGTACTAGTAAAACTGTATGACGGCAGGAAGCACTACCTCTCCCGGACAAAAGGTACCTTAAGTCTAGACGCGATTTTAATTAATAAATATAATTTTAAACAAAAAAGAACCGACTTCACTTAGCCCCCATCTTTCCAAAAGCTCAAATGCTCAAGCTGAGTTAAAAATACTCAAATCACTATAGGTGTGCCTATAATAGTTAAAGAGTTCCGTCAATTTCTCCATTATCCCATCATCAGATCCTGACCTGGTTACAATGGGACCAACTGTGAAGTATACTCTTTCATACATAAAAAAAAAACAAAGATCCCGACAAATTCATAACCTCCTCCTTCGAAATCTTGAAGTCGGTTGAAAATGAGACAATCTTACCCAAATGAACCTACTCGTAGAAATAGAAATGCATAGAAAACACCTATAACTCAGAATCAAATATCCGTGATAAGGAGGGTATTACACTAGCCCGGATGGGTTAACGAGACAGCGCTATACACATGAAGAGCACTATATTTCCCGCACACCGTCACCGCATGCGGAAACTGCAGCAGTGTGATGCCGCCTTAGCCGGGTTGTACAAACAGCAACACTCTTAACTGTACATCGGTGGACCTTATTACAAAAGACATAAGGTCCACTGATGGGCAGATAACAGTGTGGGCGATGGTACAGTCGAGGTCAAAGATATGTTTACACTTTTGCACCTTATTACAAAGGAATAAGGTGAAAATGTGTAAACATATCTTTGACCTCGACTGTACTAACCGAGGCAAGGTAGTCGTCGCGGCAGGCGTCCGGGCTGTCATGGGACCAGTGGACGGGCGGCACGCACGGCTGCTTCGGCACGTCGTAGCACGTGCCCGGGTGTACGGGGCAGTCCGGCGTGCAGCATTCACTGCACATCGTGTACACCTGCAAACAAGCATCAACGTATCATTATTATTGGTGGACAGAGGTATCCATGTGCAGTATTGAGGTTACAGCCCATTTAAACAGAAATACCGCAATAACATACTAACCAGATGAAAGACTTATGCTAGAATTTTTATGCCAAGAAAAAAAAGCCTTCTGACAAAATTGATGGATGACACAAGCACCCGCTCGTGGTCGCTTCCGAGCCATAGGTTCTCTCAAAAGTTGAGAATTTTTACACCCAGCTCTACGCTTCACACGCACCTCGACCCGAACTAAGAGAAGACCCAGAGCCACCCTTACATGCCACTTCACAGAGGATATGCCTGAGATCAGCGTAGATCGAATTGGCCCTTAGACAGCTGAAAAATTGAAAAGCCCCTGGGGAGAATGGTATCACGAGTCGTGATTCACGACTGAGCTTCTGAAGGCGGGGGAACCATGCTGAAAGAGCTACAGGAGTTATCTAATACTGTCTTGTCTACTGGGAGAACTCCGTGTGCATAGGACAGAAGCATGGTCGTTCTGTTTTTTAAGAAAAGCGACAAAACTCTTCTGAAAAACTATCGACCAATATCGCTTCTGAGAGATATATAAGCTGTTCTATTATGTCACAACGAACCGTCTCACGCGAATGCTCGACGAGTTTCAACCGCCGGAGCAGGCCGGGTTTACGTGTGGTTTACGGCACCATATACCACATCCACACAGTGCGGTAAATTATACAGACGACTGAAGAGTATAATAAGCCCCTGTGTTTAGCTTTTGTGAACTATGAAAAAGCTTTCAATACTGTCGAGACCTGGTTGTTATGGACTCCTTGCAACGATACCAAATCGATTGGCGGTACATTGCGGTGTTGAAACGTCTCTTTAAAGCCTCTTCTATGACGATCCAAGTACAGAACCGGCGGACTGAGGACATCCCCTTGAACCGCGGAGTGCGACAGGGTGATGTTATTTCGCCACAACTGATCCCGGAAGCGTTGGAGTTATTAACCAGTGCGTCCTGCCTGTCTTAACATACGGAGCTGAAACATGGTCACTCACTGTGCAATGTATTCACCAGCTCAAGGTTGTTCAGCGAGCTATGGAAAGAGCTATGCTCGGAGTTTCTCTTAGGGATCGAATCCGGAACGAGGTTATTCGTCAGAGAACCAGGGTAAGCTGAAGTGGCAGTGGGCAGGCCACATATACCGAATAACCGATTGCCGTTTGGGAAAGCTGGATCTAAGCGGAGACCGTATGACAGCAGACGCAGTGCTTGGCGTCCGACAGCAAGGTGCCGATGATATACGTAAGGAAGCGGGTACAGATTGGAAGAGGATAGCCTGAAGATTGAGGTCAATGGCGTGCCATGAGAGAGGTGTGTGTCCAGCATTGGACTAATACAGGCTGATGATAATGATGATGTTCATGCCAAAAGCTACGAGAATATTGTATTACTAGCTGTGCCCGCGGCTCCGCCCGCGTGGAATTCGGTCTGTGTCAGTAAGCGGCTAATTCACCCCTAATTTCTCTCCCGCTACCCTGGAGGCGGAACTTGAAGTAAAGTTGACAGATGGATACGCTAGGGGAAAAAATATTTTACAATTACCACTAAATGAAACTACACTCAAAAATTAATACTTTTTTTTATTATATTATTTTTTTTCGCATGATTTAAACGACTTAGAGAGTAGTAGGTGTATATCGGACGATACAGGACCACTTTTGTATTTATACGTTCATGTCCACGGCAAATATCATCCAAATCGATCCTCCCGTCAAATCAGTCAAAGCATGAAAGGTAAGTGGGGGGGGATCACAAATGCTGAAATGTTTTTTTCTATTTTAGGTGCACTTGGAGGGGGGGGGGGGTCCATGACCCATGCAATTTTAACTCAATCGAAAGTAGTGGCTACCCCCCCTTTTAGACGTTGCATTTTTATAGGTTACGTATAACCTGGCTGGGGATTTTCTTGAATTGGAATTAGTAATCCTTAAGGGGTGATTTCCGGAAAAACGATGCAAAAAAAACCGGCCAAGAGCATGTCCGGCGATGCTCAGTGTAGAGTTTTGTAGATGCTGCCCTGTTACAAAACATCCGTTCAAAAGGTCGTTTATTTGGCGGCGTTTACGTCATCTTACTATTCGGCACTTCCTTTCACTATGAGTTTTTGACTAATAATTCAAAAACGGCTGAACCGATTTTATTCAATACAGTTTTTATTGAAAGTTCTTATCAGGCCTCACCAAATTTCAGCTTTCTAGTGCGAACGGTAACTGAGCTAGACCGCGGACAGACGGACGGACATGGCGATGTAACTGTTACGTAATAATGCCTAATTATGTACAGAAGCATACACTGCTTTACCTACACACATATTAAAAATCCATTGAAACCATTAGAATGACCGCCATTACTCAAGCCAATGCGTCAATGCGCCGTGTCGTCAAATGGTTGCAACGGAAGACCAGCGCTGGCCCTGCCGGCATTTAACGCTGAGTTGCGACCATTTCGTGGCAATTAATGTTTCGGGTTGTATATGTTATTGTTTATTATGTTTTTTGTAATTGTCATGAATAAATCTTTCATTCGTTCATTCATTCATTCATTCATTACACCGCCATGACCAACATTGCGCCGGCGGTCGGGGGGGCGGATTTTCATTACGTTACCGTAGGTAATTAATTTTCATACGTTTTTACCACACTGTCAAAGATAATACACTGATGTTACGTTACTGGTTGCAATAATGTTGGTAATTAATTACATACAGTTCCGAAAGCGGAATAGAGGATTTATGATATTGGTGTAGATCAAGATATTTATTCGTCAATGTAAGCACACTACAATGCACTAATGAACGTCAGAGAAAAATAAAATAGGTGAGTGTCGAGGAAAGTGTGTGAATCGAGTGCGATTGGAACGAAGTTATGTTATTTCATTTTATTTCATTTTTGACTTTATCGTAAATTTAGTTTTTTTTTTAATTTTAGAAATTTTAGAAGTTTTGGAAATTTTGGAAATGTTAGAAAGTTTGGAAATTTTGAAAAGTTTTGGAATGTTTGGAAATTTTGCCAATTTTGGATTTTGGAAATTTTAGAAAATTTGGGAATTTTGGGAATTTTGGAAATTTTGGAAATTTTGGAAATTTTGGAAATTTTGGAAATTTTGGAAATTTTGGAAATTTTGGAAATTTTGAAAATTTTGGAAATTTTTGACATTTAGGAAATTTTTGACATTTTGGAAATTTTTGACATTTTCGACATTTTTAAAATTCCCGACTAAGGTTATTCTTTAAGGTTCTCGACTTTTTTCACTTTTATCACTTTGTCACTTTCACTTTTCACTACACTTCACTTCACTTTATTCTATTTTATATATTTTTTATTTCATTCCATTTTACATGTTTCTCAATCGTATGGGTGTCGCGTTTTCGTGACGTGACGCTTTTTCGTCACGTGACTTTTTTTCGCATAGGCCCCCATCCGCGAACCGTCCGATAAGGAACTTCGTTCCAAAACTACCACCGATTCTAACCCTACACCTCTGGCCCAAGAAGTATTATCACTGAAAAGAAATTCGACTGGACTTATTTTTTTCAAAAGAGTAATACATTATTAGATCTTAATTATACAAAATAATGCGTAGTTCTTCAAGAAGACATTGATATGTCTTCTTGAAGAACTACGCATTATCAGCTTGAGAGACAGATAATGTACCTATTGTTTAATTACAAAGAAAAATAAATCCTAATCTGACTGCTTCACAAAACGTTTAATATGTTTTCCTACCTAAACGGTGTCCTATAAAAGTTAGATGATTTTGTAGTAGTTTTTTGGTTTGGGCCATGCATCTTTGTCCGTCATATATAGCCCTCGAACCTGCAATAACCCTATGACATTCATGACATTTTCAAATATTTATTAAGAGCCGGTAAAGGTAAATTTAAAGCATCGACGGGTAACATGTTATAAATATGAACACCTTGACCTAAAAATTACAAATTATTTTAATACCAACTTTCAACATACAAACTTTCAACCCCCTTTTCATCCCTTCCAGGGTTGATTTTCGGGATGAAAACTATTCTTTGTCCTTTCCCGGGACTCAAACTATCTCTACACAAAATTTCATCAAAATCCGTTCAGCCGTTAACTAATAAAAAATTCTTGGAACGTGTTCTGTTATCGATTCTAAGTATCTCCAGCCAACTTTTTTCGAATATATTCCATGAACAGACTTTCGACCCTCTTCAGCTTTATTACATGTATAGATAGTTTTTATAAAAAGTACCTTTCAGGCTTCACTTCCATTTTTTTTTTAATTTTTTGGACCTACGGTTCTAAAGTAAGATGGGGGGAGGGGGGTTTGAAGATGAAACTATCCTTTGTCATTTCTCGGGACCCATACTATCTCTATACCAATTTTCATCTAAATCAGTTCAGCGGTAAAAATTCCTCATACCACCTTCTAACCCCCTTTTCACCCCCACAAGGGTTTGAAAACTATCCTATGACGTTTCTCGAGACTCAAATTATCTCCATACTCATTTCTATCTAAATCGTTTCAGCGGTTAAAAATTCTCCATACAAACTTTCAACCCCATTTTCACCCCCACCAGGGTTGATTTTCAGGATTAAAACTATATATTATCCTTTCCCAGGACTCATACTATATCTACACAAAATTTCATAAAAATCCGTTTAGCCGTTTTCACGTGATGCGCGGTCAAATAAACAGACAAACAGATAAACAGACAAACAGACAAAAATTCTGAAAATTGTTGGAACGTGTTCTGTTATCGATTCTAAGTATCCCCAGCCAACTTTTTTTCGATTATCTTCCATGTACAGACTTTCGACCCTCTTCAGCTTTATTATATGTATAGATGTAGTTCCCGATTCAACGAATTCTTGTTTAGATGGTTCTATTTTTCGCCAATTACAGAAATTCAAGCAAAACTATGGAAATTCGTGGCTTTAGTCATCTATCTTCACTGGCCAAGTCCATCTTTTATTTAATAAATCAGTAAAGCCTCGTATTTGCTTAGTTTTGTTCGATTTTCTGTTTTCTGGAAACGTCGTCCGTCGAATCGAAAACTAATCAAATGTTTCAGTTTCACAAGCAAGATTTTGGTCTGTCTCCTACCCTTTGAGGATTTCACCTGTTTCTACTTTTGGTGCAGAATAAATAACCTAAGTGTCTCCCACTATCTCATTACATGCACATCTACTCTATATCTATAAACAGGCCCAAAATCACGGGCCGCCGGCATTCGCATATACTTTCGACGGCGCAGCGAAATTGCACATCACTTTATTGGCTTAACTTGTTTATAGTAATAGTTGACACACAATTTATTTTTATTAAAACATAAAACTTACGAGAGGTTTTTGAATAAACTATTCAGTAAGTATTTCAACTATAAAACTTTCGTGAGACTAACATATTAATATAAATAAGTGAGAATGATCATCGTAAATTGATCGAAACATGTCAAGCAAAAATCGACTTAAATTACGTGAGTAACCCGTTATTTAAACTATTCAGTACACTGATTATCATATAAGTAAATACGTTCTTCAGAATAATACTTTATGGCAAATAGAGTTCGTGCGGAAAAATAGATGTCGTGGTCTATACTATATGGGAACTTGCCAATTCTACAACCTTCTTTTTCCGCACAGACTCTACATGTGCTAAAAACAAAATATAAAGAAATTGAACAGTCTTACACTAGTCCCAGGTCCTCACACCAACGCGCCTCACATGAAGCCGCCCGCGCTTATTGCATCAACAGCGTGCGATATACCATACCCGCACCTGGAACCAGTGTACGACGTTTCGTGTCATGAGTATTCGTGACAACGGCGTGCTACAACGCCAAGAACGCTTATGGTCCAAGAGCTGGCCACGTCAGATATGACACAATAATGAGAGCAATGAAACCTGTCTAGTTAGACTTCTTTACCATCCTTATTGCTAGATCCGGGCATCTGGCAGCTTTTAATGGGTGGAGATCAGAGTGAAAGACCAACAAAGTTTTTAAGTTGGAAAAAGTAATACCAAAATAGGTAAAAACTGCCAAAGTTGTATTATTTATAGAGGACAGGGCCTATATTTTAACATTAGATTAAAAACCATTGTCTATTATTGCGGAAACAAAAACAGTAGGCGACTAACTAAAAATTTCATTATACATCATTTGGCACTACTTTCCCCCAACAGAAACTTCTGGATATGATATAATCTAATTAATTACATAATTTACCATAATATTGCATCAAACCCAGAACTCTAGGATTTGTTTTCTTCAAGTTATTTGCATTCTTTGACCTCCACTACTTAACAGCTGCCAGATGTCCGGATCTAGAAATAAGCATAGTATAGCAAACTAACTAGAGGGGTTTCGTTGCTCTCATTATTGTGTCATATCTGACGTGGCCAGCTCTTCGTCTATTATAAGTGTTAAATTGAAGCGTCTGCAAGCCCCACCGACAGAGAAACCTTGGTCTGGAAGGAGGTTCTAGCAGTGGGTTTAACTTTAATACTCTCAAGTAAGGTTTATATTGTTTCGCTTGCCTCCGTGATCATGGCGTGTGAGTGACGTTTTTGTATATGACGTTTAAAAGGTTATAAAGTTTACTTGCAGTGAATCTAGTTACTAAAGTTCCCAGGATTGTAAGGTAAACTAGAAATTCAGGTATTTTAAATCTCGTCTGAACTTACGAGATGGTTTTAACTTTAACCATTTCATATTCTATTTTTTCACAACTGAAATAGAGTTAAAAATCAAAACACGGCGACGGCACGCGTATTTCTAGTAATTTTCGCAATTAAAGATAATCGTATTATACGACGAGTCTCATTTAAAGCAATACCTAGTAACTTAGGCTGCGTTTCCACCAGAGAAGAGCCAAAATGCGTTGCTAGAAATATGTTTCTTAAGAACCAATCCTAGAGCTGCGCTGTGCGGGGTTAAATAAATTAAGTAATTCCATTGGTTCTTAAAAACACATTCCTTGCAACACATCCCCGCTCATCTCTGGTGGAAACACAGCCTTAGTTAACATACCAGCCTGACTGCGCGAGCTATCTCGTTCCGGACGAAGGGTAAGCACTTGAGTAGCAGACAGTTTTCGAACTTTGACAACTCTGGGACACCCAGGATCTTCGTTATGCCTGAAGATCCAAACACCACCTAAAACGGGTAAAAATATGGATAAAGCGGGTTAAATGGGTTGGCTGGTCAAAAGTTTTCACAAATGGCGCCAAGTAGGTTTTACCCTTCCTGTAGTATAAGTAGCGTAGTGTAATTTTTTTTTGTGATTTTGTGGCCTGTATTCTAATGTTTTAAGCCAAATCCCATAGAACAATACTAGTGACAGCACAGAATAAGTAATAGTACAAGTAGGTACAGAAGATTCTCCTTCCTCAATTTGACATTTATCTACAGAGATGAAAACGTTAGCTGTCATGCGCTCTTAAAAAAATAGAATAGAGTTTTCAATGTGCTTCATATATCCATGCAGGTGTGCGACATGCCATAAACACTGGCTGAAATTATACAGAGAGTTCTAAACCAGGAGAGGCCCTGAGTATCATTACCCCTCTGTCAAAAGTATTGGCGAAAAATCTAGTACATCTATAAAAACTATTTCAATAATCGATGTCACGCATTTTCGTCATCGCTGTCAATGGATAACAAGCTCCGTGAAAATGCCTTTATGCGCTGTTTTTGGATGTAAAAAAATGTTATATTTCGTCTAGTTTACAAAAAGATGAAATACCATTTCAGATGTAAGTACAGTTTTACTTTATTTATCATTACTTTCGTAATAAAAGATTTAACCTAAATCGAAAATCAAGCTTCGTTTACAGAATCGATTCAAAGACAATCGTTTTCTTTCTGACGGGCAGTAACTATTTGACGTTTCACACTTCTCCATATTTAAAGCGCTTAAGGATTGCTGTCTTCTATATTTTATTTGAAAATACAATCAAAAATGATCCTTGGCTTTTTTGTTTGACATTTCCATAGACTGCATCCAATAATGAACCATATGTTAACATTTGTACAGTCGACTATCTATTGCTCCATTTAGTGTTATGAAGTATAAATAGAATATGTCAAATATGTTTGGTGTTTTCAATCAAAGGTACATCTTTGTCGGTTGTCAATAAAGCGTTGCTGCCATAAAGAATCATTTAGAAATAAACTGTATTAACAACCGACAATGATGTACCTTTGACTTGAAAACTTCACATGCGTGCTACCTCGCCCCCCTCAGATTTTGGCAGACTTTTTTGTTTGGAAAGATGAGGCGAAGCGTACTCCATTTATAGAGCTTTATGAAATGATATTAATATGTGACATTTTCAATCAAAAGTACACGTCATTGTCGGTTGTCATTAAGACGTTAACTGCCGTAATAATTTAGAAATAAACTCTATTAACAACCATTGATTTATACAAAAAGGGAGATATGGTACCAGGCGCTCGATTGTGTGCCATTAAATATAGGTTCCGGGACCTATATTGAATTAGTCGTGTGGCAGAGTCTGTCAGCCACACTTTGTGCAATGCGCAAAATATGGAGGTCTCTCTTGCATACCCGTGTTAACTATACAGTGTGGAAAGATAAGTCGGGCCCTGGAGGGAAACTACCTTAAAACGTTGAGATAGCTCAATTCGCTGAAGGGAAACATTCTTTTATTTCTCCTAAAAACTAAATCTGCATTCTCAGTTTTTTTCTTAATTTTCACTTTTTTCTATACTAATTGTATGAAAAATATTTTTATTATTATTTGTGGGTTCTCTTGTGCCCTAAACTTGGTTGGTATGAAGAAGTTTTCATCCTCGTTATCAATATGATCGATTAGCATCAATTGTCATAAAAATTATTTATGGCAAAAATTACAAAATAAATAGTTTTTTTTGTAAACTGTACTCTTTTCCAAAAATGTGTAAATGCAGTTATGTCCCTTTAAAAAAATTAAAGAATGTTTCCTTTCAGTGAATTGAGCTATCTCAACGTTTTAAGGTAGTTTCCCTCCAGGGCCCGACTTATCTTTCCACACTGTATAGGTTTATCTCTTTTGCCCATGATGCACATACATTATAGCAGTGTGTAGCATTCTTAAGTGTGTAGGTGCTGGAACACATTTCAGTTTTATTTACTATAAACGTCACTCATCTTCCTTCTTTTTTACCTGTGACTTGAAAACGTCACATATTCTCGAACGCACCCATAAGGTGATAAGCGATGTGCCAACCCTTCCCTTACTAGCCATCGCGGTGCGGTAAGCGCATCAGGAAAAACGGGTACAGTGGAGAGAGACATATTGCAACCCCCCTAGTGACAGGTAAAACCTATGCTGGCACTATCTGGCCAAACATTTAATAATTGCCTTCCCCATTGAGTGATTGTTGCTTGTTGTTTTCTACCAAGGATGATTAAGACATGGATTGACAATGCCTATACAAAATCGCGTTCCTTTATTTCAGGCTAAAGCACTAGGTCATCTATCGGTCACCACAAATACTAAATTCCTACTTAACCTTTCTGTTAAGCCCATTGGTTGACTGGTAGAGAATGCCTTATGGCATTAAGTCCGCCATAAGTACCATCTCATTTTGTGCAATTAAGATGAAATAAATAAATTCTAGTTTCTAATATTTTGTTCGGCGATTAACGCTGACAGAATAACTCGACTCCAGACTCAACAGATGGCGCTGTGGCACATTGTACCGAAAACAGACGTATAGCCTGAAGGTTCGAGGAACGCGATTTTGTATAGGCATTGTCCATCCATGTCTTAATCATCCTTGTTTTCTACTTATTACTCATATATCTAAATGGGGAAATAACAGTCCGCGAGCAACGTTGACGGTAGACCGCGCGATAGGCCTACTGGCATTAAGTCCGCCTTTTGTACCATCAGGTTCAAAATTACATGGTCAATTTATCAATGAATTCATTCATAAGTTGGGCATGCAATTCTGAACCCGATAGTACATCAAGTTTTTCTTTTGTGCAATAAAGTTTAAATAAATAAATAGGCGAACAGTTGCCTTGCAGCTGCCTTTATCTACCCACACGGCTTCCCCTAAGCTTGCATACTTACTTGACTAGCAAAAAACTGACAGCACGGGGCACAAGTATTCATACTATCGACGTAAGCGCACTGCAACACTCCCCCCTGCCCCGAGAGCCCGCGCGCCACATTGATGGTGGTGCGGGCGATGGCATACGCGCCCGCGAGGCAGGCAGTCGCCGTGTCCTTCCCCTTGGCTTTAGACACAGCTTCTCTGCCGCTCATTATACAGGAGGTCACACATTCAACCTGGAAAATATGTTGAGGTTTCAAGATCGAACATTCTGATTGGTTCTGAACCTTCGGGACGCTAAACATGCCTAAAGCACCAAAAACGTTCATAATATCTATGGCGTGCGCTATCAATGTGTGCCCGTAATTCCCGCTATCGCTCAAGTGACATTTTTGAAGCATAGGTATGCACATTGCACATGCCAATTGGAATGATTACACATTTTGAAATCCCGTTTAATATTATTGGCAGTACGCCTCACACCCACCTGGGTCACTTGATTCTATCGGAATAACAGTTTCACCACTAGCATTTATTTATTTTTCTCAATCCCCCTGAGTACCTCAAGTTGTTGTTTTTTAGTTTGGAACCTAATCTTATATAATATTATGTAATTTAAACCTTCACATCAGCACACCACATCACACGGAGTAACGTTAAAAGTTACCTGTTCTTGGCTCAGCGTTGAGGGATATACGGAAGAGGAGAGGATCGGCACCATAGTCTTCGGCGTGGCTCCTCCGATAACTGGTACGCGCACCTAAGATATAAAACAATTAAAAAATATACCTACATCTATTTTTAATTCTGACTTTGGCTCTACGCTCTTAAAGTGTTAGAACACTTCGAACTAACGGGCTGTGTGGATGGAAGGTAGCCGGGGGAAAGCAAGGACCCATCCTCTCCTACCATGCCTGAGCATGAGATTTAGCGACTTCAGTTGAAGCAAATTCAACCTGATCTGAATGAGAGGGAAACCAAGCCAATGGGAGTATTATCGCTGGAGTGCTAAACCTTATCTGAAAAGAGTAGCAAGAAACGTAGCTAGGCCCTACGGTATTCAGAGTGAATACAATGTAATATAATATGTTAGCCTTTATACGTCCTACTTGTGCACAAGTATCATCTCTTGCGCGAGAGGAATCATTCTATTATAATATAAGTATTTCGTGTGTTCATTGAACGTACTTTGGACGCAACAGAACTGTCACTTCTGTCAGCTGGCTTTTTGGTTTTGGATAGCTGTTTCGCGATAACTTTAGTACCTATCGTTTTTCTAATCTTAATGAAATTTATTCGGGTTGAGGATAAATGAGAGATAAATATAATTTGAAAGTACTCATATCAGGTAGGGTGAGCTCCATAGCTATTAGACGTAAAAGCAGTTTTCACAAGAGTTATAGTATAGTGGACAACTCGTTCACAAGTAAATCGCGAGTTGTCAGTTCGGACTACTAGTTATGTAAGATTATAACCTATCTATAGTAAACATTATTGCCTAAATAAATCTGTGCTAAAATAGTAGAATAGAGCTACCCCGTTATCACGCAAAATAGACACACTGGATGTTGCATTTGCGGAATACGCCCAGTATCACTAAGAACGAATAAATCTGTGCTAACCATAAGACTAATAAAATAACCCAAGACGCCGCATAGCCGGGCGACCCCCGCTACCACGCTCGAAGTAATTTTACCCTATAGTGAGACACTAATTTATTGTAAGTGACAGTAAACTAAGTACGTCTCCATGGCAACCATCAATGTCTGACTCTCTCTTAAGCCATTGCTTGTTCCCCTCCCGCACCCCTTCTTTTGGCAGCTTAGGTTTCAAAGAAATAACGCGCTAAGCGGAGTATAGAGATATCTTGTATATGGTGCTAACCTTCTCAGGGGGCACTTTCAGAAAGTCCGCCAACACCGTGTTCGCGCGCACGCAGTTCAGCTCGACGCAACCGAGCAGTGCGCGCGGGTTGTACACCTTGCGCAGGCGCTGGATCTCCGACACTAGCGGGACCAGGCTCTCCACTGGCTCCGTCGCTACTATTGTAAATGTCTGAAAAGTTGGCGCAGCTTGAAATTTTCTGTAGTGGATATCAACGCAATATTAATACCTACATTGAGCTGACCTGATGATAAACATCATAGGTGGCCATGGAAAGTAGAGATGCGCAAAACGCTTCACTGAATTGGAAAGATTGATTCATATCTTTCGCTCACGGAGAAATGCAGGATGTAACAAAAATACTCGGCATAATTGGTATCGTATTGCGATTAAGAAAAATAGGAGAAAAATTCTTTAGACGCGAAAAAATATATACACCGTGAGCCCATAAAACTAGACAGATTTTAACAGTGTATTCCTGATCATATTTAGATACTAAAATGTCCTATAAACTTTTTTGGAATACGCCTAGTTTCAGAGTTAATACCAATAAAAAAAAATACACTTTTTATTACAACTCATCACAAAATGCCTTTTAATGTGCAATACACATTCAAAAAATGAAAAAAAAACAAAAAAAAATATTTTTTTTGGCGAAATTGACCTAAAGTCACATAATATTTTTTCCTTCTTTTGGTCTTAGAAATTCGTGGTTAAGATCTGTCGGGTTATTCCAGCCCACGGTGTATATATGGGATTCGTCGTCCCAGCCCTTCATACAAAGCCAATTTTTTTTTCGCGTGAAAAAATGTTTTTTTTTTGTTTTTCGTAATTAAAATACGGTACCAATTATGCCCGTAAAGTCCTTAAACGGATCACCACCATTTTTGTTACACCTTGTGAATCACTCGTTTCGCTCATTTCGCTCAGTGGATCTATTCGCCAAAGTGCAGTTTAGAAACCAATAATACCATATTGCATTCTTGAATGAGTGTCCAGTTTTTGAATTGGTGGGCCGCAAAACCCATGTGGCAATTAAAGTTGTAAACCATTGGCTATACAAACTTCTTAGACTAGTGACGTGGTATTAGATGTATCGTTGTGATGCCTGCGATACACTTGGTTTATTTGGGCAATAAAAAAAATAAAAAATAAAAAAAACTATGCTGCGTTACTTACTAAATTTCTAATTGCGATATTATGAAACTCAATGCAACACGAATATTTGGACGGTGACAATTGGCTACTTTCCAAAAAAAAATTATTTAGTCCGTCAGTTAGATTATCAAAAAATATTGGACACGTATTTTTTATTTTGTCAATCAAACATAAATTGGTGAAGATATAGCCCGTTAAAGTTCCGCGTGACGTCACATTTCAGTATAAAATACGTGTCCAATACTTTTTAATAATCTATTTGACGGACTAAATAGAATTATATATTTTTTACCCAGGAAAGTACCCAATTAACATTTTGAATGCCACTTGCGTGCGTTTGCCCCTGTTGCCCCCCGCTTGGTAGAGGTGCCGTAAGTAGTCGTGCCCACAGCGCCATGGACACCTAAGTATATGCGTTAACGGTAATATGGCGTTCAAAGGGTTAAGTAATAGTGGCTTACTGTTGGGCATGTGTTGCAGATTTGAATTGCGATGTCAGACACGGCGGGAGCGTTGTTTTCAAATGAGTCGTGTCCGTTCCGCACGACGATTACCACAATTTTGGCATCCTGAAAAGTATTTGATACTTTTTTAATGACGAAGAAAAATTGAAGACGCATTGTAAAGGTATACCTTTGAACAGACTGTAAAAAAAATCTTCTAAATTGTAACTAACGAAAGCGCCAGTTTTGATTTATCCAGAGACCAATAGAGTACCTGTCAACGCGTTACACACCATGTGGTGCGCCAAAAAGAACGACAGTAGACACCTTGCACTTGGTGTCCACGTTCCTAAACTCCCTGCTATAGCCGAGAGTAGCACACTGTTCGTATCTTAATCGTAAAGTACCTACCGTCAACGCGTCGCACAGCATGTGGCGACCAGAGTAGGACACCTTGCACTTGGTGTCCACGTATCTAAACTCCCTGCTACAGCCGCGTGTAGCACACTGTTCGTGTCTTAATCGTAAAGTACCTACCGTCAACCCGTCGCACAGCATGTGGCGACCAGAGTAGGACACCTTGCACTTGGTGTCCACGTTCCTAAACTCCCTGCTACAGCCGCGTGTAGCACACTGTTCGTATCTTAATCGTAAAGTACCTACCGTCAACCCGTCGCACAGCATGTGGCGACCAGAGTAGGACACCTTGCACTTGGTGTCCACGTTCCTAAACTCCCTGCTACAGCCGCGTGTAGCACACTGTTCGTGTCTTAATCGTAAAGTACCTACCGTCAACCCGTCGCACAGCATGTGGCGACCAGAGTAGGACACCTTGCACTTGGTGTCCACGTTCCTAAACTCCCTGCTACAGCCGCGTGTAGCACACTGTTCGTATCTTAATCGTAAAGTACCTACCGTCAACCCGTCGCACAGCATGTGGCGACCAGAGTAGGACACCTTGCACTTGGTGTCCACGTTCCTAAACTCCCTGCTACAGCCGCGTGTAGCACACTGTTCGTGTCTTAATCGTAAAGTACCTACCGTCAACCCGTCGCACAGCATGTGGCGACCAGAGTAGGACACCTTGCACTTGGTGTCCACGTTCCTAAACTCCCTGCTACAGCCGCGTGTAGCACACTGTTCGTGTCTTAATCGTAAAGTACCTACCGTCAACCCGTCGCACAGCATGTGGCGACCAGAGTAGGACACCTTGCACTTGGTGTCCACGTTCCTAAACTCCCTGCTACAGCCGCGTGTAGCACACTGTTCGTATCTTAATCGTAAAGTACCTACCGTCAACCCGTCGCACAGCATGTGGCGACCAGAGTAGGACACCTTGCACTTGGTGTCCACGTATCTAAACTCCCTGCTACAGCCGCGTGTAGCACACTGTTCGTATCTTAATCGTAAAGTACCTACCGTCAACGCGTCGCACAGCATGTGGCGACCAGAGTAGGACACCTTGCACTTGGTGTCCACGTATCTAAACTCCCTGCTACAGCCGCGTGTAGCACACTGTTCGTATCTTAATCGTAAAGTACCTACCGTCAACGCGTCGCACAGCATGTGGCGACCAGAGTAGGACACCTTGCACTTGGTGTCCACGTATCTAAACTCCCTGCTACAGCCGCGTGTAGCACACTGTTCGTATCTTAATCGTAAAGTACCTACCGTCAACCCGTCGCACAGCATGTGGCGACCAGAGTAGGACACCTTGCACTTGGTGTCCACGTATCTAAACTCCCTGCTACAGCCGCGTGTAGCACACTGTTCGTATCTTAATCGTAAAGTACCTACCGTCAACGCGTCGCACAGCATGTGGCGACCAGAGTAGGACACCTTGCACTTGGTGTCCACGTATCTAAACTCCCTGCTACAGCCGCGTGTAGCACACTGTTCGTATCTTAATCGTAAAGTACCTACCGTCAACCCGTCGCACAGCATGTGGCGACCAGAGTAGGACACCTTGCACTTGGTGTCCACGTATCTAAACTCCCTGCTACAGCCGCGTGTAGCACACTGTTCGTATCTTAATCGTAAAGTACCTACCGTCAACGCGTCGCACAGCATGTGGCGACCAGAGTAGGACACCTTGCACTTGGTGTCCACGTATCTAAACTCCCTGCTACAGCCGCGTGTAGCACACTGTTCGTATCTTAATCGTAAAGTACCTACCGTCAACGCGTCGCACAGCATGTGGCGACCAGAGTAGGACACCTTGCACTTGGTGTCCACGTACCTAAACTCCCTGCTACAGCCGCGTGTAGCACACTGTTCGTATCTTAATCGTAAAGTACCTACCGTCAACCCGTCGCACAGCATGTGGCGACCAGAGTAGGACACCTTGCACTTGGTGTCCACGTATCTAAACTCCCTGCTACAGCCGCGTGTAGCACACTGTTCGTATCTTAATCGTAAAGTACCTACCGTCAACCCGTCGCACAGCATGTGGCGACCAGAGTAGGACACCTTGCACTTGGTGTCCACGTATCTAAACTCCCTGCTACAGCCGCGTGTAGCACACTGTTCGTATCTTAATCGTAAAGTACCTACCGTCAACGCGTCGCACAGCATGTGGCGACCAGAGTAGGACACCTTGCACTTGGTGTCCACGTATCTAAACTCCCTGCTACAGCCGCGTGTAGCACACTGTTCGTATCTTAATCGTAAAGTACCTACCGTCAACGCGTCGCACAGCATGTGGCGACCAGAGTAGGACACCTTGCACTTGGTGTCCACGTATCTAAACTCCCTGCTACAGCCGCGTGTAGCACACTGTTCGTATCTTAATCGTAAAGTACCTACCGTCAACCCGTCGCACAGCATGTGGCGACCAGAGTAGGACACCTTGCACTTGGTGTCCACGTATCTAAACTCCCTGCTACAGCCGCGTGTAGCACACTGTTCGTATCTTAATCGTAAAGTACCTACCGTCAACCCGTCGCACAGCATGTGGCGACCAGAGTAGGACACCTTGCACTTGGTGTCCACGTATCTAAACTCCCTGCTACAGCCGCGTGTAGCACACTGTTCGTATCTTAATCGTAAAGTACCTACCGTCAACCCGTCGCACAGCATGTGGCGACCAGAGTAGGACACCTTGCACTTGGTGTCCACGTATCTAAACTCCCTGCTACAGCCGCGTGTAGCACACTGTTCGTATCTTAATCGTAAAGTACCTACCGTCAACCCGTCGCACAGCATGTGGCGACCAGAGTAGGACACCTTGCACTTGGTGTCCACGTTCCTAAACTCCCTGCTACAGCCGCGTGTAGCACACTGTTCGTATCTTAATCGTAAAGTACCTACCGTCAACGCGTCGCACAGCATGTGGCGACCAGAGTAGGACACCTTGCACTTGGTGTCCACGTATCTAAACTCCCTGCTACAGCCGCGTGTAGCACACTGTTCGTATCTTAATCGTAAAGTACCTACCGTCAACGCGTCGCACAGCATGTGGCGACCAGAGTAGGACACCTTGCACTTGGTGTCCACGTATCTAAACTCCCTGCTACAGCCGCGTGTAGCACACTGTTCGTATCTTAATCGTAAAGTACCTACCGTCAACGCGTCGCACAGCATGTGGCGACCAGAGTAGGACACCTTGCACTTGGTGTCCACGTTCCTAAACTCCCTGCTACAGCCGCGTGTAGCACACTGTTCGTATCTTAATCGTAAAGTACCTACCGTCAACGCGTCGCACAGCATGTGGCGACCAGAGTAGGACACCTTGCACTTGGTGTCCACGTATCTAAACTCCCTGCTACAGCCGCGTGTAGCACACTGTTCGTATCTTAATCGTAAAGTACCTACCGTCAACGCGTCGCACAGCATGTGGCGACCAGAGTAGGACACCTTGCACTTGGTGTCCACGTATCTAAACTCCCTGCTACAGCCGCGTGTAGCACACTGTTCGTATCTTAATCGTAAAGTACCTACCGTCAACCCGTCGCACAGCATGTGGCGACCAGAGTAGGACACCTTGCACTTGGTGTCCACGTTCCTAAACTCCCTGCTACAGCCGCGTGTAGCACACTGTTCGTATCTTAATCGTAAAGTACCTACCGTCAACCCGTCGCACAGCATGTGGCGACCAGAGTAGGACACCTTGCACTTGGTGTCCACGTATCTAAACTCCCTGCTACAGCCGCGTGTAGCACACTGTTCGTATCTTAATCGTAAAGTACCTACCGTCAACGCGTCGCACAGCATGTGGCGACCAGAGTAGGACACCTTGCACTTGGTGTCCACGTTCCTAAACTCCCTGCTACAGCCGCGTGTAGCACACTGTTCGTATCTTAATCGTAAAGTACCTACCGTCAACGCGTCGCACAGCATGTGGCGACCAGAGTAGGACACCTTGCACTTGGTGTCCACGTATCTAAACTCCCTGCTACAGCCGCGTGTAGCACACTGTTCGTATCTTAATCGTAAAGTACCTACCGTCAACCCGTCGCACAGCATGTGGCGACCAGAGTAGGACACCTTGCACTTGGTGTCCACGTTCCTAAACTCCCTGCTACAGCCGCGTGTAGCACACTGTTCGTATCTTAATCGTAAAGTACCTACCGTCAACGCGTCGCACAGCATGTGGCGACCAGAGTAGGACACCTTGCACTTGGTGTCCACGTATCTAAACTCCCTGCTACAGCCGCGTGTAGCACACTGTTCGTATCTTAATCGTAAAGTACCTACCGTCAACCCGTCGCACAGCATGTGGCGACCAGAGTAGGACACCTTGCACTTGGTGTCCACGTATCTAAACTCCCTGCTACAGCCGCGTGTAGCACACTGTTCGTATCTTAATCGTAAAGTACCTACCGTCAACGCGTCGCACAGCATGTGGCGACCAGAGTAGGACACCTTGCACTTGGTGTCCACGTATCTAAACTCCCTGCTACAGCCGCGTGTAGCACACTGTTCGTATCTTAATCGTAAAGTACCTACCGTCAACCCGTCGCACAGCATGTGGCGACCAGAGTAGGACACCTTGCACTTGGTGTCCACGTATCTAAACTCCCTGCTACAGCCGCGTGTAGCACACTGTTCGTATCTTAATCGTAAAGTACCTACCGTCAACCCGTCGCACAGCATGTGGCGACCAGAGTAGGACACCTTGCACTTGGTGTCCACGTATCTAAACTCCCTGCTACAGCCGCGTGTAGCACACTGTTCGTATCTTAATCGTAAAGTACCTACCGTCAACCCGTCGCACAGCATGTGGCGACCAGAGTAGGACACCTTGCACTTGGTGTCCACGTTCCTAAACTCCCTGCTACAGCCGCGTGTAGCACACTGTTCGTATCTTAATCGTAAAGTACCTACCGTCAACCCGTCGCACAGCATGTGGCGACCAGAGTAGGACACCTTGCACTTGGTGTCCACGTATCTAAACTCCCTGCTACAGCCGCGTGTAGCACACTGTTCGTATCTTAATCGTAAAGTACCTACCGTCAACGCGTCGCACAGCATGTGGCGACCAGAGTAGGACACCTTGCACTTGGTGTCCACGTTCCTAAACTCCCTGCTACAGCCGCGTGTAGCACACTGTTCGTATCTTAATCGTAAAGTACCTACCGTCAACGCGTCGCACAGCATGTGGCGACCAGAGTAGGACACCTTGCACTTGGTGTCCACGTATCTAAACTCCCTGCTACAGCCGCGTGTAGCACACTGTTCGTATCTTAATCGTAAAGTACCTACCGTCAACCCGTCGCACAGCATGTGGCGACCAGAGTAGGACACCTTGCACTTGGTGTCCACGTTCCTAAACTCCCTGCTACAGCCGCGTGTAGCACACTGTTCGTATCTTAATCGTAAAGTACCTACCGTCAACGCGTCGCACAGCATGTGGCGACCAGAGTAGGACACCTTGCACTTGGTGTCCACGTATCTAAACTCCCTGCTACAGCCGCGTGTAGCACACTGTTCGTATCTTAATCGTAAAGTACCTACCGTCAACCCGTCGCACAGCATGTGGCGACCAGAGTAGGACACCTTGCACTTGGTGTCCACGTATCTAAACTCCCTGCTACAGCCGCGTGTAGCACACTGTTCGTATCTTAATCGTAAAGTACCTACCGTCAACCCGTCGCACAGCATGTGGCGACCAGAGTAGGACACCTTGCACTTGGTGTCCACGTATCTAAACTCCCTGCTACAGCCGCGTGTAGCACACTGTTCGTATCTTAATCGTAAAGTACCTACCGTCAACGCGTCGCACAGCATGTGGCGACCAGAGTAGGACACCTTGCACTTGGTGTCCACGTATCTAAACTCCCTGCTACAGCCGCGTGTAGCACACTGTTCGTATCTTAATCGTAAAGTACCTACCGTCAACGCGTCGCACAGCATGTGGCGACCAGAGTAGGACACCTTGCACTTGGTGTCCACGTATCTAAACTCCCTGCTACAGCCGCGTGTAGCACACTGTTCGTATCTTAATCGTAAAGTACCTACCGTCAACCCGTCGCACAGCATGTGGCGACCAGAGTAGGACACCTTGCACTTGGTGTCCACGTTCCTAAACTCCCTGCTACAGCCGCGTGTAGCACACTGTTCGTATCTTAATCGTAAAGTACCTACCGTCAACGCGTCGCACAGCATGTGGCGACCAGAGTAGGACACCTTGCACTTGGTGTCCACGTATCTAAACTCCCTGCTACAGCCGCGTGTAGCACACTGTTCGTATCTTAATCGTAAAGTACCTACCGTCAACGCGTCGCACAGCATGTGGCGACCAGAGTAGGACACCTTGCACTTGGTGTCCACGTAGCTAAACTCACTGCTACAGCCGCGAGAAGCACACTCACTGTTCTTATCATATCGTTAAGTACCTACCTGCAACGCGTCGCACAGCATGTTGCGACCAGAATAGGACGAAATTTTACACTTGGTGTCCACGTGGCTGAGTTCCATGCCGCATCCGCAGGTCGTTTTCTGGTCGTATAAGGCTATCTCGTCTAGTATGGGGCATTGTTTTAGTAGTAAGGCGAGTGGCTGACCTGAAAATAAAAAATGTGTTGTTGAATTAGTATTTCTAATAATGTCAAGCAGGGGCCTATTCCTCGAACGGTATTAGACTAATCTTATTAGTGTGTTGTCATGGGAACCCATATGATTTGACAGTTCGTACACTAATAATATTAGTCTAATACCGTTCGAGAAATAGGCCCCAGACTGGGTGTTATTCATGTTATTCTATTTATTCATTTAAGCTTTATTGCACAAAATACAAAAATGATGTACAAATAGCGGACTTAATGCCAAATGGCATTCTCTACCAGTCAACCATAGAGCCAAACAGATACATGTACAAAATTTCCCTTTCCATTTTCTTTTCATTCCTAGTTTATATACAAGTAAGTGGCCTCTGCCTGCAACTTCTACGTAGAAGTCTTGTAACTAAGTTTTACCTCTCCCAACTCCTAAACAAACTTATTCAAGCCTTTTCATGTCTGAAATAGTTAATGTCAGTTGTCGCTATTGAAATACTTATTATATATAAGTGAACCTTGAATTATACGTAAAACGAACGCGTTTTGAAATCTGTTGCAGCAAATTGGTCGGCGCCATACCAACGGGGCCGCCACCGCATTTAAAAAAAATTCATCAGTTTGATGTCATATTAAGGCTATATTTTTATGATCTTATCGTACAAAACACGTCAAAATAAGCATGTTTTTTATAGACAACTTTTTATAACCTTAATAATTTCGATTTTATTGGGCCTCCTTCCTTACTACCAATTTCGAAACAAGAAATCTAAGGGCCCCTTTGATTTACTGGTATAATAAAATAAGTCGGTTCTAGCGCTCGCAGGCCGCTGCCGCGGCACGCTCGCTTCGCTCGCTGGGTTTTGCGCGCTGTTTGGTTGCAGTTCACCTAACTCACTCCTCCTCGCTTCGCTCTTCGTCGCACATGTCAGTTTTCTGAAGTTTATCAGTTATTACTGTTCAAGATCCATCTTCTGGGCCCAATAACTTCGAGATTCTTAAGTTTACAAAAAAATTGTCCATACAAAACTTGCTTATAATAATGTATTCTGTACGATGCAATCATAAAAATATGACATCCATCACACTGATGAAAAAATGTTTAGTGTCGCGGCCCCTTTGCTACCGTCCGACCGATCAGCAGTATTTCTGATGGGGCAATTGTTGTTTTATTGTTATAGATCTCAACCTTATAGACCTAAAGATTAGGAGTACCTACCGAGATTCTTCAATTAATTGAACGTCTGCTAACGATACCACAATGTTTAGGCGTACCCCTAAGACGCATAAAGGATATAGTGGAGAAATCCGCAGCCATCAGGCAAGTCACAGTAGCTCAGTTAGTCAGAGCGATGGGCATGTATCCCAGAGTCGCGAGTTCGAGTCTCGCCTGAGGCAGTGGATTTTTCTACTTTTCCTTTATTTCTAAACATTACCGAGATTCTTGTTTGTCAAGCATGATTAAGACATGGATGGACAATGCCTATACAAAATCGCGTTCCTCGAACCTTCAGGCTATACGTCTGTTTTCGGTACTGAGTACCACAGCGCCATCTGTTGAGTCTGGAGTCGAGTTATTCTGTCAGCGTTAATCGCCGAACAAAATATTAGAAACTAGAATTTATTTATTTAATCTTAATTGCACAAAATAAGTTGGTACAAATGGCGGTCTTAATGTCATAAGGCATTCTCTACCAGTCAACCAATGGGCTTAACAGAAAGGTTAAGAGGAATTTAGTGTTTGTGGTGACCGATAGATGACACTAGTGCTTTAGCCTGAAATAAGGGAACGCGTTTTTGTATAGGCATTGTCCATCCATGTCTTAATCATCCTTGTTGTTTGTCAAAACTAGCTATGCTAACGTACCAGTGCAACCAGCCGCTCCACAAATGGTCACCTTCATTCCGGCAGCACCTGTGCTGTACCGTGGACAACCACAGTTGTTGGTGCCTTTAAACCAGTCTGTCTTCGATGCATTGTGGTTCACTTGTTTAATACCAACTCGACATAATACCCTCAAAAAACACAAAACCATTGTTCATAAGAAATTTTATATGTATTTTTTACATGTTTTATATTTTTGCTACCGAAAATTTGTTATGTTAGTCTGACATATTTGAAGTTTCGACAGCTCTTCTTTATTTTGAGAGATGTCAAAAATACTAAGTATGCAAAGAGTTTGGTTCGTAAATAAGTTTTAAGCTTAGCATAACATGCGTTGTCGCGCGCGACTTCATACTTCGAGTCGCGCCTGAAGTATGGAGAGTCGCGCGACAATGTAAGTCATGCTAGCAGGGCAATATAATACTCACTCTAAAAACATTGGCTGTGGGCTCTATACAGGGTGATTTCTGGGTCGTGAACCGAAAACCACTATTTCTGACTCAGTAACTGGAGTGCGATTTTTGAATCTCACTGGTGATATCAAAGTCACCGGTGACTAAAATTATCACCGATGACTTTTATGTCACCATTTTCCAAAAGCCGTATTTTTGAAAGTCACACGCTGTTTACCAACATGCAAAAATTTTACAATGTCAGATTTACAATTTTACAAATTTTACCAATGGTTTCGTAAGCCGATAATATTTTTTAAATTTAGCATTAGACATTGGAAATGCTTGCTCGTGATGAATTCTTTCTGCGACGCCTATCGCAGCTGGATTATGTTGACGGTGAGGAACGTCGTCGTCTTCGTCGCTGTCCGTGTCCGTAATCGTCATCATAATCTACTCCTCCAGGCTTGCCATTTTTAGGGTTCCGTAGCCAGAATGGCAAAAACGGAACCCTTATAGTTTCGTCATGTCCGTCTGTCCGTCTGTCCGTCCGTCCGTCCGTATGTCACAGCCATTTTACTCGGAAACTATAAGACGTATCTTAATAAAATTTAGAAATAATGTGTATTTTGTATGCCGCTATTTAAGTATGTAGTAAAATATGAAAAAAATTGAGAAGATGCGCATTAACTATCACAAACTTTCTACGAAAATTGTTTTGAACATTATCGGTAAAAAAACTTCTTCAATAGGCATCAGATGCGACCTTTTGGCATTATTTTGGTTCTTATTCCAGTGAAGCTACGGAACCGTCCATTATGCGTGGTCCGACACGCACTTGGCCGTTTTTTATATTTTCATTAAATCGTCGCAATCACAAATGTCACAATCGAGCCCCGCTGCTAATTCTTCCGAAAAACATACTTTGGCGTTTTTGGCAGATGTCACATACGTCAACTGTCAAAAACAATCGCATGGTGATTTCAATTACGAGTGGGTAGGGGCACTCGTAAATCGATATCATAGGTATGACAAATGTAAGTCACCGATGAGTTTCAAAAATACGAACTTTCGGAAATCACTCACATCGGTGAGAATTAGTTACTTGGTGAGATTCAAAAATCGCACTCCTGATCAATATTAGGTATCGTATACGTTTACATTCGTATATTGGTATAAAGTAAGAGTATTTAACAACAGTCTTATTTATAATCGTAGCTCGGACATTTCATAGCAAAAATAAATATTGTATAGAACAAGATGCACAGTTTAGGACACTTTTGGGTTGTGGTTATGAATGTAATATAAAAATATATTATTTTAATACTGTAAATAATTTCGTTTTATTTCGGTGTTATATTCATTTTGCGACGTTTTTGCTATGAAATGTCCGAGGTGTGTTATCATGTTAATTTCACTTCTAAATAGAACTTCTTTTTCCCACTATACATCTTACTTTACATACTTACACTTAATTTAAATCACGTCCTTAGGCCAGACACACCTAAGCAACTTACAGGTGTATATACGGCCTTACACACCTCGTATTTAACACACAAATAGTAGATACATGAACTTATGGAACATAATATACCAGTTCTCTCAGTTATAGAAACTTCATATCTCATTAATCTTGTTCTTTAAAGTTATATGTTTGCATGTATTTTAGGGGATCAATGTTACTCTGCGTCCGTAGGAAACACCTTAGACAACCCTACACGTGATCCCTGGGTGGTGCAAAAAGAGTAATAAACTTGGCAGCTGCACTGTCCCATCTGGACTTCGCAGCACTCACTGGATTTTCTTCATCATCTGCTTTCGCACTACTACTACCCCAGATAAGAAATGCCTATCTATATCCAGTGACATTTAGCCATACAATAAATAAAAATAAAATGTATTTTAGAATTTTTGGATTACACAAGTCGCTATGTTTTTTTGGTAATCACCGTACAAGCGTTTGCGAGATCGGGGTTGTGATCCTAGGTCCGGTTCGTACCTCGTGTAGCGTATAGGGGAGACCAGGGATGTAAGTAACACGGGATGAAAGTAACAAACGAGTTTTTGAACGGATTACGTTGGCCAGACTGACGTTTGTTTCACCCATACGCGCCATTTTGAGCCCCCCCTCTCACCTCAGATGCGCTGTGCTATCAGGTTGTGAACGTAGCGAGTCAATGGCGCAAAAATACACCGAAAGTAAGTTTTGACCTTTTTTTTATGTGAATTTATTTCTATAATGGTTAGTTAAAGCTTGCATGTCAAGTGTCAGTATAAAAGCATAACTATTGACCTTTTTATTTAGGCATTCGAAACAGTATTGTTCTTACGGTTATTTATTTTAGGTTATAAGCACGTGTTTGTCGCATTCGAGAAAATTTTAAGCTAGGGATGAAAGTAACAGCTTGTTACTTTCATCCCGATTATGATTGTGATATGTATAAGCGTTTTTTATCATAATATGTAGTATTAAAAAGTACTATGGATATATTTTCTTGTTCCAGAATGCCTAATATACATAAACGAACGACCGGTAGAGGCTTATATAGCTAGTGCAGAAATAATGGATTTGGCTGCAGAAGAAGTACTTCTCAGAAAAGTACCGTTTAGGAATGCTGCAAATTCATATCAGCTGTGCCATGTAACTTTATATAGATACGTGCAAAAGAAGAAAAAACTGCTTGAGGAAGGCTCAACAAATCTTCCAAATGTAGGCTACGTTTCGAAAAAAAGAGTTTTTAACGACGAGGAAGAAAAAATACTGACCGAGTATTTACCTACTTCATTGTTCCCAAATTAATTACGGATTAACAACCAAAGAAGTACGAAAACTTAAGTTATGTGTGCCATAATTGTTTATCTGAGTAAGATCTCATTAGATTATATTGATTATTAAAGAAGATTGTTTTGTTTCCCATGATTATATTGATTATTAAAGAAGATTGTTTTTTTTTCCCATGATTATATTGATTATTAAAGGAGATTGTTATGTTTCCCATGAAAGTAGGTATAATATTTTTAATAATTGTGATATTATGTGCAACCTAAAAGGCTGATTTGAAATTAATACGTTGATTATAAAAGCATCTTTCTTTTTATTTCCAATGTTACAACCATCCCTTTACACTGTTACAACCCCAGGGGTCGGGATAGTTGTAACAGATTACTTTTTTTTTGTTTAGCCGTTTTTCTCAAAATCTGTTATGTCAGTCGTACTCCTTAAAGATTGTTGAAAGATCAACCTATCACGTGAACCAATTAAAATGTTGATATTCCATGAGGTCTGTAAGATAATATAAGAAAACTGAAATTTGTTACGTTCATCCCTGGTCTCCCCTATCACTGGCATTCAACGCGGAAATGCGGCCAGTGTATTTGGGACGTTTGCGCCGGGTACTTACCAGTGTTTAATGTTTGTGTTTTCCTAGTTTTTGTTTTTGTTGACTTTATAATTTTTTTTTGGAAATTGTGTGTCTTATCACCGTATTCGGTCTAATATGTTCCTGACTTCCATAATAAGGGCTGTGCCTGGTGTGGGAGTGTGAAAGTCGCTGATAAACTGTTAACTGAATATTTTACAAAAATATTGTATAAGTGTAGGTGTATATTCGCCCGCTCATCCATATTTGTGAGGCGGTCTTTAATTTTAAATGTAACGTCTAACTGCGGATAATGCATTTGTTAAAAATAATTAAGTGTTAGTTCTTGAAATTATCATTACTAGAAGTATTATTTATCATTAGCAGTAAACGCTAATATCAAAAAAATTACACGTACTTACCAATCTATAAATTACAAAGGCATCGCACAGACACGAGCAATCTATGAATATTTTAGTGAGCGATAGCATCGTTTTTAATTCGTTACGGCGCAATTCGTTCCTGCTAATAACACTCATCTCTATTACCTACGAGTCAAGGCCTATTTTTGATTGCATTTTACCATTAACCGCCAGCAATGTTTAAATTCAGTTTTACACTGCAACTGCCATTAAATTAAACATATCAAAGCCATTAATCTTAAAACAGTACGAAGCAACGCTAGTTTATTGAAACTTGTAACAGAATTTACCATGTCATATTTCAAGAAAGACACAAATACTAAAAGTGAAAAACTTAATGTCGTACGCGCATTCAAACCTATTTATATTATTTTAACTGTGTTTGGATTACTACCATACTCACTCAAGTTTCCAAAGGGCCCACGGGGCGCTGTCACAATTTATAAGTCCATTTACTTGAACGCAATATGTGCGGTTTCAATGATTATAATTCTTTACACATTTTTCGTTCTTCATACACAGCATGTGTTTGCCTCTACTGAAAGCAGCACGATGACTGAAGTTATGACCACCAAGTTCAACTACATGCTGGAAATGCTGACATTACTAATATTCGTTACTATCAGCTATTTCTGCGCTTATAAAAACAGATTTAATTACGTTAAGATATTAAATGCCGTAGTTTCATCGAGTAACAAGTTTGCCGATCGTAAGGCAATTCATCAGCTGCAACTGCAGGTGAAAATAATAACTTTGTGCCTAATTTTATTATTAGTCATACAAATTACGGTTAATTTTACAAGATTCGACACAGTATGGAAGATGACACTAGTGACTACAAGCTTTATTTTACCTCAAATGATTCAATTCACAGTGATTAGCTTCTATTACGTCTTAGTGTTGATGGTTGTCGGAGTTTTGAAGAACATAAACGAGCAAATCAAAAGTATGTGCAACTACAGCAAAGTTAACGCGGAATTTATAAAAGTAGAACATAGGATTAGTTTGAGTCAGATAGAACTTGTTTACGTACACATGTTGGAGTCGAAAAGGGAGATTAACAGGGCGTTTCAAGCATCTATTTTGGCCACTACGTTTCAATGTTTTCATGCAATAGTGAGCGAAACGCACATTATCTACCGCGGCATGGTGGCGGACAATAATCTCACGTCGCACGATGCCTGTAACTGTTCGATTTGGATAGGGTATCAGTTGCTCAAGATTTACACCATATCATGTTCAGGGGACATATTGAAGAAACAGGTAAAATGTTTGATAAAAATTTCTTTACAAATATATTTTGCTGTGTTTTAGCAAGGTAACCACTTGCTAAGACTCGTAGTGATTAATTGATTATATATTTAATAAAACTAATCGCTTGCTTTGAACTGAAAACCAACATTCCCAGTAAAACATAAAGTAACTATGGTCTCTTGTGCCACAAATACTAAATAAAAAATGTAGAAATAAACAGTTATCAACACCCCATATCATAAATGCTCTATTTTGCCTTCGGAAACCGTATGTAATTGCCACCATTATTATTTGTGACGGTGTTGTAAAAATGTATGAAAATTCATAACCACATTGATTTTGGTAACGTAATGAAAATCCAGCCCTCCTCCCCGACCGCGGGTATCCGTCTCCCCGACCGTTCGCACAATTGAGGTGGCCATGGCAGTGCAATGGTGGGCATTCTAATGGTTTCCGAACACGTTATTTAGGACGTATTTACACGTTATTTTACGTAACAGTTACATAAACCACTATTACTCAAAACCGTATTTTTTTACAGGTGACCAACATTGGATGTAGCTTACATAATATTATTGCAGGAAAAGAGGACACTAGATTGTACCTTGAAATACAGCATTTTTCTTCACTGATATTGTACCAAAATCCGGAGATGACAGCTTACGACTTCTTCCCGCTCGATGCTACCATGACTTTTAATGTAAGTGCCTATCAAATTTTGTTTTACATTTATGTATTACCTTTATTATTCTAGTTTTTGAGTGTTGAAATACATTTAATTGTAAACTTTAAAAAAAGACATATTACAACTTAAATATCACTATACTATAACTATACTTATAAACTAAACCTAACGATAAAGTAAGCTACATAGGTACCTATATAAAACAAAAATTCGAAATCTTAAGTTGGCCCCTGTGGCATGGTGCCGAGGATGCTGGCAGCATTTCCTTGCTGGATGCAATACCACAGGATAACCAATAGTGGCAATACTTATGCGTTGGGCGAGGAAGTAATTACCAGTTTTATTGTTTACTTACATGTAACGTTTTGAAAACTGAATCGACAAAATTATAAAACGTCGTGTATATTAAAATCAGTGAGTTTTTGCCTCTGTATCTCTTTACGCGTTAGTAGTTACAACTCATATTGGATATTTTCACCATCCCCGCTCAATAAAATATACGTAATCTATGACTTATTCCTTCTTATTTTCTGGAATTCAAAATAAATGGTTCTTGTACAATTTATTTGTCTTCAATTTCAATTTCGACACCAGTCTTGTTCATTTTGTGAATTCATTGTTTTTAATTAGAATTACAAGTTTCAAATTTTCAACTGTGTATTATTTCTAATACCACAAATCATGTATTAGAAATAATATATTTTTATACTTAAAGTCGTGTCAAGATTATTTTGATCACCTCAAATGCTTAGCTACTTATGTTGCAGAGTGTAAACACATTCCTAATTTCCTATTGATGTTTTCAGATAGTTACAGCGGCTGTTATGTACATAGTGATGCTTGTGCAGTTTGATACGAGTAAAAAGACGTGAAATACGTGAAATATAATCATATTTTATTGAGAAAAATTATATTTTTTATACAAGAACTAAATCGGATCGATTGAACACGAAACTCTCCGCTGCGCTCAAAAACAGACCTGATGTTGGAGTAACCGCCAAGCTGAAATGGGATTGGGTCTCTGTTGCATTCATTGCTGTAGGCTAAAACAGCCACGAAATATAATTATGTAATGTGCAATTGTACCTAACGCAAGTAAATGAGTTGTTATTGTATCTTCAACACATAGACAAGCGGCCAAGCATTTTTCCAGATGTTATTTTACGAATACAATCGAGATAAGAGTAACATCGACAACTTTTGGACAGTCTTTCAATTAGAGATCGTGTTATCATAAGTTATTGAACTTAGAGCTGGTCACGTCAGATACGACACAATAATGAGAGCAACAAAACCCGCAACCCTGGTTAGAATGCTATACTATCCTTATTGCTGGATCCGGGCAGCTGGCAGCATTTAATGGGTGGAGGTCAGAGTGACTAGCAAAATTTTTGAATTAGAAAATAGTAATACCAAAATAGGTAAGAACTGTCGAAGTTGTCTCAGTTATAAAGGACATGGCCTATATTTTAACATTATAACAAAAAACATTGCGTATGCGACAAAATATGAATTACATTATACGTCGTTTGGCACTACTTTCCCCCAACAGAAACTTTTGGCAGTGATGTAATCTAATTATATATATAATTTCTCATAATATTGCATCAAACCCAGAACTCTGGCATTTGTTTTCTTGAAGTGGTTTTCATTCTTTGACCTCCACCACTTTACAGCTGCCAGATGTTCGCTGCAATTTAGAAATAAGCATAGTACAGCCAACTGACTAGAGGGGTTTCGTTGTTCTCATTATTGTCATATCTGACGTGGCTATCTCTCCGTCTATATGATTCATAAGTGGACCAATTGACGTTAGATAATTAACAGGGGCCCATTTCGACACCACTGTGAATTAATCTAGTACATGTGTCAGACGAGTGATCTCGTATGGATATTCACGTGTCACAGTTTGGTATGTCAAATGGGTCCCCGGAAGAAATACATTTCCCTAAATAAGGGCGGTTCCTCGAGGCTCCCAAATGTGAGATAATCTGGGTATGAGAAAGGATCGCTAAGCAATAAGGCCAATAAGTAACATAATATATAACTAAGCTTTACCGCCAGGTAGCTAAACGGCTGGTTGAAGTCACAGGGGACAAACGAGCTGGCAGCTTCCTCGCTCAACGCATAAGTATTCCACATCAGCGAGGAAATGCTGCCAGCGTCCTCGGCACGATGCCACAGGGGTCCATTTTAGAGATAGATTTTTAGTTTTTAGTATTTTTCAGTATGTTATTTTTAAGTTATTTACATAGTTTATTTAAGTTTTCTCATGTACCCATCTTGTACCTGAAATAAATACCAGCCTACTTTAGATCAGAGATATTTCGACTTTTGATCACTTTTGTCATATTTTGATTGTGTTAAACATATGATAACAGCTAGACTACTGGTGCAACAATTCTAAAGGAGGATGGGCAGATTTGTATGGACTCTGCCCTAGAAAACAATAATGACAAGCCATATATCATTGGAAAGGTTTTTTCATATTCTACAACTTTTTGTATGGCAGAAAATCTCGAATCGCTGTGTGATAAATGAACCAGAATGACACAAAAAAACATGAAAACGCATAAAAAACAAAAATATGACTCATAATCATCGACAGTTAAGTATAAAACGTTCATAATCTGTAGAGCGATACAAGAACTTAGTATCAAAAAACCTGCATAGCAACGTTTCAGCTCAAACTACTTTTTTGCCTCGTTAACTTTTTTTACACAAAGATTTGGGGCTACCTGTCATAGTAAAAGTTTTAGAACTTAGAATAAGCTATCCAGTGACATATCACTTGACATTATTGGTCATATTCATATAGGCCAATTTGCCCACCCTCCTTTAAATGAAATAATGATTTATTTTTACTCTTCTTTATTTTGTTATACTTTTATTTAAAGTTTTACTATTGAAATAAATCTATATATTCTAAATGAAACACATTGATATATTTTTCCTTTTTTTCCTAGTCCCTTTCTAACTTAACATCATCGATAACACTTAAGGAACCGTGGAGCTAACGCTTACTTCTCCCAGCGTACATAGCCTTAGCTGTACAGAGAAGTAAAGCCGCCAGCATCATGGGGACCATGCCGCATATATATACTTATATAATTTATTATTTAAAGATTTATATTGAAGATGTTAGGTTAGGGTGGTCATATAATGGTATAGGTATGAGTAAGTTAGTTTTAACTTTGAAATACGTCTTCACTAGTAAATTAAAGATTTAAAACATTTGTTTTAATTGTTATGCGGCGTTTACACTTGCATAAGAGTTCGACGAATAATTCGTGTACGAGTGCCAACACGAATGTCCGTTCACATATTCGTCTCCCCATACAACTCCCCGACGCGAGCACGCGCGCGACTATCGAAACGCATGTGTAAATGTGTATATGTAAACAGTCCGCGCGTTATTTGCCTCTTCATTCGGTCATAACTCGCACGCACGTGTAATCGCACCATTATTGTAGGTAGTTTCTCCTATAGGTACCTATATTTACATAATGAACCCGTTGGTGTTGTTAAATAAAAACTATTAAAAAAGCATCAGCAACCCATATTATTAAAACGTTTTGAAGAGCTATCATAGGACATGATACTAATACTAATGTTAAGCTTGTTCGATTTTACATTGCTATGCGAGTTAATTAAGCAAGCTTCGTGACCTAAGAACGGTACTCGACTGAAAAGCACTTAGCGATATGTGACGATTGTATAAAATGTATAAAATACTATTGGATTATATAGATTTAGAAAAGTATTGCTTGTGCCACCTTTTTCACGCCGCCATTAATGTTAACACGTTCGCTGCGATATAAGGCATAAAGGCCCGATGCTTGTACTTGCACTCTGTGCGGAAGCGAGAAACGATGAATTCCCTGTGGTGCGGCGGCTGAATTATGAGTATTTCTGCATGTACAAAAGAGACAAGTATAGGTTTGAGTTTAGGACCTTAAGGGCAACTCGATAAAGCATTAAAAATTTGCTAAGGTTTTATGGCCCGATAACGCACTGATTCATATTTTTTTCGTTTCCTTGCGGGTATTGGGTCATAAGGCCCGACATAGATCACAAGGTCAGTCCACCCCCTCCAGCACTGTTGTAGGCGACTATATTGTTTACTTCCGATTAGTGTTGTGGCGTAATTAGCGGGAATGAACGTATATTACGATAGTGCATAATTCAAGAGTTTCGGTATTAGAGGTTTCGGTATCTGTGTACGTTTTTGTGGTGCAACCCGTTAATCATTCCGCGGCCAAATAAACGATGTCGAAAAATGCTTGAATTATCGATTCAGCTAGACAAAAATAGTGCAAGTGAAAATACAAATAAAGAAAAATCGAAGTGGAGAAAAGTTCTAGTGAAAAAAGTTGTAAAAAATAATGACACGTAGCCAAACTGCTCTGGTGTTATAAATAGTATTGTGAAAAATATTTCGATAACTTATTTCCCATCACTAATAATTCATCTACAAAACCTGTTATCCAGTGCGTTTTCAGGTTATTAGACCTTATATTTATTTTTGCATATAGCTCTTATATAAATATCAGAATCCCGGGGCGGCTCAAATACTATGACAACCAACTCTTCTTCTACCAATTTTGATAGGTAAGTATCCAAAATTTATCGTTTTCGGATAGTTACAGCCATTTATATCCATCATACCTTACTAGGCTTATTAGCCCCATAGCGCAAAGTTGGAGAGTTTAAGTAACAGGCCAAGCGACCTTCTAACGCACCGTACAAAAAAACGCCTGTTTTGGTGCCGCAGCGAACGTGTTAACTCTACCGTCTACCGACTATGTCATTTTTGTTAACAACGTAACATTACTCGTACACGTATAATTAATTGTTTGCTGTGGGAAGAAAAATCTCTAAACACAGCATAATGATACTTTTTATATACTTAACAAGAACAAAACATTTATAAATAAAATAACATTCAAAGCGATGTGTTACCACTCATTTCTGTTTTAGCGGTCAAAACTTCCGTTCGCCTAAAAGATGTTTGCGCGACTCAAAATCCTCAAAACGCTCTTCGCGTACAATTCTGATCGAAACATTGTTGAATTGTTCAAGCCGCTATACATCTTACTTTCAATAACAGGATTATTTCCCTATTCGATAGAATTTCCGGCTGGAAGACACGACACTAGGATCATACGGAAGCCAATGAACTTGCACTTTTATGGAGCAATTTCGTTGATAGCCTTTCTTTCGTTTTACTTTACACAAAAAATATTTTTTTTGATGAACACAGCTGTGATCGGCTCTGTGACAAATGTCACAAAGGTTATAGAAATAACACTGGCGCTTTTGTGTGCTATCGTTATTTATTTTTCTGCATTCCGAAACGCTAACACATACTTGCAGATTCTTAAGGACATAGCTACTTGCTGGGCTGATTTATCCCACGTGAATGTGACTCCTATTCTGGCATTCTTACGCGGATTATTCACCTATCCAGCTGTAGCTTGGCTTGTGATATTTTCATCTGTGCAGTTTACTCTATGTATCATTGGTACAAACGAAGTATACAATCAGCTTATATTTTTCACAGTACCCGACGCCATACCCAGTTTAATGGTCGCATTTTACAGCGCTATGGCTTTATTCATCGTTGGTTTGTTGAAAAATATCGAAGAACATTGTCAAATGATTGTCAATACCAAACGAACTATAGATTTTTTTACGGCAAATGTGCAGAAGCCAAATACCTGTACTGATGCCTCAGGCGGGCGCTGTGCAAATTGGGTTAGTCTTGCAAAATTGGAGCAAATTTACGTGAAGATTTTGGAGATAAAACAGAAGATTAACAATGCGTTTCAAGCTCCGATATCACTGATCATAACCCAATGCTTCCACGGTATCCTAACTGATGCGCATACGCTTTACAGCGAGATTGTAGTGAACATGCGCTTTGAGGCTCATCTGCTGGTCTAGCAAACCTTTTTGGTGTTATATTCTATAGCAAAAGTATATGCGTTGACGTACACGGGATCTCTATTGAAGCATGAGGTAAGTTAGCGATGTTTCAGTGTTGTGGCCCTAAGGTTGGTTTATAAAAGCTGGTACCGAATGGGCGCTTTTATATTTTACTTTAAGCTTTAAGACTATACACTACTTTACACGAATCTGTAACGGTTCTCCAACAGGCGATTCGACGACGGGCTGTTCGTCAACAGAACTTTTCATTTATTTTTTTTCGTCGACAGAACTTTTCTCCGACGCACGTTTCGCCGACAGAGCAATTCATCTTTTGATTTTTCGACGACATAACTTTTCGACGACGACCGTTTCGCCGACAGTACATTTTAACGATGAACGATTCAACGACAAATTATTTCTTCGACGAACGTTTCGACCACAGATAATTTAAACTAACGCGCATCACACATTTGAGAGGAATTATGCGCGGAATATTATAAATGAAACCGTAGAGTTTTTTTTTATCGTGCGGTGGACGTCCATGGAAAAGTATAAAAGCGACCATTGCCTATAACATTATCGACACTGTCATCTAATTATCTCTAACTACTTAGAGATGCATACATGGCCTAATATGCATATTGTTCGTTATTGTAATGAATTCACCCTTTCTTGTCTTATCATGTAATCAAACGCTTTTCAAAGACATTACCACATTTTTCGCTAGGATAATCACTTCACATGTTGTTGTTTACTTAACGAAACTCGCAAAGTATAAATAACTAATAAATACTACTGTTTACATAATACATAAATTATATATATGTATATGTTTAAGTAAGTAACCCGTTTTATTGTTTTTAGATGATCGCAACCGCGGTTAACATATCTGGTAATATTGGTACAGTTTGATTATTCCTAAGTGAAAGTGAAACTATTTAGTGAATGTAAAACCGCACAGTGTAAGTGGTGGTAATATTAATTAATAAATAACTAATAAATACTACTGTTTACATAATACATAAATTATATATATGTATATGTTTAAGTAAGTAACCCGTTTTATTGTTTTTAGATGATCGCAACCGCGGTTAACATATCTGGTAATATTAGTACAGTTTGATAATTCCTAAGTGAAAGTAAAACTATTTAGTGAATGTAAAACCGCACAGTGTAAGTGGTGGTAATATTAATTCATGATTGTGTTAAATATTATTATAATAAAGTGAATATTCGTACATACGCTATTCGTCTTTGGAATGTCCACGCCAAGCTCAGACCAAATCCTATTTTAAGAGCAAGTTGCGCAAACATCTTCTAGAAAAATCTCATAGCTAGAACTCATGGCAGTCCAGTAGCAGGTATCAGTGTGTTTTTTTTAAGTGGGACAGTATGGGGAAATCCTAAAGTATAGGAGATACAGGGAAACATCCTTAGCAAACATTAGGTATTTATTTGTGAAAAAAAAAATTGTATAGTCAAAATTTTGGTCAAGTGTGAGTTGTCCCTAAAAATTAAAATTATTGATGAAATTGTTTTTTGACTCAGATCTACTCAGTTTCATGAGAGGATCGTTTTATTGTATAGGAAGAAAAAAATCGGAACAGCAGAAATTAGCTAAATTTACTAAAATAATTTCACATTAAATTAAATGTTCAATATGGCCTCCCTCTTGCCGAATGCAGGTACGGGCGCGTTTCAGAACACCTCTAGTAGCTTTAGACAAGGCGTTATGATGTATGTTGTTCAAATGAGAATTAACTGCGTCTTTTAACTCTTGTACCGTGTTGTAAGTATCTTCATAAATTCGACCTTTAAGGTAACCCCAAATGAAAAAATCCATCGCCGTTAAATCGGGTGAACGTGGTGGCCATTTAATAGGACCATTTGTGCCCATCTTTTTTTTTTATTGAGTTTAAGGTGCTCGCGTAAAATGGAGGTCCTAATCATTTAATTTTTTTTAAATCAAATAAACTGTTCCAAATTCAAATGTCATATTGGAATACGCAATAGGTACTTTTTTTGATATAAGCCTTGCAGTGTACCTAGGCAATTTAGACAGGTTGTAATAATGAAAACGATTTTCTTAAATTTGACTAACTTCTTCTGTTCCGATTTTTTTCTTTCCATACAATTAAATGATCATCTCATGAAACTGAGTTGATCTGCGTCAAAAAAAAATCATCAATATTTTTAATTTTTAGGGATAACTCACACTTGACCAAAATTTTGACCATACAATTTTTTTTGTCAATCTTACACATATCGACCTAGCCCCAAACTAAGCAAAATCATAAGTGTAAAACAAAAACATTGTTGCAATAATTTCCCGCACCTTCTTTTAATCTCTGTTTGGCCCGACGGTTAACTGGTAGAGAATGCCTTTTGGCATTAAGTTCGCCTTTTGTGCTCTTTTTTCATTGTGCAATAAAGATTAATTGAACAACGCGCGATTGAATGAAGCTGTCTTTCGTACACTGCACTTAAGAATATAAATGTAATTTTATTTCATTGTAATTTTGTTTTTTTGCAATTTTATTAAAAAACATTGTTCGACACACGTGCGGAAGCGTCATTTTCATTCGTCCTGAGTCTTGAGTAACCTCGGTGCTCGTGCAATATGACATACTTCTCGCACTTGTATCGAAAACTACTACTCTTTAGTATTTTTCTACACTTATCTTTTCTGTAGTAAAACGACCTACTCATTGCATGTGTTTACTTCCAATTATTTAGTTCGAAAACGTGTCAAGGAAATTAGTTTTATCAATAATTTATATTTATAAACCACGGACAAGGGGTACTTACTCGTTAATCTCACAAACAGATTTCATGCATACCATCACGTGTGCCTTATTTACTTAAGTGATGCGATATTAGTGTGTATATTGAAAATATGAGGAATTCGGTCCTAAAATTAAACTTTGAGGTACCTTTTTTTATACCACGACGATGGCAATCAAGCACACGGCCCGCCTTATGGCAAGCAGTTACCATTGCCTATGGACGCCTGCAACCCTAGAGGATTCACATGCGCGTACATACCTATGTTGTACGTTCTCTTTACAGAGTGTTGTAAGTTCTCGTTTCACTAGTAGGAAGGTGAACATGTGGACGAGTTTAGCGTAAGGGCCCAAGTTTATCGATTTACAAGGACACTTCGTTCTTTCACTAATAGATAAAGTAATATTTTTAATTAAAGACCGTAATCTGACAGTTCTTGCCATACATTGAAAACCAATTAGTAAGGCAAGAGCTGTCAGACTACTGTCTTGAATTAAAAACACTACTTTAGCCACAGAGTAAGTAATAGTACAAGTACAGAAGATTCTCCTTCCTTTAGTCATTTGTCATTTAGCTACAGAGATGAAAATGTAAGCTGTCATGCGCTCTTATAAAAATAAATTAGGGTTTTCAATGTGCTTCATATATCCGTGCAGCAGGCCTATGATGGCAGATTTTATCAGCGGATAAGTTGATATAAATCTGATAAAATGATTAATATTAATGATAACAATGGCGGCAAATGTCATTTTATCAGGTTTATATCAACTTATCATCAATTAAAAGGAGATCGTCAATTCTGGGCCACCTGATATAAACCGTATACAGTTTGTACTCCAATGTAAAATAAATACTCATTTTATTATTAAAGTAAACGAAATATTACAAAAAAATTAAACGGGAATTAGAAATACTAAATAAATAAATATTATGTTCACCTTTCCCCGATTAAAATACAGCAAGACAAGTCGTTAACGTCCTTCTGGCATTGACATAAAGTTTAACTTCACCTGGACTGAAACGGGTTTGTTTTTTGGTTTGACACTGTCAATGTCTACCGTTACATAATCTGCGTTTTGATACTGTTCGGTAAGTTAGAACATTGTAATATTAAAATAATATCTAAGCCTACGAATACGGAAAATTAGAAAATAAGAAATCGACTGTATTAAAATGCCTAAAGATTGAAAATGCGAACTTTTGCATTTTTGATCGGAGTTAGAATATTAAAAGTGGGTTTCATAATGGCATAAAATCATGCTCCTTCGATAACTAAAAACGCATCTTTTTTTCAATTTTACAATGTCAGATGCTAGTGGTATTGCACTTAACGGTGGTAAACCTTATCCCTTCGCAATAGGTGTTGGGAATGTTCAGTTAATAGTATCAACGATGGTTTGACTGTGACGTTTAGCGTCGCATGAAGCAGGGTAGAATGCAGAGAGAAGTAAAAAAATAATTCGAAGTAAATTTTACAAAAATATATTAAAACAAAACAAGGTCGTGAGTCCTTTTCTGAGCTGACATTTAGACAATAGAAAGCGCGAAACAAGTCCTTGTTAGGGGTCACTTCCCTGCACTACGCCGCGGATCGTCGCACTTGGAGGTGGCCGAGTCCAGCTGTGGTTCCAGGTCCTCAGCACAGGAACCTTCGGGACCGTAGGGGAGCATGCGCATCCAGGTTGGTGGGTTCCAATTTCAACCCCAGACTTGGTCCCTGGAATTCCGGACAAATGGCCATTTCAAGAAAAGTCTAATTTCGAACAAGTGACTGCGACATCCGGATTTTTAGGCCAAATTAATGTGCTAGTATGAAAATAAGCTGGTTTAGTGAACCCCAAGCATTAAAATGGTGATCGATGATGTGGCAGTCACAGGCAAAATCACTATTTTTTTTAAACAAAGAAAGTGAAGTTAAATATGTACTAAATGTACTTGTACTAACTAGAAAACAACTAAAAACATTATTAATGCGTATTAACTACAATTACGGATGTAATTACAAGGAAATTAATTAAAATTAAGCATAATTTTAGCTAGAACGTACAAGATTTTCATGAAGTGGGTAGTCTCATGTTTCTAGAAAGTTTTAGACGCTAGGCAATTCCAGCGTTATTTCGATAGGAAAAATACTGTTAATAAGCAGATAGTGAAAAATGTACAGTAAGAACTACATGTAAAATGATTGCATAAAGTAAATGTTTAATAACTATTTACGTTACATACCTTATTCTAAGTGATACAAAATATTCAAACACTCACCCTATTTGGGGAAATACTGGAACTTAACTTAACACATTGAGTTTAGGTTACTTTAACACCATGTTAAAAATTTGTCACACCATTTCGTGTTAAACTTTAAAATCGGATCTAAGTATTTAGCTGGTTAGACCTCTCGCTGTCGTAGCCGTGGTAGGAATGTCGCGGACGCGTATGTGTCCCATTAGCTGGCCAGTGCACGCCGCTTATCGCGAGCGTTGACGTAGTCCTTTGTATTCGCATCTAGTTTTAACTAATAACAAATGCAGTCGTCAATTCTGTTTGTTCGAGTTTTATTTTGCCTTATTTATTAGTGGTTAAGATTATTTTATTTTTTAAATCTATATGTATTAATTTAGTCTATTATACTAATTTGTAGTTTAGTTTAGTTTGTAGTTTAATTTTACTGTATAAGTTCATTAGTTATAACGGTAAACCGTTACATACCCCTCTTTTTAGGTTAGGATTTTTACTAGGAAAATCCGCTATTTCTGTTGTCTACTTAATAGATACACTACTTATCATTCAGGCTTCGATCTCAACATACACCTCCTCTTCATACATACATCACGCAGACAGATAAGCAATAAACACTTCTAAATATGTTTTTGCGTCCTAGCAGATTGAGTATTATACTTTAGTTTATATAAATACTCTCATGTATTTATTAATGGTTCTTAAATAAGTTTATTTACTAGCCTCAGTGATCTTAATAATGATGCCGACTATTCCATATTTTTTAGATCTTTTTAGAAGACCTAATAACTTATTTATACGCAACGAATTCACTAACCGGTAGGGGTTACTGAATGAGAAAATCTATTGCAATTTAGAGTATAAAAGAGTAGAGTTAGAGTAGAATGTGTTACACTTTTGGTCTGTTTCATGAGGCTTATGAATAAAGTAGACAGGTAATTAAGAAATAGTCGATAGGGAACTAAATAATCCTATTAAACTTTGTAGTTTGTGATTTTAAAATCTTTAATATGCCAGAGTCCTATATTATTGCCTTGCATATCTTCAAGTTCGTAAACTAAATGGGACTTTTTGGCAACTATTTTACACTGCACGTATTTCGGTGCTAGTTTCTTGGAAAATTGGTTGTTTTTGTCACTAAGGTAAAATGTCTTTTTCCAAATAGTATCACCTACTTTAAAATCATAATCTTTGCGGCGCAGGTTATAGTGTTCACTATTCCTAGAATGGGCTTTAACTAGAGAGGATTGAACCTTATCAAATGTTTTCCTCAAGTAACCGAGATTTTCGGCATATTCGTCTCTAGGGGTAAATATTATGTCGTCACCTAGTTCTTGGTCGATATAGTGTAAGCCGCTGGTGACTAACTCCCGTCCATGTACGAGAAATACGGGACTGTATTTTGTCACCTCATTAGTAGATGTGTTCATGGCGAATTGAATTTTAGGTAGGTTGATATCCCAGGTCCTATGATCGTTTTCAATGTATGATGACACTGCTGTAATGACTACTTTGTTGTAACGCTCTACTGTGTTCACCTGCGGAGTATATTTGGGCGTAAACCTTACATTAGGCACATTGTAATCATTAAACAACTTCTTTAAAATGTTACTAGTGAATTGTTTACCATTGTCCATTAGGACAGTACTGGGTACACCATGAACTAGAAATACCTTTTCCTCGATTAACTTAGCTATTATATCGGAGGTAGCGCGACGAATGGGAAATAATAGACAATATTTCGAGCAACAGCATGTGACTACAAATATAAAGGTGTTCTGTTTTCTCGAAGGGGGAAGAGGACCTATAAGATCCATGCTCAACATTTGGAATGGACGTGAGCAGTCTTTAGGACGGCCCATAATGCCAAGGGTAGCATGTGTAGCATGCTTGTGAGCACAGCAAGTATCACAACTTGATACGTATTCAGTTACGTCGTGATGCATGTCAGGCCAGAAGTAATTTAGGGAAAGGCGTTTATGCGTTTTATAAATGCCAAAATGACCAGCAGTAGGTTCAGAATGATTTTTAACAATAATATCGCGTCTAAATTCGAGAGGAATGACTTCTTTCCACTCAAACTCACGAGTTAAAGGGTTTAAGCTTTTTTTAAATCTAAATAGTTTACCATTAGTTATTTTGTAGTTTAAAAATGAAGTAGGAGTGTTTTGGCAACCATTGTAAATATTTAGATACCATGGGTCACTCGTAGAATAAAACATGTCACTACTAGTTGGCATCTCATCAATCTCGGCAATAACAACAGAGCGGGAGAGACTGTCTGGTACTACGTTTTCCGTGCCACGACGATGCTTGATCTCAAAATTGAATGAGGACATGCGAACTCCCCAACGAGCTAAACGACCCGTAGGATTGTTTAGGTTTAGAAACCACTTAAGTGACGAGTGATCGGTATACACCACAAACTTTTTGCCGTTTTCTAAGTAACACCTCCAGTGTTCAATCGCTGTAAGTACTGCGAGAGCCTCTCGTTCTGTAGCGCTGTAATTACGCTCTTGGCTAGAGAGAGACTTACTCATATAGGCTATTACCTTCTCTTGATCGTCAATAATTTGTGTCAGGACAGCGCCAACACCGTAATCACTGGCATCTGTGTGTACTTGAAAAGGTTGTGTATAGTTCGGGCACGATAATATAGGAGAAGATATAAGAGCTTCCTTTAGCGTACGGAAGGCGTTTTCAGCATCGGTAGACCAATTAAAAGGGGGTGAGTTTTTAGCTTGGGAAGTTAAATTATTGAGAGGTGAAGCTATAGAACTGAAATTTGGAATGAATCGGCGATACCACGATGCCGTTCCAAGAAATCGACGAACTTCCTTGCGGTCAGTAGGCGTTGGGTAATTAATAATTGCCTCTGTCTTTTCAGGGTTAGGTTGTAGTCCATTTCTATCTACCACATAGCCTAAATAACACAATTTAGTTCTAAAGAATTGGCATTTTTGGTATCCAATGGTTAGATTTGCCATTTAAAGTTTATCTAGAACACGAACTAATAGGGAGATATGTTCTTCAAAGGTCGATGAGACAATGATAATGTCGTCTATGTAGACAAAAACTTTATGCTCAAAATCAGGCCCATAGAACAACATATCAACCAGCCGTTGTTGCGTTGCCGGTGCATTAGTTAAGCCAAAGGGCATGTAAACAAACTGAAATGTACCACGGGAGGGGATATAAAAGAAGTTTTACACCGATCCTCGTTCTTAATAGGAATTTGCCAAAAGCTTTCTGACAAGTCTAAGCTAGAGAGATACTTCGCATCACGCAGATTATCGAGTATTTCTGAAATATACGGAATACTGTAAGCATCTTTGATAGTAACCGCGTTCAATTTACGGCTATCTAAGCAAAATCTCATTTCGCCATTTTTCTTAGGTGTCAAAAGTACGGGAGACGACCAGGGGCTCTCGCAAGGCTCTACCACGTTCTCACGTAACATATCATCAAGCTGAGTGTTTAGTATTTTCTGCTTCTCAGGAGACATTCTGTAGTATCTCTGGCGAATAGGAAAAGCATCACCAGTATCTATATTGTGCGTAATTAGAGAAGTACGCCCTAGACCACGCTCTTCATATGAAATATCGCGAAATTGAGCTGTAATATGATCAGCCGTAACCTTTTGTTCGGTCGAAAGATGGTCATAATCACACAAGTGTGTAGGTTTAGGGTGGTCTAGTGATAGAGAGTCTAATTGATCAACATCCCCAGGCAGGATGACTAAGTCTAGATTTTTAGGGAACAAATTGAAAAGCCTCCAAAAGTCCATGCCTAGAATCAAACAGTTTTCAACTTCTGGTACTACGTAAGCTTTCAAGATGTGGGTTTGATCTAGGAACGAGACAGGCAGATTGATCATACCTATATTGTTTAGTCTATGCCTGCCAGCTCCGCACAAATTTAAAGTTTCAGTACCGTCGAGCCTAAAACCTGCATCCAAGAAAACTTTATGATAGTTTTTGCCTAGAATAGTATAACCACTACCCGTATCTAACAAACCATGAATAGTATTGCCATTGATCTGAACTGGGACATAGGGTTTGTCATGTAAATTATCAGTATTATATAGTGAATCGTGGATTGCAGTGACTGTATAGCAAGAGAAGAATTTGGAAATAAAGTTAAGCCAATTTTTCCATTCTGCCTTATTAAAGTTTCCGCTAGATTTGTTGGTAGAATTATTTTCACTACAATCCACTGCATTTAGTTTTTTGTGTTATTGGGATTACAAGATGTACAGTCAGGGTATCGTATACCTTTGTTACCACATTTAAAACAGATAGGGAAGTGTGGTTGCTTGCATTCCTTTAGAGAATGTGTATCAGTGCGACACCTAGGACAGTACTTACGAAAGTTACTAGTAGTATTGACAGTGTTCGAACAGCTTGCTGCCGCTTGTACAGTATTAGTAGTACTAGGTTTTTCCTCTGTAGATTTTGATTTGTTGTAGTTGTAGGAACCCGAGTAGTTAGAATATTTGTTTTGGTTATAATAGTTTCTTTGTTTTTCATTTGTGTTGGTATTTTGGTAGTTTTTATTTGTGTAGTAGTTATTATTTTTATGATTTTTAGTGTAGGCAAACTCTGGAGCCAGAGTTTCTGAAGTCACCCTAGGCGGTTCATGAAACAAGGATAAGCGTGACTGTATGTCCTCGTAGTTTGAGCACAGGTTTTTTAGAGATTTTAGGTCCTTGATCTCAGGAGACGCCGCTAAGGTGCTTTCATAACACGGTCGGATGTTGTGTAAGATGATTTCAAGTTTTTCATCCTCAGATAACGGTTTAACCAATCGCGAAAACATACCGTGCATGATAGCTAGATAAATAGATATGTTCTCTTGTTCCCCTTGCGTACGAGATTTTATTTCGTTAGTCAGGCGATAATCGTAATTTTTTTGACTGAAGTCTTTGTTTAATAGAGCGACAACATCGTCCCAACTTTGGAAACTTTCCTTATTACAACGGAACCAATGTAACGCGTCTTCAGTAAAAATCTCGTATGCAAACTTCAATATACGATCCTTTGATATGTTTCTAACTTCTACAAATTCCTCAACTCTTTGAATGAAAGAAAACACGCAGGCCTTTCCAGAGTACTTTAGCTTTGCTAAGTCAGAGGTTATATTCCGATCGCAATGAACCACCGTAGCTTCAGGTTCCAAAACTGAGACTGCATTTGCATTTGAAGTTGATGCCGGCCTCAACGCTATAATTTCTTTGTATCGGTTGTTAAAGGTAGTGCAATAAGTTTTGTGCTGGTCAGCCAACGCGGCACTGACGTTAGAGATACGTCTCACTCTGTGAAATATGTGATGTAGCAGATTTTCTGTACGTAAAAACAGGGTCTTATCAAATTTAGTTTTTAGAGATGTTAACATCGTTTGAGATTTTGTTAGGCTGTCTTTAACAGCATCGAGGTCAACCGCAGGCTCTAAGTGGGATTCCAAAATGTCCTCAGGGGGAATGGATAATTTTACAATCTGGCTTCGAAGCTCTGGCACAGAGCCAGTTGAACCACCTCTGAGAATCACCTCAAATTCGAGTTCGGCTTTTTGGAGTGACAAATATTTAATAGGGTACGACATGTTTAAACTCTAGAGAAAGGTGTGTGTTTGATTACAATTGATTGTAAAGCAGTTAGGTTTAGTTGCTAAGGAAGTGGAATGTAGAATACAATAAAATTTTATATTTAAATTAAATTAGCATAAGCTAAGGGTGAAATATTTTTTATACACAACAGAAATATGTTATAAAAAACACTGAGAGGTAGACAACCACGTACCTAGCAACTGCTCAAATCAGACTTAAAAACTAGATGAATTACAAGTGCTCATATTAAAAAGCCGCTAACACCAAAGAAAACCAAGAAAGAAAAAGGCCAAGGACTTGCTTCAATAATACACAGCTCAGAAAATACCTAGTATGGGCGCCAATGTGACGTTTAGCGTCGCATGAAGTAGGGTAGAATGCAGAGAGAAGTAAAAAAACAATTCGAAGTAAATTTTACTAAAATATATTAAAACAAAACAAGGTCGTGAGTCCTTTTCTGAGCTGACATTTAGACAATAGAAAGCGCGAAACAAGGGAAATCCCTGTTTCGCGCTGGAATTCCCCTGTCCCTGGAATTCCGGACAAATGGCCATTTCAAGAAAAGTCTAATTTCGAACAAGTGACTGCGACATCCGGATTTTTAGGCCAAATTAATGTGCTAGTATGAAAATAAGCTGGTTTAGTGAACCCCAAGCATTAAAATGGTGATCGATGATGTGGCAGTCACAGGCAAAATCACTATTTTTTTTAAACAAAGAAGAAAGTGAAGTTAAATATACTAAATGTACTTGTACTAACTAGAAAACAACTAAAAACATTATTAATGCGTATTAACTACAATTACGGATGTAATTACAAGGAAATTAATTAAAATTAAGCATAATTTTAGCTAGAACGTACAAGATTTTCATGAAGTGGGTAGTCTCATGTTTCTAGAAAGTTTTAGACGCTAGGCAATTCCAGCGTTATTTCGATAGGAAAAATACTGTTAATAAGCAGATAGTGAAAAATGTACAGTAAGAACTACATGTAAAATGATTGCATAAAGTAAATGTTTAATAACTATTTACGTTACATACCTTATTCTAAGTGATACAAAATATTCAAACACTCACCCTATTTGGGGAAATACTGGAACTTAACTTAACACATTGAGTTTAGGTTACTTTAACACCATGTTAAAAATTTGTCACACCATTTCGTGTTAAACTTTAAAATCGGATCTAAGTATTTAGCTGGTTAGACCTCTCGCTGTCGTAGCCGTGGTAGGAATGTCGCGGACGCGTATGTGTCCCATTAGCTGGCCAGTGCACGCCGCTTATCGCGAGCGGGTGACGTAGTCCTTTGTATTCGCATCCAGTTTTAACTAATAACAATTGCAGTCGTCAATTCTGTTTGTTCGAGTTTTATTTTGCCTTATTTATTAGTGGTTAAGATTATTTTATTTTTTAAATCTATATGTATTAATTTAGTCTATTATACTAATTTGTAGTTTAGTTTAGTTTGTAGTTTAATTTTACTGTATAAGTTCATTAGTTATAACGGTAAACCGTTACATGACAGCCGTCTTTGTTTACCGAAATACAGGAACTATAAATACGATCAAAATATGACGTTTTATTATTTCATCATGATTCCCGTTTTGTTTTTAAGTCCGCTTTTGTACATTTTCTTTAAAAAAACGATACTTTACATTAATAATCATAGGCATGCACGCTTTCAAATATTGTCCTTGTCAGATTCAAGTTTTAAATGCATGATTTTTCAATTTTCCCATTAGATTTCGCATTTTTTTTGCCACCGTCCTGATCTAGAAATTATGACGATTTTTTAAAGGCCAGAATCATTCCTAAACGGTCCTAAATAATCTGGGCCAGATCACCTAACAAAAATTGACGATCTCCTTTAGGCCTGCTTGTTTGAGACATGTCATAATTACTGACTGAAATGATAATATATGACGTTTTCAATCAAAGGTACACAGTACACATCATTGTCATTAAGACGTTAACTGCCATAAAAAATAATTTAGAAATAAACTCTATTAACAACCGACAATAGTATCTTGCTACATGAAGGCCGCAAAAATATGTGACACGCTCTTATTTGTAGGGCTGTAAGAGCGTGACACATATTTTTGCGACCTTCGTGTAGGAAGATACTATGCTATGACTTGAAAATATCACATATTCTCGAACGCACCCATAAGGTGATACTGATAAAACGGCTATTAAACATGGCAATTTGTAGGGCCCAACCTGTTGTGTTGGGAGGTGTAATAGGAGGTTGGGCCCGTAGGGAGCTGAAGTAGGGTGAGGGAGAGGCAGGGTACACAACATGTTGGGCCCTACAAATTGCCATGTGTAATAGCCGTTTAAGCGATGTGCCAACCCTTCCCTCATTAGACCTCGCGGTGCGGTAAGCGCATCGGGAAAACGGGTTCAATGGATAGTGAAACTCCCCTGCTTTAGCGTATATTGTTTAGTTTTAGTACTACATACTGCTAATAACTCCATATCGGCAAAGTGGGAACTTTTTCCCTGGATTGACAAATTTAAACTTTGTAAACCTACCACATTATCTACGATTAGTCGTATAAAGACATTTTTAAATCTCCACCTACCTACCTACAGCTATAACGATAGCTCATATATCCAAAACATATACAAGATATCTCTATACTCCGCTTAGCGCGTTATCTCTTTGAAACCTAACCTGCCAAAAAGAAGGGGTGCGGAAGGAGAACTAGCAATGCTTAGTTCGATAGATAGATAGATTTATTTATTTCTTGTAGAAAACCACACAGTATTTAACATCATAAAATAAAATGGATTCACTATAAGATCGTCACTTACAATACAATAAAAAAAAATCAATCAAAAAAATGTACAGAAAATAAAAAAAAATTATAAAGATATGCTCTACAGGGAACGCGCGATACTTCCGTGGGGCGTAAGAGAGAGTCAGACAATATTATAGTGGAGTCAAAACCAACGTGCCGGCCGGGCAATAAAACGAGCTGTCAGCAAGGATGCGGCTAAAGTCGATATTTCTTATCGATGAATCTATGAAAAGTACTATGCATGTGCATGGTAGTTATAAGTAAAATCGATTCCATTATCTATAAATAAATATATTTACCTCGTTAGGTTTTAGTGATATCTAAATGGTTAATTATAAATAGCAGTCATTAATATCATGGCATTTTGTTACTGTTGCAATATAATTAGTGTACCTATTAGGGTAATTACGAGTATTATAATGACCTAACAATGTGACAGTAGTTATAGATTATTATAGCGGTCATTATTAAGTCCTAAACGTTAATTAGGAATATGTTATCGTGCTATTTTCTCATTGGTTCTTAAAATCAATATAATTAGTGTCCACATATATAAATATTGTAAAATGTCTCACGGATATCATAAGTGCCAACCAGTAATCTGGGCTCAAATAAAAGGAGAGGTCGCAGCAAAGAATAATACATTCCGTTTAGCAGATGTAGAAGTTTTATTTCACCAAGCCGTCGACAATGTTTCTCAAGAAGACTGGGCCAAGTGTGTTCGACACGCAGAAGATCTACAATTAGCTGATCTACAAAAATATATTGTCAGAGACCAGAATCGTGTGGTAATAAATCTACAAGACGACAGTGATACCGACACCGACAGTTCTGACAGTGAAACTTAGAGCTTTTTATTGAGTATAACTTATTATAATATTTAAATTAAAATTATTCAATATGTTTTTATATATTTTATAATTTATTTTGTCTACCTAAATATATAAATAAACCTTTGTTACGAAATTTTCTTCTATATTCATATTACACTTAAATACAACCTTATTATTATAAATAAATCCATCGATAATGTGCGAAGGTTGCGGCACGCATCCCTACAAGCAGGTAGAAAAGGGCACGTGGCCGGCCCGGAGATTTATGGCCCCGCCGGCGCGATGGTTTTGACTCCACTATAGTGTATCTATTTGTGTATCTCGTGTGTATTTGTGTGGAGCGTGGCAGCAGGGGTCGCCCGGCTTTGCGGGGTCTTGGGTTAATTAGTCTATGATCCCAAATAATAACATTTGTCTTTCGTCGTGTAAGGAGTCTATGATATATAATAATGACAGAATGGGTTATGCACGCTCCAATAGTAAAGCACTTAAAATGAGTGAATTCAAACAATTGTCGTTAGTCGCGCACCGGCCAGCGTACGATGCAGACGTGCGAATGAGGTCCGATCACCTGCGTGGGAAAGAGACAAACTGTAATTTTCTAACAATGAGAGTGACAAAGATGTAATGATTATCAAAATAGATGAACATAACAGAATCGTTACTAGGTTATGAAATAACTCTGGAAGTATTTTTTCTGCTCATTTTGTTAGAGTATAACCCATCCGTAGTAAATACGTGGTGGGAGTAGGATTTTAGATAGACAGATTGTCTCTCAAGTAGCATTATTTCGTTTGTTTGTTTCTAATTGAACTGTTATTATTTTTTCTATGGAATTATTTGAACAATTCAATTCAAATTGTAATAACTAAAAAGGTAGATGTCGTGACACATGCAATATAATCATAAGGTGCTTATAATGAAAATCAGGTAGTTAAACTTTTAAATAAACCGCAGGGAACTCAACATAGTTCATTGATTAGAAAGCGATACTATCTCACTTAATTTATTGCAGTAAATCAAATTAAAACATTCTAGTAGAGTTTTGTTACTACACTTCCACTAAGGTAGAATTAATAATTCAGTGGAGTGATTTGACAGAACTTTACATACATTTGACAACCGCTTTGTATGCTGTCAAATCACTCCATTGAATTATTAATTCTACCTTACATTACATATCGGTAATACTACCTACACTTAGGGCTTGTTTCACAATGTCCAAGTGAAGTATTGGATAGCTAATTAACAAATAAATTAACTGCCAGATAAAACTATCTGCCAAATTTAGCACTTTATCTACCAGTTAAGCTTATTTGAAGACTGTGAAACGTCAACGATGACTTTATTCGTCAGATAAGTGGCAAATAGCTTATTCAGGACTTTATTTGGACATTTATTATATGTATAGATTGTGAAACAGACCCTTACACTAATACACTACACTACACTACTACTACACTACACACACTACACGGTACTACTACTTACTACCTACACTTACACTACATTACATATCGGTATCAGCCAGAGAGTTCTAAACCAGGAGAGGCCTTAGGTATCATTTCCCCTCTGTCAAAAGTATTGGCAGGAAAATCTAGTACATCTATAAAAACTATTTCAATAATCGATGTCACGCACTTTCGTCATCGCTGTCGATGGATAACAAGCTCCGTGAAAATGCCCTTATGCGCTGTTTTTGGATGTAAAAAATGTTATATTTCGTCTAGTTTCCAAAAAGATGAAATACCATTTCAGATGTAAGTAAAGTTTTACTTTATTTATCATTACTTTCGTAATAAAAGATTTAACCTAAATCGAAAATCAAGCTTTTTTACAGAATCGATTCAAAGACAATCGTTTTCTTTCTGACGGGCAGTAACTATTTGACGTTTGACATTTCTCCATATTTAACGCGCTTAAGGATTGCTGTCTGGTATATTTTGTTTGAAAATACAATCAAAAATGATCCTTGGCTTTTTTGTTTGACATTTGCAAAGACTGCATCCAATAATGAAACATATGTTAACGTTCGTACAGTCGACTATCTATTGCTCCATTTAGTGTTATGAAGTATAAAAAGAACATGTCAAATATGTTTGTTGTTTTCAAGTCAAAGGTACATCTTTGTCGGTTGTCAATAAAGCGTTGCTGTCATAAAAATTCATTTAGAAATAAACTGTATTAACAACAGGCAATGATGTACCTTTGACTAGAAAACATCACATGCGTGCTACCTCGCCCCCCTCAGATTTTGGCAGACTTTTTTCTTTGGAAAGATGAGGCGAAGCGTACTCCATTTATAGAGCTTTATGGTATCAGCATACACCGCATCACAGACAATACAGATACAGACGCCCAAACTCCATAATCCCAAGCGATCCCGTCCTAAGTATCCAAGAACTGTATCCAAACTTTAGTTCATAAAACGCTAAACAGATGACGGCACCGATCTATTAGGAAATTGATGTTGCGGTTGCGACATCTATTATAGCTACAACACACATTAGCTACCTGTTACTTATACTCATATGTTTAAGTGTCACTAGATGGCGTTTTACAGGCGCCTAAATAAGTATTCAAATAATGTATATTTATAGCCCTTGTTAGGTTGGTAGGTACTGCACCTAGAAAAGACACCAGTAGCGTAGACGGCCAAGTTCGCCAAGAAAAATATGACACTACTATCGGTGGTTACAAGATAATTATGAATTAATTAGATAAAGATTGTAGGACCAGTATGCAGTCTCCTCTATCCCCTACCCCCTCTCTCCCGGAATCACGTGCGTAAATCCATACGTGCATGCGATGCAAACGAAAGAAACCGCGCTACTCGCTAGTATACCATCTCTACATCAGAATGCCACCTTTATACGAGTAATTCATAATAGCTACCTACTTGGAAATTTGACCTTCCCACTTTTGTGTATTTTTTTATATACAACGACGGTGGCAAACAAGCATACGGCCCGCCTGATGGTAAGCAGCTACCGTAGCCTACGGACGCTTGCAACTCCAGAGGTGTCACATGCGCGTTGCCGATCCTTTAGAAAAAGGAGGACTCACTGTGTTGACGGCTAAAGGAACAAGAGGGTGCCTCTTTTTAAATATCATTTTAAATGTCACACAGCCTGAAAGTAAATCAAGACTTGGCCATTTTTTACCTGCGTACTGACTAGCAATAAAGACAAATGTGAATCCGGTTATATTTACACATTCACTGGCCTACGTAGCTATGGTGATTTAACAATCCAGTATAAGAGCGCTCCTCGACTACGCATAGTTGTCATAAAACTATAGTTCAAGTTACAATGGCTACTCGAAAACTTGACTCGGCTGTGATCACACATGTGATCACAATAACTAGGGCGCAGAATGGGACTCGGGACTTCGGGAGAGTCGATAGGCCCGCTTATAGGTGTCATACTTACTTTACGGTGTCATGCTACACACGACGGCAAGTCACAGTTGTAATGTAAGTAAGTAATCTACAGTAGTCAATTACTAATTACTCTTATGATTTTAGAGTAAGTACCTAACTAACTTCATAGTGCAGTCATTGAAGCGAAAAATACGGTCTTACCTCCGAATTTTTTAACTGTGAACCGATTTGCATGAAATTTTGGAATTAGGCTCATCTTACCCTTAACTTCAAAAGTGAAAATGATCTGAACTCCGCCTATTATTTTTAAGGGGTGTAAACAACCCCTTAATGGAAAAATTGACATTGAGCCATTTTATCGCTAGAAAACATGTCTAATAGTAAGTGGTGAAATTGTAAAGTATTTTCTAACATAATTACCTCATATTAAAATCATTTTCTACCCCTTGAAAATCTTACAACCCTTGCAAACAACCCCTAAATTGAAAAAATCACAAAAAATACTTTGGTATGACATAAAAAGATGTAAGTATAGAGTAAGTAATATTTTAAATTCTCTATAATAATTATCAAATTTTTAACCCCCTTTCAACCCTTGAAAACTACCCCTTGATAAAAAATTGTTGAATTTTTTTTTTTTTATAAAATGAAAAGGATTTAAATATTATTCCACACTCTCGAAAATGATTATCATATTCTTAAGCTTTTCTACCCTTAAAACTACCCCTAAATTAAAACAGTAAATATATATGATTACACATTTAAAAATAATTTAAAAATATTATAGTCTATGGTTCGTTTTAGATTGATGAAATATGAAAGTCATCTACGATTCCGAATCGATCCATGACACTGAATAAAGTGTTATCCTTCTTCGCTTAGCCCAAAACTGTAACCTGCCGGTAGCGCAGGCGGTGATGCGGACGCTGGGCCGCATGCGGTAGCGTCCCTAAAGGCCTAACACCTCCGGAGGTTAACATCGGAACAACGAGCGGCATACGCGGGTTTCGTATTCCCTCTTAGGAGGTGTCTTGTATGGTGTTGGTGTGGTGTATGGTCTTTATAGACCACGTCGCGTCAAACTGATGGAAGCTGCATGACGGTGGCTCGCTGTTCCTGCGAGCAGGCTGTCGGCGACGCTGGCGCTCGACGTGCCGGTTGTCCAGCACGAGAGTTCAACGGGTACGCCGTGGGCCTGCGACAGCTGTAGGCCTGCCGTAGTGTAACCAGGTACCGAACCGTTAGCTAGCGCGGGATTCCGCAGCCGAGAATATACTGACCAATTGTAAGCACAAACCCTGTTTGTTATTAATTAGGGAGTTAAGATATAAAAGAAGTGTAGTGGAGGGGTATTTACTGCAAATGCTGAATATAAGTGTGGGATGTTTAATAAATCTTGTCGCACAACCTGGGATTTTCATTTTACAAAACCAAGAATCATTTCAATATATACACATTACAATAGTTGTGGGTCTCTATTATACAGCGTACTTTCACATTGCTCCAAATATTCACACTCCGAAATTTTCAGTTACTAAGTAGAAAAAAATATGATAAGTTTTTACCAGGTGTGTTTAGGACCATAACTCCTTCAATTTTCATGCTATCACAATTTATAAAAAACCATTGTAAAGGTAATTAAGAGAGCTACAACATCCTTCATTGCAATATATAGTAAAAAACCTTTTTCTAAAACGGTGAAGGGTTAAAGGGCTTAAGAGAGGCTGTGATTGCGCTGCCACGCGCTCTTTAAACAATCATATCTCCGTCAATTTTTGTTTGACAGAAAAACAAAAAAACCAAATTGTTTGTCAGAAAAATACCTAAATTTTTAATCCATACACTTTTATACGTATCTGTCGTCGTTTTTGAGATATTATGAAAAAAAAGTGGGTTTTTAAAAAATTTGAAATTTTGTTTTTTTTTAAATCGTGATTTTTTTTGAAAAATATGTGTCCTGAAGCAGCCAAACTGATACTATCTATCAAACTCTTCATAATAAAGTTAATTCTAGGCGGAATACGATTAATTTTAATTTTGGTGGAAATGGCACTTATGAAACCCATTGATTTAAAAGAAAAAACATTAGATGCTCCCCTTATTTGCAATACAGCTCACTTATTTTACGTGCAAAAGACTTTTAATAGTGCTCATTTTAAAGCTTATTTCAAGCACTACAAAACCCTATTGTATTAGAATGCATAAAATGCATCTGCTCGCCGCTAGATGGCATTGACCACATCGATTAAATTTCAGACAAAATAAAAAATGGCTTTGATCTTTAATATCTAGCTTAATATTGCACTTAGAATACTTTATAAAAAACCAAATTGTTCATTGTTTTACCTGCTACAATTTTGTTTTTTATAAAATTTTCGATAAAACGTATATTTTTGGAGATATTTGCAAAAAACCGATGAAAAACGTGAAAAAATTGCGAATTTTCAATTGCCAATAACTTGAAAAGTATTGGATTTTTTGAAAAACTTTATAGATGATTTTTTGCTTAAAATTAGGCCTTCTATCGATATCCGAGGTTATTTTGAAAAAAAAAAAATTCACCCCCGAGAAGGGGTGGCAACCACCCCCAGGGTGGTTGCGGAGTTCAAATCATTTTCACTTTTGAAGTTAAGGGTAAGATGAATCTAATTCCAAAATTGTATGCAATTCGGTTCACAGTAAAAAAATTCGGAGCAATAATGCTTCAATGACTGCACTATCAGGGCTAGAACCGTGAACCACTTCAAAGATAATAGATAAAAATATGAAAGATTCTACGTTCGTCGAATTGTCTATCTTTCGAATATTCAAGAGCGATAGAGTAGAGACGGATTTGCGGTAGGCCCGCAGGCGTCAGGCGATAAGCTTGTATTTGACAAGTGTTTAATTTTAATTACGTTTTCAGTACTAGTTAATTATATTTTTGCATCGTGTTATAAATTCTCAGTTAATTTTATCAGATTATATTTAAAATTATATATTTCGTTGTCTAAATAGGAACATATCTATTTGTAACGACACCAATCATTGACAGTATAAAAGCACTATACTTATACTTTATTTTATTTGATATTAGAAAAAAGTTGACAGAACGATGTACAAGGTTCTTTATCAGGCAAGATACATGTCACAACTGTCAAAGTGCCTACGCCGTCATTAAACATACTTAAATATATTTGTATTTATAGGAAAGCCATGCCTACGTATTTGTAAATGTTATATTGAGTATTTAACAATATTTTGATAGTAGTTGTTTGCTCGAAATATTTTATTTTTAACATTTTTAATGTTCTTGTAAATGTTGCACAATAAAAAACCTATAGAAGAAGAGGTTCGAGACGGATGGTTAGATTTTTAAATATTTTCTCACGTCATCTGTCATTCGTATCTCTCAGCCTTATCTGGATAGTTTTTAATATTTAAAGCTTATTGTGATTCTTATTTAAGTAAAGATATTTGCTTGTTCTATTATTGTGCGATTGGTTGGAGAGTTATGGAGCAAGCAGAGGCAGGCCCGAGTGGCATACAACAACAAAAGCCACCTCGTAGTCCAACAAATCTTTTACCATCACCTAAGACAATTGTTTTATTATTTAGTATTATATAATAAAACGATTAAATATCGTCTAGAAGAAATTTTATTTACGAAATTTTATTAATAAGTGCATATTATGATTGTAAATTAAATAATTTTCGTGAATACTGATAAAAAACTGGACGTTAAGTTTCCGTTTTAGAACGTACATGCGTCACTGTCAGTTATTAAATTTTCACGTATCTCTAACGTGATAATCAAAACGAAATTGTATTTTTATTGTTGTGTTGGATTATTTAATCTGCAAATTGTTATTATTTATTCACAAATGTCAACTCTTAATCATGTTAACTAATCGTTTGTTGGTGTGCTTGCAGTGTGTTTAAATTGAACATTTAGAACAGGTTGGCAACTACTGTTTCTATGTTTACTCAATTTCTAATCTCAAAAAAAAACGAAGTATAAGTATTTGTGCGTTTTTAAATATCCGATACGATAATAAAACGATTGATTCTGATTCTTGATTCGATACCTGTAAAATTTTACCTACCGCAATTGTACTGCTTAATGTTTATTCTTGACATTCTTGTTTTATATTTTCGAAATGTTGAATTATACTCATAAATCATAATGCATTCTGGTATTCGATGAGCATAATATAAATCAATGAAAAAAATAACCTACGCTACCTAAAACAGTACTTAGCCTACCTAGTACAGTCAAGTGTAAAAATATGGGTGTACTCATCTTACTAAAAAATATGTCCCATAGTATCTTATTCCGTTGTAATAAGTGCGTAGTACCATATTTATGAGACGATTATTTCGATACATATTTTTGCACTTGACTGTACCTACACACCTAGTTATACCAGTCTTGACAAAAATATGCAGTGCGCGAAGCGATCAAAACGAAAATTGCATGCAAGACAGAGTAAGTAGTGTTGGCAATTACTGCGAGAAAGAAAGATATGTCACTATTTTCTAGGTACCGTGCCGTGGCGGCCTTGTGGCATGTTGTTTGTGGCCATAAAATTTTAGACACCTGGTTGAACCGTGTGGCGGTTCACATGGGGATCGTCTATTGATGGACGCTAACAAACGCGAATAGCTCGGTAGCGTCAACAGACTTGATACGCAATGTTTTATTTTAAAAACGAGTTCAATGTAAAATATTTCAGTCGAACTATTACGTTCATGCTTATTTTAATTGTCTAAAAAGCAGATTATTTCGATTTCGATCCGAATATATGTATTATTGATAGAATTTGATAATATTCGCTATTGACTTATTGTAAATGTCTAAACGCGTGAGTCAATTTTTATAAGGGTAAGCGTGTGCCAATGACGTACGTACATAATTAAGTATGTAGGATGGTATATGTATATGTTTGTATGCTTGTTTGTCTATATATCTTGGAAACTAGAAATGAATGTTTTTTAGAAAGTTTCAGTACTTTACCTTAATATACACTACAATGCTTCGCTTATAGAATTATTAGCAGGTAACTAAAAATAACTTAATATCATCAATTTTAAAGTTCTAATTTTTTTTTTATACCACGACGGTGGCAAACAAGCATACGGCCCGCCTGATGGTAAGCAGTTACCGTAGCCTATGGACGCCTGCAACCCCATAGGATTCACATGCGCGTTGCCTACCCTGAAACCTGATGCAAAGTTTGTCTACCGCCGTTCAATGTGGCAACGCGGCGAGCGTGATGGTCACCTTTGTGTCTGGGGGTCGTGGGGTGGGTTCCTGGAGTAGGTCTTTAACTCGCGAGTTAAAGACCTACTCCAGGAACCCACCCCACGACCCCCCGAGTTAAAGACCTACTCCAGGAACCCACCCCACGACCCCCAGACACAAAGGTGACCATCACGCTCGCCGCGTTGCCACATTGAACTAAACGTTTTTAGTTGTATGTAATAGAACCTTTTTATATTTATTTGTGTAGGCTTACTTTAGTGTTTAGATTTGTTTTAGTTGAAATTATTTGTTTTAAAATTGGTACTGTATTTAATTTAATGTTAAAAGAAATAATTAATTAACCATTAACTTAAAAAAAAATTAAAGTCAGAAAAATAATAGTAGTAGGTAAATTTAATTATTGATGCTACTCCTGACATCGACATAAAAAAGGTATCAAGTTAAATATAATTGTTTGTATAATGTAATAAAGCCTGGCAAGATTCTATTTGGCCAAATATTAGAGAGAAGATATTAGAGCTTGCTGACCGTATTTACGCACGCGTTAGTGTGCGCATGTCGCCATCTTAAGGACGCACACATTTAAAAATGATACTAAATGTTTTCGCTTTGAGGGCGGCACATTTAACCTTTTGTATCGATGTTAATTGGATATCTAATAATTGTTAATTATTTTTTATGTATATTCTAACTTCGTGATTCATTATTTTTACTTTTAGATGCGTATTTTATTGGTTCTTGTGCAGCGCCATCTATCGCGGCTTAGTCATTTGCCATAGCTTAGTGTTTTGTGTTTGGCTGGTTTGGTGGCGCTGTTACTCGTAATTGTTATTTTTAGTTGTTTTTAGCAATCCGTTTATTTTTTAAATAAAGCACCTAATTTGTATTAAAGACAATGTTTGTATTCAAAGAATAATATTTAGAAATGATTATTATACATTTACTGCTAAAATTGAAGAATAAATTTTGCAATACTCTCGATCGATACACGTAACGTCATCTATTGATATTTTGTGAACATTAATTATATAATGTTCCAAATGGGAGGGCATGACCGCATCGTTTTTTTCTTTTCAACCGACTTCAAGATTTCGAAGGAGGAGGTTATCAATTCGTCGGGATCTTTGCTTTTGCTATTTTTTTTTTTTTTTTTATGTATGTTCACCGATTATTCGAAGACGGCTGGACCGATTTGGAAAATTCTTTTTTTGTTTGAAAGAGTATACTTCACAGTTGGTCCCATTGTAACCATGTCAGGATCTGATGATGGGATCCTGGAGAAATCGAGGGAACTCTTCAACTATTATAGGCACACCTATGGTGATTTGAGTATTTTTTACAGCAGATCGAGCATTTGGTGGAAAGGTGGATGCTTAGTGAAGTCGGTTCTTTTTTGTTTAAAATTATTATATTAAGTCAATCATAGTGAAAATTAAGATGTTTATCAACCGACTTCAAGATTTCGAAGGAGGAGGTTATCAGTTCGTCGGGATCTTTGTTTTTGCTATTTTTTTTTTTTTTTTTTTTTATGTATGTTCACCGATTATTCGAAGACGGCTGGACCGATTTGGAAAATTCTTTTTTTGTTTGAAAGAGTATACTTCACAGTTGGTCCCATTGTAACCAAGTCAGGATCTGATGATGGGATCCTGGAGAAATCGAGGGAACTCTTCAACTATTATAGGCACACCTATAGTGATTTGAGTATTTTTTACAGCATCCCGAGCATTTGCTTTTGGAAAGGTGGATGGTAAGTGAAGTCGGTTCTTTTTTGTTTAAAATTATTTTTCTATCATACATGTGACGTGGCCTCTGGCAGAATACCAGAGCTTCATCCGAAAGAGTAAAGAGTATTGCTGAGTCAGAACCCATTTGTTTCATATGTCTAACTATTTTCCTAGGTTCTTTCTTTTTAAGGATGTAATTTATGTACCTACCTAACTGTGTGTATATTGTGGCAAGAAAATAAAGAATATATGTATCTATCTTATTATTCGAGTAATCGTTAGTTAATTTTTGTTATCGACCAAGAACCACTTTATGGAAAATGTTTACTAGACTGACAAAATATTTCTCTCCAATTGTCAATAAAAACGAAGAATTGTGTTTTCTACAGATTTAAAACCTCTATATGTTTTACTCTCCGCTGTCGGTTTATTTCCTCAAGCTGTATGTAATGTATGACAATATGTGAATGTATTACAATACACCACCTTACATATTAATAAATAATAGTTTAAAAAACTAAAAACACGCTTTTAGCACGCACTAATCTTGGACGTCCGCCATATTGGATTCACGTGACAATTTTTTTTTCGTTTTTCTGACAGCAAACCCTTTCATTTGATACCCATATCATGGGGGTGGATTTCAAACAGCCAGTCCGCCATCTTGGGGAGGCCGCCATATTGGATTTGTAATGACGTTTCTTAGCTAGTCATGTATTGTCATCAGAACTCAAAGCGTGTGCAAAATTTCATCCTAATCGAAGACCGGGAAGTGGGTCAAATTAAGATTCCAAGATTTTCTTACATACATAGTTAGTTACAAGTGAAGCTAATAAAAGCGTGTTAAAAATAGCATAAAGTCATCATTTACGCCTTTTTAATTTTTCATGTATAAGAATTGAATTATTAAATACTATCCATATCCATATAGGCCAAGCAAATAAAATCTATAAAAAGAGTTTTGAGGAATTAATTTCCAGCAGGCTGGAAATAGCTTTCTTACCTTCATGTGGTCCTAAATGCATGTGATCCGAGTTTGCCCAATCCCACGAGGTGTGCATAACTTTTTAGCGAAATTTTTGTTCTTTGTCAGTTTTTTGCATGTAGCTCGAAAACGATACGTCCGACGGAAAATGTAAATCATTTCAATATTAAAGAGGGTTAAATTCTGCGTCGATTGAGCAACTTAACTTTTAATTCGGTTCAGCAGTACAGCCGAAATCAAAAGTTATAAACCGGGAAAATCCTCATTTAATTGAAAAACTCATATTTTGACTTCCATACTAAATATCTTTGAAACAGATGACTCCTGTTGAAAAACCTATAGAATAAAAGTTGTAGAGAATATAATTTCACGTTATATCGACATCTCAATTTTTAAATACAGTGATTTTGAAAGACTAAATTTGGCACGACATCAAAATCAGTTTTTTCTAAATTCTTCTGAGTTGCATATTTTCCATAAAATATGATGAGTGAGGCCTACATTTAATGCATCGTTACAACTAAGAATATTTCAGTGCAAATTTCTAAAACGTACCCAATCAGAAAATTATTTATACACCGTGTTTTATTTATTTCTAAATTCCAAGGGTACATTGCTGAGCTTAACTTAAGTATATTTCTTAAAGACGCCAGTGCCCTAATTTGTGCTCCAGTTCTGTGGTAATCGATATTTCTTTTTTTGTCTTTCCGATTGTGTAAACCTACATTTAATCATTCTTTTAGTCTGAGAACCCGCTATAAAATCATGTAACTGTGTGTTAAGTTAAGTCACTACAATATGGTGCCTTTGTATCTCGGATTGGTAATGTTCGAAATTTCATTAACATGTCATAATGTTCAATTGTTTGGTTGAGTTAATATACCTTATTTACATTAGGGACCGATTGGGGAATCAACCAATAACTGCTGAACCTATTATGATGAAACTTAGTATAGAGTGTAGCATGACGCTACGTATCGTACGACATCTGTCGACTTTCTTTAGAACTTCTGAACTTCTGTGTCTAAGGCTAGGTCACGGTTGATATATAAAAAAAGCGTACATTGTGATTCACGGCATTACAGGTAGATGGCGCTTATATCAGTCCGTATTTTGTAATACGTCTGGCAGTTATAAAATTGAGATAATACTCGCGCTAATTTTGAATGTGAATTTTTGAGGTATTCCAGATTGTCAAAAAGAAAAAAGTGGATTTTTGATTGAGTCTGTCAGAGCGCCGTGAGATTTTGGAAAGTAAAAGAGATAATCTGGATTTGGTCTGGGGTTTTTGCTATAATTTGCTTAGTTGCATCGTGGTGAAGTGCGATTTATTTCAAACATTATATAGCAAGTGCTATTAATACATTATTGGAGCAAAAATAAAACCAAAACCATTGCCGGGCAAAAAAGGCCATATAAACTATATAGCAAGTGCTATACACTGGAACCGCCTGATCCGGAAGGATTCCGGAAGGCGCTTGTGGATGCCGGGCCGGTGGGACGGTCTGCAGCTGCCGCGATTTCCGCGGGTTTCTTCGCCACATCATCGGAGAGTTAGAGTCCGCATCCAGCGGGCTCTCCAAGTGAGAAAAGGAGTTCAGCGAGCTATTGGGTCCGCCTAAATCAAAGCGGACACTTGCCCACGAACTCTTTTTAATTTAAAGCAACAGCTTTAGCCATCCTGCTTTCGAGAGTATCAAATTATTTACATTTTTGTTAAAAACGTTATAAATCGGATTCCTTTTCTTTGTATCCAGTATTTTTGTGCCATAATAGTTTTTTTTGTTGTTTTGCTAAATTCCCCAAATTCCAATTGCCTCGTTTGACGGGCGTATAAAGACCTGGCTCTTTAATTTAGGCTACGTTCAGCCAGCGAATCATCTGTCACCATCCATATCACCCGCCTCATTAACCCATTATTTTCCTGCAGCCAAATTATTACTAGCCGAGTCTTTATTTTTACTTACCGGTTTTGCTAACTATTGAATGTGTAATGTCCTTGTTTAGGTACAGTTGTCTTCATTTTTAAGTGAAGTGCTAATATTAAATATTTTTAATTATTGTAATTTAATTACATTCTGGCCACTAGGGAGGTTGTTGAATGTGAAAGTGAAATAGGTACAGTTGTCTTCATTTTTAAGTGAAGTGCTAAATTTAAATATTTTTGTTATTGTAATTTAATTGCATTCTGACCACTAGGGAACTTATTGAATGTGAAATACCCTTATTTAGATGCCGTTATTGTGATTTTTACGTGAAATGCTAAATTTTAAATAATTGATTATTTTTGCTAATATTAAATATTTTTACTTTGTCGTCAAAATTAAACGTGTTAATGCAATTAAGAAGTGTTTAACTGCAAAATGGCACCCGATAAGGTAAAGAACTCTGGATTTACTTTTAATAATTGTAATTAAATATTTTTTTTGGATTTGTGAGACGGTGACCGTAGACCGGTCGCGGTTCTATTAACCTTGATTTTGGTTTGTTTCAGCCTGCTGCCTCCTTACGTCCCATCACTAACCCGAATTCCGTCATATTAAAAAAATTGCTTTTATTTATGTTAAAAAAAAAACGAATTTATCTGTTGCCCTTTACTTATGCCTTTTTCTCAATTACCCGTAACATATCCCGAATACCTTATTTCATAGTCTGAGTCCTGTAGTTAGAGCCCGTAGACGTTAGGGAATTCGCAGGTAAGTCAGACATAGAATGTATGATTTGCGTTTTGTTATTTTTTTCAGAAACTGAACTTGGTTTTTTTGAATTCGAACTCTAACTTGGCATTTAGACTTCGAGTGTTATTTTCTTTCTTTGACTTAAGCGCTTGGTTTAGACCACGGATATACTCGAACTTCGGATTTTATTTTTAGGTAGATTAACTTTATTTTTTGTTTGAACTTGCAACGCAAGACAACATTCGACTTTTCGCCATGTCGCACTTAAGTAATGAAGGATCAATTGCTGAGACACCTCATGCGCACTCATCTTTAAACTCGTACGATCCGAGGATTTTAGATCCAATGGCAGCCGATGAAGAACAGTTTTTTGATTCTGAACCACGACCCCAGGCGATGCATATGTCCGGACTTCCCCCGCCTTTTCCTTTCAAAGATTATTCACTTACGAAATGGAACTTGAACTTTTCCGGGGACACTTGTGTTCGCGAATTTTTCTTTCGAATCCAGGAAGAAGGTATGGCGCGTAACGTCAATCCTTCATATGTTGTCAGACGTTTCCATGAATTGTTGTCAGATAGTGCCTTGAAACATTTTAGGGCAATCAGATATCCGGGTCTTACTTACGCGGAATTAAAGTCTGAATTCGTTAAAACCTTCGACGTAGCCGATTTCGATTTCAAGCTTGAGAGCCAACTTCGCGCTTTATCACAGAAGGACAACCAGTCAGTGGTTGATTTTGTTATTCAGGCGCGCGATCTAAACGCAAAGCTTCGTATACCGGTTTCCGAAGACAACCTGTTTAACATTATTAAATATGGAATGAATCCTAGATATCATCCTTGTCTTGCAACTAACGTGGTCAGGGATATTGATGGTTTGTTAGAAGTCGCGAAAAATTTTGAAGCCTTTCAAGGTTCACGTCCAGCACGTTTGGCTATTGCACCGATTAGTGCTCAAGTTGTAGGTCAACCCAGTTCTATAGTGTGTATGAAGTGTGATGCAACTGGTCACAACTATCGTAATTGTCCTAACGTTTCAGGGGCAGTGTGCTTCAAGTGTAAGCGTGTTGGTGCAATCACACGCGATTGTCCTAGTTGTAATTCTGGTCCGTCAAAAAACGAATAAGTGGCGCACTGAGAGGTCCATCGGTGTCGCCCGTTTATATGAATAATTCCCCGGATAATAGACTTTTTATTGATGTTTTAGTTGCTGGCTCTTCGGTAAGAGCTCTTTTAGACTCTGGTGCTCAGGTTTCACTAATTGATATATCCCTCTTATCGGAGCTCGGTATAACATATCACGAGGATATCCGGCCTTATGTTGTCTCCGCCGACAATTCTCCTATTGAAATTCTAGGCGGTTTGGACGTCCCCATTCTTTTTAGTGGCATTCGCGTTCTGCACCCCTGTCTAGTAAGCAGTAATCTTCCTACTGCATTTATTTTAGGAATTGAGTTTTGGAATGCTGTTGGTCTCATTGACATTTTAAAGAAGGCATTCCGTGATGGTTTGTCAGGTAAGCTTTACGTCGCTTCACATCATGTTCCTGTCGCAGTCCCACGAGTAGGTGAGGTTCGCTATGTCCACCCTCGTACGGTGCTTGCACCACTGCAGGAATCAAAACTCCAATGTGTTATTGACGAGTTTGAGGAGATTTCTTCTGATAAAGCTGGATTAGGTTGTACTTCGTGGCTTTCGCATAAGATTGAGACTGTTGGTTCGCCCATCCGTCAACGTTACTATCCCTTATCTCCAGTCAAACTCAAGATTCTCAACGAAGAGATCGACAAGATGTTAGAGTCAGGCGTTATTCGTCCCTCACGATCACCCTGGGCTTCCCCAGTGGTGATGGTTACCAAGAAAGATGGTAGTGTCAGGTTTTGCGTGGACAGTAGGAAGTTGAACAGCGTTACCATCAGGGATTCATACCCTCTCCCGCGCGTCCAGGACATCCTTGATAACCTACGAGGTGCCAAATATCTAACTTCGTTGGATTTTAGGAGCGCCTTTTGGCAAATCCCCTTAGCTGATAAGGCCAGTTGTGAGAAAACGGCCTTTATTGTACCCCAAAGGGGCCTCTTTGAGTTCGTTCGTCTCCCTTTTGGTTTAACCAACGCTGCGTCCGAGATGCAGAGGCTTACTGACATGATTGTCAATTTTGAATATACCCCTGAGTCTGAGGATTTTATCTTCGGCTATGTTGATGATTTGATTTTGGTGTCTCGTGATTTTGACAGTCATATGCGGCTTATTCGTAAGGTTCGTGATAGGTTGAAAGAAGCTGGTGTTACGGTTAATTTAGATAAGTGCGAGTTTTGGAAGTCTGAATTGAAGTATCTCGGCTACATCGTCAATGAGCGTGGTCTTCAAACTAATCCAAAGAAATTAGAAGCTATTAGGGATTACCCTACCCCTTCTTCTGCCAAGTCTCTACGTGCTTTCATTGGTATGTGTTCGTATTATCGCCGTTTCGTGGATGGTTTTTCTTCGATTATTGCTCCTCTGACGGCACTTATCGGTAAGAGAAAGGGACGTGATCCCATCGATTGGAACGATAGTGCTAGTGAAGCTTTTTCTAAATTGAAGGATGCCTTGATGAGCGCTCCGTTGATGGCTTGCCCGGATTTTTCGAAACCTTTTATCCTTCAATGTGACGCTAGCCAGGTTGGCTTAGGCTCGGTCCTGGCTCAAGAGTTTGACGGCGTTGAACATCCAATTGCTTATTATTCTCGTTTATTCACTAAAGCTGAACGTGGATACGGGACAACCGAACATGAGCTTCTCGCCGTTGTTGATTCCATAAAGCATTTCCGCGGATATCTCGATAGAATGAGGTTTAAGATCATTACTGACCATATTGCTCTTAAATGGTTGATCACCCTTGATAATCCTACCGGGCGCTTGGCTCGTTGGGCAACTTTGATTTCCCAATATAACTTTGAGATTGAACATAAAAAAGGTGTCCTTAATGTTGTTCCAGACGCCTTGTCCCGCGCTCAAGTTGGGCTTATCTCATTCGCGCGTGGCATGGATCCTTCTGGAGATCCTTGGTATGAACGAATTTACCAGGGAGTTTTGGACAATCCTCAAATGTTTACTGCATTTGCTCTTCGGGATGGTGTCTTAATGCGCAGGGTATCTATCGAAAACCCTTTAGCACCTAATCCATGGCGTATAGTTCTTCCTGCTTCAAGGACTAGAGAGGCGGTTGCTGAAATTCATAATGGATTTCCCATCGTTCATCCTGGTGTTATGAAAACGTATTTAAAAGCTCGTGACTTATACTACACTCGCGATCAAAAAAATCGACTCAAACTAATTTTTAATTTCATCGTTTAATATCTCAGGAACCAATCATGAGATCAAAAAAGCAACGGTACCATTTTAGAGCTAACAGTATCAGCTTTCAATACAAGCATGTTTTTCAGGCGAAAAATTTCAGTTCATGAAAAACAAGCTAGCATACCAAGGAGGTGTAAAATTTGGGTGCAAAAATGACCTTAACAACGAAAGAAAAAACATTTTCATGAACGAATAACAATTTATTTTTATCTTTAATACCTGGTGTTACCACCAAAAACCTTTTTCACACATGATATGCGTCTCTTCATTGACCTTATCAGCTTCCTGATGGTATCCTGGGGGCATGCTTCCCACTCTTCGACCAAAGCTTCTTTCAGGGCCAAAATTGTCTCCGGAGCAGGATTGCGAGCTCGAACCTTGCGTTTCAGGTAATCCCATAAGTGCTCGATAAGATTTAAATCAGGACTCAGAGGTGGCCACTTCAGAGTCGGGATGCCAACTGCGTCAAGGTACTCCTTTGTGACGCGGGCGGTATGACAAGGGGCGTTGTCTTGCATGAAATGGAACCCCTCGTCAAAGAACCCGGCGTAGGGGACGACATGGTCTTGCAGGATGTCGGTGATGTACCTGTCTGCATTCAAACCACCGCCTCGACCCCCGCCATCAACAAAAACCAGCTCGGTCCGCCCCTCCATGGAAATCCCCGCCCACATCATGACGGAACCTCCACCGTAGGCGACTGTTTCAGCGAAGCAACACTGGGCGAACCTCTCTCCAGGTCTTCGGTACACCCGTCCTCTTCTGTCGCTGCCATGGAGACACACTCTGCACTCGTCGCTGAAGAGTACGCGGCTCCATTGGTCGTAGGTCCAATTTTCGTAGGTCGCCACGAATTCCTTCCGAGCGTCCCGATGCCTCTGAGTCAGTTTGGGCCCAGTAGCAGGTCTTCTTGGGGTAAGGTTGGCTTCCTTGAGTCTCCGCCGAACTGTTGAGGTGCTAACAGGCACAACCCGGTTCCGCATCAGGTCTTGCTGGATGGCAACAGCGGTACGGTGGCGATTACGAAGACTGGAGGTGGCGATGAAGCGGTCATCCCTCTCCGATGTGCACCGCTGACGGCCAGATCCTTGTTTCCGTTTCAAGGTTCCAAACCGACAAAACCGACGATAAACTCTGGAGACAGCAGACTGGCTTAAATTCAGCTGCTCAGCAACAGAACGCTGCGAGAATCCTCGATTCACCAAGGTGACGACTTCGGTGGCTTCAGCTTCGGTGGTATCCATTTTTCGAAGGTGATTCCGGTGTAAGATTGCGAGGAGATGTGCACTGGTCAACTTCTGATAAGCGAATGATAAGAAATAACCGGTTACACCGGTTTTTATTGGTCTCAAGAGGGCACAACTCGTGCATATCATAACCATGTAAAATGCCATTTTGTACAAAAACTGCGATAACCTAAAAACTACGCAACTGAGATCGATGTCTTTTACTGTTTTTTGTTGCTGAATAAATTCGTAATAAAATTGCATTCAAAGTTTTATTAAAATATTTCCCGCTTTCCGGAAATACGACCAAAAGTAAAAAATGTTGCTTGAGTCGATTTTTTTTTAATCGAGTGTATTGGCCGAATATGTACCGTGATGTTACAAGGTTCCTTTCCGAATGTCAGATTTGCAAGTCTTATAAAATTGCAAATTCACAACCTCGTGGACTTCGCTTATTTCCTCGTCGTGTTGTGGCTCCAATGGATCTTCTTTCCATTGACTTAATTGGTCCTTTACCGGTTAGCCGCAATGGGTGTCGTTATATTTTGACTTTGGTTGACGTTTTTACCAAATTTGTTTGGTTGGTCCCTTTGAAGTTGGTGAATGCGAGGTCAATATCGATGGCATTAGAGTCGGAGGTTATTTTGCGGTACGGTGTTCCTACTAACATTCTCTGTGACAACGCTACAGTTTTTCATAGTCGTCAATTTCTGGATTTCCTGGCGAGCTATAATATTCCAGGTCCGTGTTATACCCCATATTATTCGCCACAAGCGAATGTTGTGGAGAGATATAACCAGGTCGTGATTACTACTTTAAGCATTTTAGTTGAAAATGACCAACGCAGTTGGTCGGGTCATTTACATCGGGTCGCTCTTTATTTAAACTCTTGTATAAATTTGGCTACTGCTTATACACCGAATTTTTTGATGTACGGCCGCGAGTTGTCAATGATTCGTGAACGTGTTGAGAATCAGGTTGTGGACCAAGATGTGGGACTCAGCCGGATGGAACGCGCTTCGAATTTTCAGACGCTTCGTGAGGTGTACGATAAAGTTTCTGATTCGATGGCTTTAGCCTTTCATCGTAACGCCGCCAAGTTCAACACGAACCGTTCTTCGCCAAGAATCGTTGGTGACCAAATCGTTTGGCGCCGGAATTTCCAGCGTGGATCCGCTGATCCTTTTCGAGGCGGTAAATTCGCTCCACGTTTCGTTCGGTGCCGTGTGGTTAGACGGGTGTCTCCACAGGTATATGTACTGGCTGATACCGATTCCGAGCACGTCGGTACCTATCATATTAAAGATATCTTGAAATAGTTTCTTCTTTCGGCCCGTTCAGTATTCTCAAAATTCTAAAATGCGCTTTAGTCCGCCATTCCCTTATCGGTAATCCTTGCTTGATTCGTTTCTTATCGTTTTTTGTTTTCGTTTGAGCGTTTCCTTGCTCCTTTTTCCAGGTTTGACTTTTTTTTACCGTTGGTGCTTAAGGCTTCGTTTATCTTTCCCGGTCTATGATAGCCTGGTGGTATAATTTGATGACTCGATGTGAGGGATTAAGATCTGTGGCCAGGTGCAGTTTCTGTCCTATCCCGGTCGTCACGTCTTGGACCGCGTGACGCGTTGGTTGGCGTTTTGTCATCTTCTTAATCTATTAGATTAGTCTTTAGGGGTAATGTTAATAACTGGTTGGTTTTGTTTTTTTTGTAATTCGTTTAGGGTTCTCTTGTTGTACCTTTTTTAGCCTTAGAATTAAGTTGTGTTTTTTTGTTGCTTGGGGTTAGTTTTCTTGTGTTTTCTTGTGTTGTTGTTTGTTTGTTTCTTTGTTTGGTAGGGAGATGCTGTAGCATGACGCTACGTATCGTACGACATCTGTCCACTTTCTTTAGAACTTCTGAACTTCTGTGTCTAAGGCTAGGTCACGGTTGATATATAAAAAAAGCGTACATTGTGATTCACGGCATTACAGGTAGATGGCGCTTATATCAGTCCGTATTTTGCAATACGTCTGGCAGTTATAAAATTGAGATAATACTCGCGCTAATTTTGAATGTGAATTTTTGAGGTATTCCAGATTGTCAAAAAGAAAAAAGTGGATTTTTGATTGAGTCTGTCAGAGCGCCGTGAGATTTTGGAAAGAAAAAGAGATAATCTGGATTTGGTCTGGGGTTTTTGCTATAATTTGCTTAGTTGCATCGTGGTGAAGTGCGATTTATTTCAAACATATATAGCAAGTGCTATTAATACATTATTGGAGCAAAAATAAAACCAAAACCATTGCCGGGCAAAAAAGGCCATATAAATTATATAGCAAGTGCTATACACTGGAACCGCCTGATCCGGAAGGATTCCGGAAGGCGCTTGTGGATGCCGGGCCGGCGGGACGGTCTGCAGCTGCCGCGATTTCCGCGGGTTTCTTCGCCACATCATCGGAGAGTTAGAGTCCGCATCCAGCGGGCTCTCCAAGTGAGAAAAGGAGTTCAGCGAGCTATTGGGTCCACCTAAATCAAAGCGGACACTTGCCCACGAACTCTTTTTAATTTAAAGCAACAGCTTTAGCCATCCTGCTTTCGAGAGTATCAAATTATTTACATTTTTGTTAAAAACGTTATAAATCGGATTCCTTTTCTTTGTATCCAGTATTTTTGTGCCATAATAGTTTTTTTTGTTGTTTTGCTAAATTCCCCAAATTCCAATTGCCTCGTTTGACGGGCGTATAAAGACCTGGCTCTTTAATTTAGGCTACGTTCAGCCAGCGAATCATCTGTCACCATCCATATCACCCGCCTCATTAACCCATTATTTTCCTGCAGCCAAATTATTACTAGCCGAGTCTTTATTTTTACTTACCGGTTTTGCTAACTATTGAATGTGTAATGTCCTTGTTTAGGTACAGTTGTCTTCATTTTTAAGTGAAGTGCTAATATTAAATATTTTTAATTATTGTAATTTAATTACATTCTGGCCACTAGGGAGGTTGTTGAATGTGAAAGTGAAATAGGTACAGTTGTCTTCATTTTTAAGTGAAGTGCTAAATTTAAATATTTTTGTTATTGTAATTTAATTGCATTCTGACCACTAGGGAACTTATTGAATGTGAAATACCCTTATTTAGATGCCGTTATTGTGATTTTTACGTGAAATGCTAAATTTTAAATAATTGATTATTTTTGCTAATATTAAATATTTTTACTTTGTCGTCAAAATTAAACGTGTTAATGCAATTAAGAAGTGTTTTACTGCAAGAGATAGTAATCCACTCTCCTTTTTACCTCTTAAGGGATGACTTCTGAGATAAAAACTATTCTATTTCCTTGTTCAGAACTTAAACTATCTCCATACCAAATTTTATCTATGGACTTAAATCAGTTCAGTGGATATTGATTCCCCATACAAATAACTTTTGCCCCCTTTTCACACCCTTCAGGGTTGGTTTCTGGGATAAAAACTCCCAAAAACTCAAACTATTTTCATAGGTACCAAATTTCATCTGAATCGGTTTAACTATATTAATAACTCTTCATACTAACTTCTTACCCACTTTTCAGCCCCTTAAGAGTTGATATTTTGGGATGAAAACTACTTTTTATGTACTTTTTACGGACTCAAACTATCTCAATCTCTATACAAAGTTTCATCTAAGTAGGTTCAGCAGTTACATCAATCGGTCCCTAAACCAAACAATTGAAAACTAGACATGTCAATGTGATTTCATTTCAAACATTAACGGCCTGAGATACAAAGGAAGCATATTGTATTGACTTAACACACGGTGCATCATTTTGTAGCGGGTACTCAGAGTAAAATAATAATTTAATGTTACACATTTAGAAAGACATAAATGAAATATCGATTACTTCAGAACTGGAGCGAATTATGACACTGGCGTCTTTGAGAAATAAACTTAAGTTAAGCTCAGAAATATACCCTTGAAATTATTGAAAATAAAAAAAACACGGTGTATAAATAGTTTTCTGCTTGGTTATGTTTTAGAAATTTACAGTTAAATGTTCTTAGTTGTAACAATGCATTAGATGTAGGCCTCACACATCATATTTATGGAAAATATGCAACTTAGAAGGATTTAGAAAAAAACCGATTTTGAATTCATGCCAAATTTAGCCTTTCTAAGTGACTGAATTTGAAAATTGAAATGTCTATATATCGTGAAATTGTATTCTATTAAACTTTTATTCTATAGGTTTTTCAACAGGAGTCATCTGTTTCAAAGATATGTGGTATGAAAGTCAAAATATTAGTTTTTCAATTTTCAGATTTATAATTTTCGATTGTGGTTGTACCGCTGAACTGAATTATAAGTTAGGATGCTCATTCGACGCAGAATTTAATCATCTTTAATATTGATATACATGACATTTTCCGTCGGACGTACCGTTTTCGAGCTAGAATCAAAAAACTGAAAAAGAGCAAAAACTTCGCTAAAAGTTATGCACACCTCCTGGGATTGGGCAAACTCAGATCACATGCATTTAGGACCATGTGAAGGTATTAAAACGATTTCGAGCCTGTTGGGAATTAATTCTTCAAAAAAATCTAATTTTCTTAGCCTAATACTAATATTATAAATGTTAAAGTGTATGTGTGTGTTTGTTTGTTTGTTTGTTTATTCGTCTTTCGCGGCAAAACGGGGCGACGAATTGACGTGATTTTTTAAGTGGAGATAGTTGAAGGGATGAAGAGTGACATAGGCTACTTTTTGTCTCTTTCTAACCTCCCACTTCCCTAAAATGGGGGGTGGAAGTTTGTATGGTTTGTTACCCCGAATTTAACGCGAGCGAAGCCGCGGGCAAAAGCTAGTTTTGTATAATTGCATATTTCAGTCACGACAGACATTTATACATCACTATAGGAGGATCATTCTCGGACGATTACGTGTACAAGTCACCTGAATAAATAATAGTATTTCATACAGAACGGCCACGCTACGCCCCGCCCCGAACGGAATTACCTCACCCCGCGTCGGCTGTTTGGTAGGGAACTAGTAGGCTAATCCGTCAGGTTGGCAGCGCGTCGATAAAAAGCAAAATTTCGGTGTATTGTCAAACGTCATTTCCGACAGCGGAAACAGCGCTCTAAGACGCACGCACACATTGAAGCGTGTACAGATGACAAAGGCGCTCAATCAAGTTTTGTAGTATGACGTGTCCGCCCTGTGCATGTGTAGTCATGGCTATGTTGCTAGCATCTAGCAACACTGAGAAAAATAATGGCTAACAAAGTCACAAAATACGCTTTGTCAGGTTTTTTTTGTTGTAGGCACAATAAGTATTGCATTTGTAACAAAGCGGGTCTATTAACTATCACAACGTTTTTGTTGTCAAATATATATTGCAGTATTAACAAGTCGTATTTTGTCACCGAGACAATATTTTTGGGTTTGTTGACTTGACAATAGAATTTTGTGAATTTAACTAGTTTAACATTAGTACGGCAACAAAGTCAACAACTATTAACAAGTCGTATTTTGTCACCAAGACAATATTTTTGGGTTTGTTGACTTGACAATTGAATTTTGTGAATTTAACAAGTTTAACATTAGTACGGCAACAAAGTCAACTACTTAACAAAGCACATTTGTATCTGCATTAAATGGTTTTATTGTTAGATTGACAATGTAAAAAATTGACAAAATTACATTAACGCATTAACAAAATGCGCGGAATGGAGGGGAGGCGGGGAACGGAACGACGTTGTACAGGTCAGTTGCTAATGGATGCCGGAAGTGGAGGACGTGACGGAGCGCGGGCGGTGTAATAAGCGCTTAGTGTTGTGGTTTTTCAATAGGAATGTGTGTCGAGGTGGGCGTGTTTCTGCAAGATTGGTTTCTGCAAGGCTTGTACACCTAATCCCTAGCATGCTTGGTAAGTAACTACTCATTATTTTTTATTACTTAGGTAATGTTGTACTTCAATTCCATTTTACACGCATGCGCAGGACTGTCGAATGCAAAATTGTATGCATTCCAGATTGAACTCTTCATTAGGTTGCACAATTTTTCTTTAGCTCATTACATACAACACTATTTATATTAAACATTCGGTCTAACTGGGCAACCACGCGGCCGCGCGCCATCTTGCACACAAGTAATAGCACAAGTAGCTGATAATTTAACTTAATCTCTTAAATAGGTATTTACGATTTTATTTATGATTTGTAAGTACGTGGGTATCTGCCATCAACGAAATACTTTACTGACCATCGGCAGACTTTATTGGTATGAGTATGACAATAGTAACGTCCCGTATAAGTAATCTAATGTATCTAAATTACATACGGTGTAACCGTACCTACTGTATGTCAATAATCTTAGTAAAAAAATGCATGATAGTTGTAAGATGTATGTATTGAAAAAATATCTATGTAGGAGCTGTAGGGTTAGAATCGGAAGTAGTTTTATAGAGCGTGACCTTGACGACACGCCTGTTCGGCGTGTTTCCGTAAGAACCACTAGAGGTAGACCCCGGCTCGCTTCTTAATAAGCTAAACCGTGGGTCAACTAGACCTTGGCGTGTGCCGCCATCTTGTATCACCGCGGAGCGTTTCAAGTGCTCTCGCCAGTGGGCAGCGCACCGCCGCATGGTAAGCACGCTGTACTCGCGTGCCACCGACCTACGATACCCATTCGTTACTTTGTTAACCTAGACTTTAAAATATTAGCTAGACTTGTGTCTGTATAACCCATTTGTGTTTAATTTGTTTAAATAAACATTTTTAATATCAGTGCCGCTGTTTATATACAGCCAGACACGCTATAGTTTCTTTTTGATTTTCATAAGTGCATTGTAAAGTACCTAAATTGAAGAATAATTAATAATTATTTTCATTTTCACTTTAACATTGCCATAAGGTCTACCGTGGTAATTAATATTAAAGTGTGTTGTTGTTTGTAGCATTATGATATATGTTTGTTTCAGGTGTCGCCTGACTTTCAATGTGTGTACCCAGCAGCAAATAAAACATATAAAGAAAGATTTCCTCTTATAAAGTTGAAGATTCTGAAACTACGAGTACTCGTTGAAAGAGGAGAATGTAACAAGGCTGACTTATCAACCACCGATTTCCATGACTCGAGCTGGAGCAAAAAGCTTTGGAAACTTAGTAGAAAGAGGCTCCAAATCATAACAGGAGTTTTTACAGGCCATTACGCCGTGAAAGGAGTACTGGCTAAAATGGGACTGTCAGACAATACTGATTGTAGAATGTGTGGCGAAGAGGAAGAGACAATAAAACACTTAATGTGTGAATGTCATGCTCTTGCCAGACTAAGAATGAGGGACTTTGGAATCGGCTATCCAGATCCAGAGGACCTCAAAGCACTGCCCTTGAGCTCCATCGCCCAACATATGGAGATGGTTGAAAAAGCTCTTGAGTAAGTGTACTAGGGGGCAATTACACAAAAGATCTCTTTGGGTCGAAGTGTATCCATATGGGCCCCCGAGCCAAATAAGATAAGATAATAAGATATCAACCATCGACCTTCTCGATTTGGCCTCTGGTAAGATCCTAAATATGTATTTTATGTTTTGTATTTCTTCAAATAATTTCTGCATTTTTAAAAGGTTGCTCATGACGACTTTATACAGTAGCACGTTTCGTAAAACAGTCAGGACAGTAGTATATTTAAGGTTTATGTATTAGTACACGGTTCAAAACTTGCATCTGAATTTTAAACCAGCTCCCGATTTCTGACTGATCTGAAAATTTTCATTCCTTCGTAACTCGGATAAAAATGCAATGTTTTGGTACCATCGAGCTGATCTGATTGTTGGACACTGGAGGTGACTATAAGTACTCTGCAATAAAACAACAAAACCTAATTGTGTTTGAGTCTGTTATAATTGTTTGGATGAGTAATATGACCCTAAAAGCTTATGTCAAAAATGAAACGTTTGACAAAAAACTTATATTAATTTATTTTTCAGTAGGCGAAGAGAAATGTGTGGAAATTATCCAAAGAAGAGCAAGACATGATTACCTGGCTCGTGTTGCGACAGTTTCAGACATAGGAACATACTGTTATCAAAGGGAAATGCTTTTCGGCACCAAAGAAGTCACCATCATGGAAGTTGCTGATATTATATTGAGGGCTCTGCAATATACTTTGAAACGTCCATTTTAAAATAAACGAAAATATATTACTTTTTGGTTTGATCTTACGTTGTATACTCCCTAAATATTTTTAGGTCACTGTTTTGCTAACGTGAAACGCTGTTTCTTGATGTAATAATCGCGCAACAGGAATATGCTTTGTTACAGCATCATTTTTTTGGGTCGTAATGGTTTGCACTTGCTCGCAGTTTGGTCATGATTGGCACTGCTTTTTGTTTTTTCTGTTTCAACATAACATTTAGGTACATAATGTTATTCATACAACATTGGTTCCACCTTTAATAATGTCAACGGCCTTGAACCACCATTGATCGACATTTTAACTATTTGGTCTCTCGCAATTGAAAAATATGCAATTTATAGAAATTGGTCTTTTGCATAATTATCCAATTGCGAGATATAAATTAAAATGTCGAAAATTAAAGTTGAAGGTCGTTGTTATTAAAATATTGACCTAATGTTGTATGAATAACAATAAATTGTATCTTGAAACAGAAATACCAAATGGTTAGCACAACAAAGTGCCTTTGTCATTATGACTATAAAAAATGATGCCGAAACAAAGCATGTTGCTATTGCGACCACGTAAGATTTGGTTAATTTAACAACGTTAGCAGAATAGTGACCTAAAGATTTGATGCCAAAACAAAGCATTTTGCTGCTATGACAACGTTTAATTTGGTTAGATTAACTACGTTAGCAGAATAGTCACCTCAAAGATTTGATGCCAAAACAAAGCACATTGCTATTATAACAATGTTTATTTGGTTAGGTTAACAAAAACTATTTTGTGGTATTGCCACAATACAATACAAATTTGTTGCAAGAACATAATTTAAACAATACAATAACAAAGTTACTTTGTCATTTGCACAAAGCAATTTTGTCTAGGTAGCAACTTAAACCAGAACGTACTAGGTTAAAAGTTGCCAATATCACAAAGTTTATATTGTTGTAACGACAACATATAAAGCATTGTAATAATAACAAAGTGAAAATGTTATTTATATAATATTGTCAGATTAACAATAAGAGTTTGACAACATAAAAGTTGTACTATAGACCAAGCTCCATAGACGGTTGTATAGCGTTTAAGTTTTATTGTTACGCCCAACAACATTTTTTTCTCAGTGAATGTTTCTTGAATTAGCAATTTTAACAATCCCCGAACATGGCGAACATTGCTATAATGAAATGGAGAGCTTCGCTATCGCTCGGTCATTACGAGATCAGTGGTAATCGTGTATTATTTATGTAGTAATAAATAAATCCGAGTGCCAACTACAATCAAAAGTAATGAAAAGTAAACTTTTTTCCAAATAATTCCAAATGCTAGTTATGCATTACCGCCAACTGGTACAACTTTGCCTAGCATGCTCAATTTTTTGGCTGGCTGGAAAAACAGTGATTATCTATCCCTACCGAATATATATTTAATTCCTCATAACGGGCGCCTTTCTCCCATCTCATTAATAAGATATAAATAGCTGTTTGGTGAATAATACATAGTAATCATACTTCACAATTGAAATCTAATCGATCCTCAGACACTCGTAAAAAATACAGATCATAAAACGCCATAACGTTTGTTTTCATTACCTTATGTACCGAATTAATATAAACATGGGTAAACAATTTTTAGTAGTGTCACTTGTACTGTATCAGAGCGCAATGCATGTAAGAAACATGTGTGCAACACTTCAGAAATATTTCTCTCCAATTATAAACCAAAATGAGGAACTAAGTTTACTACAGATGTTCAAACCACTGTACACTATGCTCTCCATACTTGGTTTATTTCCCCAATCCATGCAATTTCCTAACGATCCACAAGATACCACAGTGACTATCAAAAACAGTATTAATGGCTGGGCTCGTACCATCCTCTTGGTTATTTGTATGCACAGCTTTTACGTTTTTCATTTACAAGAAATACACACGTATAGTAAAGCATATTCCCTGACTGTAGGTGATGTAACTTTAGCGAACTACATTATTGATCTATCGTTGAAAGCACTGTTTTGCGACGTTTTATATTATCATATGATACGTAACAGAAATCTATACATTAGAATGCTAAAGGATATGACAAGGCACTGGGACAGTTTAGCAATGGGTAGAAACAGACTGATACTAGGACAATTACGTGTTCAAGTGACATGTGTGGTCCTGGGCACTGTGTTGCTGTTTTTCTTTCTACAGTTAACTATAACCAACACGGGAAATGCAGGCCTTTGGAAGAAAATATTGATAAGCCTGACGTTTGTTCTGCCAGAACTATTACAATCGATGATGATTGCACTTTATTTGACGTTGATCTTAATGATAGTGGCGCTTTTGAAAAGCATTGAGGAGGAGTTTAAATTTCTTCGATTGGGTAATATGATCCGCTATGATATACATGAGAAAACATCAAGAACAAGTATTTTAACAATAAAGAGTGTTTACGTAAAGACGTTTAAGACCAAGCGACAGGTGATCGCCGCGTTTCAGTCACCGATCCTGGTGGCGATTACAGGAAGCTTTTTTGCGCTGGTGATGTTACCGTACAAGTTGTACTACGGTCTCAATTACGTACCGAACTTCACTTTACACGATATTATCAAGTGCAGTGTATGGGCGTTCATGCATCTGATAAAAATTTATGCCTTAGCGCACTCGGGGGTTTTGTTGCGTTCACAGGTATTTATGAAGTATATCTTGTTTGTTGTACCTATTCGGTTAGTAGGCTGTTATTTGGTGCCTCTTTGTAAAGTTTTTTCATGATTTCAGGTAAACAAAATTGGCCGTACTCTTCATAACATTCCGCTAAACGGGGAACAAGACTTAAAGGCATATTTTGACGTAAGTGGTAATATCTACTAAACTGCTGTAAATGATGGTTCATGCTATTCCGTTCCGCGTCCTACTACACGACACTTTCGACACTTCACTTTGTATACAGAACATCACGTGACCTCCGAGGATCACGTGACGCTTTCTATACAAAATGAAATGTTGGATGTGCCGTGTAGAAAATTTTCTAAAAAGATACTTAAATTATTGTCAAAACTAGAATTTTCTGACATTGTTTTGCGATACATATTTGACTTTGAATTACATTATTACTTATATTTCCCGCTATGCTTGGTTGGAGTGGCGACTATTTATATATGTAGTCCTCTCTTGTTAATTCAGATACAACACTTTGCATCAATGATGTCCTATCAAGAGACACAAATCACAATCTGTGGCTTCTTTCCATTGGATGGAACTCTCGTCTTCAAAGTAAGTTTCATTGCGGTCCATTAAAGTTTATTGCTGGTTTCGTATACTTTCAAGGCTAATACGACAATGACATCTAATTAATCAACCGACTTTTTCATGAATTACCTCTAAGGTGGTCTATACGAGTACCTACTAAACCTACCATGTTTTTTTCAGATTGTCGCCTCTACGGCCACATATTTTATTATGTTGGTTCAATTCAACCCACTTGAGTAAATCACTATAGAAAATCTGTTTACGAATCTATCGATCATCAAAAAAAATCATAGATTTGTTTTTTTTTTCATGTGAAAAGGAAACTAAGTATATTTTCTATAAATAAGAAATCTGACTATTGATTAAATTAAAAATCGTTAGTTTAATAAGAAATTTCTAGTAAAACCGGAATTATTCAATTATTAGAGAGAGTGTAAATGTGTTTACAAAAAAATAATAGAAACAGTTCAAAACCAAGAATTTAAAACGACCCGTTTTTAATGCACGTGCCTGTAAATGTAGACGCAGACGTAATCCGTTATGAAACTAATAATTAATTATAAAATATATGGATTACACCGTTTGAAACCTTAGTAATTTAAACTTTATTGCACAATGAAAATAGAGTACAAAAGGCGAACTTAATGCCAAAAGGCATTTTCTACCAGTTAACCGTTGGGCCAAACAGAGATTAATAAAACAGAAATTAAATAGATTAGTAATCCACCGACACTCGTAAAAACATTATGACTAGTTGTTAAGTTACAAGTACTTTACGTATCGCCATCACCATCGCACTTGTTGTCATTAGTTAATGTAACGAAAAAGAAAATTATGTGCCTATATCATTTTCAGTATCACTTTTCCTGTTTCAGGCCACAATGCATAATAAAATATCTCTCCCCAGCCGTTAATCCGAATGAAGACTTTTTCCTGCACCTTTTTAAACCTCTTTACGTCTTACTTTCCGCGCTTCGTTTATTTCCTCTAACCACAAACCAGCAATGCGCATGTACGAGCGGTAGGACTAAACATGATGTTTGACCTAATAAATAAATAAATATTATAGGACAATCTTACACAAAGCGACCTAGGCCCACAGTAAGCTCAATAAGGCTTGTGTTATGGGAACTAGACGGCGATATATATGTATAAGAGATAAATATTGATAAATCGGGGATAAATACTTAAATACTTAGAAAACATCCATAACTCAGGAACAAGTATATGTGATAATACACAAATAAATGCCCTGACCAGGATTCGAACCCGGGACCTCCTGCTTCATAGGCAGGGTCACTACCAACTGGGCTAGGAGGCCGTTAAAAACCCTAATAGCTCACCGAACGACGTCCACTAATTGCCAAATAGGGGTAATAATCCGTGTATAGTCGAATTTGGGTATAGTTGTATATAAAGGTGTCTTAAACAACATATTAAAAGTACTGGTAGGTGGGGGTGAATCGGACGGAGAGGGGGGGTGTAAATGTCCCTTTTTTAGTTATTCGTAAATAACTCGTAAACGATGGCCCATACAAAAAAAATTACTTCTACTTTATTCATTCACATACAATTTTCTACAAACGTACATCAGGGCTCGGCACTAAGCCCGATGTTATTTAACATTGTCATGAATTATGTAACAGAACATATACAAAAACTAGCGCCATGGAATCTATTATACGCTGACGATATCGTTTTAATATCTGAGTCCTTGCCAGAGCTACAGGCAGACCTTACGAAGTGGTGCGACACTCTTGAAAGAAGTGGGCTCAGAGTAAGCAAACCAAAGACGGAGTATATGTGCTGCAACTTCTCTGTTACTGAGCAAAACGACACGGCCTCTATAAATGGGACTCCACTAAATAGAGTAAAGCATTTTAAGTACTTGGGTTCAGTCATATGGGTTCCGCCAATGCCACCATACAGAAGGACATCGACTCCAGAATAAGAACTGGCTGGCTAAAATGGAGATCACTCACCGGTGTACTCTGCGATCCAAAGATGCCAATTAAAACTAAAGGAAGGGTATACAAAACAGCAATTAGGCCAGCTATGATATATGGCTCAGAGTGCTGGCCCATGCGAAAAGACGATACCCAGAAGTTGCATGTAAATGAGCTAAAAATGCTTCGATGGGCTGGAGAAGTCACGCGCATAGACAAAGTGAGAAATGAGTATATCCGCGGCTCCTTCAAAGTTGCCGATGTAGCCGTTAAATTGAGGGAAACGCGACTACGGTGGTACGGGCACGTTATGCGGCGAGAGGAAAACCATATGACCCGTAAAGTGATGGCCATCGAAGAGGGCAAACGAGGCAGAGGACGCCCTCCCGCTACCTGGACAAGAACTATTGCTAGCGATTTGAAGACGTTCGGAATTAACCCAGAAACGACGCAGAACCGCCAAGTATGGCGAGAATGTATTAGGGGGGCCGACCCCGTATAGGGATAAGGCAAGGAGAGAAGAAAGACAATTTTCTACAAAAAGGATTCATTACACTTTTTTTCTGGGACAATGTTTAATGAGATATCGAGAGAATAAAAAATACACTTTTTGAAACTTTCGGAGCTACCTACGAATTATTTACGAAAGTATTAGTTTTATCTAAAAATGTTTTAGAATACCCTTATTTTTTTTAAAGACCGTTGAATAGGTCTTTAAAAAAAATAGGGGATTTCCCAGACGTTAGGGTTGAAGTGAAAAAATAAATCAACCCCACTTCATGCGTACGGAAGGCACCATACATTTCGAGATAAAAAACACCTTCATTTCCAGATAAAGAAATGAAATCTCTCCCAGAGTTTTGTCATCTTATAATAATTATTTTAAAAGATATTCAAAAGTTTGATGAAACCAACTTTTGAATATATTTTAAACCCCCTGAGCGCTTAGAGGGGGTGAATGTAGAAAGGCTCACACAAAATACTAGTATGTTAAAAAAATACGTCTACATATGGGCGGTTGGATATTGAGTAGCAAAATCAGAAAAACAATACTAAGAACGCGTGGGTAGGCACCGAATTAACACCTACTCAAAAAATCAAATACATACAAATCAAATACATAAAAGCAGTATAACCTTTATTTATCTTTTTATAATAATACATTCATTTTTTCTGTAACTAACTATACAGGCTTAATACCCATATCAATACATTTTCAGTAAGTACATACATATTACTATTTTAATGAGCTTTAGCAAATTGAACAAGTATTATTAAATACATCGCTGCTGCGGCGACCATCTGAAACAATCATTAATAAAATAATATAGGTTTAAGATGTTGTCAAAGGCTAGTATTTAAAGGCACAACTAAAATGACCATAACCTTAACTATTATACTGATATGCACAGTAAAACAAACCAAATTCACATCATTAAAATAATAAAACAAAACATCACTTTGATGTGTATTCAGCTGTGCAGGTCAGTATTTTTTTGTACCTATGCGGAAGATTGTTTCCCGTTATCAAAGACTTCAACAGCATGGTTAGCACAGTCTGTCACTGTCTAACTGCAGTATTCATCACATTCATCAGAAAGTGACAGATGTCTAACTCGCCCACGAGATACATCGCTGCACATTTGTGCTGGGTACACACTTTAGCGGCTGCCTGTGAGTGACCGATAGATAAACAAGAACAATCAATATTTTTCGACTTACATTGAACATGAGCGGAGCTTCTAATGGAAAGAAGCCGAAAATTGTAATTTCTGTGTCTTGAAAAGCCATTAATGTTGAAAAATGTTGTATCTGAAGACAAGCAAAATGAACGATAAAAATTACTGTTGCTGTTGAAAATATTGTCAACGTTTTATTCAATTTGTCTAAACTTCGAATTAGTCGTTATATATAAAGGTTGAACACCCCAAAACTTGGGCACGTAAAATTTGTTTTTAAACCGGTTTGTAATTTTATTTTTTTATTTTTATTTATTTAAATAAGAAAACATATACATAGTACCTTAAATTTAGTTTTCGCCAAACTGTGAGACAGTTTGTTGGCGTAGCGCTCAATTGAATCTTAAACTAAAACATAGACAACAGACTCGACCAACCACTCGTGAACGCTATCGCATTTAAATAAGGTTCACGAGTGATCAGGAAACTAGTTCAACAACAGTTACTTTTTTCAAAGTTACTTAGTAACAGACGCTTAAATTTAGTTTTCAAGGTACCTATACCAAGTTTTGGTTTTTCAAGTAATAGTGGGTATTCGTTATACATTTTAGGGATTAAGTATTCTTTTGTTCTTCGTCCATAGTAATTCCCTGCCGATGGTTGAAACAATTTTGTTATTTTACTAGACCGCGTGACACCTTTACTTACCCTTATTTTTTTATAGCAATCAGTGTAATAACTATGTAAGACATTTAAGTATACAACTTTACAGTGCACAGGGAGTATATTACAAGTAGAAAAAAGTTTATCATAGTTATTTTTGTGCCTTCTCCTTGTTTCGTTGCTAACAAGATATTTAATTAATCTTATCTGAAGATTCTTTATTTGGTCTAGGTAAGTTTTGAACGTAAGCCCGTAACATCCAAGCCCATAACTTATTAATGCGTCAGCGAGTGCATGGTAAACAATGCGCAGTGTACCCTTATTTACTGCACGATTAAGGTGGTAGAACTGTCCCAAAACAGACCTAAGCCTATTACATACTTGATTTACGTGATTTTTCCAATTAAAGTGTTTATCAATTAATAATCCCAAATACCTAAATTCCTCTACTACTTCAATTTTTAAGCAATTATTTACAATTATTTTTATTCGTATGTAAGCATTCATAAGAGTGTCCTATGATGTTAATATTATTGTTATTTGTTACAATTTTAGCTGTTTTATTATACGGTGAAAAGATGTGCATACATTTTGTTTTGCTAATGTTTAATATTATGCCGTTGTCATGGGCCCACTTAGTAACACACTCGAAATCTGACTGCACTTTGTTCACCATGTCTGCGACGTCCTCGCCGGCGAGCAGCAGGCACATGTCATCCACATACATGTACACCACGCTGTTCTGGGCTACATTCGATACGCTGTTCACATGCATGACGTAGCCGACAGGCCCGTACACCGAGCCGGTCGGCACGCCGAGAGTGACGCGCGCCTCGTTGCCCTCCGTGCCGGCGATGTCCGTACGCAGGGTACGGTTGGTTAGGTACTCCCGGAACCACTGGTTCGTGGGCCCGCGGATGCCACACTCGTCCATCGCCTGCAACAGCTGTTCATGGTCCAGTGTATCGAAAGCTTTTTTATAGTCAATGATATAAACATCGGTATCAACGTTCAAATTTCGTGGCAATGTACGGTTGGCAGAAAAATAAATACAAACAAATCACTTAGTATTTTTAACCTTTATTTTGTATATGTAAATAAAAAAGCCCCTAAATAGTACATTTCCTAATTAGGGTGGTAAAACAAAGAAAGGCCGCGCAATCGCAATTGTTGCGGCCCAAGCTGCAAGCGAGGGACGTAATTATGCGATCGAGGGCTTTCTTTATTACCTCCCGTGTTGGAAAAATATGTGCACATTTGGCCAGAAAGCGGCTCTATCCGTACGCGTAGCGTGCGGAAAAAGCCACTTTATGTCCAGGTGTGGCATACAATATTTTACGAGTTAGAATAGTTGTTCCATAGATTTTGCTGTCAATCTTTGACGTCTGTAAGAATATATCCATTTTAAATGACTAAAAGATCTTTCCACGCTGACTGAGGTAATAGGAAGGTATGTCAAGCATTGAAAATTTTGCACACAGTTTTTATTTACACTTTCTGGTATTTCAGCCTCGTTGTTCAGATAGTTGGTTAATTATTTGTACAGTCTTATAACCAGGATTTTTCTTTAATACACTTTTTAATTTAAAATAAACTTTTCTGGCATTTTGATGTAACCTTAACGTTGATATTTTTTTTTGCAAACCATGAACAATGTTTAATGATTCTGCTAGACTCAGTTTTGGATCCTCCAATAATTTTATTGACTTAGCAATTATACTAAAGTGTGTATCGACGAATAGTAACTCAGTTTTTAAATTCCGGTTACGGAAAATTTTTTTTGCTTTAGAAATTGCACTCGCTTCACGCGGATTTAAGGCATCGATGACAGATTTGATTTTATCATAATGCATGTGATAATATGAGGCAGCATTTAACCATGTTCCCCATCTTGTTATCACGGGTCGGAGTGGTAGAGGAATATTTACACACATTTGATGAAATAAATTTGTCCTTGAAGGAGCGTTACGAAATATTTTTTTGATACAGTCAATCAAACTGTTTATGGTCGGGTAAAGACTTCTAATTATCTCTGCGACTCGATTACATCCATGTGCTATGCATGTTACATGAGTCATATTTTTATATTTCTGAACAAGGTTTTTAGCTGCTTTTACCATGTAGGAACCGGCATCCGTTATAAAAAATAATAATTTATCCATGTTTTTTTTGTATTCATCGCCCCAAAGATCTTCAAGGGTTTCCTCAACGAGTTTGGTTATTGTCGAATGGTTAGTCGCCTCCAATACCTTAGAAGCAAATAAATGTGGCTGGGTACTAGTTCCATCTAGAGCTCCGATCAAAATATTTGCCACTTTTTTTCCCACGGAATCTGATGTTTCATCAACACTGAGGTAAATCATTTTATTTTGTAATTTCTCTTTCAATTCATTTTTTTTCTTTTCATACAATTCAGGTAAGCATTTTACTCGTATTTTTGTTTCACTCGGCACAGTAATATCGTTTCCATATTTATGATTTAAAAGGTTTTCTACAAAATTTCTAAATTTAGGATTGTCTAATTTTGACCACGGTATATTCGAACAAATCATAAACTCTGTTAAATCTTTATTAAATTTTTCTTGTGCATTATTTTTATGAATTTTGTTGTGTAAATCTGTTTTTAAATGGCGGTCGATACTAGATTTAGAGGGAAATAATTTCGAATTACACAATTTGCAATATACGATATCGTCTTTAATTTCGAAATCAGCATTATCTCGTATTATATCCTGTAAATGGCAGCGTGAATCAGATAATTTATCTTGATGAGATTTTGATTTCAAATGTTTCTCTATATTGTACCTTTTCTTTTTTATATTCATTTCGCAAATAGTACAGCAAGCACCTTCGTTAGTGAATATAAAATCAGTATACTGCGTCAAATCCATTTTCTCAAGTCTGATAGGGAGTTGGGTAAAGATTTATCAATGCTAAATTGTAGTTGTAAGTGTTTTTAAGAACTATTATCGTTGAAGATTTTACCACATATTATTTTGCATGACAATTAGATTGACATTTGTTGCCTATTTGGCATTTAGAATTTTTTTTACAAATGGATAATGAAATGAGTATTGAGGTTCTATGACGTATTAAGAATATAAACCTCTTTAAATATATGTACAGTTTACCAAAGTACGATTAAGAATAAAAATAAATTAAATGTTATTTATTACTAATAAATAAAACAATGATACCTATGTATTTCTTTTTTTGCGACCCTTACCAAGTGCCACGAAATTTGAACGTTGATACCGATGTTTTCAATGAACATGGCAAGTACCTGCTGTCCGTCGCCGAGGCTCCGATTTATATAGTTTGAGAACTGGGACAAGGCCGTGGCAGTATTGCGGCCCCTTCTGAATCCGTGCTGCGACTGCGAAAGTATACTGTTACGTTCCAAGAAAGCGCTGACCTGACCTACCACAACCTTTTCCACAATTTTATTTATAACGGGTAATATCGCAATTGGCCTGTAATTAGTATAATTTAAATGGCAACCCTGCTTGAATATCGGTCTAATTATGGACTTTTTTAATTTATCTGGATATAAACCTGTTGATACACACATATTTACAAACTTGGCCAAAACTACACTTAGATACTTTTTAGCATATTTTATATCTTGTGCTCTAATTTTATCTATACCGGGTGACTTTCTGACACTTAATTGGTTTATAATTTTTTCAACCTCACTCGGACTTACTTTCACAAATCTAAAAGATACATTACTCGGTTTGACATAAGAATTTCTGTCTAAAAACTTGTAACTACAATTATGTTTGATACCTACAATTTCTTCCGTAAATGTGGTTGAAAACTGATTACAAATACTTTGCATATTATCGGTTTTCCCCAAATATTTTATTATTGTATCATTCACATTACCCCTAACCCGTCCCAGCCACATGTTGATTTTGCCCCATATTTTCCGAAAGTCACCCTCACATTTTATTATTTCATTTTGCCTAAAACTATTCTTAGCAACATCTATAACTTTATTCACTTTGTTTCTGTATCGCGTATAATCTAACCTCAAGCTCATACTTTTAGGATTACACTTCCATAATCTAAATAATTTATCTCTGTGGTTAATCATACTCTCAATTTGTTTATTTATCCATGGTTGCGTTTCTCTTTTATTATTCTGACAAATTTCAATGGATGCTTCATTATAGATGTTACTAAAAATGTCGCACATTTTTTCGTACAGGACCAAGGGACAGTCAATCGTGAGTAATTCAGACCAGTCTATTAACTTCAATCGCTCCATTATTTTACGGTTACTTAGTACATGTCGCGATGCTATTCCGTTCGGGTCATTGTCGCTTGCACCGATGTGTAGTCGTACCCCGATCATATGGTGGTCGGACAGTTTGCACGTGTGCATATGGGCGGCGACGCGCGATACACTGCGCGCGCGCACCCACGCGTGGTCGATGCAAGACGACTGTAGCCTGCCATCTACTATCGTCTCGCGCGTTATCTCCTTGGCCGGTATAGCACATTGAAGGCCGTATTCACTCATCATGGTTGTATATCTTGAGATCGCTCTACTCATATTGTCACTTAACAAATCCAAGTTCATGTCGCCTATTACAACCACGTCGTCAGTAGCCGGGATTTCGTGAAGTAGGTTGTTAAGTTCCTCCACAAATCTTAATTTGTTAGTCCTAGGCGGCCTATACAAGGAGAAAATATGTATAGTTTTGTTTTCGACCTTGCACTTCCCATGTATCATTTCAGACGCAGTAGTATACCTTACGCAATAAGTAAAGTCAAGACCACTTTTCGCATATATGAGCACCCCCCCCTCCCCTACTTTCCTCTCTAGTATTTGAATGCAAAAAATATCCAGGTATAGAATAAAATGTCAGTTCTTCCTGCTTGATATTAACTTCTGACAGAATTAACAAGTCTATCTTCCGATCACATAGCTCTAGTACAACAAGTAGCTCTCCAAATTGCTTCCTTATTGACCTGATATTAAGGTGTACTATGTCTAACTCCTTTATTTTATCTTTAATGAAATTACTCCACGACGTCGAGTCATCGTATCTGTTGTATTCTATGTCCTCATCTAATGAATGAGATGCACTATTCATAAAGTATAGGTAATTTATATATTAGAGAAACAAGCAGTGTGTACGCTCCTTTGTAACCGCGCGTAGGTATCCGTGTTGTTTACTCCGCCTTGGTGTTATCAATTAGGGACTTAATGTCCTCTTCGCTTCTTATGTTATAGATTTTATTTTCGGTTTCACTTTATTTACTAGTATGCTTGATCTCTGGTACCATACGAAGCTAAATGTAGGTTTTAGCTGACTTCTGGCAGACCATAATAATTGCCGTTTGAATTTTGTCATATCCTCATTTACGTAAATCCTTTTTTGATTATTGTTGCCAAAAACTGCATCATTCGTAAGGCGTGTTTTACGCTTTTGCAGCCATTCATCCCGCGCGGTCTTAGTGCGCATGGCAACAACAATAGGCCGCGGACGGCGCTGTTTGCTACCTGAATCGGCTTCTGCGTCTACCTTCTTTCTTACGATTCCTACCCTTCGGACATGGTCAATGTCGTCGGTTTTGAGATTCAACTCTTGTGCGATGGCTGCCACCACCTCTTCTAATTTTTCATTATCGGACTCCTCCACGCAAGCCAGCTCAATCACTTTCTCTTTCTCTCTTTGCTCAAGAGCTTCAACCCGTTCCTCTAGGGCGGCGTTGCATTTTTGTAGGTACACATTCTTCCTCTCTAAAGCAATTATTTTGTTGTCAGCTTTTTCTTTGCACTCTAACAGCTCCTTGTACTGTCCTGACATTTCTTGCAACTTCTTTTCGATGTTATGTACTGCCTCTAGCTTCTCATTCACTTGCGTCAGCAGGGCCTCCACAGTAAGGTTGCTAGGCTCCAAGGAAATTCGGTGCGTAGAAGGAGAACCTTTTTTTTCACAATCGTCGCAAGTTTCGGCCGGTCCCATCTTCCGTGCACATTTTTTGTGGTACACCCTCGCATCCTCGCATCCACCTTTACACTTCACAATATCAGCTTTCGTCACTGATATAAACAGTTTACACTCTTTGCACTGCACCATGTTCTTGTTTTATCACCATATGCCGTAAACAAAAACAAGCGATTTACACACGTCCGCACTCTGAGCGCTCGGAATACGTACATAATAAATTACTACATTATGAATATCACATTTAATGACAAATTTAATGACTTCTAAAATCACATTTTTAATTTTAATTAATGTTTACACAGTAAGCCATAGATCAAACTTTTCTACGCACACGGGTCATAAGACTTTGCACGCTTTCTTTAGAAATGATTTTTGTCGCCCAGGTCCAGGTTTTTTGTAGATCAGAGACCGATTTTACTTCTCCGCTTTTCTTTTTTAGAATCCCTTTCATAATACTCCAGTACTCTTCAACAGGCCGCAGTTCTGGACTATTTAGCGGATTGCATATTTTGGGTACCACCATGATCCTGTTAGCGTTGTACCATTCCATAACTGATTTTGCGTATGGCAACTGGCTAGATCTGGCCAAAACAGCGGTAATGAGGCATGCTGTCTTATAAAAGGCAGCAAACGCTTCTGTAAACAATCTTTCCGATAAATATCGCCGTTTATTGTCCCGGTGGTGATAAAAGAGCGACTTCTTTTACCACAGCTACATATTGCCTGCCAAAGAAGGTATTGTTTTGGAAATTGCCCTCGTTTTTTTAATTCAGAATCTTCAGGAGTGTCTGTCCGAGATTTGCTAGTATAAAACTCTTGACCAGGTATTTGTTTAAAATCCAGTTTTGTATACGTATCGTCGTCCATCACCGCGCATTCAAATTTTGTAAGAAAATCTTCATAGAGTTGTCGCGACCGTATCTATGCGAATAAATTCTGTTTTGAGTCTCGATCTGGTGCGGCCTGGGCTTTATAACTCCTCAGTCCTGCCCTCTGTTTCACTTTTTGTACATAGGACTGAGACATTTTCACTTTTTTAGCATCATCACGAGATGAAATCGTATGATTTGAGGCAAAAATCTTTAAAATACTCTTTCCTTTTTCTTATTCTTGACTCCCTGCAACCCGGAAACTGCGTTCACGGAAAGTTTTTAATACGTGACCAACCGTAGATTGTGGATATTTCAGCCTTTTCGCGATATCTCTGTAGCTTAACATGGGATTTTCTACATGTTCGTGCAAAATGCATTCACGTTTTTGATGTTGTACGCTCGACATTTTGCCAACGAATAAATAAAAGAAAATAAAACTATCATCATTTTATAGCCCAGTTCCTTGAGAGAAAATTGTTGTTTAAAAAGTGTGAATATTTCCATTTTTCGAATAACTATAGCTATTTTTACATGCCCAGGTTTTGGCGTGTTCAACCTTTATGAGAAAAGTAATGTTATCTTATTGGTTAACTGTGGGGCAGCTTAATGAAAATGTTATTTATAGTTACCTCGACAAATAGCTTTATGTCTTCATCATAACTACTCCGAATGTTATGAATTGTTCGTCCGATCCTTACTGCCTGTAAAATAAAAATCAGATATGTTTTATGCCTGTGGAATTTCAACAGTGTTTCTCTTAATCCAAACACAACTGACCTAAATATTATATCATTAGATAAATAACAAAAAAATGTCACAGATAATAAAACTTAAACAAACTGATATGACATTATTAGGTGGTGTAATACAAACACTGGGGTAATGGAAACACTTATACCTGTGGAATTTCTACAGTGTCTCCCTTAATCCAAAGACAACTGACCTAAATATTATATCATTAATGTTTAGATAAATAACAAAAAAACATGTCACAGATCGTAAAACTTAAACAAACAAAAGTTTTGTACCTCGTATTTTAATAAGGTCCCTGAATGGGCCAGAGCGTAAATCTTCATAAGTTGCAACAAAACCCAAAAAGAGCATTCTATCAGGTTATGATTACTGAAGTTGTCTTGATAAAGCAGTCCAAGGCATATGTCGTAAGATTCACTGACCATCGTATGAAAGCACTGGAGCAGAGAAAACAGGATAGGACCCTGGAAAACTGCGTTGATTTGTCTTTTCACACGGATCGCCTTCACATACACGCACTGCATTTGAGACAGCGTTACAGGAACCCTTCCCAACTCCACTTTCGAACTACTGTTCTTGATACTTCTTCGCACTTTCATAAACATCTTACAATAATCTTCAATGTTCTCCAACAATGCCACTAGTAGCAGGACGAACACGAAGTAAAAGGCTACCATAATTAATTGTATCATCTCCGGTAAATTGAAAGAAAAAGTAATCAATATCCTTTTCCATAAACTAGATGATCCTGCATAAGTAATAGCCGTAAGTGAGACCAGAATAAGAAGCAAAGCTCCGAAAACTACGCAATTGACTTTTACGCGAAGGCGCCCTAGTATGATCCCTCTATTAACATAAGGCAGGTCATCCCAGGACCGAGAGATTTCCTTCAACATAGACACGTATAGATCTTTCTTTTTAAAAGCGCAGAAATACGTAGAAGTGCAGAATGTAAATTGAGTAACTAATTCAATTATATAATTTGTTTTGGCCATTTTGTCATCAGCTAAACTATTGTCTTCATGTGTTGTAATCACTTCATGAATGTGCAGTCCAAGAAATGTGTACACGATAAGCAAAGTAAAAAGAGCACATAGTGAATGTTTGTAAGCGGACTTGTGCAATATAATGCAGTCTAGTTTTCCTTCTGGGAATTCTATTGAACACGGAATGAGTCCGAGAACCGACAGCACAAGGTACAGGGGTTTGAATATCTGTAGCAAACGTAATTCTTCGTTCCTTCTGACGATAGGGGAAAAATACTGGCGCAGTGAAGAAAACATTGTTTAATGTTGACTTGAATATACTATTCAAAGATAGAAAATTTACTATCGAGTGGAAGCGGTGAGTCATTAGACTGGTGAGGGAGTAATAATTACTCAAAGTGGTTCATTAGTAACAGGCTCATCAATCTCTCCAATGTGTTATTTAAAACATGTCATGCGTTAAATGTGACTTGGTTCAGTACATAATTATTTGCCTAAATGTCAACGCTGAAAGCTTAGAAGCATACTACTCAAGTTTTAAAACATGATATTAACTTGATATTAATCTCAATTCCTCCCTCTCGTACCGTCGTGAGTGTTAACGAAATGCATTGTGTATAATATCAAATTCGTAGGATTCCACTTCAGATCGCATTGCATGTTATACAGTATTCAATCACGACATTTGTTCGGGTGATTAAAACATCATTATTGTAACAATAGTATTTATTATGAAAAAAACATTAGGTACTTAGTGTTGTATAAGATAGGGGTGGTGATCGATCCCATAAATATGGATGTATTTTAGAATTTTTACAACACGTTTAGCCGACCAGTCGAATTCGCTTTTGTTTTTGGATGCATAATTTACGATCACGTGGGTTTTGTTTCTTTTCAACCGCCTTCAAGATTTCGAAGGAGGAAGTTCTCAATCCGTCGGGATCTTTGTTTTTTTCATTTTTTAGGGTTCCGTACCTCGAAAGGAAAAAACGGAACCCTTATAGGATCACTTTGTTGTCCGTCCGTCCGTCCGTCTGTCAAGACCCTTTTTCTCAGGAACGCGTATCATCATTATCAAGCTGAAATTTATATTAAATATTCAGGTCCCTTGGAGCTGTGAAAACATCAAACTTCTAAGCCAATGCAATCAAAAGATACAGCCGTTTATGCCGCAGCTTTTCGAAACTCGCAAGGGAAACAAAACCTACAGGGTGCATCCCGTGAACTCAGAACCTTGAAATTTGGTACGAAGCAACGTTTTATAGCACAGATAAAGGAAAAGTTGCGAAAACCGTAAATTTTTAGTTACATCATATAATAAAAATATTTTTAATTATTTTAAAGTTACTACCCCTTTCCTCATGAACGCGTAGCTATGACTCGATTTTAAAGTTACTATATACCCCTTTCCTCATGAACGCGTAGCTATGACTCGATTGTCGTGATGGGTGAACTTTTACTTATATACCTACAGGTTTGTACGGAACCCTCGGTGCGCGAGTCCAACTCGCACTTGGCCGGTTTCTTTCTATGTATGTACATACACCAATTATTCGTAGACGGCTGGACCGATTTGGAAAATTTATTTTTTGTTTGAACACAGTTGGTCCCATCGTCATCAGGTCATAATCCGATGATGGGATCCTGGAGAAATCAGGAAACTCTTCAAATATATATAGGCACGCTTCTAGTGATTTACAGTTTTCATTTTTACAGTTAGCTTGGGTATTTGCTTTTGGAAAGGTGGACGCTAAGTGAAGTCGGTTCTTTTTTGTTTAAATTTTTATTTATTTTAAATAAGTAGGCATACTATAGATGGCCCTATATACTCTTGTGTTGATATTGTGTTAATTCTTTAAATAAGTGATTATTTCGTAGATTTCATGTAGGTCTGTCAAACTGTACCATAATTACTAAATACATGATTGCAGATGCGAGAATCTGAAAAATAAATTAATACTTAATTAACAAACCCAAAGAAAACTGTAGCTAACTTTAATATTCATATTTGTTTTTTTATAGGTTTACGCTTTTTTAGATTATTATTATGTAATATTATTTAATAGTCGGTTATAAACGTACGTTGAACATGAGAGTCGCATCCAATGTAAACAATCCATAGACAGTGAGTGTTGCATCTTGATAAAACATCAAGGATGAAAAATGTTGAACCTAGTTAAACAGAGAAAAACGTATAAATATATGTGCCTTTTAGCCGATAGTTTATTAATTCATAGGTATGCCTATTAGTGTATTAAATAATAAATCAAAACTTACTTCTAAATACACTTCCGAATTTTGGTGTCCGCTCATCGATAAACTATGAATAATGCGGCCAATTTTATTTACCTAAAAAATAATGAAATGATCATCAAAATTTTTAACGCAGCATGTTTAAGATTCCGGTAACGATTTGAAAACGAACATCGTTAATAATGAAAAAATGCACATGAATTGCATTTGATAAGATTTAGAGGTTATTGCAAAAAAAAATACCTTTGGTGCATATATATTATTATTTAATACCCGAAAACTCAATTTTTACAGAGCTTGTTTACTGAGGACGTTGATTCGTGCAAATTGGTCGCTTAATTTTTCATTATTATATATTATGACATTCAAAATTTTATGAAATACTTTAATACATTCCCAAAAATATCACCTAAACTTCGGTAATTTTTCTTAAAATTGCTTTTGCTAAACGTACTTTTGCTTAAAAAACCGGTAAAGAGCGTGTTGGACCACGCATAATAGACCCTCTATTATGCGTGGTCCAACACGCACTTACCTTCCGTACCTTCCTCCGTACCTTCAATGGAATAAAAACAAACTAATACGAAAAGGTCGTATCTGATGCCCATAGAAGAAGTTATTTTGGAGACAACTCAAAAATGGCGGAACCGATAATGTTCAAAATAATTTTCGTAGAAAGTATGTGATAAGGCGCATCTTCTTTAATTTTTTCATATTTTTGGACTTACGGTTCAAAAGTTACAGGGGGAGACACATTTTTTCTGACTTTCGAAGCGAAGAAAATATTCACAAAATGTTCAAAAACCTCGATGTTATTTTTAAAGACCTATCGATTGATATGCCACATGTTGATATTGGGTTAATAAAAAAAATTTGAAATTTAGTTAAATGTATGGAGCGCCCCCCTAAAAATATGTTTTTTCTGCAATTTAACTACGAAACTAAGTAGCGGCATACAAAATATACCTTATGTGTAAATTTTATTAAGATACGTCTTATAGTCTCCGAGTAAAATGGCTGTGACATACGGACAGACGGACATGACGAAACTATAAGGGTTCCGTTTTTGCCATTGTGGCTACGGAACCCTAAAAATATTAAAATTAAAATTAAATATATGAAAATTTAATAAAACTGTTCCACTTATTCCTTAAACGACTCGTTTTCCAACGTATTTGTATATTTTACATACTAGATTCACATAACTTTAATCATTAAAAATTTAACTTTACGTTCACCTCTTCCAAGTAAAAATCGCGAAACAGCTGTTAGATTAAAGTGCATTATTAAAAATATGTATACAAACTAATAGAAATCTTGTCAGTTACTGCAAAATGGTATCGAAAAGATGAGCGAAAAAAAAAAATTACCGGACTCTTAACATGCTGATTAGTCTGGTCAACTATTCTGCCTCACCACCCATAAGAACCGGTTCAGCCTAGGTAAACTGATTTAGTTTTTGTCTAAATGGTTTTTCCATGTACCTACGTACTTACGGTTCTTTTATGTACTCTTATGGGACAGCTGGCCTTTTGTTACAAAATAGAAGCTTAAAATTAGGTGCAATGCAACCTCTATAACGCTCCGAATATTGAGCCTTTACTTTTTAGTTTGGCACCTTTTTTATGGTCTGTGGAAACGAACAATTTTGACCAGACCAGCTGATTACCTAAGTACTTACTTATATATGGACCAAACTTTACTTCTAGAAATACATGCCACACTTAAACAACATTATAAATCTTAACTCATTGTAATTGCTTCAGAATGGTCAATTAACCGTGGTAAGGTTAATTTAATACCTGAGATTTCAACAAAGAGCCCGAATAAGCTAAGGCATACACTTTGACAAGCTGATTGAAGAGCCAGCAACAACACTCGACAACGTCGTGTGTAGTGAAGTCGGCCTGGTAGGACAGCCCGTGGTACACCAGGTGGGGCATGCTCACCAGCTCATGGAACATCATCACCAGCGCCACCAGGATCGGGGCCTGGAACTAGTCACTAAGTACAAGAACTTGGGTTTTGATGGGGAATATGACTTAAAGGACTTTTACGATACGGCGCTTGAAAATTTTAAGAGACTTTTTAACCATGTTCTCATATTTTACTGTAAAACAAATTGTATGGCAACCATACAAAGTGTATCAAAAATTGTGGTGATCCGTTTAAGGGCATAATTGGTATCGTATTCTAATTGTGAAAAACTAAGGAAAAATTTTATCATGCGACAAAAATTGGTTTTGTAAGGAGGGTTGGCCGGGTGGGATGACGTGTCCCATAGAAAAAAAAATTTTTTTTCGCGTCCAAAAAAATTTTCTTAGTCGCAATACGGTACCAATTATGCCCTTAAACGGATCACCACTATTTTTGTTACATCCTGTATACGTAAACACTATATTTCAATTTCATAAGTATACGTGACGTCACGCTTGCAAACCATTTTGTTAGGAGCGTTTTGAGAAACAAGTGCAAATGTCAGACTTTGAACCTCATTTCTGACTCTTATGTTGTTCTAACTTAAATCTGTGTAGACATTTGATCCTTTCAACAATACAAATCGATTGATACCATACATGAAAAAAATCGTCATGCCTTGCATGCCTATTAGGAAGGTATTATAACACTTTCGCTGCCAGTGCTACAGTTAAGCGTCGTTAAGCCTATATATATCTAACCTTGGTTTGATATGTTTTCTTATAGAACAACGCACTTATATGTATTGTTTAGTTTTGATGTACTGTTGTTTTGAAAAAATAAGTCCCGCCGAGTTTCTTGCCGGACATAATTCTTCTCGGGTCAGAGGTGTAGGGTTAGAACCGGTGTAGTTTGATTTTTTTTCTCTCTCTTTTACTTTGACGTGTAAAAGTGCCCTTGTGGCCTACTTACTGAATAAATGTTTGAGTTTGAGTTTGAGTATAAACGCCCCGCCTGTCGACGTAATTGTCAGCGAGTGTCATCGATTACGAAAGTGCTCAGTAAATGAAAATAAAGAATTTCGTCACTGCTAGTGTACACACTGTGCATCTGAACCACGAATTTTATTCAAACATAATTGGAAAATGTCTATAGAAAACTCAAGTCTCTTAGTGGATTTCTTTTTTCAATGACATAGCTAAGGTGAGGAATTCAATGAAGTTTAAATACTACCTGGAACGCAGCGTTGATCTGCCGCTTCATTTCCATCGTCTTTACATACATATCCCGTAAAAAAAACATGTTCTTTCCTAGATCAGCTTTGACAGAATAAAACCGAAGACTCCTCAGATGCAAAACCTTTCGAAACTCTTCTTCGATGTTTTTTAAGAGCGACGCGACCATCAAAATCGTTACAAAGTAAAAAGCTATCATTGCCCACTGTATCAACTCTGGTAGTAAGTACGTCAGGCTTATTAATACCGTTTTCCAAATATCTGAGTTACCGGTATAGGTCACGACTGATAGAAGAAGGAATAATATCAGCATTGATCCGAGCACCGCACAGTTAACCTGTACGCGCAATCGCCCGAGTATCTCTCTCCTCTGACCTTTGGCCAGAATGTCCCAACATTCAGCCATTTCGTTCAGCATTGTGACGTACATATTCCTATCACGGATCACACATAAATATGTCACTGTACAAACTAACATTTGTGCAACTAGATCAATTGTGTAGTTTATCGCAGTAAACCCGTGTTCGGTCATACTATTTTCTTTACTGGCGGCATTCAGTTCCAGTAAATGAAGTATGAAAAAACCATGAGTTATTACAATCATCAGACAGGTACACACCAAATGAATGGTGAAGATCTTGGACATGACTGTAATATTTTGTCTTTTATCAAATTGTATGGTTTGAGGAAACAAACCGAGAAAGGCAAGTACAAGATACAGAGGCTTGAATATTTGCAGAAAATTCAGTTCTTCGTCTTTCTTAACGACTGGAGAAAAATATTTTCTCAGTGTAAGAAACATGCTTTGCGACACTGATTTAGTTGTCTTTTACTTTATATGAAACCCTAGGTTTTACGTTGTTGCTAGTAACACAAATAACTTGTCAATGGTTCTACACCAGGTGAATATTTCTGAAGCAAAACAATGCATAATCTTATTAGAAATACATTGTTAATCCAAGGTACTCCTTGTCTGATGCCGCACTCTCCATTGACCAGAACTATACAGGTATTAAACTGAAGCTTAATATAGCAATTAACGATATTAAGCGTTGTTTTATAGACAATAATGGCGATGGTATCTTCACTAATTGTCAGGTACTTTTTCATGAAATGCCTAAGTATGACCCCATGAGTCTATAATTATGTTTGAATAGGGTTTTATTCGTGGGTATTTATTTATCTCTCCAGAATATTAACGTGATATGGTAAGGCTGCGTTTCCACCAGAGATGAGCGAGAATTCGTTGCTAGGAATGAACCAATCCTAGAGCTGCGTTGTAAGAGTATAAACAAATGAAGTGATTCTATTGGTGCTTAACAAACACATTCCTCGCAACGCATCGTCGCTCATATCTGATAGAAACGCAGCCTTACGGTAGTTTTGTGTGCCAGCTATAAAGTCTAAAATACTTACCCGTACTTTTGCGGGAGTTTTTGCGTCAAGCTTGAGTCTCAAATAACGGGATATAGATAGCTGGTATGATATCGAATTTAAGGATTAGTAATAGTGGCAGTTGTAGCAGTAAAAATATGTTTTTTGTTTTTTGTGAGCAAGAGATTTCCTTCCGCGTGATTATTCCTTAGGACCCAAGAATGGATTTGAGAAGTGGAGCCACCAAGATTTTTGATGTCATTTTTTAAGGGGTGAGGCTCTCAACTTTATCTTGATATCTACATCAGTTAACCGACTAGGCCAAGTTTGGTATCGTTTTCGTATAAATCGGGGATGCAGAATTCATTTATGGTATAATTTTGACACCATTCCAAAGCAATACGTGGGTCACTCGATAAATTTTGAAATAAAAAAAACTATTGAAGATATTAGCACTATTTATTTTACATTTTTTCAAAATACTCTCCATCATTCTCTATACAAAGTTTCTTTCGTCTAAACCAACTTTGGAAGCACTTTTGCCAGTCTTGATCGGATAGGTCCGAAATTGCTAATTCATAGGCAGTCACGGCTTCTTCAGCGCTCGAAAAAAAGAATTATTTTTTTCTTTCACCCGGTAGGTACAGAAAAAAATCTCAAGGGGCTAAGTCAGGGCTGTAGGGTGGAAGTGGTAAGGTTTCTATCCCAGCTTCCTCAATAAACGCCTTTGTTCTGAGGGACGTCTGTGAAGAGGCGTTATCGTGATGCAGCATGATTCCCCGAAGTCCAATCTTTGGTCGCCTCTCTCGCACTGTTTGGAAAACTTGCGGCAATGCTACTGTAGTGTACCAATCCGAGTTAACAGACCTATAATTTTCGAGCATTGATGTTGACAAATCCCCCCCGCCACTCCCCCCAACCGCCGCTCTTCCACCAACATTTCAGTAGTCCACACGTTTTCTGCACTTACTGCTGTTTGCGGGCGACCAGTTCGGTGGTCATCTTCGAGGTTGGTTTTACCCCTTTTAAATTCATTGAACCATCTAAAAACTGTTGCCTGAGATGGAGCAGAGTTTCCTAATGCTGACTGCAACCGTTACAAACATAATAGTTCGGATAAACCAAATTTAAAATCGTAAAATATCATGGCACGCAAATGCTCGCGGTTAATCTCCATTGTTTCAAAGAAAAAACGCGGGAACCGTTTTAGTAAAATGATTGGAACATGCCTATTTTTTAAATTCAAGCGAATTCTTGTGTTATATTTTTAAATAAATTTGCTTTTTAAAAACATAATACAGGTGCGTTCCATTTTTCAATTTCGAGCATCTCAAAACTTTTCGAGTGACCTACGTAACATGTCAAATAAAAAAATAACTTATTTTAATATTCCCTATTTCACAAGGAAAAAAATCCATAGCTTATAAACAATTATGAATCTTGAAAAAACAAAAGGTCCTTTAGAGAGCCCTATTATTCGCTCATTAAAGAAAAATCGAATGTCAATCTAAAACGTTATATATACGGGGTGTAGTAAAAAAACTGTTGGTGGACGGTGCTAAAAATTTCAATGGAAATAATCTAATCAAAATGTTGCAATCGTGGAATGATAAAGTTGCGTTTGCACACGACATAAGTGAAATTTCCTTGGATTTAATGACGCGAAATGGCATGAAACGGAATGCACCACCTTTACTTATATTGTTTTACTACAATAAATGAATTCTTATGCTTATCCATATTCAACCTTATCATTCCATGATCGCAAAAATATTTTGATTAGAATTTTTCCATTTCAATGTTTAGCACCGTCAACAGTTTTTTTTACCCCGTATATATAACGTTTTAGTTTGATTCATAATTGTTTATAAGTTATGGATTTTTTCCTTGTGAAACGGGGAATTTGAAAATAAGTTTTTTTTTTATTTATCATGTTTTTGCTTTAGACTGTGTAGCATGACGCTACGTTTATCGTACGACATCTGTCGACTTTCTTTAGAACTTCTGAACTTCTGTGTCTAAGGGAGGTCTAAGGCTAGGTCACGGTTGATATATACAAAAGCGTACATTGTGATTCACGGCATTACGGGTAGATGGCGCTTATATCAGTCAGCATTTTGTAATACGACTGGCAGTTATAAAATTGAGATAATATCCTCCCTAATTTTGAATATGAATTTTTGAGGTATTCCAGATTGTCAAAAAAGGAAAAGTTGATTTTTGATTGAGTGTGTCAGATCGACGGGGAGATTTTTAAAGAAAAACACATATTCTGGTTTAGTCTGAGGGTTTTGCTATAACTTGATTAGTTGCATCGTGGTGAAGTGCGATTTATTCCTCTAGATCTCTGCGTTCAAACATTATATAGCAAGTGCTAATACATTATTGAAGCAAAAACAAAACCAAATACGTTGCCGGGCAAAAAGGCTATATATATTATATAGCAAGTGCTATACAGTGGGACCGCCTGAGCCGGAAGGATTCCGGAAGGCGCTTGTGGGTGCCGGAGCGGCGAGACGGTCTGCAACCGCCGCGTGATTCTTCACCATCGTCGGAGAATTAGAGCCCGCATCCAGCGGGCTCTCCAAGTGAGAAAGAGAGTTCAGCGAGCTATTGGGTCCGCCTTAACCAAAGCGGACACTTGCCCACGAACTCTTTTCAATTTCAACTACAGCTTTAGCCATCCTGTCTTTCGAGAATATCATATTATTTACGTTTTTTTTTAAAAACGTTATAAATCCGATTCCTTTTTTTTGTATCCAGTGTTTTTGTGCCATAATAGTTTTTTTTGTTGTTTTGCTAAATTCCCAAAATTCTGATTGCCTCGTTTGACGGGCGTACAAAGACCTGGCTCTTTAATTTAGGCTACGTTCAGCCAGCGAATCATCTGTCACCATCCATATCACCCGCCTCATTAATCACTTTCCTGCAGCCAAATTACCAGCCGAGTCTTTATTTGTACTTACCAGTTTTGCTAGTACTCCAGCCTTTTTATTTTCCTTTTGTGCGGAAAGTAGACGTTTACGATACTAAGGTAACTATTGAATGTGAAATATCCTTATATAGGTACAGTTATCGTCATTTTTATGTGAAGTGCTAATATTAAATATTCCGATTATTGTAATTTAATTACATTCTAACCACTAAGGTAACTATTGAATGTGAAATATCCTTATATAGGTACAGTTATCTTCATTTTTAAGTGAAATGCTAATTTTAAATATTTTGATTATTGTAATTTAATTACATTCTGACCACTAAGGAAGTTATTGAATGTGAAATATCTTTATATAGATACCGTTATTGTAATTTTTACGTGAAATGCTATTTTTAAATAATCTGATTATTGTTGCTAATTTTAAATAATTTATTTTATCTTCAAAATTAAACGTGTTAATGCAATTATAGAAGTGTTTTACTGCAACTGGTATCAAAATTATACCATAAATGTATTCGGCATCCCCAATTTATATAAAAACGATACCAAACTTGGCCTAGTAGGTTAACTGATGTAGATATCAAGATAAAGTTGAGAGCCTTCCCCCCCTAAAAATTTACATCAAAAATCTTGGTGGCTCCACTTCTCAAATCCATCCTTGGATCCTAAGGAATAATCAGGCCGAAGGAAATCCTTTGTTCACGAAAAGCCGTATTTGACCTTTTTATGGCTTGTGCACAACCGTGGGCCGTATTCTAACTTTAAAACACGTATAAAAACGATTCAACTCTAATACAACTCCAATGCATCTCCAATGCATTTTAACAACGCAATACAGCTACGGCATAAACATCTGAATCAGAAATATCAGAATTAGCTTGAGAAATATTCCAACGCAACTCCAATACAACTTCAATATTGGGTGATTGTTTGTTGTGTGTTGGAGTTATGTTTGAGATAGGTTGTATTGTTAATGTATTTTAAAATTAGAATCCGTGCCCGTGACTGTACAGTCGCCATCAAATATATCGAAGCGGCCAAGGTGGTCACAAATATCTAAATAACGCCTCTATTGTCAACTATAATATTGACTTTATTCATTCTTCAATATACTCGACATAGGTCGGGAGCACTGGTCGGGAGGAACTGAAATGAAAATATGCTATTTTATATCGAAGGTTTTATATATGGATGGTATTGGAAGGATGGAACTCTCTTATAGGAAAACGGTCGAAAAAGTGGCCAGCGGTAAGCACTAAACAATAGTTTTTCATCTCCGCAAATAATTATTTTGGATTTTTTTTTTTTAATATCTAAAATAATTTAATCTAATTTAATATCATTGTGGCGCCATCAGTTTATCGCCTTTTGACGGACACTTTTGTAACATAGAGATTTATATCCTTCTTGTACCATCCATAGTTTTATATGTGGGCGTAATCAGGTGACGAACGATATTTCAAAATTATTTGTGTACTACATGTTTAATACTTTAATAATAGTATGATATGCCTTTATTGTTGTATCTCAAGGGAGTTAAACGATTTAGATGTAGCAACTCTATGTCAAAACGGGTAACGTTATTTATACATGGTAATACTTTTGGTTTTTTTTTAATTGAGCTGCTTGTCATATAATTTGGAGCCAGACTTGACGTTTAGATTGTCACACTTACTTGTTGCTGATTTTAATTCGCATTATTCATAAATAAACAAAGATTTGCTTAAAAAGTGACTTTAATTGAAGAGAGAAGACGTGATTTCATATTTGCTAGAATAAATTAGGCACCCTCTGACCCATCTAACTGCACCATAATTACTAAATACGTGACAGCAGATGCAACCATCTGAAAATGAAATGAAAATATTATATTCTTGTGATGTCATTGTGTACATCACATAGGGTTTGTGTGAAATGTATAACATATTTCCTAAGCAATTGAAACTTATTAAAAAAGGATTCGATTTCTCTAACAAAATAATGGGTTTAAGCCTCTCCTTACGATGCAATGCCGTCGTGGCGAAAATCGTTGGTGAATTTCTTCCTAGTGATATTTTAATTTTAAAATCATATTTTTTTGTTAAAATTATCTTTTCTCACCAATATCATTGTAATCAATCACATTTTAAGTATTTTAACAAACTATGATTCTGACGATCAATATTGCGAAAACATTTGACGTAATCTCTTTCTGATACAACAATTACGTATCTAACTCTACTCTACTAACACAATTTCCAATCATGTTCAAAAATATCACATTATATTATTTTAATAACTGCGAAATTCAACATAGATCTTAGCTGAATTGAGTCGGCCAGAGACAAAATTCAACCGAAAAGCGGAAAATGGTGTTGTCGAAAAACCAGAACACAAAGACAATTTTCCGCCTTCCGCAGTTGAATGTGGACTATGGTCGGCTGAAATCCACTGACTTCTGGGCTAAGTGTGTGCCTAACAAACGTTAATTCTCAACTTACCCTAAACATGAGAGCTGAATCCAATGGAAAATAATTATAAATGGTGATGTTTGCGTCAAGATGACACATCAGTGATGTAAAATCTTGAACCTGTTTTAACAGAAACGATGCATCGTTATATGATACCATATATCATTAAAAATACAGGGCTTTTAACACACATAAATATATAAATAAATATTATGGGACAATCTTACACAAATCGACCTGGACCCACGGTAAGCTCAATAAGGCTTGTGTTGTGGGTACTAGACGACGATATATATAATAGATAGATATAGATAAATACCTAAATACATAGAAAATATCCATGATAAACACACAAATAAATGCCCTGACCAGGATTCGAACCCGGGACCTCCTGCTTCATAGGCTAGGAGGCCGTTAAACACATGTATTGTTACACATGTACTTACAAACAAGAATTTTTCACGACACAGCTTGAAAATGTGGCAAGAGATCCTTATCCAAGCCGAAGAGTAGGGACTAGTTGTACGGTGACGGACTATATTTGTTGGGTCATTACATCGGACATTTCATATATGTAGTAAGTATTAAACAAAATAAAATAGCTTGAACTGTAAACGCGCGGCTAAACAATTAAAGCCCGTGGGCCGTACTTTAAAACACGTATAAACACGATCCAACTTTAATACAACTCCAATGCATTAACAACGCAATACAGCTACGCACGGCATAAACGTCTGAATCAGAAATATCAGAATTTGCTTGAGAAATATTCCAACGCAACTCCAATACAACTTCAATATTGGGTGATTGTTTGTTGTGTGTTGGAGTTATGTTTGAGATAGGTTGTATTGTTAATATATTTTAAAATTAGAATCCGTGCCCGTGACTGTACAGTCGCCATCAAATATATCGGAGCGGCCAAGGTGGTCACAAATATCTGAACGCCTCTATTGTCAAGGCGATAAAGTGCATGTTCAGATATTTTTGAGTACATTGGCCGCTCCGATATATCTGATGGCGACTGTACACCTGAACCACCAATCCAATAACGTTTTTGTCAAGTCAGGAAAGACATTGATAGCTTTGACTGTAGATCGAATTTACGACTAACAAAATAACGAAATAATCTGACGTATAGAGCCTAATATAAAGCCATACCTACAACTACATAGTCGAATGTGTAGAGCCAATAATCCAGTGTGTAAATTTTATACGGGCGTATATTGTACTGGCGATTAGTATTGGACCTATTTACATTTATTACTTTACTAGCTATGATACCCGGCTTCGCTCGGGAGTTGATATGAGATTACGTGGTAGATGAAATAAAAAAACATACTATGACGTAAAAAGTAAAAAATATATTTTGAAAACATTTTCTATATTTACATGTATTTACATTTTCTCATTTTCTGACCAGAAGCTTACAGTTCTTGCACTTCTAGATTTCAGTAATGCCTTTAACACGGTCGATTTTGACATTTTGCTCGCGTTCTTACAGTCTCTTAACATATCGGCTGCAGCGATTGACTGGTTCCGCAGCTATTTGGTTGGTCGTCGGCAAAGAATAAAACTAGATTCTTCGTGTTCTTCCTGGTGCAGCACATCAGCTGGTGTTCCACAGGGTGGTGTGCTGTCTCCTCTTTTATTTTCTATCTTCATTAATTCCATAACTCTTGATCTCTCCTCTTCGTATCACCTCTATGCTGACGACCTTCAAATATATTCGCAGGGTATGCATAGCGATTTCAATTCAGTTATAGAAGCCACGAATCTTGATCTGCTCCGCATATCAAATTGGAGTCAAAATTACGGTTTAAAAGTAAACCCCCTAAAGTCACAGGTAATTGTGATGGGTAGCGCTAAACAAATCTCCAAAATTTACTTTCTCAGGCTCCCTCCGATAGTCTTCGATGGTATCCAAATTCCAAGTGAAAAATCTTGGCGTAATCATGGATCGTTGTCTATCATGGGTGCCTCAGGTGAGTGAAGTGAGCAGGAAGATGTTTGCTGCCATAGGGTCTCTCAGACGGCTCCGGAATTTCCTGCCAATTGCTACTAAAATTGCACTTGCTCAGTCGTTACTTCTCCCCATTCTTGATTATGCAGATATCTCCTATTTAGACCTAACCGAGGAGCAACTTAATAAGCTTGAGCGTATTCAAAATGCCTGCATTCGGTTCATTTTCGGATTACGCAAATTCGACCATGTTTCTAGTTTTCGTTCTCAACTCAAATGGCTCCCTATCCGTCACCGCCGTAACTCTCACATACTTTCTTTACTCTTTTCTATACTTTTTAACCCTGCAACTCCCCGCTACCTCAAAGAGCGTTTCTCTTATCTTAATTCTATTAGATCCTCTCAAAAATTGCTCCTAAAAGTGCCATCTTCATCTTCCAAATTTTATAATTGCTCATTTACGTTCCAGGCCGTTCGTTTGTGGAATTCTCTCCCTCTCAACATAAAACGCGCGCAATCTATTGGTAGCTTTAAATCGCAACTTAAGGAATACTATTTATCTCTTCCTTAGGTTTTTAAGTTGACACTGATGTTTCTTACTCTGTGTATTATATATGTATATATGTACGTATATGTATGTTTATTTTGTATTTATTTAAATATGTATATTCATATGAATGTGCTGTGTTATCTATTTCGTCTCTTTTGTTTCTATGCACCACCTACTGCTTATTGTTTTTCTCTAGTCTCCACTAACCAAAGGTTGTCTGGAAGAAATCGCTCATTAGCGATAAGAGCGCCTGTTGTTACCTCTACCTAAATTTATCTAATTGTAAAATTTGTGCTTGTAACTGTATGAGGTGTGCAATAAAGAGTATTTTTTATTATTATTATTATTATTTACACTACTTGTTTATAAACAACATTTTTCATTTTATTGTCCGGGGTATATATATATAAATTTTTCGAACTTCCTACTCTTGAGCAAGCTACATATAGCTGACCGTGAGAGAAGCAGGATTCTTTGAGGTTGATGCCACAATATTTCAAAGTTTGCCCTTGCGCTTTGTTAATTGTAAAACTAAAGGCTAATTTAATTGGAAACTGCAATCTTTTAAATTGAAATGGCAATTCAGAAGAGATCAGTGGTATTCTAGGTATAAATACTGTGTGTCCTTTGTTCTTTCCAGAAATAAGTTCAGCTTCAATGACATTATTCGATAGCTGTTTTACGATCATCCTCGTTCCATTACATAGTTTTGGGGACTTGAGATTTCTGAGTAGTATGATTGGAGATCCAATTTTCAGACGAAGGCAGTGTAATGGCATTCCTGGTACTTGTAAAGAGTTTAGAAATTCAGTAGGAAAGTTGACACTTTCTTCAATGGATACCATCGTGTCGATCGATTTATATACTTTCTCTTCACCAGGTATTTTCTTTATAATATTAAAATTGATATCGTCAACAATATTATTTTTAGTGGCCAAAATTGCTCTTTGAAATAACCACTCTACGTTGGTATAGTTCTGAATAATATTTGGATAAATTTTGTCGATTAGTTCGTTTTCAGTAGTGGCTATGTTACAGAAATCACTATTGAGTTCAATGAGGCCGGTCGTTTGGTCAGTAGGATATGTACCTTCGCCTATTTGTAAAAGTATTTTAGCAAAATGTGCTGTTGTTTCATCTTTTGATAATTCAACCGTCATGTTTTTTGTTAATTGCAGTATTTGTACTTGCGGCCAGAGATGTGACTTTTTTAAGCATGCATTGATCTCGTCTGCTGGTGTTGATTTGGGAATAACTGGAAGTGTTTGTCGAAAATCTCCTGAGAGTATGAGTAGAGCTCCTCCCATCATTTCAGAGTTTTTTCGCAATTCTTGTAATGTTCTGTCCATGGCTTCTAGTGATTTTTTATGGGCCAGGTGCATTCATCCCAGAAGATAATTTTAGCATGTTCTAAAGAAGTTGACCCCGTCCAGATGTTCCTGAGATTTTACATACCGGGAATTGTTGTTCGGCTATATTCAACGGTAGTTGTAAGGCAGAATGGGCAGTTCGTCCTCCTTCCATAAGTGTGGCTGCAATGCCGGATGATGCTAGTGCCAGTGCGATGTGTTTTTCAGCACGTATTTCCGCCAGTATTAGATTTATTAGAAACGTTTTACCGGTGCCTCCTGGTGCGTCCAAGTAAATAATACCACCAGTGTTGTTATTTATTCGGTTCATTATAACGTTGTAAATTTTTTTTTGATTGTCATTGAGGAGTGGTTTGTTGTGAGCAATGTATTCAAGTAGTTCATTGACGTTGTAGCTTTTTTCCTTTGTAATTTCGTAGTTTAGCACACTGAAAGTATTTCTTTGTGGTGCTGGCATTCCAATTTCTACTAAGGTCTGGTTATTTATTGCTAAACATTTATCTTCTAAGCGAATGAGTGTTTCATTGAAGATGTCGTCATTGAATTCTATAGTCAGTTCTGGATTAGCTTGTCGGATTTGGTACAATATATCATCACTCATATTCCTTTTGAAATAGTCCCATAGCTGTTTTGGGTTTGATGGGTTACATGTTGTTAGAATTATGGCGAATAACTCTCGAATTTGTTCAGCTGAAGCTGTGTGTGTGGCTTCTTGTAGTGTTAATTCCCAGTGGTTATCGTTTTCCAATAATCCTAAACGTTGACATGCTTCTCTGTAAGTCTGGCATATGTAGCCGTCAATAGTCCTGAGATCTGTGAAACTTGTTGGTCCCCGTATTTCGTGTAACAACATTCGGAGATAGAAACATTCGGCATTGTTTGGATGTACAGTGTATACTCGACCTATTGCGTTAGTTTTCATTATTTCTGGATGACCCTCTTCTGGCATTCCTTGTTTTCGTCGTTGAAAAATTTTCCTTGTTTTGTCCCACGTATAATAAATAGGGACGTCGACATACAGTAACGTCTTTGCGAATGGATCCGTTTGGCAAAGTTGGAAAAAAGCTGTTAATGTTGTGTTCTGAGGTGGTTCGCTTGCAATTTTTCTAGCCGAGTCTTTTGTGAAGTAAACTCTCTGTCCATTCTCCAAATGTATTGCTAGATGTTGCACAGCTGGTTCGCGTTCGTGTATGGGAAAACTAAAAATCCTCCACGCTGCTTCGTTACTGTTGATGTATCTTCCCATTTGGTACATGAGGATTTCATCATTTCTATTATTTTGTTCGCTATTTTGGACTATTTGAAATACTGCCATATCACTACCTTTGTTTACGTACTTACATATATATTTAATAGATTTTACTGAATTGCAATATTCAACGTTTATGTGTGCTTGGAACATTTTGGAAAGTAGTGGGTTATATTTCCATTATATTACCCATTGATTATCTATTTCCAGTTCGTCTCTGCCTTGTATTCGTATTTTTGCTGTGAAGCCACCGTTTTTCGGTGATCGTCTTCTATATTTGGGATAGCCGTCATCTTCAGTTTTTGTATCGTCCAAGTATGGTTTTGGATATTTTTTTGTACATTTTCCATCACTCATGCATGGCGCATTGAAGTTTAATGGTCCACATGGTCCGTGAATCATGTATTTCACTACTATGTTGTATAGTTCCGGATCATTTTGTGGATTGGGAAATTCAGCTTGGATGATTTTGTCGATATCCGTGGGATAAATTTTATCGTGTAGCCATATGAGATTGTGTGAGTGAGGTAATCCTCGTTTTTGCCACTCGATTGTATACATCCAGCATCTAACCGTTCCAAAGATGTGGTATTTTGTGATGACTTCAATAAATCTTATTTGTTTTTGTCGAAAAACTCGGGCTATCATGTCGTGTCGATCCATGGAGGTTTGTCCGTATTTTAGTTGTTCTTTGATTTCTGGCCATGATGAGTTGCATGTAAATGTTATGAAGAGATCAGGTCGTCCATATTTTCTTACGTAGGTCATGGCATCTTGAGTATATTCGTGCATATGTCTTGGACTTCCTATGTATGATGAGGGTAAGATTACCATTGTTCCAATATCGTCAATATTGCCGTCATTTATGATCGCATCTCGAAGGTGGATGTATTCTTCTGTGCGTAGTTTCTTCTGATTCAGTCTTATGTAAAGCATCCGTTCTGCTTCTATTTTTGCGTACATATCTACCAGAAATTGTTGGAATAAACGGCGAGTGTTGAGAATGTGATTGTATATTTCATTGTCTCTGATCATTAAGCGGTAAGCATAGAACTCCTTGGAAGTGACTTTCTTGTTTGTTTCTATGCCTGTTTTAGGATGAATTTGTTTTATATTGAAATGATAACCATCCTCTCCGTGCAGAAATATTAACGGATATTGAAGAGCATCATATGAACGGTGTGTCTCTGTAATGCGTTGTAGTCCTTTTCTTCTTCGTTGTACAATTATGTCACGGCTTGTATTTTCATTGTCCACAATTACGATGGCGACTTCATCTATCTGAGGTGCACTAAATCTACGTTCGTGTTCTCCACGTGGTCTTTTATCGGCTCGAATCACAATTTTATAGTCATCAGAAATCATGCGGTGTAGTGTTGTTTTGAATATGTAAATCAGTTGATTGTATTTGTGTAAGATCCTCTGTACATCTTGGATTATTTCGCGTTTCAATCCAATAAAATTTGTACATCGTTGATCAATTTCGTTTTCTTCATTTCCGATGAAATATACTTGCAGAAATTTATAGTCATCGTTAGGCATTGGTAGTAACGATCCAATTTTGTGATAAATTTGCCCTTGAATTGAAAATACATATTCAAATTTGTCTCTATTAGTGTCAGTCGAAGTAACACCGAAAGAAGTCATTTGAAAGCAGGAGTTGTATGATCTTATATTTTGAAGAAAGTGTTTTGATTCTGGTGTTTCCCCGGTCATGTAATGTAGAAATTCCTGTGGAGGTGCTTCCAGTGGTGGTAATCGAATTTTTCCATTCATGCAACAGAGACCTGGTGTTTCTTTACTGAATTTTTTCGCGTGGCAAAATTGGCAAATGTTATTCATTTTTCCGATCACAACATATTTATGATCGTAATATTTCTTCGTCGGTTCGTAGTGGAATGCTTCCTTTGTTAGATTATCTTTTAAAATGCTCGATTCTTCAATACTTTTATTTTCTTTTCTTTCTTCGCTTTTTCCGCTTCTCAGGGTGCTCATTCTGGTTCGTTGATTTTGTAAACGTGCTTCGCGCTCTTCTTCCGTTTCATTTCTTCGATTTTCTTTTTGTTTCCGCCGTTTCGCTGCAGAACTGACAAGATCTCCACCTCTTTTACGTCTAGGCATTGTATTCTGTAAAATATAAATTAAATGAACATTTTATAGACAAATATATTGTTACGTAAACGTGGAGCACGTTGAGACAAAGAAAAAAAAAATTTAATCTTCAAGCGGTCGCGCGATATTTTGTTTACGGCCAAAGTATATAGAAGGCATCGATTCAACGCCGCGCGACTACTTGAAAGTTAAGGAAATTACAATTAAAAGAAAATTAAAAAAAAACTATTAGAATTAATTAAATACACTATTAAAAATACTCACATTTGATATTTCACAATAAAGGCTCACAGATAACTGTTTTCTTCTTCGCTTCGAAATCGAGAATTAATTAAACACACTATTAAAAATACTCACACGTGATACTTCAAAATAAAGGCTCACACACAGATAATTTCTTTCTTTTTCGTTTCGAAATCGCTTGTTTCGCTGTTCAAATCAAACTAACTCTGGCGGGTGACACCGGGCTCTTATATATTCAGAAAGCTAGGCTCTAGGATATTCGAGAAAGTTGGCGCTAGGATATTCGAGAAAGTTTGGGAATAATCGTTCGTTTAAGTCCATATTGTGTACAATGAATGAAATTCAACTATTCGACAACGGATGGCGCCACTTTGGACAATAAATGAAGTTCAACTACTCGACAACAGATGGCGCCACTACACTTAATTTCCGAGTTGAAGGGTTGGAAAAGCCCTTATATCTTTAAAGACACAACCTTTAGGTTAAAACGGGAACTTTCTTGTTCGAGGGGGAATAAAGGGCTATCACACTATATAAGTCCCTTTATCGTGCTGGGACTCCTTTTTAAGTTTTATCGGCACGCACATTTTCTCAACTTAGTTTTATTATATATAATGATAATGATGAAAATAAAGATATTTTTTTTCATACATAATAATTCAGCCCGTAATGTATTGCATCCATGACAATTAACTTACCGACGCGTCATGTCAGTTATGTCAATTTATATAGCGTACATTGGTGCTCGGTAGGACTTCGTAAAAAATCGTTAAGTACACATAATTAATAACACTATTTAACAAAATGGTTATACTATATGAGTCCTATTGCTGGATACTATAGGTGGATAAATTATACGCCCGTATAAAATTTACAGGCTGTATAATATAACAATATGTTAGCCTATATACGTCCTACTGCTGGGCACAGGCCTCCTCTCATACACGAGAGAGATCGGGTTTTTTTATAGAGCCTTAGAAATCTTCATATTTGACTTTATGTAGGTACTCTACAGTTTGGCTCTACACACTTTTTTTTTCTGCATATGGCTACATATTTAACTTAACGTGTGGCTATCAAGTGCCTATAACTACATACGGCTCAACATAAGGTTCAACATTATGGATATATTAGCTAACTAGCTTTTGCCCGCGGCTTCGTTCGCTTTAAATTCGGGGTAACAAACCATACAAACTTCCACCCCCCATTTTAGGGGAGGGGGGGGTTAGAAAGAGACAAAAAGTAGCCTATGTCACTCTCCATCCTTTCAACTATCTCCACTTAAAAAATCACGTCAATTCGTCGCCCCGTTTTGCCGTGAAAGACGGACAAACAAACAAACACACACATACACTTTCCCATTTATAATATTAGTATGGATTTTCTCGCAGTAATCGTGAAGAGCATTATGTAATGCCTCGATGGAAAGCGCTAAAGATGTACTCGAATCTTTGAAAACTCACTCGTCCTTCATTAATCAGCTTTCCAGTCTCTGTAAAAACTAATGTACCTACAATTTTTCTAATTCTATATCACAGTGTTCCATTTGTCTTAGCAATTTTTTTTTGTAAAAATAAAATACTAACGTCTAAATATATTCTCAAATTCGAATCTCCACTTATAGGAATGTTATGGATAATGCGCCCGATTTTCATTACCTGAAACAGTCCATAATTTAAATAACCATACCCAATAACCATAATACATAATCGGGTACATTAATACTGTAAAAGGAAATATCTACTTACTTGTAATTTCAACAAATCGCCCGAGTACGATAGAGCATACATTTTTACCAGCTGACCGAATGCCCAAGAGATGTGCTGTATTACGTCACACATCATGAAGTCAGACTGGAAGGAGAGGCCGTGGTAGATCCTGTGCAACGTCCGCACCACCTGGAGGAGGCTCAGCATCAGCACCAGCAGGAGCGGCGCCTGGAAAGCTGCGTTAATCTGCTGCTTGATCCCCATTGTCTTCGCATAAACATTCTTTATTTCAGCTATGTTAATACCCAAATCGGGTTTAAGCCCCCGAATAGTACGCAGATACAAAATCACTCTAAACTGCTCTTCGATGTTTTTCAAAATCGCCACAATCATCAGAATTGTTACAAAATAAAATGCTATAAAAGCATATTGTATCAGCTCTGGTAGGTGAAACGTCGAGAAAATAAGTACGACATGCCAGACACTGTAATCTTCCATGCAAGCGGTTATAACTAATAGCACGATTAAGAAAACCATCAAAACAGAGCCCAAGACTTCACAGTTGACTTGCACCCGTAATTGTCCAAGGATTAATTTCATCCTACCCTTTGCCAAACCATCCCAACACTCTGCCATGTCATTTAGAATTTTAATATACAAATTTCTGTCACGAATCACTCTGTAATATGTGATTGTACAAAATAACATTTCTGCGGCTAAATCAATGATGTAGCACGTTAGAGTGTTCCTCAGATGTGATGATGGGTCACTTATAAGAGAGGTGATCATTATTTGTGAATGAAGGACGAAAAAAGAGTAATAAACAACGATAATAAACAAGGTACACGCTGAATTGAATCTGCTATTTCTTAAAGCAATAGTGCATTTTTGTATTCCATCTAGAAATTGAACGGCTTGCGGAAATAAACCGAAAGTGGACAGTAAACCGTATAGAGGTTTGAAAATCTCCAGGAAACAAAGTTCTTCATTCTTATTAACGACCGGGGAGAAATATTTTTTAATCGTAGCAAACATTACAGTAGAACTAGTAGAAGTGAACCGATATTTAACTACACTAAAAATAAATGCGAAATAATTAATAACGAACACTCGATGAAATGAGCTCTTTGACTAGTTTGCAATAAAACTTTGAATTATACTAATAAAACAAGAATATAGAAGCAACGCATTCCCGTTGAGGGTAATAATGTATTGCGGTGTATTATCTTGCCACGTGGAAGATCAGCATTGGATTAAGAAATACATTTTCATTCAAAGCATTTATATACCATCAAATAGCACTAGACCCTACTCATAGTGTTGTGTTCCTGCTGGTGAGTAAGGTTGCCAAAGAGCTCAAAGAGGACCCAGTGTGTTGACGATGAAGGACCCTCTTGTTACTTTAGCCGTCAACACAGTGAGTCCTCCTTTTTGTAAAGGGTCAGCAACGCGCATGAGACACCTCTGGAGCTGCATGCGTCCATAGGCTACGGTAGCTGTTTACCGTATGCTTGTTTTCCACCGTCGTGATATAAAAAAAAACATGGTGCACCCTCTCCCAAGATCGTCTATCAAATCTGTTTGATTCCTGTGAGTTTATTGCTCTCTTTCTGGACGTGTTGTTCTAAGCAATTTGTTTTAATAAATATTTATTTATTATACACGATGATTTATAATCGGTGATCACTTGATCAGGGACCAATTTTTCTAATTCAGTTATCAATAGCGATCAGGGGCCTCGATTCGACATGCCAAACTGTGAAATGTGGATGTCACACTTGTATCGCTAGTGGTAAGATTGATATCCATCCTGTCCACACGTGTCCACACCTAACTGTCAAGCTGTCAGTAGGTCTCGCTAGAGCGTTTTGTCTATGGCTATGGCCACCATTTTAGATATCACTCTTGAGTGATTCCACCCCAAATTTCAACTGTCACAAAAGTGTGATATCAGAGTTGTCTCGCAAGCGACTGTCAGTTATGCCACGTCGAATCGAGGCCCGCGAATCTGCGTCGAAATAACCTAAAATCCATACTAATATTATAAATGGGAAAGTGTGTGTGTTTGTTTGTTTGTCCGTCTTTCACGGCAAAACGGGGCGACAAATTGACGTGATTTTTAAGTGGAGATAGTTGAAGGGATGGAGAGTGACATAGGCTACTTTTTGTCTCTTTCTAACCCCCCACTTCCCTAAAATGGGGGGCTGGAAGTTTGTATGGAGCATTACGGGGGGCAAAGGGGAACCGTGTTACCCCGAATTTAACGCGAGCGAAGCCGCGGGCAAAAGCTAGTTTCTACATAAATGTGATCGTTATCGATATCTGAATTAGAAAATTTGGTTCCTGGGCACCGATTATGAATCATCGTGTATACAGAAACTAACTAACTTAAAGTCCTGGCCTCCGACACAAGTTTACGCCAGTTGTCTCGGTCTCGCGCAATCTCCTCCCAGTTAACGGCTTGGAGATCGCGCAGGTCCGACTCCACAGCGTCGTCCCAGCGATACCTGGGACGACCTATTGGCCTTCGTCCTGCTATGCGACCCAGGTAAGCCAACTTAGCACCTACCTTAGCTTATCGTGTATACAGGGTATAACAAAAATAATGGTGATCCGTTTAAGGACATAATTGATATAGGCATTGGTAGGGTATAGGTAGGTACCTAGAGTGGTACCTGGGTACGTCAAAAAAAACCATCTCGAGAAAGCACGCTTAAAACAGCAATAAAATATAATGAGGCTGGTACTATAAAGCCACTCTTAGGTAATTAATCGCGAACTATTTTTTGAATGGTTTAATGCTTGGTACAGTATCAATTCTAGCAAAAGTTACGCTTTGAAGAAGTTTAATGTCGATACTGCTATAGCGAAAGCACATTACATAATTGAATTAACCACAAAATTTCTCTTCTACATCGCTGCATTTTCGAGTACTTATCGTAAGCAAGATATATATATGTAAATATTCAGGGACATCGCGCCGTCCTGGAACGACCTGTATCATCATGATAAAGCTCGTCCCAGGACCGCGCTATGATCATGTCGATGAAGTTTTTAACCGTGTGGTTTTCGGAGCTTTACTAGTAAACTTCATCACAGTGACGGTCCTTAGATGTTTAGAGAACTCAAGTTTATGGGAAATAATAATAATCACATTTTCTTTTCAACTGATCACTATCACCGTGCTCACTGTGATCACTATAAACACTATAAACGTGATCACTATAAACGCTGAGCTGGGACTGGTAGGGACGATTTGTTGGTGAGGTAAGGTCGGTAGGGGAGATTTGTAAGGAAAGTGTAATAACGGGCGTTGGGGCCGACAGGAATTGAACACAACAGATTGGGCCCTACAAATTGCTATGTCTAATACCAGTTTAACAAAAATATCAGGTTTTCTCGTAGTAAACCATCGTAGTAAACACAGAAATTCTTGAAGAAATCGCGAATTATATCTGTTTGTATATAACCAATACACTACACAAATTGCAATGTTTAATGACCGTTTAAAACGGTATTAGACATTGCAATTTGTTGGGCCCGGCCTAATCTGTCAGGTTGGGAGGTGAAATAAGGCTTAGGGCTATCGATGGTATAGGAAGGATGGAACTCTCTGATAAGAAAATGGTCGAAAAAGTGTCCAGCGGTAAGCACTAAACAATAGTTCCAAATATCTCCGGGTGGCGCTAGGTATAGTTCAGCACTTGAAATGAATTACCGATATTTAATACTTATATGACTTTCTAAATAAAATTAATATTCAGAGTGTTTTTCATCTCCGCAAATAATTATTTTAGATTTAATTTTTTTAAATTTCGGAATTAATTTAATATCATTGTGGCGCCATCAGTTTATCGCCTTTTGACGGACACTTTTGTAACATAGAGATTTCCTTCTTGTACCATCCATAGTTAGGGCCCTTAGGGAGCTGAAGGCAAGGGTGTGCATCTCTGTCAAAAAAATTGAGTTTACACGACGTATCCGATACGTTTGCCTAAGTGAGAAAGTGAACTTGTTATGCGTTAAAAAGGGGCAACATGATTCGTAACGTCAAAGACGGACCTCTGTATAGTACTATTATTTACTCGGTGCTGAAGGAGGGTAGGGAGTGGCAGAGTACACAACAGATTAGGCCCTACAAATTGCAATGTCCAATACCGGTTCAAATAGAGGAGAACATGCAGAGCATTGCGCAGCCAGCAACTTTAGCGGCTGTATCAGTCGCCGGCTGTAATGACTCGCTAAGAGTTGAAATCTCACATATCGGTCTTGCAGAGTTACAGAAAGCCGCCAAACGGCTCAAAGCCTCATCCTCATGCGGACCAGATAATATTCCGCCATACTTGGTCAAGGACTGCTTTACGGTATTTGAAGAACCACTGCTGTACCTTTTTAACCTTTTGCTTAAGACTGAAGTGTACTCTGCGAAATGGAAAGCCGCCCTAACTGCTATTTCACTACGCAATCAGCAGAGCGCGTAGGGAGGTTGGGTGTCGGGGCACTGTCGATCGCTCCAGATCGGGACTCGTACGTACTATTAGTTATTCTGTGCTCGTACTCCCTAGGTGTCATCACACCTACCTATTTGACAGGTTGGACCCTACAAATTGCAATGTCTTATACCCGTTTTCGAAAGTTGTGTCAGCTAATACGGGTATTAGATTTTTATAATTTTTATTTTAGATTTTTTTAATGTATATGGCTCAATTTGTTGTGTACCCTGCCTCTCCCTCCCTTCCTTCAGCTCCCTAAGGGGCCCTTGACATTGCAATTTGTAGGGCCCAATCTGATGTGTACCCTGCCTCTCCCTTCCCTCCTTCAGCTCCTTACGAGCCCTACCTCCTATTACACCTCCCAACCTGACAGATTGGGCCTTACAAATTGGAATGTCTAATACCTACTTTAAAAACGAATTTAAATTCAATGTAGAACATTGCAGGAGTTCTATCTCATTCGCGCTTAATATGAGAGAGTGATATGCACTAGAAACAAATTCAATAAATAAGAAATGTGAATTGTAATGTTCGTCACGAAATGCGAAATACGGTGTTTTATCACAAAGGGTTGCCACATGTACCTGTTTTGAATTTGCCGCGCTTTTCTACTGACAGAAATGGTTTGCCAGACTATATTATTTATTTCATTAAGTGGACATTAACTTTATATAACATTTTCATTTAGGAAGCTAACTAGGAAAAGTGTAATAGGACTTTTAGGCAAACGTATCGGATATTATAGTCTGGCAAACCATTTCTGTCAGTAGAAAAGCGCGGCAAATTTGAAAAATCGCTAGTTGGCAAGACCTGTCTTTGAATAATTCGAAAATTGTGCATAATTTGTCTTTTATCTGTGGCATGTAACACTTTTATTTTAAAAAGTTAGTTTTGTTTACTTACGTTTTTAAGTTTCAGGTTGCGTATTTTATTATTTATTAATGTGATATCTGCCACCTCCGTTCAATAAATGTACTAACAAGGCTAAGATATAAATGTAGGTACCTACTACCTACCTTCTGCAGGGATAATAAACTTTGCATGATAAATAGGGCTTGGAGGTTATGCAGTTTTGTATAGAATTATCATTTTGTAAGTTCTTTCTTTCAGTGTATATAAATCGAACAAATCAAAGCGAAAACTGTCGCCAAATGAAGTCCAAGAACGTTCGTTGCATAGGATGGTGCTCAATATTGTCACAAAGCGATAAAGCGGTAAACATCAGATTTAACAAGCACCCCGCTACTTTTGTTTCCCTTCATATACTCGTACCTAATAAGCTATGTATAAAATAAATAAACAGCAAAATCTCACGTGCGTTTATTAACTCCAAGTACACTTCACACAATAAATAATAGTCTTATAAACGAATGACGAAAGGAAATCATAATTAATAGGAGTATTACTGAGTAATATGCATTACACTTTTATTCAGCTAATGCAGATTATGCAGCTAACCCGATTCCATTCTAAACTGAAAAGTTGTATTTTCTGGTAGATATACTCGATTTCCTCGCCGGACTTATGATTTTCATTCAATGTTTGTTTCGTTCCTGGATTTCAACACTTTCAGCAGTATTTTGACCGCATGATCTCCACCTCTAATCTTCAGTCCTTTTAATATTTTGCTTATTTTAATTTCTTCGCACCTTCTTATTTATTCATCATCATCATCATCATATCAGCCGAAAGACGTCCACTGCTGGACATAGGCCTCCCCCAAAGAGTGCCACAATGACCGGACCTGCGCCACCCGCATCCAGCGGACTCCCGCGACCTTCACCAGGTCATCAGTCCACCTTGCGGGGGGTCTACCCACGCTGCGCCTTCCGGTTCGTGGTCGCCACTCGAGAACCTTTCCGCCCCAACGGCCATCGGTTCTACGAGCAATGTGTTCTTATTTATTGAAAAGTCATAATTATATGAACATATATCAGGTCATAATTATATGTACATTTCAATGATTTTATCTAATAATGCAGTTACAATTTAAGAAATTACCTATAAATTACCACTAACTACACTGACGTACGAAAGCACCCTGCCAATGCAGCCAACTTGAAAAAAAATGTTGGTTCGATATACATTGCTGCTTTTCTATGGAGCAATGCTGCTGTTCGATTCGCCCAGGAGTTATGCTATATTTTTGTTTGATGTACATTGCAACTGTGTTCGTTGGCTGGCCAGACTATAAAACGGCTATTAGACATGGCAATATGTAGGGTCCAACCTGTCGGGTTGGTAGGTGTAATGGCACCTAGGGAGTAGGAGTCCCGATCTAGGGCGATCGGGGCGATCGGCAGTGCCCCGACACCCGCAGCTGTTTATGGAGGTCGTTAGAGTTATTTTACCTTTTTTATTTATAAATTTGCTACACATTCCGTCTGGTTTTTTATTTAAAATAAAAGTTAAAATGTGTAGATTCGCTGGTAATTAATATATTTATCTAGTTTTGTATTTAAAACGGCTATTAGACATGGCAATTTGTAGGGCCCAACATGTTGTGTTGGGAGGTGTAATAGGAGGTTGGGCCCGTAGGGAGCTGAAGGAGGGCAAGGGAGAGGCAGGGTACACAACAGGTTGGGCCCTACAAATTGCCTTGTCTAATAGCTGTTTAAATAATAGAAGGGTTGGGCAGATGAAGTTAGATTTAGGCAGCTCGAGCGGTTATTTAAATATCTATAATAATAAAAACAGTTTCTTTTTTTATTTAATGTATACTGTTATAAGTACTATCACCGTGCTTCACTAAAATACATTTTTTTGATGTTTTGAAGGCATCTCTGTAAACGTTGATAGGGACGATTTGTTGGTGAGGTAGGGTTTGTAGGGACGATTTGTAGGGAAAGTGTAATAACGGGCCCAACGCCGACAGGAGTTGGACACAACAGGTTGGGCCCTACAAATTGCCATGTGTAATAGCTGTTTCAAACAGCTATTAGACTTGGCAATTTGTAGGGTCTGTGGCAACCTGTTGTGTCCAACTCCTGTCGGCCCGAACGTCCGCTATTACACTTTCCCTACAAATCGCCCCTACCGACCCTAACTCACCAACAAATCGTCCCTACCGGCGTTTACAGAGATGGCTTCAAAATATTACAAAAATGTATTGGTGAAGCACGGTGTTCTTTGATAATTAAACCAACATTTTATCGTAGATTTGTTTATCGTATGCCTACATGTCACTGGATATAGAGAGGCATTTCTTCCCTTGGGTAGTGGGAAAGCAGATGATGAAGAAAATCCAGTGAGTGCTGCGAGGTCCAGGTAGGACAGTAGAGCTGCCAAGTTTGTAACTCTTTTAGCACCACCCAGGGATCACGTGTAGGGTTGTCTAAGGTGTTTCCTACGGACGCAGAGAAACATTGATCGTAGGTTAGTTATATATTTTTGTTTCTTTACCAAGTATAAGGTTTAGCTATTCATAAAATTATAATGTTAATTTGTGATTAAATATATTACTAATATATTAAGCATAATATTAAGCATATTACTAACACAATATTAGTATTCTACGTAAGTTAGTTTGTCTATTTGTTCAGGAAAAATCTTGCAAGCTGATTTAGAATAACTTTTATATTATCAATTTAATATTTTGATGTGTATTTGCTTTTATATTTAGTGGAAAATACTACAAATTGGAAACAAATAACTATTACAATGAAACAATGAACTGCAAAGAACTCTGGAACATCACGGTTTCGAACCCACGTGTTTACCGTTCCAATGTGCTTCCAATTACACTAGACATTCCTCTATCCACCTCAGTGAATTTTTCACTGTAATGAACAATGATGAATCAGTCACTAGCGACATCGTGATGTTCCAGAGTCCTTCGCAGCTGATATTTTGATTGTAATGGGCATCTGTTTCCAATTTGTGTTTCTATTGATATTATCTCTTCTTCATTTTATATTATAAATAAAAAGTATAACATACTGCTAATGTTAATATCGACATTTATTTTTGTGCTGTCCCATCACTAAAACTTACCTGTTAGGTACAGTGATACCAGAGTCAGAAATTAAAAGTGCCTATTTAAGGTGATAAGTGTGTATAACGTACCTTATAATTAATAAAGTATAATCCATACAAAATTGAAATGCTACATAAAATGTATGGTGAAAATAAGGGAACGAATTAATTTCTAAAAAGGAATATCGTTATTTCAAGCATCTACAAGTATATCTCACTTAAGGGGCGCTACACATTAGAGCGGAATTCAGTGCGCAATTCGTCACACTAGCTGAAATTTGTCTATTTAAACGGAAATTTGTATATTGCATGTATTTTTAAGACCATAGACAAATTTCATCTATTGTGCCGTACTACAAGCACACATACGCTGAGTTTCTTGCGCTGGTTCTTCTCAGTTGGGGTTCCTTTCCGAACCAGTAGTAGTTTATTGCCCTTCCTATAATACGGTTTAGAAAAAGATTTGAATTCAATACAGTTGTTAAACCAGTGTTTATGTTTTATTTCATTACCGTGCGTCCGTGCGTAATGTGCTATAGGCTAGGTTATCCTGAGAGTGTCAGTTTTTTGAGTTCCAAACCACCTTACTGCCCTGCCCTTGGCGGTCCTCGACGACATATATAATTTAAAAAGCTATGCGTGTGAATGAGTTTTACCTTTGAAGTACTGATGTTAATCTTTTCATTTTTGTTAATGATTAAAAAATAATATGTAATTTGAATAATTTAAAAGTCGATTAAAATATGTTTAGAAACAATTTAATAACAACACACACACACACAGACACGCTGCTTTTTTAACAGAGCAATGATAATAATAATATAATAATAATAATAAATATTATTATTATAAACACCTGTAACCACGTGAGGGGCGTACATTGGCGACTTGTAGTCAGTTACTTACCAATGACAAACGGAGCACTAGTAAAGAAAATATGCGATGCGACTAAGAAATAGAGAATTACCCCAGACGGGTACCAGCGCTGATAGCAACGGATAATCCCGTACCAAGTTTTTAGACTTGGGCAGTCCCACGTATTCTGGGGGGGACAACGTACCGCATACTTCTGTCCAAATTAGAAATGTTGCAGATCCTATCCGAGACTTACCATCACCTTCGCGATCAACTGCATCTATTTCCAAGAAGTATAACCTCAGACCACGAAGCGGAGATAACGCGACAAGCGTAATACATTGTTCAGACGATGACAAATCCCTGTTTTCATCGGTACCTTCAACAAGGCCTTCCTACATGACCAAAAAAACTACTACTTTATCATCTGCTAGCACGCTCGATGGTGTTGCACAAGATGTCATACCTGACATTGATCTTGTGCCCACCTCGGGCGTTTCTCAAACGCGTAAACGATGGACGAATGAAATGAATACGTTTATAATGCGCAAATACCTCTATCTTACTGCACTGGATACTGACAAGAAAACATATCTGGAACCTCTTCATCTGAAATTCATAGAAAAATACCCAAATATGCAAGTTAGCCGCCAAAGAGTAGGTGATCAAAGAAGAGCTATTATACGCAATAAGTTATTGTCACAAGACACACTAAATCACATATATGATGAAGTAAAACACGAATTAAATAGTATACAAACAAGCACACAAACTATATACACTCCCGCGATCCTTAATGTTAAAGATATAAACCGCCCTCAAGTCCAAAGACGATTGAGGTGGACAAATGAGCAAAATGAAGCTATTATGCTCTCATACGGCAGTGTGTCCGCCAAGTTCGAGCAAAAAAAAGCGCCACACCGGCCGTTACACGAACCATTTCGGGCCAATTTCGACCACCCTATAACTCAAAACATATTTTATCTACGCATATGAAATTTCGAGTGTCTGTTGACATCCCCTTAATTGTCTAGAATACAAAATTTCATTATTCTACCTATAGCAGTTCTTGAGATATTGACGGCAGAAAATCGCTATTTTCACTATACACTCACTCACTGACTCACTGACTCATCAAAAACCTAGACCACTTCCAATGGTCGTACTGACTTGAAATTTGGCATGGAGATAGGTCTTAAGGTCAAAGTAAAGGGAAAAATCTGAAAACGGCCAAGTGTGAGTCAGTTTTAAAAATACCGTAGGTGTAACTTTGTTCTACTATGAAGTCATAATGAACTAAATAGGTCTATCTTCCAATGGTCGTACCGACCTGAAATTTGGCTCGAAGGTTTGTCTTTAGGTCGAAATAAAGTAAAAATCTGAAAACGGCCAAGTGTGAGTCAGTTTCGAAAACAACGAATGTGTAATTTTGTTCTACTATAAGTAGGTATGGAGTGGAAATGAGATAAGACTTATTTAAATTTAGATACATACCAATTTAAGACAATACATGTTTGTCTTAAAGACAAGAACAATAAAATTGTTCACCACTCTGTGTGTGTCTGTTGCGGGAACCGAACCCACGATTTACGAAGTGCAAAGCAGGTCACTAGGTACACTAGGTGCGCTAAATCAGTCAAACAAAAATGAAAAGACTATTTTTTTGTCGCATAGTCTAAATAATTTCTAATTTTACAACTAATAAAATCGCAGATTAAAGAACATGGAAATCATATATACTCTAAGATGGAATTATATATACTACTGCCCATCTCACCCTCCGATACGCCATGGGATGAGATGGGATGGTGCACTTCTAGGGCTACATTATAGGCCACCAATTATAATACCTACTGGTAGGTAGGTATTACCAAGTTATTAATTATCTATGTAGGTAGCGTACTTACAAACAGAATAAAGTACGTTATTGATGTATGTAATTATATGTAAGTAGGTACATTTTACAGGTGTAGGGAGCCAGTTTATTTGTAAAAATCACCTATAAATAAATAGTAAAATAGAATTAGACGCTTAGTATAAAGGGTATAGTATAAAGTACAAACCTAAGTGGAATGAGACATTTCCTAAAGCAAAAGTGATAAAAAAATAATAAAGAACCTACACCTAACAAAAATAAATGAAATCCCATCAAAAACATTAATGTGAAAGGCTGCCAAGTTCGATACTATGGGAATGCTTCGCCTATAAAAGAAGTGAGATCTGAATAAGTACCAAGTTCCATAAAAATACCTCAAATCATAAATAGTTATAGGAATGCACACTTGATTTCCAGCAGTTTTTAAGGTACATTTTGAATAAGTATCACGTTACATAGAAATACCTAAAATTATAATAGTCAGAGAAACGCACACCGGTTTTTTTAGCAGTTTCCTGATAACATTTATTATTTTCGGTACTTTTTAATGATGTTACTTGGCAAGTTTTCATACACCACACACCTTTTCAATGCAATAAATCGACACCTTTGGACTGCAATGTGTCAAGTATATAATTTTCTATTAAAACTTGCCAAGTTACATCTTTAAAAAGTACTGAAAATAATAAATGTTATCAGGAAACTGCTAAAAAAACCGGTGTGCGTTTCTCTGACTATTATAATTTTAGGTATTTCTATGTAACGTGATACCTTATTCAAAATGTACCTTAAAAACTGCTGGAAATCAAGTGTGCATTCCTATAACTATTTATGATTTTAGGTATTTTTATGGAACTTGGTACTTATTCAGATCTCACTTCTTTTATAGGCGAAGCATTCCCATAGTATCGAACTTGGCAGCCTTTCACATTTATGTTTTTGATGGGATTTCATTTATTTTTGTTAGGTGTAGGTTCTTTATTATTTTTTTATCACTTTTGCTTTAGGAAATGTCTCATTCCACTTAGGTATGTACTTTATACTATACCCTTTATACTAAGCGTCTAATTATATTTTACTATTTATTTATAGGTGATTTTTACAAATAAACTGGCTCCCTACACCTATAAAATGTACCTACTTACATATAATTACATACATCAATAACGTACTTTATTCTGTTTGTAAGTACGCTACCTACATAGATAATTAATAACTTGGTAATACCTACCTACCAGTAGGTATAATTGGTGGCCTATTATGTAGCCCTAGAAGTGCACCATCCCATCTCATCCCGTGGCGTATCGGAGGGTGAGATGGGCAGTAGTATATATAATTCCATCTTAGAGTATATATGATTTCCATGTTCTTGAATCTGCGATTTTATTAGTTGTAAAATTAGAAATTATTTAGACTATGCGAGAAAAAATAGTCTTTTCATTTTTGTTTGACTGATTTAGCGCACCTAGTGTACCTAGTGACCTGCTTTGTACTTCGTAAATCGTGGATTCGGTTCCCGCAACAGACACACACAGAGTGGTGAACAATTTTATTGTTCTTGTCTTTAAGACAAACATGTATTGTCTTAAATTGGTATGTATCTAAATTTAAATAAGTCTTATCTCATTTCCACTCTATACCTACTTATAGTAGAACAAAATTACACATTCGTTGTTTTCGAAACTGACTCACACTTGGCCGTTTTCAGATTTTTACTTTATTTCGACCTAAAGACAAACCTTCGAGCCAAATTTCAGGTCGGTACGACCATTGGAAGATAGACCCACTTAGTTCATTATGACTTCATAGTAGAACAAAGTTACACCTTCGCTATTTTTAAAACTGACTCACACTTGGCCGTTTTCAGATTTTTCCCTTTACTTTGACCTTAAGACCTATCTCCATGCCAAATTTCAAGTCAGTACGACCATTGGAAGTGGTCTAGGTTTTTGATGAGTCAGTGAGTCAGTGAGTGTATAGTAAAAATAGCGATTTTCTGCCGTCAATATCTCAAGAACTGCTATAGGTAGAATAATGAAATTTTGTATTCTAGACAATTAAGGGGATGTCAACAGACACTCGAAATTTCTTATGCGTAGATAAAATATGTTTTGAGTTATAGGGTGGTAGAAATTGGCCCGAAATGGTTCGTGTAATATAACCCACGGCCGGTGTGTCGTCAGCTTCACCATGTTTTTCTGGTATACTGAGCCGATGCGTTTACTGACTAGAGAATACGAATGATATAAATATGTTAACGGACACGCAGGTACTATACTTAGACACGACCTGGACGTTGATGGTGTGAGCTGACGATATCTCCTTTGATTACTACTACGGACATGAGCCTCCTGTGATTATCCATCTGGTATCTTGGGCTAAATAGTCGCCTCCACCTCCCCTTACAGCGACTCCGTTCCTCACACTATGGTTACCCTGAGTTCATAACCATTGACAACTCACTGGGATCAAAGATCTCTCTGAGCACTGATACACGCTGGTAAATAACACAAGACACATGATCATCATAATAACACAGTAAGAAAGTCCATGAACTGATACGAGTAGAAAGATAAATATTAAAGCGCTTACCATTGATTTGTTCGCGCACAACCTTCTGTCCTACCGTCGACCGTGTATCTACCCTACAACCCACCCATAAAAAATCCGTCCATACTAAAAGCGATATTGAGATCGAACGTGACTGCCACCGCCATCTATCCGAAAAACCGGCAAGCACGGACTGCTTCGCGATATTCGCGACACTCCCGCCCCTTAAGAAAAATAAAATTATAGGAGCATTGAAATCAGATCAGTTTAATCCGTATCAGTAAGCAATTGAATCAATTAATATGTAATGTGAACTCTACTGTGCATAGCCACAGATAAGCAATGCGCATGTGCGAGCCATAGGACTAGATATGATGTTTGATTTGACCTAAGAAGATTGTATCACTCTTGCGCTTTGCGCCCGGTTAGCTCCAGTGTCAGTTTGAGATTTGCGAAGTTAAAATTATCATAAAATGGATTCGAAACACCATTTTGTGTCATGAATAGGTGCAATAATTAAAGAAAATACGGAATGGTAAGTATGGTAACATATACGAGCGTATTATACCAAAACTAGCTTACAAGAATAATATTGAGATTTATTCGAAAATGCAGTACAAAGAGTGATGTGTCACATTGAATGGCGGCATATCGATATGAGATGTACGATTCAGAGGCGAATTCTACGAAACTCGTGTCATGTTTCTAGGTCCTATTTTCGGTTTAGGCTGAGAGTGGTCTATCAGTTTCAACGTATCATGACAAAAGTTCCACAAATACTCATTATTAATATTACTGCTGATTGATTATAATGATTATTCAGATTATCTCATCGAAATATCTATAAAAGTATCGACCTGTGCGCCAACGCTATTAGCTAACAGATATCTGACAGCTAAGATAAATTATTTGTCAAATATACTGACACGGTTGATTCCTATACAAAACATAGACAAGCGCGCCTCTATCCTAAGAGCAACTAACGCACTAAAGAGGTTGGCGGTCTGTGTGAATAACAATGTAGCTGAGCTGTCCATTCTCGAACCTTTCTTCTTGCCCTTTCCGCTGAGAGTAGTGATGGCCTTGTGAAACTGAGCCAAGCTATCGCGTCCCTCTGAGACTGGTCTGAGCGAGTACCGATGGCTGTGCTGATCTGATCAAAGCAGGATCCCTAGACTGGTCTGAGCGTTCATCAGTGCCTGTGTTGAGCTGATTACAAGCAGGACCCGTAAACTGTTCTGAGCGTTTACTGAGGTCTGGGCTGAGCTGAGTAGGATCAAACTGTTCTGAGCGTTTACTTAGGTCTGGGCTGAGCTGAGTAGGATTAAACTGCTCTGAGCGTTTACTAAGGTTGCACTGACTGAGGTCTGAGCTGAGCTGAGCAGGATCACCGTCGCGGTTTATTACATTAGAAGTAACCTGTGTGGACTGAGTGTTAGGATTCTTGTAAACTAATCGGTATATTTCTAGGATGAACCATTTACTAATGTTAGGATTTATGCTTTACGTTAAAACCTGTCCCTTGTACGTCAACATTCATATGACTAAGCAATGTGATGATTCTTAAATTTAATCTTTAATAAGTTAATCAAATTAGCATCTATCAATCCTAGTGCTATATCAACCCGTTCAGAATATCTAGTCCTTCAAAGAACAATTTTAAGAGGAATTAGTAATACTCTATTAATTACTACTATAACAGCTAGGTTAGCTTTCAAGGATTCAATGTACCACAACAAAATGTACTTCCGAATTAAACGCGGAACGTCTAAAACTTGAAATGCATTATCCTTTAACTCTTTTGACTTCACAGTTTTTATGTCTTAATTTCTGGCATAATGTTTGATGTACCTGCTAATGCCAAAATGTACAACGTCCTCTTTTAAATGTACCTATTGCCTGTACTTCAACAACGACTTTATTCTTATTGTACTGGGTCTTACAACTGGATGGCCATCTATATATAATACTGTCGAGATCATCTGTTTGTTACTGGTATGTGCTCGACAGCCCTCCCCAATAAACGAATAAAAAGGGCCGTTTACGTAAATTTCAAGTCATACTCTAATAATTTACAATGATAATGGGAAGGGTTCTGATAGTTGTACTGGATATAACCTTGACCAAAGTGTTATTGAACACTGAACTATAAACAATTAATTTCGATTGTTTTTCTAGCGTGGTATCAAAAACTCGCTTGTTTAATCAAGTTACATCCCCGTAGAGAATCATCCTTCTACATTGTACATACCTACTGCCTGTACTCCGTTTACATATACAATGTGAAGGTATTCAAAGTTCAGTAACTAATTCACGACTTCTTTTAACTCAACAAGCGAAGTACGGTCATACCTAGTACCCGTGGGATATCACTAGACTGGGCTGAACAAGGTATAGGATCAAAACCCTACATATCATTTAGCAACCATATCATCAGTTGAAAACAGGCGATTTTTATCAAACCATTTTTGTAGTCAAACAACGTGTATCGTAAGCGTGAGCGAGACTTTATGATATTTGAATTCGTTTTTATGGCCAAGAACTTATCAACCGCAAACAAAGTTGTTTTTCAATTATTTTGGTAGGTACTTATTTTGTGACACCATTATTATTTGTGCGTTTTTATTATAACTGTGGTCCAATTTATTTCCAATTTCAACTACTTACTCCTCGACACTAAATTTCATGCACATACCGTAAATATCCGTTTGCATGTTGGTACATACACCTACTTATTATTGTACCTTTATAGAATCAATCAATATACCTACGTGGGTATTTACAGTCGCACGGTGTTTTCCTAAAAACACATTCAAGAATTAATTTATGATTGATTTTAATAGTATTTAAGTACATATACGAGTATACATACATTTTCACGCGGCTACCTGCATTATCAGACTATCACAGCTTTATGATCATCTTTATTTATTAAACGTTGCTTGCATCTGAGATATATACATCTACCACTGAGTAGGCTTGACGCGGTCTTTGCGATAAATGTGATTGCATCCAATCACAAGCTATATTTATTATTATTATTATTTATAAGCAGGCAAGCAGTTGTACACCTGATTTTGCCTGTATCCAGTTAACACGACAAATGATCAATGGCGAGTAATATATAAGTGCTTATCTAATCTGTTCTTGAATTGGTAGACATTTTGAGCTGATACCACATCCTCTGGTACTTTATTCCAGGCCCATACCACTCGGTTGCTCAGGAAGTGTCTGTATGGGTTACTGTGGGACCTTTGGCTGTCTAATTTCAAGTGATGGCCTCTCAGACGGGTGTTGTTGTTGCGCTTGCACATCTTGTGAAATTCTTTGAGATCATAGTGCCCGGATATTATTTATATTACCCCCACGAAACCACATTTTAAGTTCAACACCAAGTGCATTAAACTAATCCCTTTCGTGCGTGCAATTCCCTTGAATCATCATTGATTATCTAAATACCAAAACCCTGTTCGTTATGATGTTATGAAAATGAAAGGAAAAACGTTCGAACATGAGATGTACTTTATAGGCGTTCTATTCTAATTACCGGTTACTCAAAATAGTAATATTTTGAAGTGACAGACTAAATCACTACTCGCGTGACCAACTTGGAATGATCTTTGTTAGGATAGATAGTTTCGATAAGTTTCGTATTATAGTTTATATTTTTGATAGTCTGAGAGTCTTTTCATCCTTACGGTGTTACAAGGTGGTATGCATCCTGGCATATAGTAGGTGGATTTAAAATGTTTTTCTAGTATTCAAAGAATTTAACCTACGGTCACACGTTCAAACACAAGACTCGATTTTATTTTAATTTAACTATTTAATTTCAATAGGTATTTTTGTATTTGTATTATTGGTTTAAGCACTCGAACTTGTGCCTCATCATCGTCATTTCAGCTGAAAGACGTCCACTGCTGGATAAAAGCCTCCCCCAAGGATCTCCACAACGAATGGTTATTGGCCGCCCTTAACCAGCAGTTTCCCGTGACTCTAACCAGATCGTCGGTCCACCTAGTCTGGGGCTTCCCACACTGCCTATTCCGGTATGCAGTCACCACTCAAGAACCTTTCTGCCCCATCGGCCATCGGTTCTGCAAGCAATGTGGCCCGCCCACTGCCACTTAAGTCTGGCAACTCTCTGAGCTATGTCTGAGGTGTGTGTACTTGTGCCTACATGTAGCCATATACTAACAGTAGGTACCCGAACGATTTTTAGTAAATGTCAAAATACTAGAAACATTGATTATCAGTTACGGAAGTTAATGGTAGTTATTAGGACATCTCTAACCATGTTCTCTTAACTTAAATCGTTTATTACAAGACCAAATGAATCAACAACTGGTTAATATTTAGGTCTGAGGTAAGTTTTCTAAAACCAACGGGAGATAAAGAACAAAGTCTTTAAATTTACCCGTATATCATTTCACCTACTCGTATAGGCACGGATCTTACATTGAGATTTAACTTGTGAGCACCTTGTAAATGTATCATGAAATATTTTAACTTCTACAAACTTATATTTGCAGATTTATACAATTATGGATAAAATGTTTAAACTACACAAAATCATGGTACAAATTACGCTATGTAAAGTACCCGTAATCAAATAGATTGAGAAAGTGGGTAGAACGTAAGATTTGCGTATTTGTGTACGTCGCATTACCTCAACTTATGAGAACCTATAATTCGTCACATTTAATGTTCCTTTGTTTAGTTTTAACTTCATTATTTATGTTTCATCTTTATTCAAGATATTTATTCAAGTAAAGCGTAAATAACATGTGCTACATGCACTGCGTACACTATTTTCAGTTTTATTTAAAGGTGTTACCAAGAACTGGACCGTTTCGTAAATACACTGAATTTCAGTTTATGTAAGGTTCCTTGCAATAAGTGCACTGATAAGTAAGACACATGGTGGAATATTATATGTCCATTTGTACACATGTGGGACATATCTAGCACTCGTATGAGATGAGCGTATTAACCACTAAGTTACGTTACACTACAATAAATGTTACCAAATGATCATTACTCAAATATAGTATTCCATAAAGTCAATACGAACTACGAAACTTGAATTTGGAAAATTAAAATTTATTTTTATTACTCTGTTGTTTTGTTTTATTTGTATCCTTCTTAACTAAGTTTAATTTATCACATGATTATTTCGTGTCAAGGAAACACAACAAAATAAAACATCAATGACAACGACTTTTAAGTTTTCAAATAACCATTTGATTCTAAATGCAGGCCTGGATTTCTTTTAGAAAAGGTATTGTTTGGCAATGACCTTACCGGCTCAGAAAGAAGACAATATACTTCTTCTTATGCGTGTTTATGCGTGACGCATCACAGTTGTAGTTCAAACCAGATTTATAGCATTTAAGTAAACCATTTGTCGTGCAATGCATACATACAGTAGGTATGCCAAATAAATGGAGAGTCGACGAGACTCGAACTTAACTCAAATGAAACTCTGCTTTATTTATATATTATTTATACCACGACGGTGGCAACGAAGCATACTGTCCGCCTGATGGTAAGCAGTTACGTACATGTTAAAAGCATAAATACAATTCGATAGGTTTTTTAATAGTTTTTAGCATCATACACTGTATTGTACATGTAAATGTACATACTATTTACGACTAGCATCGTTTCGGTGTTCATAGCGTAAGTGTACCACATAAATAAAGAGTAACTAAGGTATTCTAATATAGGGTCACGAAATCTTATTTTATCGCATCAAAGATGAATATTACAATTTACAGTAAACACGGAGTTATGACAGATGCGTTAATATTTATATTAAATCTTTCATTCGCCTAAATTCAAGACATCCTTTATTTGTCGATATCATTTTCAATGGTGTTAACACCGTATAACGTATCTGATCCCTACAGGAGCACACATGCCTTCTACGAGATCAATTTGTACTCTTACGAACAATAATAAAACGCATTATGAGGCTGATTTCTATTCACTTATGTACATTTTATAATTATCGTTTTTTCACAATAATTTCTCACGATCGCGATAATGATTGACGGTTTTCTTGTGATTTGTGCTTATCTTAACTAACAGCGCCCACTCCAATAAAAGGAAAACGACTGCACCCATGCTCAATATACTTTTGAGTTAGCCTTGTCTTCAAACTTAACATTACTAGTTAACCATAGTAGCGTTCCGTGGATACTTTTAAGGAGTAGCTCATGCCGATGACGTTAGTCATTTATAACTCACAAACTCGAAGCCGTTCTATAATCGTTATTTATCTCCGCCAAAGTTAAATAAATATCTCATTTTTGCCATAGTAATTTGGTTCATTGTCTTATCATTACTATAAGGCCACGGATTATCTTTGAAATGTTACACCAGAGAAATAGACTTCAAATATTGATAAGATTTGTTTAACGAGTCAACTTCGAAATTATACGTCTGAATTACGTTCAATTTATTAAGCTCAACTCAAACAAGAATGTCTTTAGATTTACCATGTAATTGCCCGTTACTTATTTCTCAAAACTTTCAAGTAAATTCTAAGGCAATTTGGAAAATATCATTTATACACGAATGACTCTTCAAACTTTCGTCTTATCTACATGTTTTATTATGTACAAAGTTACTAGAACTATATTTACACTACAACGTGAAACATTAATCACAACGACGCTCAGCCTCGGCCGCTGACTGAGACGACGGTATACCATGAATGTTTCCTATAGTCTGAACATGGGCTGAAGTAAATGCTTGCTTGCTTATTTGACTCTATTTTGCCTTTAATTTTCTCAATAATCTTAAAACTGAAACTGACCTTTCTGTTGATCCTTTTATGTATTATATTGTGTAGCTATACCCGACAAGTATCAACCGACACAGTGCTACTTTCAAAACTTTAAATTAAAGCAAAATTGCAATGCGACTATACATAAAGTCTATTAAGCCGGACTTTCAATTTAGCCGACTTAAATATGGCACGGATGGATCTAACCAATCCCAGCACATCACCACCATGTCGTCAGCTTCACCATGTTTTTCTAGTATACTGAGCCGATGCGTTTACTGACTAGAGAATACGAATGATATAAATATGTTAACGGACACGCAGGTACTATACTTAGACACGGCCTGGACGTTGATGGTGTGAGCTGACGATATCTCCTTTGATTACTACTACGGACATGAGCCTCCTGTGATTATCCATCTGGTATCTTGGGCTAAATAGTCGCCTCCACCTCCCCTTACAGCGACTCCGTTCCTCACACTATGGTTACCCTGAGTTCATAACCATTGACAACTCACTGGGATCAAAGATCTCTCTGAGCACTGATACACGCTGGTAAATAACACAAGACACATGATCATCATAATAACACAGTAAGAAAGTCCATGAACTGATACGAGTAGAAAGATAAATATTAAAGCGCTTACCATTGATTTGTTCGCGCACAACCTTCTGTCCTACCGTCGACCGTGTATCTACCCTACAACCCACCCATAAAAAATCCGTCCATACTAAAAGCGATATTGAGATCGAACGTGACTGCCACCACCATCTATCCGAAAAACCGGCAAGCACGGACTGCTTCGCGATATTCGCGACACGGTGTGTCGCTTTTTTTTGCTCGAACTTGGCGGACACACTGCCGTGTGTCTAGATGTAGGTACCTACTACCTGCTTTCTGCAAGGATAATAAACTTTGCATGATAAATATGGCTTGGAGGTTATGCAGTTTTGTATAGAATTATCATTTTGTAAGTTCTTTCTTTCAGTGTATATAAATCGAACAAATCAAAGCGAAAACTGGTGCCAAATGAAGTCCAAGAACGTTCGTTGCATAGGATGGTGCTCAATATTGTCACAAAGCGATAGAGCGGTAAACATCAGATTTAACAAGCAACAAGCACCCCGCTACTTTTGTTTCCCTTCATATACCTAATAAAATAAGCTATGTATAAAATAAATAAACACCAAAATCTCATGTGCGTTTTTTAACTACAAGTACACTTCACACAATAAATAATAGTCTTATAAACGAATGACGAAAGGAAATCATAATTAATAGGAGTATTACTGAGTAATATGCATTACACTTTTATTCGTACAGATTATGCAGCTAACCCGATTCCATTCTAAACTGAAAAGTTGTATTTTCTGGTAGATATACTCGATTTCCTCGCCGGACTTATGATTTTCATTCAATGTTTGTTTCGTTCCTGGATTTCAACACTTTCAGCAGTATTTTGACCGCATGATCTCCACCTCTAATCTTCAGTCCTTTTAATATTTTGCTTATTTTAATTTCTTCGCACCTTCTTATTTATTCATCATCATCATCAGCCGAAAGACGTCCACTGCTGGACATAGGCCTCTCCCAAAGAGTGCCACAATGACCGGACCTGCGCCACCCGCATCCAGCGGACTCCCGCGACCTTCACCAGGTCATCAGTCCACTTTGCGGGGGGTCTACCCACGCTGCGCCTTCCGGTTCGTGGTCGCCACTCAAGAACCTTTCCGCCCCAACGGCCATCGGTTCTACGAGCAATGTGTTCTTATTTATTGAAAAGTCATAATTATATGAACATATATCAGGTCATAATTATATGTACATTTCAATGATTTTATCTAATAATGCAGTTACAATTTAAGAAATTACCTATAAATTACCACTAACTACACTGACGTACGAAAGCACCGTGCCATTGCAGCCAGCTTGAAAAAAAATGTTGGTTCGATATACATTGCTGCTTTTCTACGGAGCAATACTGCTGTTCGATTCGCCCTGGAGTGATGCTATATTTTTGTTTGATGTACATTGCAACTGTGTTCGTTGGCTGGCCAGACTATAAAACGGCTATTAGACATGGCAATATGTAGGGTCCAACCTGTCGGGTTGGTAGGTGTAATGGCACCTAGGGAGTAGAATTCCCGATCTAGGGCGATCGGGGCGATCGGCAGTGCCCCGACACCCGCAGCTGTTTATGGAGGTCGTTAGAGTTATTTTACCTTTTTTATTTATAAATTTGCTACACATTCCGTCTGGTTTTTTATTTAAAATAAAAGTTAAAATGTGTAGATTCGCTGGTAATTAATATATTTATCTAGTTTTGTATTTAAAACGGCTATTGGACATGGCAATTTGTAGGGCCCAACATGTTGTGTTGGGAGGTGTAATAGGAGGTTGGGCCCGTAGGGAGCTGAAGGAGGCAAGGGAGAGGCAGGGTACACAACAGGTTGGGCCCTACAAATTGCCTTGTCTAATAGCTGTTTAAATAATAGAAGGGTTGGGCAGATGAAGTTAGATTCAGGCAGCTCGAGCGGTTATTTAACTATCTATAATAATAAAACCAGTTTCTTTTTTTATTTAATGTATACTATTATAAGTTATAAGTACTATCACCGTGCTTCACTAAAATACATTTTTTTGATGTTTTGAAGGCATCTCTGTAAACGTTGGTAGGGACGATTTATTGGTGAGGTAGGGTTTGTAGGGAAAGTGTAATAACGGGCCCAACGCCGACAAGAGTTGGACACAACAGGTTGGGCCCTACAAATTGCCATTTGTAATAGCCGTTTCAAACAGCTATTAGACTTGGCAATTTGTAGGGCCCAACCTGTTGTGTCCAACTCCTGTCGGCCCCAACGTCCGCTATTACACTTTCCCTACAAATCGCCCCTACCGACCCTACCTCACCAACAAATCGTCCCTACCGGCGTTTACAGAGATGGCTTCAAAATATTACAAAAATGTATTGGTGAAGCACGGTGTTCTTTGATAATTAAACCGACCGGATGCGAAACGCGCACTAATTTCTATCAGAAAAAGTCTGCCAATTTCGGCGCGGGGGACGAGGAAACGCACACAAATACTGTTAACACTAATGCATTTTCCATTGACGTCGCTACACATGCACACGATAAAATTATCAAACACTAGCATAAAATATACTCACACAAGTACAGACACAGACAACCTGTCCGTGAACGAGATAATGTCATCTTTAAGTAAACGTAGACGTTGCGAGGACCGCGTCGAGAATAATATACTTAAGTATCGATATTTGTGACGTTTTCAAGTCAAAGGTACATCATTGTCGGTTGTTAATAATTTCTAAATGATTTTTTTATAGTAACGCCTTATTGACAACCGATAATGATGGCAATGTGGGTACTTAAGTTGGGGAACCGACTGTACCTTTGACTTGAAAATGTCACATTTTATCGTAGATTTGTTTATCGTATGCCTACATGTCACTGGATATAGAGAGGCATTTCTTCCCTAGGGTAGTGGGAAAGCAGATGATGAAGAAAATCCAGTGAGTGCTGCGAGGTCCAGGTAGGACAGTAGAGCTGCCAAGTTTGTAACTCTTTTAGCACCACCCAGGGATCACGTGTAGGGTTGTCTAAGGTGTTTCCTACGGACGTAGAGAAACATTGATCGAAGGTTAGTTATATATTTTTGTTTCTTTACCAAGTATAAGGTTTAGCTATTGATAAAATTATAATGTTAATTTGTGATTAAATATCAAGTTTTTCTACCAGCATATTACTTACAATGTTAGTATTCTACGTAAGTTAGTTTGTCTATTTGTTCAGGAAAAATCTTGCAAGCTGATTTAGAATAACTTTTACATTATCAATTTAATATTTTGATGTGTATTTGCTTTTATATTTAGTGGAAAATACTACAAATTGGAAACAAATAACTATTACAATGAAACAATGAACTGCAAAGAATTCTGGAACATCACGGTTTCGAACCCACGTGTTTAGATTACCGTTCCAATGTGCTTCCAATTACACTAGACATTCCTCTATCAACCTCAGTGAATTTTTCACTGTAATGAACAATGATGAATCAGTCACTAGCGACATCGTGATGTTCCAGAGTCCTTCGCAGTTGATATTTTGATTGTAATGGGCATCTGTTTCCAATTTGTGTTTCTATTTCTATTATCTCTTCTTCATTTTATATTATAAATAAAAAGTATAACATACTGCTAATGTTAATATCGACATTTAGTTTTGTGCTGTCCCATCACTAAAACTTACCTGTTAGGTACAATGATACCAGAGTCAGAAATTAAAAGTGCCTATTTAAGGGGATAAGTGTGTATAACGTACCTTATAATTAATAAAGTATAATCCATACAAAATTGAAACGCTACATAAAATGTATGGTGAAAATAAGGGAACGAATTAATTTCTAAACAGGAATATCGTTATTTCAAGCATCTACAAGTATATTTCACTTAAGGGGCGCTACACATTAGAGCGTAATTCAGTACGCAATTCGTCACACTAGCTGAAATTTGTCTATGTAAACGGAAATTTGTATGCTGCATGTATTTTTAAGACCATAGACAAATCTCACCTATTGTGCCGTACTACAAGCACACATACGCTGAGTTTCTTGCGCTGGTTCTTCTCAGTTGGGGTTCCTTTCCGAACCAGTAGTAGTTTATTGCTGCATCTATTTCCAAGAAGTATAACCTCAGACCACGAAGCGGAGATAACGCGACAAGCGTAATACATTGTTCAGACAATGACAAATCCCTGTTTTCATCGGTACCTTCAACAAGGCCTTCCTACACGACCAAAAAAACTACTACTTTATCATCTGCTAGCACGCTCGATGGTGTTGCACAAGATGTCATACCTGACATTGATCTTGTGCCCACCTCGGGCGTTTCTCAATCGCGTAAACGATGGACGAATGAAATGAATACGTTTATAATGCGCAAATACCTCTATCTTACTGCACTGGATACTGACAAGAAAACATATCTGGCACCTCTTCATCTGAAATTCATAGAATAATACCCAAATATGCAAGTTAGCCGCCAAAGAGTAGGTGATCAAAGAAGAGCTATTATACGCAATAAGTTATTGTCACAAGACACACTAAATCACATATATGATGAAGTAAAACACGAATTAAATAGTATACAAACAAGCACACAAACTATATACACTCCCGCGATCCTTAATGTTAAAGATATAAACCGCCCTCAAGTCCAAAGACGATTGAGGTGGACAAATGAGCAAAATGAAGCTATTATGCTCTCATATCTAGACACACGGCAGTGTGTCCGCCAAGTTCGAGCAAAAAAAGCGACACACCAGCCGTGGGTTATATTACACGAACCATTTCGGGCCAATTTCGACCACCCTATAACTCAAAACATATTTTATCTACGCATATGAAATCTCGAGTGTCTGTTGACATCCCCTTAATTGTCTAGAATACAAAATTTCATTATTCTACCTATAGCAGTTCTTGAGATATTGACGGCAGAAAATCGCTATTTTTACTATACACTCACTCACTGAGTCATCAAAAACCTAGACCACTTCCAATGGTCGTACTGACTTGAAATTTGGCATGGAGATAGGTCTTAAGGTCAAAGTAAAGGGAAAAATCTGAAAACGGCCAAGTGTGAGTCAGTTTTAAAAATAGCGAAGGTGTAACTTTGTTCTACTATGAAGTCATAATGAACTAAATGGGTCTATCTTCCAATGGTCGTACCAAGTTACATCATTAAAAAGTACTGATAATAATAAATGTTATCAGGAAACTGCTAATAAAACCGGTGTGCGTTTCTCTGACTATTATAATTTTAGGTATTTCTACGTAACGTGATACTTATTCAAAATGTACCTTAAAAACTGCTGGAAATCAAGTGTGCATTCCTATAACTATTTATGATTTGAGGTATTTTTATGGAACTTGGTACTTATTCAGATCTCACTTCTTTTATAGGCGAAGCATTCCCATAGTATCGAACTTGGCAGCCTTTCACATTTATGTTTTTGATGGGATTTCATTTATTTTTGTTAGGCGTAGGTTCTTTATTATTTTTTTATCACTTTTGCTTTAGGAAATGTCTCATTCCACTTAGGTATGTACTTTATACTATACCCTTTATACTAAGCGTCTAATTCTATTTTACTATTTATTTATAGGTGATTTTTACAAATAAACTGGCTCCCTACACCTATAAAATGTACCTACTTACATATAATTACATACATCAATAACGTACTTTATTCTGTTTGTAAGTACGCTACCTACATAGATAATAAATAACTTGGTAATACCTACCTACCAGTAGGTATTATAATTGGTGGCCTATTATGTAGCCCTAGAAGTGCACCATCCCATCTCATCCCGTGGCGTATCGGAGGATGAGATGGGCAGTAGTATATATAATTCCATCTTAGAGTATATATGATTTCCATGTTCTTGAATCTGCGATTTTATTAGTTGTAAAATTAGAAATTATTTAGACTATGCGAGAAAAAATAGTCTTTTCATTTTTGTTTGACTGATTTAGCGCACCTAGTGTACCTAGTGACCTGCTTTGCACTTCGTAAATCGTGGGTTCGGTTCCCGTAACAGACACACACAGAGTGGTGAACAGTTTTATTGTTCTTGTCTTTAAGACAAACATGTATTGTCTTAAATTGGTATGTATCTAAATTTAAATAAGTCTTATCTCATTTTCACTCCATACCTACTTATAGTAGAGCAAAATTACACATTCGTTGTTTTCGAAACTGACTCACACTTGGCCGTTTTCAGATTTTTACTTTATTTCGACCTAAAGACAAACCTTCGAGCCAAATTTCAGGTCGGTACGACCATTGGAAGATAGACCCATTTAGTTCATTATGACTTTATAGTAGAACAAAGTTACACCTTCGCTATTTTTAAAACTGACTCACACTTGGCCGTTTTCAGATTTTTCCCTTTACTTTGACCTTAAGACCTATCTCCATGCCAAATTTGAAGTCAGTACGACCATTGGAAGTGGTCTAGGTTTTTGATGAGTCAGTGAGTCAGTGAGTGAGTGTATAGTAAAAATAGCGATTTTCTGCCGTCAATATCTCAAGAACTGCTATAGGTAGAATAATGAAATTTTGTATTCTAGACAATTAAGGGGATGTCAACAGACACTCGAAATTTCATATGCGTAGATAAAATATATTTTGAGTTATAGGGTGGTCGAAATTGGCCCGAAATGGTTCATGTAATATAACCCACGGCCGGTGTGTCGCTTTTTTTGCTCGAACTTGGCGGACACACTGCCGTGTGTCTAGATGTAGGTACCTACTACCTACCTTCTGCAAGGATAATAAACTTTGCATGATAAATATGGCTTGGAGGTTATGCAGTTTTGTATAGAATTATCATTTTGTAAGTTCTTTCTTTCAGTGTATATAAATCGAACAAATCAAAGCGAAAACTGGTGCCAAATGAAGTCCAAGAACGTTCGTTGCATAGGATGGTGCTCAATATTGTCACAAAGCGATAAAGCGGTAAACATCAGATTTAACAAGCAACAAGCACCCCGCTACTTTTGTTTCCCTTCATATACCTAATAAGCTATGTATAAAATAAATAAACACCAAAATCTCATGTGCGTTTATTAACTACAAGTACACTTCACACAATAAATAATAGTCTTATAAACGAATGACGAAAGGAAATCATAATTAATAGGAGTATTACTGAGTAATATGCATTACACTTTTATTCGTACAGATTATGCAGCTAACCCGATTCCATTCTAAACTGAAAAGTTGTATTTTCTGGTAGATATACTCGATTTCCTCGCCGGACTTATGATTTTCATTCAATGTTTGTTTCGTTCCTGGATTTCAACACTTTCAGCAGTATTTTGACCGCATGATCTCCACCTCTGATCTTCAGTCCTTTTAATATTTTGCTTATTTTAATTTCTTCGCACCTTCTTATTTATTCATCATCATCATCAGCCGAAAGACGTCCACTGCTGGACATAGGCCTCTCCCAAAGAGTGCCACAATGACCGGACCTGCGCCACCCGCATCCAGCGGACTCCCGCGACCTTCACCAGGTCATCAGTCCACCTTGCGGGGGGTCTACCCACGCTACGCCTTCCGGTTCGTGGTCGCCACTCGAGAACCTTTCCGCCCCAACGGCCATCGGTTCTACGAGCAATGTGTTCTTATTTATTGCAAAGTCATAATTATATGAACATATATCAGGTCATAATTATATGTACATTTCAATGATTTTATCTAATAATGCAGTTACAATTTAAGAAATTACCTATAAATTACCACTAACTACACTGACGTACGAAAGCACCGTGCCATTGCAGCCAACTTGAAAAAAAATGTTGGTTCGATATACATTGCTGCTTTTCTATGGAGCAATACTGCTGTTCGATTCGCCCTGGAGTGATGCTATATTTTTGTTTGATGTACATTGCAACTGTGTTCGTTGGTTGGCCAGACTATAAAACGGCTATTAGACATGGCAATATGTAGGGTGCAACCTGTCGGGTTGGTAGGTGTAATGGCACCTAGGGAGTAGGAGTCCCGATCTAGGGCGATCTTTGATTATTAAACCAACCGGATGCGAGACGCGCACTAATTTCTATCAGAAAAAGTCTGCCAATTTCGGCGAGGGGGACGAGGAAACGCACACAAATACTGTTAACACTAATCCATTGACGTCGCTACACACGCACACGATAAAATTATCAAACACTAGCATAAAATATACTCACACAAGTATAAACACAGACACAGACAACCTGTCCGTGAACAAGATAATGTCATCTTTAAGTAAACGTACACAGTGCGAGGAACGCGTCGATAATAATATACTTAAGTATCGATATTTGTGACGTTTTCAAGTCAAATGTACATCATTGTCGGTTGTTAATAGAGTTAATTTCTAAATGATTTTTTTATGGTAACGCCTTATTGACAACCGATAACGATGTACCTTTGACTTGAAAATGTCACATTTTATCGTAATTTATTTATTGTATGCCTACATGTCACTGGATATAGATAGGCATTTCTCCCCTAGGGTAGTGGGAAAGCAGATGATGAAGAAAATCCAGTGAGTGCTGCGAGGTGCAGGTAGGACAGTAGAGCTGCCAAGTTTGTAACTCTTTTAGCACCACCCAGGGATTACGTGTAGGGTTGTCTAAGGTGTTTCCTACGGACGCAGAGAAACATTGATCGTAGGTTAGTTATATATTTTTGTTTCTTTACCAAGTATAAGGTTTAGCTATTGATAAAATTATAATGTTAAGTTGTGATTAAATATCAAGTTTTTCTACCAGCATATTACTTACAATGTTAGTATTCTACGTAAGTTAGTTTGTCTATTTGTTCAGGACAAATCTTGCAAGCTGATTTAGAATAACTTTTATATTATCAATGTAATATTTTGATGTGTATTTTCTTTTAAATTTAGTGGAAAATACTACAAATTGGAAACAAATAACTATTACAATGAAACATTGAACTGCAAAGGACTCTGAAACATCACGGGATTCGAACCCACGTGTTTAGATTACCGTTCCAATGTGCTTCCAATTACACTAGACGTTCTTCTATCCACCTCAGTGAATTTTTCACTGTAATGAACAATGATGAATCAGTCACTAGCGACATCGTGATGTTCCAGAGTCCTTCGCTGTTGATATTTTGATTGTAATGGGCATCTGTTTCCAATTTGTGTTTCTATTTCTATTATCTCTTCTTCATTTTCTATTATAAATAAAAAGTATAACATACTGCTAATGTTAATATCGACATTTATTTTTGTGCTGTCCCATCACTAAAACTTACCCGTTAGGTACAGTGATACCAGAGTCAGAAATTAAAAGTGCCTATTTAAGGGGATAAGTGTGTATACCGTACCTTATAATAAATAAAGTATATCCATACAAAATTAAAATGCTACATAAAATGTATGGTGAAAATAAAGGAACGAATTAATTTCTAAACAGGAATATCGTTATTTCAAGCATCTACAAGTATATTTCACTTAAGGGGCGCCACACATTAGAGCGGAATTCAGTGCGGAATTCAGCACACTAGCTGAAATTTGTCTATTAAAACGGAAATTTGTTTATGGTAGCTGTATTTTTGAGACCATAGACAAATTTCAGCTATTGTGCCGTACTACCAGCACACATACGCTGAGTTTCTTACGCTGGTTCTTCTCAGTTGGGGCTCCTTTCCGAACCAGTAGTAGTTTATTGCCATTCCCATAATACGGTTTTAAAAAGATTTGATTTCAATACAGTTGTTAAACCAGTGTTTATGTTTTATTTCATTACCGTGCGTAATGTGCTATAGGCTAGTTTATCCTGATAGTGTCAGTTTTTTGAGTTCCAAACCGCCTTACAGCCCTGCCCTCGGCGGTCCTCGACGACATATATAATTTAAAAATCTATGCGTGTGAATGAGTTTTACCTTTGAAGTACTGACGTGAGTAAATGAAAAGATTAACATCTTTTCATTTTTGTTAATGATTAAAAATAATATGTAATTTGAATAATTTAAAAGTCGATGAAAATATGTTTAGAAACAATTTAATAACAACACACACACACACACAGACACACTGCTTTTTAGGGTTCCGTACCTCAAAAGCAAAAAACGGAACCCTTATAGGATCACTTTAGTGTCCGTCTGTCTGTCTGTCTGTCTGTCTGTCTGTCAAGACCATTTTTCTCAGGAACGCGTGGAGGTAACAAGCTGAAATTTATATCAAATACTCGGGTCTATTGTCCCTTGGAGCTGTGAAAAAATCAAACTTAAAAGCCAACGCAATCAAAAGATACAGTCGTTTATGCTGCAAATTTTAGTTTTTCGGCACTCTCAAAACCTACGGGGTACTTCCCGTGAACTCAGAAACTTGAAATTTGGCAAGAAGCAACATTATATAGCACAGACAAAGGAAAAATTACGAAAAGAAGACATTTTTAGTAATATCATACAAAAAAATATTTTTTTAAATTTTAAACTTACTACCTTATTCCTCGTAAACGCGTGTAGGTATTAAATTGAAATTCATGTCAAATACTCAGCGCTATAGGATCTTACCGATGTAGCAAAACCAAACTTTTATGTCAAAGCAATCAAAAGAAATAGCAATTTAAGTCGCATATTTTGAAACTGATTACTCGCAAGAAACTCAAAACCTAAACGGTACTACCCGTAAACTCAGAAACTTGAAACTTGGCACGAAGAAACTTCATATAGCACAGACACAGGAAAAATTACGAAAAGTAGACATTTTTAGTAAAATCATAGAAAAAATATTTTTTCAAATTTTAAACTTATTTACTACCTTTTTCCTCGTAAACGCGTAGAGCTATTAAATTGAAATTCATATCAAATACTCAGGTCTATAATACCTTTAAGCTATAAAAAATCAATTTTCTATGTCAATGCAATGGGTGAACTTTTACTTATATACCTACAGATTTCTACGGAACCCTCGGTGCGCGAGTCCGACTCGCACTTGGCCGGTTTTTTTAACAGAGCAATGCTTTACAATTATGGCTGTATGCCGAATGGGTCTCTGCCTAACCCACGGAGTATCTTTTAAGTGTATTGCCTAACCTGTCAAAACAATGACAATGAATGACATAATGGCGGACGTATTTCTGCCGCACTGGAGTCGATTACTCTTGTTTGCAATATTTCACATACCTCCCTCGATGTAATCGTGTTCATAATTGCATACCCAATTTATGAATGAATTCATTGATAAATTGGGTATGCAATTATGAACCCGATGGTACAATGTACTATGAAGAGTCAAGTTTAAAAATTACCCTAAAGCAGATGTAGTACCATTAAGTGGCAATACTTTTTGATTGACAATATTTTTTAGTTTTTTGCTAATTTCGTGCACTATTTAATGATATTTAGACGTAATTATACCTACAGATGAAAAGAAACGTTATCCTTATGTAAATTAGATAATTCAGATCTTTTCTTACATGAAAACACGCAGCAATTCGGCATTTTTACCTCAGATCGTTCCGGGCTGACAGACATTCATTGAATGGCGTTTGACGCGCGACAACTAGTTTTATATAACCGCTACGACCAGTGGTCTTGTACTTTTGGCAGAGGGGGACGCCTGACAATTACCACTCCATTGGTTTGTTTCTCTGAGAGGGCGATCGGGGCGATCGGCAGTGCCCCGACACCCGCAGCTGTTTATGGAGGTCGTTAGAGTTATTTTACCTTTTTTATTTATAAATTTGCTACACATTCCGTCTGGTTTTTTATTTAAAATAAAAGTTAAAATGTGTAGATTCGCTGGTAATTAATATATTTATCTAGTTTTGTATTTAAAACGGCTATTAGACATGGCAATTTGTAGGGCCCAACATGTTGTGTTGGGAGGTGTAATAGGAGGTTGGGCCCGTAGGGAGCTGAAGGAGGGCAAGGGAGAGGCAGGGTACACAACAGGTTGGGCCCTACAAATTGCCTTGTCTAATAGCTGTTTAAATAATAGAAGGGTTGGGCAGATGAAGTTAGATTCAGGCAGCTCGAGCGGTTATTTAAATATCTATAATAATAAAAACAGTTTCTTTTTTTATTTCATGTATACTATTATAAGTTATAAGTACTATCACCGTGCTTCACTAAAATACATTTTTTTGATGTTTTGAAGGCATCTCTGTAAACGTTGGTAGGGACGATTTGTTGGTGAGGTAGGGTTTGTAGGGAAAGTGTAATAACGGGCCCAACGCCGACAGGAGTTGGACACAACAGGTTGGGCCCTACAAATTGCCATTTGTAATAGCCGTTTCAAACAGATATTAGACTTGGCAATTTGTAGGGCCCAACCTGTTGTGTCCAACTCCTGTCGGCCCCAACGTCCGCTATTACACTTTCCCTACAAATCGCCCCTACCGACCCTACCTCACCAACAAATCGTCCCTACCGGCGTTTACAGAGATGGCTTCAAAATATTACAAAAATGTATTGGTGAAGCACGGTGTTCTTTGATAATTAAACCGACCGGATGCGAAACGCGCACTAATTTCTATCAGAAAAAGTCTGCTAATTTCGGCGCGGGGGACGAGGAAACGCACACAAATACTGTTAACACTAATGCATTTTCCATTGACGTCGCTACACACGCACACGATAAAATTATCAAACACTAGCATAAAATATACTCACACAAGTACAAACACAGACACAGACAACCTGTCCGTGAACGAGATAATGTCATCTTTAAGTAAACGTAGACGTTGCGAGGAACGCGTCGATAATAATATACTTAAGTATCGATATTTGTGACGTTTTCAAGTCAAAGGTACATCATTGTCGGTTGTTAATAATTTCTAAATGTTTTTTTTATAGTAACGCCTTATTGACAACCGATAATGATGGCAATGTGGGTACTTAAGTTGGGGAACCGACTGTACCTTTGACTTGAAAATGTCACATTTTATCGTAGATTTGTTTATCGTATGCCTACATGTCACTGGATATAGAGAGGCATTTCTTCCCTAGGGTAGTGGGAAAGCAGATGATGAAGAAAATCCAGTGAGTGCTGCGAGGTCCAGGTAGGACAGTAGAGCTGCCAAGTTTGTAACTCTTTTAGCACCACCCAGGGATCACGTGTAGGGTTGTCTAAGGTGTTTCCTACGGACGCAGAGAAACATTGATCGTAGGTTAGTTATATATTTTTGTTTCTTTACCAAGTGTAATGTCCTTGACTTTTCCTCTTATTTCCTGTTGGCTCGTCAATACATACCGCACGTCCGCCCTCTGTTACGGTCGGGCGCCTACTGCCATATGTACTCGAGACAACTATACACTACATCCCTTACTTGTTTTATTTTATTTTATTTTTTATTTGTAAATTTAAATAATAGATTAACATAGTTTTAATTTGGACACATGTATTAACGTAAATACAATTCACATACTTTGTGGATTATCCAGATTACTTTTCCTTAACACAATCATCACAATGTAAATACTCCATTTCTCTAATTCTTCTCCATATCGATGTCACTTGTCATTTCATCATTTTGATCACCGTCGTCTCCGTTTACGACACTCCATGTGCCGTGTATCTTTTTTTTTTTGGAAGTGGACTACGTCCTTACAAACTGCTTTGAAATCACTTGCGATTTTTTACTATAGTTATTTTCAACCAATATTGGCAATGGTAATGGAAACATATAGCATTAAGCTAAGCAGTGATATATGATACTTGTATTTATATCAACAAGTTAAACTATCCTTCAACTAAGATTAACACTGGATTTCGGTAGCTTGGCTCCTAATTTTGTTTATTCACAATTGCCCAGGTGTTGACCTGGCAAACTAACATACTCATAGGGCTTAGCGTCTCATCCTTATTTTAATAATGCAGATAAATTCGAGTACGTGAAATGTGGAACGCTTCGCGATTTTGCGTGTTTTCCCTGCGCAGGGTAGTAGGTAAATGTACTGATGTAGCAAATACTCTACTATTAAAAAATGGTTAAGAAAGACCAAGAGTCTAAAGTACTTAATTTATTGCAACTCGTGTTTTCAATTGTTCACTATATTTAATCAGAAACAACCCAATACTGGTTTTATGCAAACCTTAGATTTAAAAGCACTAAAACTTCGATGAATCAGGTGTTTGTTAACCAGAGACTGCTTTGTTGGCACTCTTTGCTGTAGCAAATAAGGCTCCAGTTCTGGGTAAGACCGTTTAGATTTCAGGTTTTTTGAGGGAGTTTGCCTGTAGGATCTGAAACTCCCGTCCCAAACCATTAGAAGATTTTTTAAGAGTTTTAAGAGCATTACATAGTATGTGTACTCATGATGTCTTAACCATTCAAACGAGGTATTATATGTCTTTTTTAGTACTAACAGATAAGAAAATAAAGTCTTTGTGTGCTCATGGCAATGGCAACACTTGTACATGGATAGATCACAGAAACATGTTCTACTACTTGCAATTTTTTTACAATACCAAAATATTATAAGTAGAGTCTTAAAATATTTACAAGTAAGTTGCCAAACCCTTGTAGGGGCATTTTTGTACATTTCAGTTTTCAACATGCTTGCCTACGCAGCAGCATGATAGTTTCCCTGCATCGAGGACAGGTTGAAATATCAATTCATTATATGCTTTGATTCAATCAGTTATATTCGGGAGGCGGAACAATGGCTTTAACCTTTTCACAACCATGACCACGTTATATGATAAGCAAAAGAAAATGTTACTAGGATGCATGAACGTTCTACTGAAGCTGTAAACATGGTCGTCGGTTAGTTCCGACTGTGACGTATAATGGGTCCACTTTAGACTGCTTATCTGCAGATTAATAATGATTGAACAATACACCTTGCGCAGGTTAGGGTCTTTTGCCTTTTACATACTTTTCATTGTTGATGAGGTCCAATTACCCCGAAAGTAATTTGTGTACTTTCTCTAGCTATAGGCTAATGAGGATAAAAACCCTTAGATTATAAATGGTCCATATTAACTGTTATTTTCGAACCATTTCTGACGCTTTTCTGAGGTCTAGTCTCTAGAGACTCGGAAACATAGACTGTATGGATTTGAAATTTCCAAACCATAACCAATGTGCGCGTTTATCCTCATTGCCCAACCAAATTATAAATTTACTAGTGTGCCTTGCGAAAGCTGAATATTATACCAGTTTGTCGCAATAACTAGAAAGCAGATTCCAAATAATAATTATATGACTATCATATTTTTATACACCTTTGCGCAGGCGTCATGCCTATCTTATCATTAAAATTTTACTAGAATACTGTCTAAAGGGAAAATATTGTACTTCAATAGCACTTATGAGAAATACTCGTTTTAAACGAAACTTAAGAACTGTCGCTCTTGTATACAGTTGCGTATCAAGCATGTTCGTAACTCGTATCAAATGTTAAAGGATAAAACCGTACAGTACGGTTGCTTGTAAATCAATACTTACATTATAGTAATCATAACATTTATAACTGCATCCAAGAATATACTTTTCTTAACAATCTCAGCATACTAGGCTATCGTCGCCTAGTACCCACAACACAAGCCTTATTGAGCTTACCGTGGGACTAGGTTGATTTGTGTAAGATTGTCCCATAATATTTATTTATTTATTTTCTCAACACAATATAATGACAACAATTTACCGTTATAGATTTGTAACTTAGCTTGTGTCTCTGAGAGTAGAAATACACGACCTTTAAAGGGGGCTTTATCAACTCTCTAGCGTATCCACACTTTTTAACAAGAATATTTTTGGGACACATATTTGTAACAATTGTAACCTCAACGGTAATGTGCGTATTGATATCCCGATCCTCAAGTTCAAATATTTTTTCAAGTATAAAATTGAGGGTATGTTCCTCACACTTAAAAATTTGATATAATTTCCTGCCATATTTAAACAAGTATCGGTAAATAATGCGATCTTTGTATGTAACACCAATGAAAGTCATGTCATAATTCAATTAATGATTTTTCGGAATTTAAGGTTTAACACGTCTTGAGAGTAGTGCGATACGCAATTCTACTTGTAAAATATATCAAATATTAAAATTTGTATTTTTAATAATATATTGAATAGGATAGCCGCGATGAGGCGCATCCTTTTAATTTACTTAATTTTATTATCACTTCACTATTTTGGATCGGTTCTTAATCCTATTTGAAACTGTTTTTCAAAGTATAAAGCAAATAGGAACCGTATTTACTGTGTGAAGTAGTATTATAGTTAAGACTTAATTAGCCGAAGAAGGGGTTGACTTGAGGAAATATGGTAAATTAGATACTTTAATAAATTTAAAACAGTCACAATGTATTGTTTCGAACACAAAGATTTGTTGAAAGTTTTATAATATTTGTTTCTTGGAAATCTTAGATATTAATATTTATTATAATATTATAACTGTGAGAGCTATGCGTTTGTGATCCGAGGAGATGGGCAAGAGAGCTGTCAAAGTGACAACCACCACAGACAACATAATTTTAAATAGTTGCATTCCGAACCATCACTACAACACACCATTGAGTAACGGGAGATGACATCCCTAAGATTTTTTTTTCCGAAAATTTGTAGTGAAAATCACTACAAGTTTATACTACTCTTTGATTCAGTCACAGCTGTCAACCGCCAAACATGGCGCACAAAATTTATTCTAGATGTCACATCTAGTAGAATACATAATAAATCAATGCAACACACAAGCTGCATCATTTTGAACTTTCTTCATCTGTTTAGTTAAACAATTATATTTCTTTCCTTCTTGTGTGTTACGTAAAGTGCAGCGAGAAAAAGTGTATTATAACGGAGGAAAAGGACAAATTGGTCCCTCTTTTACGGTAGCCAAATTTTTCTATTTTTTGTTAATTTCTCTAGTACCAAATTCTCCATTTATTTCACTTTTATATTTCATACCTATTTGGACCATGTGCCTATTTTGCAAGTCTATTAAATATGCTACGTGTGAACTTATATTTTTCTTTCAATAGGAGTTTAATGATAATAACAGACACATTTAACAATTGTTTTTAAAAGTGTGAATTATTATACAGACATTTAAGTAAATATGGTCTTTGTCTTTGCAACTACAAGTATTTGCTTTATATTATAAGACAGTCTGAAACCCCAACTGCACAGCAACAACTTATTCATCAGCAGCCCAAGCAACTATGTGGGCAGTTATCTCCCATCTCGCTCGTTCATTATACATCTATCACTCTTTAATGTCCAGATCGTATCATATGATTTAATCGCGCACGTTAAAGAGGTTTTTTTTTCGATACTAAACAATACAATTTAATGTCTAATTGTTCAGTATTATCGACTTCTTTTCAAATTCGCAATTTAATGCCTCACTAGTAGATGCCAATTAAATGGTCAATGCTAAGTATTACAATTTAATGTGTAAGTATTATCTACTATTATTTGCAATTTAATGCATTTCCAACCATAAATGGATAAAGTTCCTTAGTAGATGCCAATTAAATGGTCATGCTAAATAATACCTCTACAATTTAATGTGTATGTATTATCTACTATTATTTGCAATTTAATGCATTTCCAATCATAAATGGATAAAGTTCCATAGTAGATGCCAATTAAATGGTCATGCTAAATAATACAATTTAATGTGTAAATATTATCTGCTCTTATTTGCAATTTAATGTATTTCCAACCATAAATGGATAAAGTTCCTTAGTAGATGCCATTTAAATGGTCATGCTAAATAATACCTCTACAAAGTAATGTATATGTATTATCTACTATTATTTGCAATTTAATGCATTTCCAACCATAAATGGATAAAGTTCCATAGTAGATGCCTATTAAATGGTCATGCTAAATAATGCAATTTAATGTGTAAATATTATCTGCTCTTATTTGCAATTTAATGTATTTCCAACCATAAATGGATAAAGTTCCTTAGTAGATGCCAATTAAATGGTCATGCTAAATAATACCTCTACAATTTAATGTGTATGTATTATCTACTATTATTTACAATTTAATGCATTTCCAACCATAAATGGATAAAGTTCCATAGTAGATGCCAATTAAATGGTCATGCTAAATAATACAATTTAATGTGTAAATATTATCTGCTCTTATTTGCAATTTAATGTATTTCCAACCATAAATGGATAAAGTTCCATAGTAGATGCCAATTAAATGGTCATGATAAATAATACAATTTAATGTGTAAGTATTATCTGCTCTTATTTGCAATTTAATGCATTTCCAACCATAAATGGAGTGAAGTTCCTTAGTAGGTGCCATTTACATGGTCAATAGGTACTGTATGTACTTAACAATACAATTTTGTGTACCGAGTGCACCGACGCTTCCTTCTTTACCTACACTTTACCTACAACCCATTTTCGCAATAATAAGAGGTTTCTTCTACCTACGTGTAAACGCATGTAGGTAATCGGCTACGCACCTACGAGCAAAGTAAATTGGCAAGTTAACCGACAAAAGTGGTTTAATGCAGATGGAATTGCTTTGAATAAGCACTAAGTACCTAGTTGTAGGTACGTTTATTTACTTCTTTAGCACCCTGCGCTCGAACATTGGTAAAATACCAAGTTCATGCTTATAGGTATGTGTCGGTAAATGTACTTAATGTGTAAGTAATATGGATACCAGTATAACCTGGAGCAAGGTAGAAAACACCCCCTCCCCATAGGGTATTTAGTTGTAATTATCCTATCATTTAAGTAGGTAGGTAGAATAGTCTTGTAGAATAATCCTTATCAAAACTGTGGTAATGACTGTTTCGTCTGAATAATGGTGAGTCTAATGCTATCAAATATTTTCACATGCATAGCTATAGCTACGGGGTGACCAATTCACCAATACGAACCAGACGTCAGTACTAAGGTAACTTGAAACTTAATTACTTGGTATTAGATATTATTTCCTTTAGTCTGCCCCGGAACGCGGATTTTGTGTCACACTCATTGTAAAAATTCCTAACTGTGACTTATATGCAACAATAACGTAGGTATAATATACTTAATGTAGAAACTTGCATACAAGATAGGTGCAGATTATTACTTAAGTAGGAATTATTACAAATACCTAATCGGATATGGTCTAACATTCGAGCGGATAAGGGAAATACCCTCGTATTTGCTTATTGTCTTGACCGGACTCGATTTATTTGTGTAATCATTCTCCTTTGTCGTACTTAATGACTTGCCTACGTTAATTAAGTTAAAGTTATAATTACGTACCTATTCCAATAATTATTTTCAAGCCTCCACATACTTATTATAATGGCGCGTAACGAAAAACTTGTTGACACACGAACGGTGTATCATGACCCGTTATTATTCGATTTTATAATTTCTTTTTTTCGAATACACGTTTCTTTTGGTGCTACTCACTTTGATCCTCGTCGCCACCTGTAATGTCCTTGACTTTTCCTCTTATTTCCTGTTGGCTCGTCAATACATACCGCACGTCCGCCCTCTGTCACGGTCGGGCGCCTACTGCCATATGTACTCGAGACAACTATACACTACACCAAGGTTTAGCTATTGATAAAATTATAATGTTAATTTGTGATTAAATATCAAGTTTTTCTACCAGCATATTACTTACAATGTTAGTATTCTACGTAAGTTAGTTTGTCTATTTGTTCAGGAAAAATCTTGCAAGCTGATTTAGAATAACTTTTATATTATCAATTTAATATTTTGATGTGTATTTGCTTTTATATTTAGTGGAAAATACTACAAATTGGAAACAAATAACTATTACAATGAAACAATGAACTGCAAAGAACTCTGGAACATCACGGTTTCGAACCCACGTGTTTAGATTACCGTTCCAATGTGCTTCCAATTACACTAGACATTCCTCTATCCACCTCAGTGAATTTTTCACTGTAATGAACAATGATGAATCAGTCACTAGCGACATCGTGATGTTCCAGAGTCCTTCGCAGTTGATATTTTGATTGTAATGGGCATCTGTTTTCAATTTGTGTTTCTATTTCTATTATCTCTTCTTCATTTTATATTATAAATAAAAAGTATAACATACTGCTAATGTTAATATCGACATTTAGTTGTGTGCTGTCCCATCACTAAAACTTACCTGTTAGGTACAGTGATACCAGAGTCAGAAATTAAAAGTGCCTATTTAAGGGGATAAGTGTGTATAACGTACCTTATTATTAATAAAGTATAATCCATACAAAATTGAAATGCTACATAAAATGTATGGTGAAAATAAGGGAACGAATTAATTTCTAAACAGGAATATCGTTATTTCAAGCATCTACAAGTATATTTCACTTAAGAGGCGCTACACATTAGAGCGTAATTCAGTGCGCAATTCGTCACACTAGCTGAAATTTGTCTATGTAAACGGAAATTTGTATGCTGCATGTATTTTTAAGACCATAGACAAATTTCACCTATTGTGCCGTACTACAAGCACACATACGCTGAGTTTCTTGCGCTGGTTCTTCTCAGTTGGGGTTCCTTTCCGAACCAGTAGTAGTTTATTGCCCTTCCCATAATACGGTTTAGAAAAAGATTTGAATTCAATACAGTTGTTAAACCAGTGTTTATGTTTTATTTCATTACCGTGCGTCCGTGCGTAATGTGCTATAGGCTAGGTTATCCTGATAGTGTCCGTTTTTTGAGTTCCAAACCACCTTACTGCCCTGCCCTTGGCGGTCCTCGACGACATATATAATTTAAAAAGCTATGCGTGTGAATGAGTTTTACCTTTGAAGTACTGACGTTAATCTTTTCATTTTTGTTAATGATTAAAAAATAATATGTAATTTGAATAATTTAAAAGTCGATTAAAATATGTTTAGAAACAATTTAATAACAACACACACACACACAGACACGCTGCTTTTTTAACAGAGCAATGATAATAATAATATAATAATAATAATAAATATTATTATTATAAACACCTGTAACCACGTGAGGGGCGGACATTGGCGACTTGTAGTCAGTTACTTACCAATGACAAACGGAGCACTAGTAAAGAAAATATGCGATGCGACTAAGAAATAGAGAATTACCCCACACGGGTACCAGCGCTGATAGCAACGGAGAATCCCGTACCAAGTTTTTAGACTTGGGCAGTCCCACGTATTCTGGGGGGGATAACGTACCGCATACTTCTGTCCAAATTAGAAATGTTGCAGACCCTATCCGAGACTTACCATCACCTTCGCGATCAACTGCATCTATTTCCAAGAAGTATAACCTCAGACCACGAAGCGGAGATAACGCGACAAGCGTAATACATTGTTCAGACGTTGACAAATCCCTGTTTTCATCGGTACCTTCAACAAGGCCTTCCTACATGACCAAAAAAACTACTACTTTATCATCTGCTAGCACGCTCGATGGTGTTGCACAAGATGTCATACCTGACATTGATCTTGTGCCCACCTCGGGCGTTTCTCAAACGCGTAAACGATGGACGAATGAAATGAATACGTTTATAATGCGCAAATACCTCTATCTTACTGCACTGGATACTGACAAGAAAACATATCTGGAACCTCTTCATCTGAAATTCATAGAATAATACCCAAATATGCAAGTTAGCCGCCAAAGAGTAGGTGATCAAAGAAGAGCTATTATACGCAATAAGTTATTGTCACAAGACACACTAAATCACATATATGATGAAGTAAAACACGAATTAAATAGTATACAAACAAGCACACAAACTATATACACTCCCGCGATCCTTAATGTTAAAGATATAAACCGCCCTCAAGTCCAAAGACGATTGAGGTGGACAAATGAGCAAAATGAAGCTATTATGCTCTCATATTATAGAATAACTGAACTTGAAACAAACAGAACTTCATACCGAAAACCTTTGTACGAAGCTTTTATTGATAGATTCCCAGAACTTGCGCATTTTAGTGAGCAAAGAATAGCCGATCAACGTAGAATAATAATCGATAGTAATTACATTAGCGAGACCAGGTTGAAAGAATTAAAACAACAAGTAGCTAATGAACTATCTCTAAATACGCAAAATTTAAGCAGCTATATACACACGCCTGATACAGTAAATTTTTGTGAAGTATCTGAAACTGAGACCCGATTTTTGCAAAGTATATTGCTTAATATTCCTGAAGAATCTCCCCACACCACACAACATCCTGTAAGAGACTTATTAATCGATGAAACATTTAGACAGACGTTATTACATTTTAAGGATACTGACTCGACATGCAGATCATATATCCCTAAACAAAAAACTTCAAAAAAATTAGGTAATATAGTTCACTACCTTAATAACATAACACTTCCCGAATATGTTAATGAAGATACAGATTTCAACAGCCTCCAAACCGCGATATACTGTGCAGCGTTGATAGCTGCCAAAATAAACGGTGCAAAAATATCACTGGAACTCTCGAATATTCCGCAATCACGTTCTGTAAGTAAAGATAAAAGGCCGCAATGGCAAAGACGGCTAGAGAAAAGAATACAAGATATACGAGCGAAAATAGGGAGAATAACACAATTCATTAATGGTACTAGAAGTAGAAACAATGATAAACACGTAAAAGATATAATGGAACAATACAAAATTCATTCTGTTCATGAAGAACCAAACACACAGCTCATACACACACTTGATACTCTTAAACAAAAACTTTCACTCTTATCAGGCCGGTTACACAGATATAAAGCATGTACACTTAGGAAACTACAAAATAACCAATTTAATAACAACGAAAAGCAATTCTATAGAAGCGTCAGACAGTCTACAAGTTCTACAACAAATACATTAGAAAATAATAACATTAATGCAGTTAACTTACCAGACCCCCAAGAGTTACAAAGCTTTTGGGCAGAAATATGGGAAAATCCAGTTAATCATAATAACGAAGCGGAATGGATAAAAACAGAAACACTCAGAAACAGTAACACTACAATATAAATGACTTTTGAATATATTCCCATAGACACATACAAAAAAGTCCTTAGTAACTTACATAATTGGAAAGCTCCTGGATCAGATTATATACATAACTACTGGTACAAAAAGTTTACACATATCCACCCCTACCTACACAGTTATCTCAATAAGTTTATTGACGATCCTAGTAAATTACCACTCTATATTACCTCAGGAACTACATTTATGATACCAAAAGGCCAAAACGATCTCACCAACCCAGCTAAATACAGACCCATCACATGTTTGCAAACCATCTATAAGATCTTGACATCATGTATTACTTACTGAACTAATATACAAACACGTTGACGACAATAACATCCTAACTGAACAACAGAAGGGGTGCCGTAAGTTTAGTCAAGGTTGTAAGGAACAATTAACCATAGACGCAGTCATTCTGAAACATGTAAATAAAACGAAAGCAGATTTGTACTCAATTTATATAGACTACAAGAAAGCGTATGATTCTGTTCCTCACTCGTGGCTAATTCAAGTTTTAGAAATATACAAAATACACCCAAAAATAATTCACCTATTAAAGTCAACCATGACGGCTTGGACCTTAAACTCAACACACCCACTGCAATTTTAGAAACTGACTCAATTAAAATACAGAGAGGTATATTCCAGGGAGATGCACTAAGCCCACTGTGGTTCTGTTTAGCTTTAAACCCCCTCTCCAATATATTAAACTCATATTTTGCAGGATACTGTTACACCGCCACCGATACACTGACATTGATAGACATACTGAGAACATTAACCATTTATTTTACATGGACGACATAAAACTGTATGCTGACAATGAAACTGACCTTTATCACCTGATTAACCTGACAGAACAATTCACGAATGACATCAAAATGGAATTTGGAATAGACAAGTGCAAAATTAACTCAATCAAAGGGGGACAGATATATGAACATAATTACACCCTAGGATCTGGGGAAATTATTGAGTCACTTGACGAACAGGAAACCTACAAATACTTGGGATATAGTCAATCACGCCAAATACATTATAAAGACACGAAACAAAAACTAAAACAACAGTTCCAACATAGACTTAACGCAATCTTAAAATCACATCTTTATGCCCGTAATACAATAAAAGCAATAAATACATTCGCTATACCCGTGCTTACTTATTCTTTTGGTGTAATAAACTGGACTATATCTGATCTTAAAGCTTTACAACGTACCATCAACACCACAATGACCAGATTTCGAAAACATCATCCAAGATCATGTGTACAAAGATTGACACTACCGAGAAAAGAGGGCGGAAGGGGACTTATTGACATTTCAAATCTACATAACAGACAGATAACAACTTTAAGAACATATTTTTTTACTAAATCCGCTAGTTCTTCACTACACCAAGCAATAACAAAGAATGACCGCAAATTCACGCCGCTAAATCTGCAAGATATTTCAACACAAGGTAATGAAAACGTAGTACACGGTAAGACAAAAATCGCTGAGTGGACTAGGAAGTCTCTCCATGGCAGACATCGTCATGACCTTTGCCAACCTAATGTCGACAAGGAGGCGTCGAACGCGTGGCTGAGTCGTGGAGAACTGTTCCCGGAGACTGACGGTTTCATGACGGCGATACAAGACCAGGTAATAGAAACCAGAAATTACAAACGATACATAACAAAGACTCTGTCTAACGATAATTGCAGAAAATGCAACACCTGTTCGGAAACTATACAACACATTACAGGTGCGTGCAAAACTATAGCCCAGACCGACTACAAACATAGACACGACCAAGTTGCAAATATTATACACCAAAGACTATCTCATCAACATAAGTTTATTACTGATATAGAACCCTATTATAAATATAAACCAGAAAGTGTATTAGACAACTCTTCAACCAAGCTTTACTTTGACCGAACCATCCTCACCTATAGAACGACCCATCATAACCGACCTGACATGACATTACGTTAATAGACAAAACTACTAAAACTGGATACCTCATAGACATAGCCGTACCTAATACCCATAATTTACAAAGCACGATAGCTGAAAAACTTACGAAATACATTGAAGTAAAAGAGGAAATATCTCGTATATGGCGTCTTCAAAAAGTAACAATAGTACCGATTGTCATATCCACAACAGGCGTAATACCAAAACAGTTACATCAATCTTTGATGACCCTAAAATTAGCACCCAATACATACAATCTTCTCTAGAAAGCTGTTATTCTTAACACGTGCCGATTAGTAAGGGAATTTTTACAAACTGACCAAGCATGACCGCGACCACACCGTCCACACAGCTCATCTCACAGGCGAGTACGCTCGCTACCTCAAATACTGCTACGTCTGCACAACTAGCTTGTACGCAGAACTTGGCCTGAGATGCACTTGGCTTAGGCCCGTGCATATCAGTACACTGGTGAAAACCGAGAAAGAAAAAGAAAAAAGATAATAATAAATATTATAGGACAATCTTACACAAATCGACCTAGGCCCACGGTAAGCTCAATAAGGCTTGTGTTATGGGTACTAGACGACGATATATATAATAGATAAATATGGATAAATACTTAAATACATAGAAAACATCCATAACTCAGGAACAAATATCTGTGATAAACACACAAATAAATGCCCTGACCAGGATTCGAACCCGGGACCTCCTGCTTCGTAGGCAGGGTCACTACCGACTAGGCTAGGAGGCCGTTACAATTATGCAATGCAATGCAATGCAATACAATTATGGCTGTATGCCGAATGGGTCTCTGCCTAACCCACGGAGTATCTTTTAAGTGTATTGTCTAACCTGTCATAACAATGACAATGAATGACATAATGGCGGACGTATTTCTGCCGCACTGGAGTCGATTACTCTTGTTTGCAATATTTCACTTACCTCCCTCGATGTAATCGTGTTCATAATTGCATACCCAATTTATGAATGAATTCATTGATTGTACTATGTACTATGTATGAAGAGTCAAGTTTAAAAATTACCCTAAAGCAGATGTAGTACCATTAAGTGGCAACACTTTTTGATTGACAATATTTTTTAGTTTTTTGCTAATTTCGTGCACTATTTGATGATATTTAGACGTTATTAAACTTACAGATGAAAAGAAACGTTATCCTTCTGTAAACTAGATAATTCAGATCTTTTCTTACATGAAAACACGCAGCAATTCGGCATTTTTATCTCAGATCTTTCCGCGCTGACTGACATTCATTGAATGGCGTTTGACGCGCGACTTCTAGTTTTATATAACCGCTAAGACCAGTGGTCTTGTACTTTTGGCAGAGGGGGACGCCTGACAATTACCACTCCATTGGTTTATTTCTCTGAGATCGCCCTAGATCGGCACTCCAACTCCCTAGGTGCCATTACACCTACCAACCCGACAGGTTGGACCCTACAATTTGCTATGTCTAATTGCCGTTTTAATGTCAAACTCAATTTTTTTGATAGAGATGCACACCCTTGCTCTAAAGCTCTTACTCCTGTATCATGACAACTACCAATCCGACAGATTGGGCCCTACAAATTGCTATGTCTCATACCCGTTTTAGTCTGTGGTATAGAGTGCGCAGGGTGACCGCCGGGGTCGGTGTGCGCAGCGCAGAGTGAACTCATCAAAGCGGTTGGTCGCTCGTTGAAGTTATTCATTATTCCTTATTTTACGGTCAGTATTTGCCGGCTTTCATTAGTTTATCAATTTCTTCTAATTGCAACAAGTATAATATGAAGGTACGCGATGCCATCTTAACCTATTTCTTTTATCACGTCTTTAAAACGTATTTGCACCATTTACCATCATGTAATAATCATGTTTCATCGTAAGTTACACTATAACATTGAAATACGTTAAAATGTAATAATTTTAGGGTTATTAATTTACCGGCTGTCTGCGATCCGGCATGCCATTATGGAGCCATCTTGATGTACTGTAATGGCCGCCGTCCATGTCACATGTGACTAACGTAATTTAGCCACGAAGTGACAGTATTTAGCTCGTCTCAGTGTCATAAATCGACTAGTTATTCTCCGTACTAGTAGAGTAACCGGTGTTTATGATGATTCGATCGATGCAGATGGAGGGCGGCGTAGTTCACCCGCACCCGGGCGCGGTGGGAGTGGTGCACGGCGGCGTGCCTGGCGTGGTGCACGGCGTGGGCGTGGGGGGCTCGGGCGTGCACGGCGGGCACGGCGTGCCCGGTAACGTGCACGGCGCGGGCCCGGACGGCGAGCACGCGCAGCACGGCCCGCGGCGCCGCTACAACAACCGCCCCAAGCCGCCCAACAACCTGGAGAGATTACCGTTAGACGAGGCTGCTAAGAGAGTAAGTACTATCTACCCACTTCTATGATTCTACACCATTCATGAACTCTCATTAAATTAGTACCATTCCATCAAGATTCAAGATGCTGAGTATTCGTATATTATCAATATTAGGAGACTTGGACATCAGAAATGCGGAGATAAATGTGTAAGCACCGAAAGTAACCACTAAATATTGAACCAAACTAAAGTTATTTGTCCCAAAAGCAAATGTTTCAATATTCATTACTTTTAAATAGGAAATGGAATCTCTCCCGATGAAGACTCCAGTATCAGTTCTTCAAGAGCTGCTGGCCCGCCGAGGAACTGTGCCGAAATATGAGCTGGTGCAGATTGAGGGCATGATTCATGAGCCTACATTCCGTTACCGAGTGACTGTCGCTGATCTTGTTGGTAAGTGGTTTAGTTTTTGAAGCCTCCGTTTCTTTTTATCCAATTATGACAATGCTAGTGGGAATGGTTATTTTTAGAAATGTAGTGGATCTGTGTGTTTATTTATGGTGTATATTCCACTGTAATGTCTAAACGGCTTATCTTTTATAACTTGTGAGGTACTTTCTAACATATGCTAATTTCTAATTTCATAATAAATATCAGCTGATCTCAAACACATTAACTTTACAATATTCTCATTGGAAAGTTAATGTGTTTCTCTTAATTTACAGTTTAGATTTTACTCTCACAAAATATATTTTACTTTTCAACTGACTTCAAGATTTTGTAGGAGGAGGTTCTCAATTCGTCTGAATCTTTGCTTTTGCTTTTTTAGGGTTCCGTACCTCGAAAGGAAAAAACGGAACCCTTATAGGATCACTTTGTTGTCCGTCTGTCCGTCTGTCTGTCAAGACCATTTTTCTCAGGAACGCGTGGAGGTATCAAGCTGAAATTTATATCAAATACTCAGGTCTACTGTCCCTTGGAGCTGTGAAAAAATCAGACTTCTAAGCCAACGCAATCAAAAGATACAGCCGTTTATGCCGCAAATTTTCGCTCGCAAGGGAATCAAATCTACAGGGTACTTCCCGTGAACTTAGAATCTTGAAATTTGGTACGAAGCAACGTCTTATAGCACAGATAAAGGAAAAATTGCGAAAACCGTAAATTTTTAGTTACATCATATAATAAAAATATTTTAAAGTTACTACCCCTATATACCTACAGGTTTGTACGGAACCCTCGGTGCGCGAGTCTGACTAGCACTTGGCCGGTTTTTTTATGCATCTTCACCGAGCGGGACTGATTTGGAAATATTTTTTTTTGTTTGAAAGACAGTTCACAGTTGATCCCATTGTCATCAGGTCAGGATCTGAGAGTATTTTTTACAGTATCTTGAGCATTTTCTTTTGCAAAGGTGGAGGCTAAGTGAAGTCGGTTCTTTTTTGTTTAAAATTATTTTTTGTCAATAGCTATGGGTACTGGCCGCTCCAAGAAGGAGGCCAAGCACTCTGCAGCCAAGGCTCTGCTGGACAAGCTGACTGGTGCTGCCCCCGCTGACCCACCAGCCAACGGAACTGTGCCTGAAGCGTAAGTACTTCCCATAGTGTACTATTACTCTGTCTAGAATATGTGGAGGGAAGTCAAGCTCTCTACAATGATGGATCTGCCAGTTAATGAAACTGTGCCAGAGTTTTATTTCCTGCACATTCCATTTTTTTATGCAACAATACTGGGAAACTCGCTACCGTAGCTAATGGGCGCCTGCAACTCTAGAGGTTTCACATGCGTGTTACAGACTCTTAACATAAAGGAGGATTCACTGTGTTGACGGTTTAAGGGCCAAGAGGGTTGACACAGCATCCTCTGAGCTCTCTGGCAACCTTATTCACAGGCAGGAACAGAACTATGAGTAGGGTTTAGTACTATTTAACTGAGGTTTTCTGGAAGTTTGAGGTGCTTCCCCAGTCTGGCTCTGCTCCAGATTTGAGCTAGATAACATGTGCTTAGCTGTGCCCTGCCATACTCAGCAAGATGACAATCGCAGTGCCGATACTTCTCTTGGACGTTGTTTAAGGACATAATAATAGTAGATTGTTTGACAAGGGTCTAAAGTAGGCCATATTACCACGTGGTGGTTATTTTCCCGAACGAAGTGAGGGAAAATTGTTTGAGTGGTAATATGGCTTTTAGACCAGAGTAATGCATACTATTTTTCACTTTGATTGCGAGAAAATAAGATAAAAATACTTATTACGCACAATAACTAAACTAAGGTGAAATGATGGTTTAACTTGGCGGTCTTTTAATTTTTTTTACTTCTTTGACATAGATACAAAATATAATCACCGCGAATAAACGCCACAGATGACGGTATAATTAGCTCTTTAAACAGTTTAAACACGCTTTAAAGCGCTCCCAAAAAATTAAAATCTGTTTTAATGATTGTGAAGTAGGAACTAAAAAAACACCTCATGTTTTGAGAAATAAATTGCGTTTCCTGATTGGTCGATTTTAACATTGCTGTATTCTGATTGGTTGATATTAAATACAATGTTTTTTTTTAAGGACTATAATTATTTACACAGTATACACACCAATAAAGTATCTAGCGTTCCGATGCATTTCGATATGTGTTGTGATTGGTGGATTTAATATGGTGAAGTGTTTCGATGTTTGCATACCAGCCCTAGAGGCTAAATGTACTACTTTAGTCCGCCTTGGTAAGCATAATATGACACACTTTTTGAGCATGAGAAGTGAAAAATATATAAATAAAAATTGCCTTTAACATATTAACTGCCAGACGAAAAATGACGTCCTACTTCAGAAACCGGGCGTCCATAGCCACGTACAAAACAACCCGCCCAGCGAGTTGTCCGGCATCTGAGCAAAGTTTAGGAGCGCCCATGGGGCGGGTTCTTGGCACTGACTGTGTTAATATTGATGTTACAGTTATTAAATATACTATTTTGGTCTTCCATCTACAACTTCAACTCGTCCTTAGAATTAGGCCTCCTCCTAAGTCTTCTATTTGATCCTGTCCCTTGCCATCTTCATCCAGGCATTCCAGGCACCTCCTACAATCTTCTTAAGGTCATCGGACCATGTGGTCCGAAGTTCGAGGACATACCCTAGTTTATTATTTTAGTACTTATTAGTGTTTTATCTGTTTAACTAACAAACAAGCATACGGCCTGCCTGATGGTAAGCAGCTACCGTAACCTATGGACGCTTGTAACTCCACAGGAGTCTAATGCGCGTTGCCGACCCTTTACAAAAAGGAGGATTCACTGTGTTGACGGCTAAAGGAACAAGAGGGTCCCTCATCGTCAACACACTAGGTCCTCTTTGAGCTCTTTGGCAACCTTTCTCACCAGCAGGAACACAACACTATGAGTAGGGTCTAGTGCTATTTGGCTGTGGTTTAACGCTTTCAAGTATTTATTAATGATACCCCTCGTTGACCAGTACTGGAGCAGCGGTGGTGTCTTCGTTCGAGGACAAGCTGATGGGCAACCCGGTGGGCTGGCTGCAGGAGCTCTGCATGTCGCGGTTCTGGCCGCCGCCCTCCTACCACGCCGAGAACGACGACAATGTCAACCGACGTGAGTTCAGATTCCACTTTGCTACCACTTTTAACATTTTTAGGCTACTTTAATGCGGTCAATCCTGTGTGTGGGATATTGCCGTACAACGCTTGTTACGGTTAAACAAACGACAGTACGCACTTGTTGTTTCGATCGATACATGGGTGAGAGTATTTATATTCTGTACCAGCGGACAATAGTACATTACTTACCAAGGACTGTAAAAGAAAGAAAGCCCGAAATCGTAGGTATTTGTAAATATGCTATAGAGGGTTTTGTTTTTTACTGCCCGTGGTGAGTACAAAATTTTACGTCTCCACCTGGCCATAATGCGCCAATTATGGCCACCGCCGCGCGCCGTGCGCATTGACAAGTCTGAACATGTCACCGCGCGTACTCGGATCTACGTCACAGACACGACGCCCGCATCCGCACCATAGGCTGCCTCAACTCCGTACGCACCTTTACTAAAACACAAGTACGGAAACACTCCGCAGTAGGAATTGCTCTCGTAGACCTTACTTTACTCTCGCTATTGAGAATTATATTTAGTTCAAGATGTCTCGTAATAAAGCCTCGACTCCCACAGGTCTCCCGCACGAGCGCCAGTTCACCATCATCTGCACGCTGCTGAAGCGGCGCGAGGTGGGCACCGGCAAGAGCAAGAAGCTGGCCAAGCGCCAGGCCGCCTACAAGATGTGGCAGGCGCTGCAGGACAACCCGCCCGAGTCCTTCCAGCCCGATGAGGAGGTAACGTCCCTGCCTCCCTCTCCCTGTAGCGGCACGAGGAGGCACCGGCAAGAGCAAGAAGCTGGCCAAGCGCCAGGCCGCCTACAAGATGTGGCAGGCGCTGCAGGACAACCCGCCCGAGTCCTTCCAGCCCGATGAGGAGGTAACGTCCCTGCCTCCCTCTCCCTGTAGCGGCACGAGGAGGCACCGGCAAGAGCAAGAAGCTGGCCAAGCGCCAGGCCGCCTACAAGATGTGGCAGGCGCTGCAGGACAACCCGCCCGAGTCCTTCCAGCCCGATGAGGAGGTAACGTCCCTGCCTCCCTCTCCCTGTAGCGGCACGAGGAGGCACCGGCAAGAGCAAGAAGCTGGCCAAGCGCCAGGCCGCCTACAAGATGTGGCAGGCGCTGCAGGACAACCCGCCCGAGTCCTTCCAGCCCGATGAGGAGGTAACGTCCCTGCCTCCCTCTCCCTGTAGCGGCACGAGGAGGCACCGGCAAGAGCAAGAAGCTGGCCAAGCGCCAGGCCGCCTACAAGATGTGGCAGGCGCTGCAGGACAACCCGCCCGAGTCCTTCCAGCCCGATGAGGAGGTAACGTCCCTGCCTCCCTCTCCCTGTAGCGGCACGAGGAGGCACCGGCAAGAGCAAGAAGCTGGCCAAGCGCCAGGCCGCCTACAAGATGTGGCAGGCGCTGCAGGACAACCCGCCCGAGTCCTTCCAGCCCGATGAGGAGGTAACGTCCCTGCCTCCCTCTCCCTGTAGCGGCACGAGGAGGCACCGGCAAGAGCAAGAAGCTGGCCAAGCGCCAGGCCGCCTACAAGATGTGGCAGGCGCTGCAGGACAACCCGCCCGAGTCCTTCCAGCCCGATGAGGAGGTAACGTCCCTGCCTCCCTCTCCCTGTAGCGGCACGAGGAGGCACCGGCAAGAGCAAGAAGCTGGCCAAGCGCCAGGCCGCCTACAAGATGTGGCAGGCGCTGCAGGACAACCCGCCCGAGTCCTTCCAGCCCGATGAGGAGGTAACGTCCCTGCCTCCCTCTCCCTGTAGCGGCACGAGGAGGCACCGGCAAGAGCAAGAAGCTGGCCAAGCGCCAGGCCGCCTACAAGATGTGGCAGGCGCTGCAGGACAACCCGCCCGAGTCCTTCCAGCCCGATGAGGAGGTAACGTCCCTGCCTCCCTCTCCCTGTAGCGGCACGAGGAGGCACCGGCAAGAGCAAGAAGCTGGCCAAGCGCCAGGCCGCCTACAAGATGTGGCAGGCGCTGCAGGACAACCCGCCCGAGTCCTTCCAGCCCGATGAGGAGGTAACGTCCCTGCCTCCCTCTCCCTGTAGCGGCACGAGGAGGCACCGGCAAGAGCAAGAAGCTGGCCAAGCGCCAGGCCGCCTACAAGATGTGGCAGGCGCTGCAGGACAACCCGCCCGAGTCCTTCCAGCCCGATGAGGAGGTAACGTCCCTGCCTCCCTCTCCCTGTAGCGGCACGAGGAGGCACCGGCAAGAGCAAGAAGCTGGCCAAGCGCCAGGCCGCCTACAAGATGTGGCAGGCGCTGCAGGACAACCCGCCCGAGTCCTTCCAGCCCGATGAGGAGGTAACGTCCCTGCCTCCCTCTCCCTGTAGCGGCACGAGGAGGCACCGGCAAGAGCAAGAAGCTGGCCAAGCGCCAGGCCGCCTACAAGATGTGGCAGGCGCTGCAGGACAACCCGCCCGAGTCCTTCCAGCCCGATGAGGAGGTAACGTCCCTGCCTCCCTCTCCCTGTAGCGGCACGAGGAGGCACCGGCAAGAGCAAGAAGCTGGCCAAGCGCCAGGCCGCCTACAAGATGTGGCAGGCGCTGCAGGACAACCCGCCCGAGTCCTTCCAGCCCGATGAGGAGGTAACGTCAAGTTTTAATAGAAAATTATATACTTGACACATTGCAGTCCAAAGGTGTCGATTCATTGCATTGAAAAGGTGTGTGGTGTGTGAAAACTTGCCAAGTAACATCATTAAAAAGTACTGAAAATAATAAATGTTATCAGGAAACTGCTAAAAAAACCGGTGTGCGTTTCTCTGACTATTATAATTTTAGGTATTTCTATGTAACGTGATACTTATTCAAAATGTACCTTAAAAACTGCTGGAAATCAAGTGTGCATTCCTATAACTATTTATGATTTGAGGTATTTTTATGGAACTTGGTACTTATTCAGATCTCACTTCTTTTATAGGCGAAGCATTCCCATAGTATCGAACTTGGCAGCCTTTCACATTTATGTTTTTGATGGGATTGGAAATTACCTGTAAATTATTGACAAAAAAAATTTCTACAATGCAATTAAATACCGTAATAAGATATCAAAATCAAATGAACCGTCGAATGCCACAATACTAAATTTAATGATCCAAACTTACCCGTGCCATTGCCGACAACAGTTCACGTGAAATGTCAAGTTTTTTTATATTTTTGAATATTTCATGATATAATTAACTAAAAGCTTGCTGTGTCAAATTTACAGGCTTGGCCAGAAGTATTGAGCATATCTATTTTTTGTTTACAATTTTGATGTTAAGTATTGTCCCTATCATAACATTGTACAATCACGTAATATAATATTTGCGGCGACGTGACGTAATATGCGGAAACCGCAGCGTGTGAAAACCGCCTAAGTCGGTGCGACAAATTGCAAATATAATATCTTCAGCATACATGCCTATTCAGTTTGAATTAATTGATAAAATAACTTTTACAAATGCTCAATACTTCTGGTCAAAGCTGTAGATTTAAGTGTCCTCATGGCACTCAAATGGTTCTTCTAATCCACATGTAACTAACATAAACACTTTTCCAAATTGATTAACAGCCATGACGTGCGAGTGGCTCCTTTGTGTCGTTCTGCTATAAGCTAGCACTTGGCCAGGTGTTTTACTATCTTTCGGTCGGTTATAGACCCACAAGGGGTCGCTGAGGTCTGTTCTAGCCTAGAATTTACTGAGGGACAATATTAACTGCGAAAAGTATATTGCCAGCGTGTTGGAAGATATCGCGGGATTGAAATGTCTGGGAACATCTAAGGGTGCTTAAATGTGAAACTTGAATTGGAAAATCAAGGCTACTCCTGAAATTAATTTGTTTGCTTTGTTTACGTTTTATTTATATATTATTAAACTTATTTTACAGCTTAACTAGTATCTCGATATAGTATAGAATATTCAAATTTTAAAATTAATCATATTTATTAGGTAAAGTTTTTACATTTACTAATTCTTCTATAGAGTTTATTAGAATATACAGTTTATTTGAACTTGTAGAATGCAGTTATTACCTACTAGTTTTTTTGGCGATTTTAACCTTGCTTGCTTACTCAAATTAATTTCAAATTCATAAAAATGTACATTAAATAATATTTAATAAAAAAAGGATTTCCATGAGGAGTCTACAATCAGTCTTTGTATTACAAATACCCTGTGACGATGACTTTCAAGTCAAGCATTTTATTCTAGATCTGCCACCAATAGTCGTTGCAGAACATTTGTTCCCCAATGAATTCGCAGCTAAACTCTGTTTTATATACCAGAATGACGGTTTGATTGCCAAATCTACTACCTGATCTATCAAATTTAGGGTTTAAAATTATCCAGATGATTGTTCTAACTGATGAAAATATTTTTCCAACAGAAATTCCCTGTAAAAATCGATAAATATCTAACTATAATGACCTCATCCACCTTGTCATTTTTCTGTTGGAGCCTGGCAGATAATGCCTTAAAGCATTACGTCCGCCTTTTGTATGTTTTTTATTTCAATAAAGCTTTAAAAAATCACCATGATCCTTTAGAACCTTCAATGACAGGTAGTTGATCGGACAATCAAAGCGTCATTCCAACACTTGGTACATGAACCAGAGTTGACGTAATCGTGTTATGTTTTAGGGCGGAGTGGCGGCCCGCTACGCCGACCTGAAAGACAGTAAAATCTCCACACTGACAACCAGTCACAGCCACAAGGTGTCACAGTTCCACAAACACCTCAAACAGTCTGTCGGCCCTAACCTGGCCAAGTTGCAGGTATACCATTTTTCATTATTATGCATGGGTGTGATTGTTGTTGTGATAAGCTGTTATAATAGTACATTACTTACCAAGGACTGTAAAAGAAAGAAAGCCCGAAATCGCAGGTATTTGTGATGTGCGATAGAGGGCTTTCTTTTTTACTGCCCTTGGCGAGTACACAATTTTACGTCTCCACCTGGCTACATTATGGCTAGGTGTGACGTAAAAAGTAATAATGAACTCAAACTGTTATTAATATTCATAAACACGTTACTCACGTCATTTAGGTCGATTTTTGCTTGACATGTCATTATATCATTTTAGATGATCATTGTCAAGATTAAGAACGACTCGCTCTCGCCGCGGGTGTAATGACCACCACCATATTGATTATATATGTCAAGCAAAAATCAACCTAAATTAAATGAGTAAACCGTTAAAAATATTATTAATATGTTAGTCTCACGAGCCTTCTATACGGGCGGAACAAAAATACTGGCGATCCGTGTAAGGGCTTAATTGGTGACTTAGGTATTGCGACTGAGAAAAAGTAGTTTTGTTTTACGCGAAATAGTACATTACTTACCAAGGACTGTAAAATACAGAAAGCCCGAAATCGCAGGTGTTTGTGACCCGAGCCGCAGGCGAGGGTTTTAAATATGCGATAGAGGGCTTTTATTTTATTTTATTTTATTTAGGATCACCAACAGATATCATACATCATGCTTAATTAATTCATAGCTTAAGTTGATAACAGATAGATGTTTATCTAGTTATAGGTAACCACAGCTAGGCTAGGCTTTCTTTTTTACTACCCGTGGCGAGTACACAATTTTACGTCTCCACTTGGCCACAATGTGAGTTTTTCCGTACGCGGAGCGTGGAGACGTAAAATTGTGTACTAACCACGGGCAGTAAAAAAGAAACCCCTCTATCGCATGTTTACAACCCTCGCCTGCGGCTCGGGTCACAAATACCTGCGATTTCGGGCTTTCTTTCTTTTACAGTTCTTGTTAAGTAATGTACTATTAACTGTGGGGCACGTGGTTCCAGCCGGCCAAACCTCCATACAAAACCAAATATTTTTTGCGCGAAAAATGTTTTTTTTTTGTTTTCATAATGTGTTAAATAATTTATTTACAACAACAAACTAGTACATAAAATTACAACGAAAAATAAACTAAATTAAAAACTAAACTCGTTCCGGTGAGTGCCCGGAGCAAAGGTCCCTAGTATACTGGCGGAGTTACCGCGTCGTATGGCGAGGGATATTGTTCGCGCCAGGTCTCTTAGCCGGCGGGCTAGGGCCGCAACAAATGCTTTATAATTAGAATACGTTACCAATGATGCCTCTAAAACAATCACCAGCGTTTTTGTCACACCTTTTAGTTAAACAGTTTAAACACCTTTTAGTTAAGCTTGATCTGAATGAAACGTAACAACGATAATATTGATTTGCTTCTCCGCGTTATAATTACGTGCTCTCCGACTATTGCCAACCCGTTTTTCTTGCTTGCGTATTTTTTGCATGCAATAAATACGCAAAAAGTATAAGAGTTGGCACTAATGCCACGTTATTGTACCGCGGAAAACTAAAGCAATATTATCGTCATAATATGGACTTCGGAAAGTAAAACCGGTTTCAATAAATTACTGAACGAAATAAATTTTTGTTAACAGCACTAATCACTAGAAAAAAAACATGACTTGCCTTCAGGATTCAATTCTGAGATTATATGATGGTGTTCTCGATATATCACAAATCATTGTTGACGTTGTATGGCCCTGCTTACCGCGAATGACGTGAGCATGACTAGGGAATGGAACCGGTTAATATTTTGTATGAGAATTACCGGTAAATTACCGGTTAGCCGGTAACTTCTATGCAATTATTTACCGGCTTGCATTCCCTAAGCATGACGCACGTACAGAGGCTTCGTCACACCGGAGCGCGCGCCGGCGCGGCTCGCGGCTCGCCACCGAACGTATGCCGCGTCACGTTAAGCTGCGTTTTCACTTAGTGTTCTGAACAGTTCTGAGCGAGCATTCGTTCGTTCGGGATCAAAAAAGCAAAGACTACAAAAATGTTGCAATGAAAAACGATGCTTTTAAATACATTATGAAATGTACACCGCTGGATGTCATAAAGAAGATTGAATATATAACATAGAATAACTAATAGTATGTCTATAACGGCTTCTTGTCGAGATCTGAATCCCCGCTCCAGCGTTCAGGTGCAGCTAAATCGCCGTCCATGATCGCTGGTGAAAACGCAACTCGCTCGCAGTGAGCCAAATGTTCGGCAATCTTTTGCTGTAAACAATTGTTCGTTTTTTCATTAAGTGAAAACAGATGTTTTCTGTTTCGAGCGAACATCACCCGAACAGCAAACATTTGCTCAGAGCAAAATGTTTGCTCTGAGCACTAGGTGAAAACGCAGCTTTTACGACGCACCCCGGTGTGACGAAGCCTTTATGTTACTGGATACAAATCCAGTCATGCAATAAGTTATAGGCGATACCATAATACGCCTGCGTTGCAGTTGTAACTTAGAAGTCATGAAAATTTGTTGATTTGGGAATATTGAGTACACTACGATTATCTTTAGTTTACGATTGACACATGATTTTTATACATTTGATTTTCTACCTTGTCCTGATCATAAAGTCAGCATTACAAGCATTACACTATTTGGTGCCGTGTTTTAAATATTGATTTTATTTTGTTCGCGATTAGGTAGAATTTCAAACGGATAAAAACTACACTCGCGATCAAAAAAATCGACTCAAACTAATTTTTAATTTCATCGTTTAATATCTCAGGAACCAATCATGAGATCAAAAAAGCAACGGTACCATTTTAGAGCTAACAGTGTCAGCTTTCAATACGAGCATGTTTTTCAGGCGAAAAATTTCAGTTCATGAAAAACAAGCTAGCATACCAAGGAGGTGTAAAATTTGGGTGCAAAAATGACCTTAACAACGAAAGAAAAAACATTTTCATGAACGAATAACAATTTATTTTTATCTTTAATACCTGGTGTTACCACCAAAAACCTTTTTCACACATGCCATGCGTCTCTTCATTGACCTTATCAGCTTCCTGATGGTATCCTGGGGGCATGCTTCCCACTCTTCGTCCAAAGCTTCTTTCAGGGCCAAAATTGTTTCCGGAGCAGGATTGCGAGCTCGAACCTTGCGTTTCAGGTAATCCCATAAGTGCTCGATAGGATTTAAATCAGGACTCAGAGGTGGCCACTTCAGAGTCGGGATGCCAACTGCGTCAAGGTACTCCTTTGTGACGCGGGCGGTATGACAAGGGGCGTTGTCTTGCATGAAATGGAACCCCTCGTCAAAGAACCCGGCGTAGGGGACGACATGGTCTTGCAGGATGTCGGTGATGTACCTGTCTGCATTCAAACCACCGCCTCGACCCCCGCCATCAACAAAAACCAGCTCGGTCCGCCCCTCCATGGAAATCCCCGCCCACATCATGACGGAACCTCCACCGTAGGCGACTGTTTCAGCGAAGCAACACTGGGCGAACCTCTCTCCAGGTCTTCGGTACACCCGTCCTCTTCTGTCGCTGCCATGGAGACACACTCTGCACTCGTCGCTGAAGAGTACGCGGCTCCATTGGTCGTAGGTCCAATTTTCGTAGGTCGCCACGAATTCCTTCCGAGCGTCCCGATGCCTCTGAGTCAGTTTGGGCCCAGTAGCAGGTCTTCTTGGGGTAAGGTTGGCTTCCTTGAGTCTCCGCCGAACTGTTGAGGTGCTAACAGGCACAACCCGGTTCCGCATCAGGTCTTGCTGGATGGCAACAGCGGTACGGTGGCGATTACGAAGACTGGAGGTGGCGATGAAGCGGTCATCCCTCTCCGATGTGCACCGCTGACGGCCAGATCCTTGTTTCCGTTTCAAGGTTCCAAACCGACAAAACCGACGATAAACTGGAGACAGCAGACTGGCTTAAATTCAGCTGCTCAGCAACAGAACGCTGCGAGAATCCTCGATTCACCAAGGTGACGACTTCGGTGGCTTCAGCTTCGGTGGTATCCATTTTTCGAAGGTGATTCCGGTGTAAGATTGCGAGGAGATGTGCACTGGTCAACTTCTGATAAGCGAATGATAAGAAATAACCGGTTACACCGGTTTTTATTGGTCTCAAGAGGGCACAACTCGTGCATATCATAACCATGTAAAATGCCATTTTGTACAAAAACTGCGATAACCTAAAAACTACGCAACTGAGATCGATGTCTTTTACTGTTTTTTGTAGCTGAATAAATTCGTAATAAAATTGCATTCAAAGTTTTATTAAAATATTTCCCGCTTTCCGGAAATACGACCAAAAGTAAAAAATGTTGCTTGAGTCGATTTTTTTGATCGCGAGTGTATCTGTCAAGTTTTAACTAGCTTTGCAATACCTGTAGCTGGTAAGCTTACATGTATGCATGATAACGAAATTCGTTGTTTCACTGATATTATTTCGTAGTTAGAAACCGCTTTAGGAGACTTCCAGGAAAAGTCCACCGTTGTTCCGTACAAACGCGAATTTACTGATGATTGGTAGGTTTTGGAGTTCCTTTAATTAAGGAAAAGACAAATAATATAGTCAGTCATCTTCCAATGAAAATTTGCAACGATAAAAATAAACAGAATTATAAACACGCGTTTGTACGGGTCAGCTTGTGGAATTTATTAGCTCCCACATTCAATGTACTATTTAATCTTTCCAGGTCACTCCGTTGAACAACAAGGACTTCAACTTCGTACAGTTCTTGCAAGAGATCGCTTCCGAGCAGTCATTTGAAGTGACCTATGTGGATATCGAGGAGAAGTCCATGACCGGACGGTGCCAATGTCTGGTGCAGCTGTCCACATTGCCCGTGGCAGTCTGCTACGGCAACGGGCTCACCAGCAAGGATGCCCAGTCTTCGGCAGCCCAGAACGCTCTTGAGTACCTCAAGATCATGACTAAGAAGTGAATCCAACATCTTGCGACATCAACTCAGGCTAATGAAATTTCCTAATGAATTGGGCAGTGTCTTGGTAAAAAAATGTTATAATCAGTTAGATAATAAAAAATACAAGGATACAGGCGCGGTCCGAATGGGGTCATAGGGGACATACCCCCCCCCCCCCCCCCCCTCAATCATAAAAATCTTACATGTCAAATAGAAAAATATTTTAAAAATATACAAAATAAAGAAAAGGAATATATACCACGTTGTGACGTCACGCGGAGCTTTAATCTGTTAAATACTACAGATACATAATGAAATGGGATTATGACACTTGCCTATTGTTGCCATTGACGCTTTCCTGGTTGATGTCGCCAGGTTTTGAGTAAACGCTCCTTATCACCACTTCCCATTTGAATATGGCATAATACCAGGTGCCAGTAGCACTTCGGGCTATGCTTTATAACTGGCACGTTTGCAGTATTTTACTTGTGATTTTTTTTTTTTCAAGTTATTATGGCGCTAGAGGTGTATTAATTATATTATTTATTTATGAAATTATTCCGCAAGTGACTCCTCACTTGTACTATTACTGCCAACGTGCGAGGGTAAATCGCATAGCCCGTAACATTATGAAACAAAGTATGGAGTGGTCATATAACATAATACAAGCTATACTTTGCATAGAATTAGTGTAATTTTCCCAGCGTGGAAATTACTTAAAAAAATATATAAAAAAATACAAAAAAAATATAAAAATATAAAATGTAAAAAAAAGTGTGGATTATAATATTTCCAGTTTAATATTCAGCATTATTCTAGGCATGTTTTTGAATTCATATCTAAAACAAGTTATTATCAATGAAAAAAAAAACTAAATTTTAGCTTTAATGTACCTATATTATAGTAATCATGGCAAAGCCTATCATATTTTTTCCTTAACAGAATCTTTACAAATGTTATGTTTAAGGTGTGTTTTGAAAATCAACATGCTGAGCATTAAACGGAAAATGAATTCTCAGCTAGTAATGTAATGTCTTGTTGGGTTATTCCAACCCGTTACCACCAACTTATTACCGCTGGTAACAGTTGGGAATATTCCCAGTGGTGTCCAGTAGTAAACCAGTAACAAGTTGGTGGTAACAGACGGGAACGAGCCGTCTCGTTGAACCGCCCGGCCTTTGCTTTGTAACAAGCTCCCAGATGTGGTCCTTTACTTGAACTGAACTAGAACTTCTTACAAAATGCAAGGGTTGGATTCTGCAGATAACTAGTGATGGCAGGATCGCGATCGATTTTAGTTTTATTATTCCCAACTGTTACCATTCTTATTCCCAACTGAGAACTACCAGTGGTAACAGATGGGAATAACATTTTTAGTTGTATTTTAAACCAGTCACTGAGGTTTTCTTTTGAACGCATGATGGAAAACTTTGCAGGGAAGCTGAGAACTATGTGTAAGAGTGAATATAATCACTGATATTAGCGGTTGCGGAGTTAGGGATCCCTTGCCTGTGAAAATGGGCATTATTTTAATGCAAAGTATAGAGGTTGTAACATTTCTAAATGTTCAGCATCGTCGTTGGTGCCTCGGACGTTTCGGCACAGACGAGGGTTCTGCGCGCCGAGTTTCTTTTAAATTGAATGGTGTCTGCCATCTGCTGTGTCCACTGTTCAAGTTGGAAAAAACTAAAGAGTAAAGGATTGGAGTTCTGTTCAACCAAGACCGACTAAATATCGTTCAGTCGCCATAAGTAGCTACACGCGGAGGTGTTCAAAATAATCTTGACACTATATTTTTAAGAGAAAAGTGCTGGTTGCGTGGCGATAAGACTTTCAATTGGAAGTCTGCCCTGTCTCGTACAGCTGAGTTTTTCGGAACTTATGTACGAATTATTAGATATTTACCATTCTTTTCGGTGAAAGAAAACATCGTGAGAAAACCGAACCTAATCCCAACAAGGCCTAGTTTCCCCTCCGGCTTGGAAGGTCAGATGGAAGTCGCTGTCGTAAAAACTATTGCCTATGCTTTTTAGTGGGATTAGGTTGCCGGGAGCGTGTGTACATCATTTTGAACAGCTCACCAGCCTAGCTACTTCTTCTGCCGACTGTACTCCCAGATGGGTGTAGTTGTTTATTTTTGTGTTTAGTGAGTCTTGGTTTTACTTCTTGTGATTAATCGCAAGGATTTAACTATTGTAGGATATTGTCACTATTGTGAACACTTTGAATTCATATTTGCATAGATGTACGTTTTCTTTATTTTAAAAGCAGTAATATGATTTTGTCAATGCACTGTTTGCTCTAATTGCAATAAATTTGGATGTTGCTTAACTACGTATTCCGTTTAATTTACCACCTACCCTAAATGGATATCTGTGTGGTCTATTCTATTCCATTCGGATCTAAGAAATAGTGTAAACAGAAACTTCCATGAGTCGGTAATTCGACCAATCACTACATAGTGATGAGTTTTTTAAATAGATAGTGATTCAAGAGGAAGGTTTATATGTATAATACATAATATAGTAGAGAAATACTGATGATTTTAGAGGTTTCTAATGTGATGTCGTAAATGAACCCATTTTTTGCGCTTAAGGCGGAATCAGACGGTTCATTTTTCGTTCATTTTTATGTTTCATTCCGCACCTTTCACCCGAAGTGACACGTCTGATCATAAAGTGAACCAAAAGTGCCGAACAATCACCCGAGGTTCACTCGGATGAATGTTCATCCGAGTGAACCGTCTGATTCCGCCTTTACATTGCAAACGCTGGCTGAGTCCTATTCGAATAATGTACTACAGTATTGTACATCTTAAAAAGGTCTACAAAAAAGTCGCGATGGTATATGTCTTATCTCTTAGGGATAACCCACAATAACCATTTTTTATCCCGGGCGAAGCCGGGGCGGGTCGCTAGTGACAAATATTTTCGTTTACATTATTGATTCATCATTTTCATCAAGGATAATAATATACTCATTGGATATAGCGTCTCCAAAATCGGCTTAAAAAAGTAATCTTAAGTATTTGCTCATGAGCATGACTCAAAGGCAGCTGTTGCGTTCTTTTCAAGTGAATGTTCTGCAAAGACACTGCAATTCCAACCATCTTCAACTTCTTCAAGCCGGTACGGAGACGATATCCATATTAGACCTTAGAGCATTCAACCAATGACAGACATGGCTACTCCGGATTGAATGTTCTAAGATATAGAGTATATAATATAGACAGTAATAGTGGAAGGCGTACGAGCCGTATTCCAAAGAAAAACTGCAAATCGATCTACTGTTGAGCCAACTCCCAAAATCCCTTAGGAGGGGAGTGCTAAAGTCATATTATTTTTTGTATGGGTAAAAAAATTTTTTTTCAGAGACCTATCGCGTGTGGTGTGTGTGGTATCATATGAAAGGGCTTTTTGATGCGTTTTTAAAATTATACCACATCCTTACATTTCTGCCCTTTTTTTTAATTAAAACAAAAATAATTTTCCAAACATACCATGTTTGGGCTCCTCCCAATACTTTTCCCATACAAAAATTTTTTTTTTTAAGAATTGCAAAAAAAATTTTTTGACCTCTAGTATGCGTGTGCACTTAACGTAGTGTTATATTCTCTTTGCGTGTGCAAAACGGCTAAACTACATCGATTTACTGGTTTTTTTGCGTACACCTTCCACTAAAAGCCAGGAACAGGATTTCGTTGGTCATCGCATCCCATCTGAAGTGGTTGAGAATGTTATAATGAAGCCACATGAAGATCAGCTTCCGCTGTTGGTTAAGGAGCGGGAGAATTAAATGGCTGCCCACACACCCAACTACAGAGCAGCAGCTAGCCTTCACGAGGCTTCATTACAGTCAGCAGCAGAAGTAGCTTAACGGGCGAGTTGTTCAAAATGAGCTTCACACGCTTCTTATTACTTATCTAGCTTATTTTGAATACCTCACCCGCTTTGCTAGTTGTGATGCTGACTACCTACATAGCTATTACTTATTAACCACTTCACAATTCACAAGTTATCGCCTGGGACGCGATTGATCATGTGATCCTGGCTTACGGCCTATCTTTATGGATACAGCGCCACCAATTACCTACCGGCTGCAGTGTATGTCCAATAGTGTACATTCTTGAATAATTACGGTAGGTACATTTTGAGTTATATAATACAGCGGTAGACAAGATGCAATATTTTTATTCTAGCTTTAATTTGAAAGAATTGCACGTAGAATAGACCACGAGTGTATTAAAAAATGAAAATACTATAATAATTTATAGTAAAAAATTGCTGTCACAAACTAACAATTTCAATTTTCGCGACTAAACCATGAAGTTAAATACAATCTGGAGATCATACTTCGACCACAAAGTGAGGCCGAAAGAGAGGGTAATGTGGGGGGCTGCGTCTCATTCTAAGTAGGGTGACCATATGTACTATGATCAGGGAGGGAACAGTCGCTCGGTGGGAACAGTGACTCGAATGTGCTGTGCGAGAAACAGAAAGAGCTTTATGTCTGTCCTCTACATCAATCGGAACCGTTCCGTACCCTACTATAATAATTTATAGTAAAAAATTGCTGTCCCAAACTAACAATTTCAATTTTCGCGACTAAACCATGAAGTTAAATACAATCTGGAGATCATACTTCGACCACAAAGTGAGGCCGAAAGAGAGGGTAATGTGGGGGGCTGCGTCTCATTCTAAGTAGGGTGACCATATGTACTATGATGTAGGTATGTGGGATTGGGATAGTATGAAGATAAATATAAAATATGCTTGTCGTCTAGTAAGTATTGTCCAGAAAGAGAAGTCTCAATGAGTTCATATGGGAACATACATTCTACTGACTTAAGGAGCTGGCCACTTCAGATACGTTGGCGCAATAATGGGAGCAGAGAACCCCTCTAATTACTTTACTATTTTAAACTTATTGCTAGATCCAGGCATCTGGCAGCTATTTATCGGAGGACGTCAGAGTGACAGACCAGCAAAATATTTCAGTTAATAGGTAAAAACTGTCGAAGCCTATCGCTAATATAATAACAAAAAAGTAAAAACATTGCGTATCGCTACGGAAAAAAAACAGTAGGTAGGCGACAAACAATACATTAACGTAACATCATTTTGCACTATTTTCCCCCAACAGAAACTCCTGAAAATGATATAATCTTATTAATTACATGATACTGCACTGCATCAAACCTAGAACTGTAAGAAATTTATTTCTTACAACTCGTTTGCATAACAACGATGAACAATTGCCAGATGTCCGCGTCTTAAAATAGGTGATAGTTAGTGTAGCAAACTAAAACTAAGTAAGTACAGGGGATTCGTGGCTCTCTAGTGAGCAATAGTTTGCGTCATATCTGATGTGGACAGTTCTCCGACTTTAATATACTTAAAGGTAAATAAAGAAAACATCAATACATCAAACTGCTCAATGGTTGACTGGAAGAGATCTCTTCCATGTACAAATATTGTATATTCTTCCTGTTCCATTTTTCTTTGTTGTACAAATGTTGTACTATAAAGTATATTTTAACGGCCTAGTCGGTAGTGACCCTGCCTATGAAGCAGGAGGCCCCGGGTTCGAATCCTGGTCAGGGCATTTATTTGTGTGTTTATCACGGATATTTGTTCCTGAGTTATGGATGTTTTCTATGTATTTAAGTATGTATATATCTATTACATATATCGTCGTCTAGTACATACAACACAAGCCTTATTGAGCTTTCTGTGGGACTAGGTTGATTTGTGTAAGATTGTCCCATAATATTTATTTATTATACTGCCACACTACCATTTTTTGTATGGCCTTGTGCCATTTTAGGACCCTTTCGAAAGGGCCTAAAACGACCCGCGGGCCACTCCTGTCCTGTGTAAGTAATACTTAGGAACAGACCATGTACTTATGTACATTTCTGTAAAAACAGCAAAACCGACCCGCAGCTTGCCGACATCATAGTCACCCTATTGTTTGACAATCTTAACTTGTTGTTAAATCGTAAAATTGAATGATTGTGGATTACCGGTGAAAGGAAAGTCTACTTTATTGTAAAGTCTCACCCCTGCACCCTTTTACGCAACATATCTTGACCATTTTTACTTAAAAATGTTGTTACGAAATGTTGTTGAGCTGAGCGGCGTCATTTGAAATAATATCAGTGACATATTATGTCAGTGATGGGACTGATGGGATGGGGATACCAGACCGTATTTTAAATATTACAAAACTTACTACTGTCTGCAATATTAATTGCAATTCTTTAATTTAATGAATGAATAATATTTACGACGTAAAAAAATTCAAAGCAGCTAAAAGGGAACAAAGTATTAATTCAAAATCTTGCAATAAATTATTATAAGTAGGAAGTAACTTCTAGTGTGTTACTAAAATAAACACAGTATTTACATTACATTTTACATCTTAACACAAATTGCACTATACTATATAACCAAAATAAATGTATATAAATAAAACCATATTGGTAAGTTTCATAAGTTGGCAGCATTGTGCGAGTGAGACACCGCCCCCTACATTATGCTCTCTATCGGACCGTTTTTATTATTTTTTACTAGTGACCTATGAACGACTGTTTTGCTCGGTAATAAGGTTCAACTGTGGTTAGGGGAATATAGTAAAAGTACTATCCGGATTGTATTCTGATCCGTGGCTCTCTATCGGACCGTTTTTATTACTTTTTACTAGTGACCTATGAACGACTGTTTTGCTCGGTAATAAGGTTCAACTGTGGTTAGGGGAATATAGTAAAAGTACTATCCGGATTGTATTCTGATCCGTGGACTAAACGGAGCTACAGTCCTTGTGACGTCACTCATGTGTGTCAGTGTCACTCGCCATAGTCGTGATATTTACGTGTTTAAGGTGTTCATCCTCACACCCTGGAGCCCAAAGGGTCGCGCACAGTACGGTTCAAGAGGAATTTCCTCCCACGAACGCTGCGGCTGTGGAATGAACTCCCTGCCGAGGTTTTCCCAGCGGGCTACAGTATGAGGTTCTTCAAAAAAGGAGTGAATAGGTACCTAAAGGGTAGGCAACGCGCATGTGAATCCTCTGGGGTTGCAGGCGTCCATAGGCTACGGTAACTGCTTACCATCAGGTGGGCCGTATGCTTGTTTGCCACCGTCGTAGTATAAAAAAAAAAAAAAAAAATTTGTTCATCCTTGGTTCTATGGATGGTAGAAGGTAAGGATGACAATCTCTATGGTGCAAAGGTGTCCGTCAAAAGGCGTTCAATTCCGTCATATGAGATTGTCATCTTTTACTATACCATCCATAGTTGTCAAAACAGGAGCGACGTCACCAGACGATGATTGGTGGACTAAAAAACGTTCCGTTTCACACTACTTCAAATCGTAATTATTGTTTGAAATTAGTATAAATTAAAGTAAAAACGTTTTAAAAGCTATTGTTTTGTTTTTTCAACATTTTGATTACAAAATAATGGTAAATATTATAGCTGCATCTTCCCTTAACGAATAGGTACTACGAAATAAGAAAAGAAGTAGCATAGTAAACAAATAATCCAACTGAAGTAGCGCCGCTATAGGTACCTAATACGTTCCCAAGCTCAACAGTTAACACACCACAACGATATTGTATGATATTGTACCTACTGTAAGATGCGTTACGACAGCAACACATACTTTAATTAGTTATTAATTTGCGGACACACTTCACATTCATTAATAAAACGATAAATATTTCTTACCTACTGTAAGATGCGTTACGACAGCAACACATACTTTAATTAGTTATTAATTTGCGGACACACTTCACATTCATTAATAAAACAATAAATAGTTCTACATTTCTATTAATCACCATCAATTAAATTAATTTTATTTAGGTCTAAACGTCTTTTTTCTTACAAACTTAAACTGACACAGCTTGGCGCGTCGTGCACCTAGATTAGTATGAGCCCGTTGTGAGATCACCCAAGGAGCTGATCGCACTGGTGACTCGTATTTGTCTTCTTCGTCTTTTGATAAACACCAAGTTTCTATTTCTTTAGGAGATTGTGAATAATCAGCAGGGCAGGTATTGAAACTATCTTCGATATTTTCCAAATCAACATGGTTATAAAATTCTTTAGTTTCTTGACTTGCTATTGGAGAATAGACTGGCTCATTGTCGCTAAAATCAGGAGGCGGAGCAATTATTTCAGAAGCTTCACTGTCTTCAGTAAAGTATTGTAAAAGTAACTTTGGATTAAACATACTTTCGTCTTTCATGTCCCTTGGATTAAACGTTTCGTCTTTTAAATCTTCTATAGGGTCTAATTTAAAACTGTGGACTGAAACAGGTGATTCGAGAGATCTCTTCCTTGTTTTCGGGGTCATATTGATATTATTTGGTTCACACAATTCTAGGTTTACTGTTTTTGGGGTCGCATTGATGTTCATTGTTTCTAGATTTACTGTTTTGGGGCTCATATGTGCATTATTTGGTTCATACGATTCTAGATTTTCTTTATTGTCAGTTTTTATTCTTTTAGCTGTTGGAATATGTTCTATCTGACTATCATATGTTGGTTTATTGGCATTTGTTAAATTTGATAACGACAATTCAATATCTATAGCATTAATTTCGCTAATCTTAAATGGTTTTCTAGACTTGGATAGGCTATGGTCATTAGATTTAAAGCTAGCTGTGTCTACTCTTTTATTAATTTTGCTGATAGTCGATGTAGTTGTTTCAGGTTTACTGAAAAAAAATAAACAATCATTAGAAAAATAGTTAACTCATCTATTGAATAATTAAATTAAATGGTAGATGGACGTTGTTAATACTTACACTAATATTTTACTGTATTTTTGCAAAATATTGCCAATACTGTTATTTGCTGCAAAATATTTTGGTTTGTCTTCGATAGCTTCTAAATTACTTCGTCTTGCATCAGTAGTTTCGTTTATATTACATCTATTGTTAACAACAACATCCTTTTCTACAGTATTACTTTTTGGAGCGGCTTTTACACAAAGACTCGAAGATTCACTGTTTTGTTGTGGCCTCGTGTCATCGAATTGTTCATAAGTGTTTCTAGTGTAACCTTCAATCGTCGTATTAATTGTGTCCCGTCGTTGAGTGATATGTTTTGGAGTGGCCTTTTCGCTTTGGTGTGTAGATTTACTCTTTTGTATTGGTCTCATGTCGTCACGTTCTTTATTAGTATCTGCTTTGTATCCTTCATTTCTATTAGTTTTGTCCTGTTTTACTATTTCTGTTACATCTACATCGACCTTTAGTTTTCTTGTAATTCGAAGTTCGTGATCGGGAGCATACTTTTTCGTGCAGACATCTACTTTCGTTGCAGTGTAAGAGAATCGTTTGAAGTATGTTTCGTCTTGATTATTAGAATGTTCATGTTTTTCTTGTTTGACCACAAGTTCTTTATCCGGATTTTCATCACTAGCGTTTGGACGATTCAGAAAACTATCAGGCTGATTAATGTTGCTTACGAAATTTTCGTTATTTCCCAAAGTTTTTAAATTTTTACTAGGCTGAATAGCTCGCACTTGTTCGGTTAGAAACAGATTAGTGTCATTTTCATTATAGTTTGATGGACCAGTGTGATGTTTGTTTTGACACGCATTCATCATTTTGTTTACAAGCTTATCATTAAAAGTATCTTGACCAAATGCATTTTGACGATCAGAATACGTTATATAAGAATGAAGCTTGCTTGATTGTGGGCTATGTCTTTCCGCGATAGTTTCAGCTTTATGATATGGCACCAAAGCGTTATTGCATGTTGCCATCGTTTCTAATGACTTAACTTGTATGTTTTTGTCCCACATAATGTTAGAACTGTTTGAATTAGCAAACTTTTCAAAACGTTCATTAGGACGTGTAAAAGTATAGCATGTCCTAATCAGATTCTGTTGTGTAGGTTGGTTATATTCAATACTATACTCAGGCTTATTAACTTCTTGCATGTCCATTTGGTTGTTTTTCATATTTTGCTCTATTTTGTTAAGACCTATGTTGTTAGAGTGATCTTGAGTTTTACCGTACTGGTTGGATTTTAAAGTCGCCACACTCTTCTCATAGACTTTTTCCAGTTCAAGATTGTCAGCACTTGGATTAGTTATAGTCTGCATCGTCTGAGCCGGTAAGTTTATATTCCGTGCAAAGTCACAGCTGTTATGGGTTTTTACTGGACTATTTTGATCACGCGTTGCGGCGTTTAGCGGCATATTGGGTGATACGCGATTTTCATAACAGTTTTCATTTTCTTTAATCGTGTTATTTTCTTCTGTATCCACTTTGCTATTTGTCGTTGTTTTTCGGTCGGATTTAGTTAAACCAATACTAGTATTATTTTCTTGTGTTTCCTTATGATGGTTAAATTCTAAAGTTGGCATACGTTTTCCAATTCCTATTCCTATTGCTAAGTCAACATTGTTTTCTTTTGGTTCAGTTACACTAATAGTTTCTAATTTATGTGCTGTTATACTCTCATCTCTCGTAAAGTAGGAAATAGGTGCCAAGTTTTCTGACATATCTTTATAATATGTAATTTGATTTAATGTTAAGTGTGCACTTAGCTGCGCAGTTGGGTTTATTGTGCCATTATCATTATTTTCTTCTGGATTTTTGTTTTCTAGTGGATTCTCACACATATCCATATATATTTTGCCATAATCTTCAGTTTCTTTAACAAATTTGTTAAAATTTTTGTTGATAGTATGTTCTTGGTTGTCTTCGTATAAAATGGATTTTACAGTTGACGCAATATTTAAGTTAACTTCTGGCAAGTCAACATTCTCACATAAATCATAGTTTTCATCATGTAAACGTTGTTCGTGTCTAACAGTATCTTGCATGGTGATTAGACTTTTAGTTTCACCACACTGCACTCTGTCATTGTCTACTTTACTGTTAATATTGTCTTTTCCGGCAGGCAGATCTTTTTTAACAAATACTTCTGGTAATTCCTCGCGCATTGAATCATCAAGCAGCTCATCAACTACTGGCGCTGTATGTTTCGCTCTGCTTTGAGCCCGCTGTAAGAACTTATTTATTTGAGATTTAATAGCATCAGAAAACCCACTATCAATGGTTTTATCAACACATTTTTCGGTACTATCATCAGCAGTGTTCGCTTTCTTTTCTATTAAATCCATAAAGCTGTAATTGGATTTCAATTTTTTACGTTTGGTAGTATCTTTGACACATCGACTGGATTTATTAATATTCATATACTTAGATTCGACTTTTTCATGCTCTGGAATTGATCTTACATTGGAATGCACGTTAAGCATGGTCGGAATAGTAGTCTCGGGGGCATTATTATTCTGAATATTATTAGTGACTGTATAATTTCCGGAAATTTCAGATTCTATCTTTCTCAAAATACTGTCAATCTGTGAATCATCTATGTAGTCGTCATCGTCATTGATGATTATTTCTTCAAATGTGTCGGCTACCACATTTTTAGTCAGATCTATCGTAGGACATTCCACTTCTTCTTGCTGCTTTTGGCTTCTGTTCACTGCAAATTCGGTTCTATTATATTGGTCATCTACACTACCTTTTGTAAGATCCACTGTAGGACTTTCAACTGTCACTTTGTTAATTTCTTGGTTGTTCTCTGAAAATCTGGACCTATTTTTGCTTTCCAAGATATCATGTATGACTTTTTTAGACATTTCCACTGATTTGTCTACATCCGTCTTTAACGTTTTTGAAGTTTTACTGAACGACTCTTTCAGTGCCATAAGTTTTTGTGTCATAGTATATTCACGTTTCTTTTTTTCTTTACATTGTGTAATGTCAGTATCATTTTTCCGCTTTCTTTCTCTATACACATCTGTAATGGCAGTTTGTTTAGTCGCAACATTCTGTCTGGGTACGTTTGAATCAGACCAAAGAAAATGTTCACTTTCGCGTAATGCTTGTGGTTCCAGATCAAGGAATAAATAGTCAGCTTGCACATCGATTCCAACTAAAATAAAGGAAATTGTAATGTTAAAGATTTATCTTTAATATATCTATTATGTATATCATCGTTTAGTACCCACAACACAAGCCTTATTGAGCTCACTGTGGGGCTAGGTTAATTTGTATCAGACTTCACAGAAATCTGTATTGAATAAAACTCCTTACCTATTGTGGAACTCACGCAGTGGATCAGTATTTTATGTTCGCTACTTAGTTTTCTTGTAACTTCGTATCTCATAGTTCCATCGTAGACGCTGATGAAGTCCTTGTCTCTGGAATAATAATTTGTCAAATAAAAAAATTTGAACCACTGAACCACGGAGTATCCCACTGTGCCTCGGCATAAAACATCATCATCCTCCTAGCGTTTGTCCCGGCTGCTTGCCACGGCTTTATCTCTTGGAGCCTAGGGTCCGCTAGGCAACCTAAACCAAGATACTGAAGTAGGCGTCCCGAATACTCATTGCTAAGAGCCGGAGTTTGAACCCGAGACCTCCGGATTGGAAGTCTGACGTCTTACCCCCAGGGCTTCTTGCCGCGGCATATAACAATTGAGAAGATAAAGCTCACGACACGCTCGAAACGTCAGGAAAATATTAAAAGTAAGTCCCGTTTTTGACAAAACAATAAGGAAATAAAGGTTTATAAAACAACAAGTTTAAACAAAATCTGTCTTACGTGAACCGAGTCAGCAACAACAAATGATTCTCCGAATCTCCAACGACCAGATAACTCCTGTGACCGTCTCCTGCAGTAAGCTGGTCCATATTGTCGAATAGATAAGCGTGGTTCAACAGTATCAGTTGGATGGATACTGATCGGGCGTCGATTGGTGTTACCGTTAACTGGTATTTTGGGAGGAGACTAACTTGCTTTCGTATTATGTTTCCAGCTGGGGGACCTTTGTTCATTATCTAAAACGTAAATTTACCTATTTTATATCAATAAAACTCCTAACATTCACTTATCATTGTTGATATGGCTTCTACCTAAACTTGTGTGTGGGGGGGGGGGGGGGGTCAGAACACATTGCCTTAGAATCGATGATTACGACGAAGGAAAGGTTATACACTTCCGCAAAGCCAAAATTGAAACCATTGCTGTAATTATTTATGCTCAGCATTAAATTTCTTTTCGACTGGTAGGATGATGACGACTTACGGAACAGAAAACATGCTTAGCTGACCGCAAGACCTCAAGTAAATTAGAAAAGGAAACGGAGTTTACAAAAACTATTTAATAAAAATAAAAAAAACATTTATCTAGTTGGGATTGGGAGATCCACGTTGTGAGCGATTACGATGGTCAAAATAAGTCGTTTGAATAATATGGCTTACCCTTTCCAAGTCCCTAGGATGCCTTTCTTCCAACAGCATAAAGCTAGTAATCCCAGCGCTGGCCAGCAATGTACTGAACGTAGCCCCGATACCTCTCAGCTGTTTGCTCACGTAAAGAGAGTTCTCCCACAAATGTGCCTCGATGCATTTGGATAATATGATCGAGTTTAGAACGGCTAAGAAGTTTTGCGGAAATGGAGGCATTTCTGGACGTGTTACGTATTTTACTAAACCTGGGGAGTAACAAAAAAAATCATTTTTATTTACAGGAAGTTTCTGTTACACGCTACGAGGGATACATGCATGTCATGCTATTATACATTTACCATATGATCTACCCCAAAATGGAGAAAAAAATCTGCTAAGTAATCAAAACGATGTTGGACGTTTTCTATGCGACTGCATTTTTTTATTTGAGGGTTGGTCCAGTGTAAAAAGTTGTCCAGCATGACTCATGAGGTCATGAGACACTTCACACTTCATATGGCTAAACGTTGACTAATCAGCTACTTATTCGGCCGTGGCCTTACTTCGTATGAAAAAACAAATGACAGACGAGAATCAATCAATACTTTTTCAAAAAAAAATGAACTAGGAAAAACACAGCTACTAACATTTGCAAACTCTGGATGCCGTTCTCATGATTTTAACAGCTTCTTGGTTCAACGCTGGTTCTGGGATATGAAGGCACCCTAAAGTAGCTTGGATGACGCTGCAAAATGGACATGGTAGCAAAATTTTATTGTAATGTCAAGGTTTCAAACAAGCAAGAACAACGAGCATAATTAAGAATCAATAATTTATGGTTAATAGAAAAAAAACCGGATACCAATGGACAATATGGGCATTGATACTACCCATTTCTGTTTCTTTTTATTTACCAAATGGGACTAATCATAGAGTGAGTTATCTTTTCTTTAGCTTAGGTATTTAAAAAAATAATGCAACAATAATGTCGATCTGCAAATCATCTATGATCTATGGTCATTGTTTTTTTTCCAATGCGTCGTCGGCTACAACATTTCCATTAACTTCTTACTTCTACCTTTTCCATCAAAAATAAAGCTTACCAATTCAATTTCATTTGTCTCGTGCTGATCTTGCCTTTCATAGGGAAGCGAATAGTGACTGCCTTGTTATTCCTATTGAGCAGATTGAGACAACGTCTCTCATCAACTCTGAGGTGCATGTCGGAGAGCTCATGACTTTCGCAAACTAGCCATAGCAGGCGCTCTAAGGTTTCTGAGCCTTCTATCTGTAAGGAAATAATGAAATATCTGCGTGAACTAAGAACAAATTTTCCTACCCAGTTGCTCTGCGGTGATCGAAAACATCGAGAGGAAACCAGCAAACATTTGGAAAGAAATTCAAAGGTATGTAAGACTTCTCAATCTACATTAGGCTTGAGTGGGGACTACAACCCGTAACCTCTTATTAGACGAGTACCTAAATATACTGCTGCAGTCCTTTGTCTTGGCAAGTAGACGTGCCCCACCAGTTGCCTGGGCTCGATTCGACATGGCATAACTGACAGTCGCTTGCGAGACAACTATGATATCACACTTTTGTGACAGTTGAAATCGGGGTGGAATCACTCAAGAGTGATATCTAAAATGGTGGCCATAGCCATAGACAAAACGCTCTAGCGAGACCTACTGACAGCTTGACAGTTAGGTGTGGACAAGGGTGGACAGAATGGATATCACTCTATCCACTAGCGATACAAGTGTGACATCCACGTTTCACAGTTTGGCATGTCGAATCGAAGCCCAGGTGATGTATTTACCTTCATAATGTTCTTCATGGTTTCCACATCCATGTAAAACATGGACATCAGCCGACCAGCTTCAGTAGATTCAATGCAACTCGCCTCATCCATTGTAATTAGGCCCGAACTTGCCAAACTGTTCATTGCTTTTACGCATAGTTCTGCAACAGGGATTATTTGAAGGGGTAAAATATAGATTTAGTGGCCTTATTTGTCTATTCTATTCCAAAATGTAGCGAATATTGTCGATGTTAATAGGTAGTTACACTCGAAGCGAGAAATTTTGATAGGTACACTTGAAAACCCCAACGATAGCAGTTTTGGGCGCTGTAAATTTCGACTAGAAATTAGCCTGCAATATAATTTTGATCTGAACAGTATGTTTTTTGACCTGTAAGTAGAGTGCAGAAAAGATTTTTTTTTTGTTTTTCTTGCCTGTGTTTGACCCCAGGGACATTGGATTCTGGGTAATTGATTATTAAAGTGCCGATCGATCAATAGACTCGCAGGTCCTAGGTACCACAGCTGACCGAACTATTTAGTGCGTCAGTCAGCTCGCTTTTTATCTTCCAACTCCTTGGGTCCTACTTATTAGTCTTTCGATAGTTTTACATTGAAAATTTGTTCAATTACATTTCTCGGCCTATAAATATACCTTTAAGGCACTATTTGGCATTCGCCTATCCCATCAATGCTATTCTTACAGGAAGGGTCAAGAGTCAATCCGAACATGACTAATAAGGAAAAATTCCAGCATTACGTTAATATTGCGACCTAGCAGAGAATACGAAGATGATCAGCATTATTTATAAACTATTAAAAGAGCTAAGGCTCATTACGGCAGCGTCTTCGGAAACAATTTACAAAGATTAATTAATCACCTCCGATCAACCAGTATAATGTAAACTTTGAAGCACAACAAAGTTCTTCAAAGGACATCTGCTTGTTAAATCGATATCCCCTATCCACAATTCTAAAATGAGACTCGCAACTCGAAGCCTAAAGTACCTAAACGAAGGAAAAACAGCGGTTATAATATTTTGAACCACTTTACTCGTTTTAGAATTTATTTGTCTATGATCAGAACGTAAGTAGTTACGCTACGTTAAAAATGATCAGAGTTATTTCTAGTTTATCAACTTAACTATTCCTTTGTCTAACTCGAAGAAAGCGATGGTATCTGGTGATAGTCGAGTGGTAACAGCAACAGCTAGTTGCTGTGTGTTAGATTCCTGGCATCCTGATCAGCTTTTCAAAGCTTATGTAGGTATTTATTTTTTCGATAGCTTTTGGTGAATAGGAAACAAGTCTAGTTTTCTCTCGTAGTATATATTGAAACATGAATCAATGTCAGCGGAAAACGTCCACTGGATATAGGGATAGGCCTCCCCGAACAATTTTGTCGACTGTCAATTGTGTTGCTATCATTCAACAGATACAACAGAATCTTAACTAGACCAATAGAGATGAGACCATCTTGTTAGGCGGTTTTTCCCCTCTTCAGGATCTTCTATTTCTGCTTTAGCAAGCAAGCATTTATTTTTTACAAAAGTGATTAGATAGTCGAAAAAAATTTCAGCTCGGTGACGATGCAACCAAGAATGCTCAGATGAAGGAGTTGTAGATCTCAAGTTATAGTTGAGACTAGCTTGTACTAGTCAATGTGACTTGTGAATGGTAGCAGAAATACCTCAAGTAAAGGGCAGGCCATAACAAGGTATAACCGCAAATGGTAAACGCGTAGATTGATGTCGTCTGATTATTCCATGGAATTAATATGTCGATCGAATAACTGAAGAGCGGTTGCTTCACGGATATGTCACAACCATGTCTGATCAAAACTGTGTTTGCTTGTTAAAAAGTCACAATTAACTATTTTTCAGTTATAACAAATCTAAATTACTATTGTTTCAATAATTATGAATTTCACATATCCAAAAAAATTCTCCCTATTTTGACCGTCCGACCGAAATCGGATTTGTTAATTATTTTCCTTCATTCGAATCCAGGTAACACCCTCAGCCATCTCGTATATCCAATCTGCTTGGAATCTTGCAATGGGAACATTCACGCTTGCGTGGTAAGCGATTACATTATCGCTTATTAGACGTCGATAAATGCTAAGGATACGCCATCCATTAGTAGGCGGATGTATGTATTCAAATTAGAGCAAACTGATAAATTATGTATTATGTGTGTCTTTTATTCAAGTAATTCTGATAGTTCTCTAACTCTAAATAATGCTTGCCTATGGCATTTTTGTGTTCGGTGTTTTTGTTTGAAGTTTTTTTTTCGTCGGTTTATCTGTTATTAGACATACGGCCACATTAAACGACCATGACCACTACATACGATACAAAAATACAAGATTATTGCAATAAATGCTTAAGAAAACGTAAACGTAGTGAGTCATTTGAATTACAAATTACGTTACAAGGATTCTGTTTGCAATCATTATTTACTCTCATGAGCAATTAAAATCTATAAAAAACATTAATTAACGTATATACCGGAAACACTTAGATATATTAAATTGTTTACGATTACTCCATCATACTGATAATTCAAATTGGCCGACGAAAAAACAACGGGGTGCACTCCGGGAGTGCCGGCAGAAGTGATAACTTGAATATTAACGTTGTGCATTTTTGGATATTTTGGAATGGTTAGGGAATAATTTTGCACGAATTGCTTTAATTATCAGTATAAAAGTACTTTCATTTATGTGGTAAAATACAATATTCATTTATTGCGCTATCGTACACAAACATGACAATTTATATTACATTAAAAATTTAACACTTCAGAACTATTACAATTATTTATTCGATCAGGTCACGTGTCCGTCTTACGAATTTTCAATCTGACGAATCTATCGGTCACGTGACCTGTCGCGAGTTTAACATTTTTTCCCCATCACAAAAAGTGCACAGCGCCGCTAAAGAAGTTTTCACTTCAAAAAAATCACGAACGTGAGTACGAAAACAATGTTTTTGTAATAAATACGACAAACAATTAAATAACTCTTCCAAAAGCTTTCAAGATTCCTAAGATGCGTAAGGAAATTTTATTGTGTTAAATACTACGCTTACGAATTTAGGATCACACTCTCGACAAAAGTAATGATTTAATGTAGTTTTTAATTCAGCGACCATTCTCAGTAGGTCTGGTGTCGTTGCTCAGGCATTTAAGATCTCTCTCATCAGGATCTAGAATGCAATTTAATTACCTACATTATTACTTACGCAAAACAAATACGACAACGCTGAGATATACAATTTTATCAACCGACTTCAAAATTTCTAAGGAGATTCGCGATTCGTTAGGATCTTTGATATTTTTTTTATGTATGTTACCACAGATTATTCGAAGACGGCTGAACCCATTTGGATAATTATTTTTTGGTTGAAGGGATATATTTGACAGTTGGTCCCATTGTCATCAGGTCAGGATCTGATTGATGGGATCCTAAAGAAATAGAGGGAACTTTCCAAATATTATAGGATAACCTAGTTGAGTATTTTTTACAATAGCTCGGGCATTTGCTCTTAGTAAGGTGTAGGCTAAGAGAAGCCGGTACCTTTTTTAAATTATATTTTTCCGCATTCAATTCCAATCCAAAACTGTTTGTTTTTAATACATGGTAGGGCATATTACAGGTCTTAATAAATTTCATCACAATAGTGTCAGTGTCAGTGAACAAACTATTATCTGGCTAATTTAGATCTTTCGTATAATAGTGATTATCCATTCGTATCGGAAATCAACACAATCATGGTTATTAGCAGGCTCCGAAAGTTCACAGCAGTTTTATAACGTTTAGTTGTAGTTTTAACACTTCGTGGGTTACTATAACAACTAGAGATGTTCCGTTTAATATGGAAAATATTCTCGAGCGTGAACATTTCCCATACAAAAAGGAGAACGGCACATCTCTGATAATATGTAACTGTTGTGTGGTCTCCTAGCCTAGTCGGTAGTGACCCTATGAAGCAGGAGGCCCCGGGTTCGAATACTGGTCAGGGCATTTATTTGTGTGTTTATCACAGATATTTGTTCCTGAGTTATAGATGTTTTCTATGTATATAAGTATTTATCTATATCTATCTATTATATATATATATATCTATATCTATATATATATATATATATATATATATATATATATATATCGTTGTCTAGTACCCACAACACAAGCCTTATTGAGCTTAAACACTTTGCCAGGAGCGCGTTGAACTCTTTATATGGCCAAAATAATATTAAGAGTCCGGTAACGATTTGAAAACGAAAATTGCTAATAATGAAATAACGCACATGAATTGCATTTGATAATATAGTTTGAAGTCTTGTTATTGTAAAAAAATACTTTTGGTACACATTTTTTATTATTTAATACCCGAAAATTCAATTCTTGCAGAGCTTGTTTAGTGAAGACGTTGGTTCGTGCAATCTTGTCGCTTGATTTTTTATTATTATTTGTTGTCCTCCAATATGTTTTATATTGTCAGATTAAAGCATAAAAAAGCCAGATTATTTATATATTTAATTTTTATGAAATACATTCCCAAAAATACCACCTAAACTTCGGCAATTTTTCCTACAATCGTTCTAGTTAAACATACTCTTGCTTAGAAAATATGTCTGAAAATGAAAAAATCTCTTGCACTTATTCCTTATACGACTCATTTTCCAACATATTTAACATACTAGTTTAACATTATTTTAATAAAAAAAAACACTCCTCTTTTCACCTCTTCAAGCAAGAATCGCGAAACCGCTGAATTAAGGTGTAAGAAGATTAAGGTGAATTACTTATAAATGAAACATAAAATCAAAACATATATAAATATGTTCCACTTATGCAGTTTAAAAATAAACTTTTAAATACCTTACTAACTAATTAACTACCTTAACTCTTTTCAAGATAAGCTGGAGGCAACCCTAGGTATCTCCTCAGGTCTTTAGCCGCCCTGATCGACAGGAAAGTTGAGCGAAGCCACTCTACACACTGCACTACATCTGTGACAGTTCCTAGGGCTACTTCACTGTTCAAGTTCTCTGCTGTAGGGTAGCATAGTAAAAACAGGTACCTTCAATTTTCTTTAAGATGAGCTGCTGCGGCGCTGCTGGAGGCAACCCTAGGTATCTCCTCGGGTCTTTAGCCGCTCTGACGTACAGGAAAGTGGAGCGGAGCCACTCTACACACTGGGCTACGTCAGTGACAGTTCCCAGGGCAGCCTCGCTGTTTAGGTTCTCCGCTAGGCGCTTGTGGAGGAAGCTTTGAAGGGGCTCGCAGCCGCCGACGAGTGCTTGGTAGCGGGGCTGTGAAATGACAATTAAAGTTACCTAAAAGGTTTTACAAACAAATAACGTGGTAGTGTTTTCTAGAATATTTTATAAAGTATGACATTCCACGTAGACGGAGTGGTAGTCGTCGTTATAGTTTAATCCTTAGGGAGTTATGGGCAAGTATGATAATAGTAGTTTATGTAACTGTTACGTAATAAGGGTCCTTAAAACATGAGTGTGGTTTTATGAAATGTGCCGCAGGCGAATTTCATAATAAGATCACACGAGTGTTTTAAGGCCTAATTACGTACAGTTGCATACACTGCTTTATCTACACTCATATTATTTATTATAAATACCGTATTCGGAAATCATAGAATGGCCGCCATTGCACCGCCGCGGCCATCTCGATTGTGTCGGCGTGGCCAACTCGATTGTGTCGGGGCTCGCGCGGGACCAATCGAGTTGGCCATGGCGGTAACATTATGTTATCAAATTCGATGTTCCAAATTTGAAACTCATTGCTTAACAATATTTGAGCATGCAAAGTTAAAATTACGTTACTGCCGCAGATAAGAAACTTATCATAGTTAAATCGTTTGTTGTAATGCTTGTCATTGTCTACGGTTTTTGAACGCATTTTAGAGTACTTACAGTATGAGTGTAGATAATAGTAGTTTATGTAACTGTTACGTAATAAGGGTCCTTAAAACACGAGTGTTTTAAGGCCTAATTACGTACAGTTGCATACACTGCTTTATCTACACTCATATTATTTATTCTAAATGCCGTATTCGAAAACCATAGAATGGCCGCCATTGCACCGCCATGGCCAACTCGATAGTGCCGGCGGTCGGGGAGGCGCGTGTCGGCGGCCGCGCGGGAGCGTGCAGGTGTACATTATGTTATCAAAACTCATAACACATCAATAGTTGAGCATGTAAAGTTAAAATTACGTTACTGCCACAGATAAAAAGCTTATCATAGTAAAATCGGTCGTGGTAATGCTAGCCATTTCCTACCGTTTTCGAACACGTTTTAGAGAACTTACAATATGAGTGTAGATAAAAATCATTGTATGTAATTCGAGAATAGTATTTTACATCCTTGTTTCGCCATTACGTTATCAATTCCATTAAATGACAACTTCGGTTCACAATAGGTACTTTGTTTTAGCGTTTTACGTTATTTATTATCTATTGTTAATTTTACTATTAACCTTTTTCGGCTGATTCCATATTTCCTTTCAAATAAGACAAATAATTGACTAACAATCTAAGTGTCTGTCATCTCAATGTCATAGATGTTTGACAAAACTTTTACTATTTGTTGCGGCAAACCGAATTATTTTATTTTATAGAGTATTTTTCATACCTAAATCAAAATGGTTATGACACCGGAAGAGAAAAAGGCTAAGAAAGAAGCGAAGAAGCTAGCCAAACTAGCAGCAGATGCTGAAAAGCGGAGAACAATGAAAAAACTAGAACTACGGCGGGAGATGGCTTCACAACTGAAGAACAGAGATGCTCTGGATCGACGATATAGGGAAATCATGGGTAAGATCAAAGAACCACAGTTCAAGAAAGAGATGGAAATCATGTGGCATACTTTCGAACGGGCTTACGACAAAAAAGACCACCAATTGACACATTTAATGAATTTAATGAATACAGCTGATGATCAATTTCAACGCACTCTTGCAAGCTTCTGTGACACTATAGATACCATGATCAATAAATTCTTATCAGATTTGGAGGAGCTATCCAAGCAAAATAATCTAAATACAACTAGACTATTAAAAAGTGGTGAACAGGAGGCTGATAATATAATGAATGATCACAACACTGCTGAAACACATTTGCAGCTTTTGTTATATACTGCTGATAAGGAAGCTGACACCGTAGCGTGGACGAAACGTGGAGAAAATTTAGTAAAAGAAGACGAAGAACGCACTAAGTTTTCTAATATTAGAGAAAGTTTACGTTCTCTCCTAGAAAACTCTTACAATAACATGTGGGATGATTACAAGGCAGTGCTCAAAGCATATGTGAGCGAGACTGCTGAAAATCAAAAACGACTTCGTAAATTACGTCGTAAAGAAAACACAATGGCCGATATAATAGCATCGCAGGGAAAGAGGATAGCGAATAGCGATGGTTTGTTGAAGCGCCTGCGAACAGAGTTGGCGGCTTATGAATCAGGAACGAAGCAGGCTGTGTTTAGAGACAGGCGCGATAGGCATCGCGCAGCATGCCATAAGCTGAAGCAGCGTATGCTAAATGGAGTCAATCTTGATACCAATCTATTAGGTGTACTGGTAAGCGCGTCTGATAGTACTCTAGAATGGCTGGACTCAGCTCATAAAAAAGGCGAAAAAATCTTACGCATGGCAGCGTTGTGTAGAAAATTTGAAACTCAACGTGAAAAGGTTCTTCCATATGGAACAGAGCAACCTCATTCCCCGACGCAAATTGATCGCAAGCAACATTTAGAAGATTCACTGGTGATCAATGCTATTTCAACTACATGCGGCATGACAAGAATGTGGCAGCGGGTAGCTAAAGCTGAAATGACTAAACGTGCCTTAATGCGCGAAAGAGAATTATTGCTACAGGAGAATGAAATGATTGAGATGCAATTGATGACTGATAGTGATAATAGACAGTCCCTTGAAGCGAAGTCAAAACAATGTCTTTGTAGTAGAAATAAACAGAACAAAGAACTGTACCATCCAACTGCAATCGAAGGAGCGTTGGAAGCAGCTAAAATATTGAAATTTAATGCCCAATTTAAATAATTGTATTTTTATTGAATAAATTTGCCGCTAACGATGTATTCGTGTTACTGGTCACGATTCATCTCTCATGAGCATTGTTAATGTTGTTCCGGCTTTGCTGATGACATAGTTATGGATTTATACACTGTGATACTAATGTATATGATATATTTTGACAACTTATTTTTCTAAATCTGAAACTGAAAACAAATCTTATTGGTTTAAAAAGAAAAATTAAAACAAAATTTGGAAGCCATTATTGTTGCTACAATAACAATAATTATACCTGAATCTTGAAGCAAATCAAATTATTTTTGTTTTAATATTTTTTGATTTGCAATTTTTAAGTAGTTACACTACTATATATAAATTGAAAATAGATGTCATATACTTCAGAAAAAGTGACCAAACCCTCCGGTGTCCGAGGCCAGATTTGAACTGGCGTCTTCAGCTTTCGCGGCTGACGTCCTGACCACTAGACCACCCGGTCACGGCGGAACTTGACAAATTTTCTCATGTATATGCAATCTCTGAATTTGAAACGGCTAGGCGCCGTTGACCATACTCTAAGGGCATGCGCAGTACGTGCTTGCACCTCCTATCCGAATCTCTTACGTGATTCTGGAATAGCGAGAGAGATGGTGCTGCCATCTATGAATCTTGAAGCAAATCAAATTATTTTTGTTTTAATATTTTTTGATTTGCAATTTTTAAGTAGTTACACTACTATATATAAATTGAAAATAGATGTCATATACTTCAGAAAAAGTGACCAAACCCTCCGGTGTCCGAGGCCAGATTTGAACTGGCGTCTTCAGCTTTCGCGGCTGACGTCCTGACCACTAGACCACCCGGTCACGGCGGAACTTGACAAATTTTCTCATGTATATGCAATCTCTGAATTTGAAACGGCTAGGCGCCGTTGACCATACTCTAAGGGCATGCGCAGTACGTGCTTGCACCTCCTATCCGAATCTCTTACGTGATTCTGGAATAGCGAGAGAGATGGTGCTGCCATCTATGAATCTTGAAGCAAATCAAATTATTTTTGTTTTAATATTTTTTGATTTGCAATTTTTAAGTAGTTACACTACTATATATAAATTGAAAATAGATGTCATATACTTCAGAAAAAGTGACCAAACCCTCCGGTGTCCGAGGCCAGATTTGAACTGGCGTCTTCAGCTTTCGCGGCTGACGTCCTGACCACTAGACCACCCGGTCACGGCGGAACTTGACAAATATAGTAGTGTAACTACTTAAAAATTGCAAATCAAAAAATATTAAAACAAAAATAATTTGATTTGCTTCAAGATTCATAGATGGCAGCACCATCTCTCTCGCTATTCCAGAATCACGTAAGAGATTCGGATAGGAGGTGCAAGCACGTACTGCGCATGCCCTTAGAGTATGGTCAACGGCGCCTAGCCGTTTCAAATTCAGAGATTGCATATACATGAGAAAATTTGTCAAGTTCCGCCGTGACCGGGTGGTCTAGTGGTCAGGACGTCAGCCGCGAAAGCTGAAGACGCCAGTTCAAATCTGGCCTCGGACACCGGAGGGTTTGGTCACTTTTTCTGAAGTATATGACATCTATTTTCAATTTATATATAGTAGTGTAACTACTTAAAAATTGCAAATCAAAAAATATTAAAACAAAAATAATTTGATTTGCTTCAAGATTCATAGATGGCAGCACCATCTCTCTCGCTATTCCAGAATCACGTAAGAGATTCGGATAGGAGGTGCAAGCACGTACTGCGCATGCCCTTAGAGTATGGTCAACGGCGCCTAGCCGTTTCAAATTCAGAGATTGCATATACATGAGAAAATTTGTCAAGTTCCGCCGTGACCGGGTGGTCTAGTGGTCAGGACGTCAGCCGCGAAAGCTGAAGACGCCAGTTCAAATCTGGCCTCGGACACCGGAGGGTTTGGTCACTTTTTCTGAAGTATATGACATCTATTTTCAATTTATATATAGTAGTGTAACTACTTAAAAATTGCAAATCAAAAAATATTAAAACAAAAATAATTTGATTTGCTTCAAGATTCATAGATGGCAGCACCATCTCTCTCGCTATTCCAGAATCACGTAAGAGATTCGGATAGGAGGTGCAAGCACGTACTGCGCATGCCCTTAGAGTATGGTCAACGGCGCCTAGCCGTTTCAAATTCAGAGATTGCATATACATGAGAAAATTTGTCAAGTTCCGCCGTGACCGGGTGGTCTAGTGGTCAGGACGTCAGCCGCGAAAGCTGAAGACGCCAGTTCAAATCTGGCCTCGGACACCGGAGGGTTTGGTCATTTTTTATGAAGTATATGACATCTATTTTCAATAATTATACCTATTAAATAATCTTTTATAATTATAAATATTATTATTTCATGCAAAAAATACCTTGAAATGTTGCAAGTTTGAGTCTAAAGTGAGGTTTAGACTAGGAAGAACTTGCATGCAATTTTCTTTACATTGCTGCTAATGAATGCAATGCAATGAATTGAATCGGTCAATTACTGCAATGTAATGAAAATTGCATGCAAGTTCTTGCTAGTGTAAACCTCGCTTGAACCTAATTACTTACGCGAAATTTATTCTAAAACTATCATTAACATAAGAAAAACTCATAGTTTATAAAAAACGGTTTGAGTATCAATTTATTGTACCGAGTTATTGGCACATTTAAAGGCTCAAAAATATAACAATTTCACTCCTACATCCCTTCTCACTTACACACATCTCTGGCTCACGATGTATTTTATAGGTGATGATGGGATGATGTTTTGTGTAAACTAACATACACCTCTCTTTTGGAAAATAGCACAGGAGCCGAACGCGCGCGACTGATGGCCGTGGGCTGCAAAGAGGCCGGCCACTGGTTAAATGCTTACCCCTCGCCTAACACAGGTACCCATTTAGATGCAAACACTCTCCGGTTGGCGGTCGGGCTACGTTTAGGGGTCCCGGTATGCGCGCCACATAAATGCCTCTGTGGCAAGGATGTCGACCGGCTGGGGCACCACGGATTATCTTGCCAACGTAGTGCGAGCCGTTTTTCGCGTCACGCCGCTTTGAACGACATAATCCGTCGGTCTCTTGCCACCGTCAACGTACCGGCAATACTAGAGCCTACCGGTATAGCCAGAGATGATGGCAAGAGACCCGACGGCATGTCACTGATACCGTGGAGGATGGGACGAGTGCTTGTGTGGGATGCTACCTGCGTGGACACGCTGGCGGCGTCCCATCTCCACGGTACTACAAAGAAAGTAGGCGCGGCGGCGGAGGCGGCTGAAGCCCTCAAACGGCACAAATACAGGAGTCTCGACGCCAACTACAACTTTGTTGCTTTTGGAGTCGAGACTCTTGGTCCGTGGGGCCCAGCAGCACAAAATTTTTACAGAGAGTTGGCTAAACGGTTGGTCGACAAAACCGGGGATAAAAGAGCTGGCAGCTTCCTCGCCCAACGCCTTAGTATTGCGGTTCAGCGAGGAAATGCTGCCAGCGTCCTCGGCACGATGCCACAGGGGCCCATTTTAGAGATAGATTTTTAGTTTTTAGTATTTTTAAGTAATTTAATTTTAGTTTGTTTACATAGTTTATTTAAGTTTTATCCTGTACCTAATATAAATTAATAACTTTTATAGGTTTCCAGTTAGGTGTGTTTCGTCGCATCGGTGCATGTCGCAATGAAACCAAACCCTCGCGAGGCGCAAACGATGCTACTTTGACCTTACCCACTTCTGTGTGTATTCGCATATGCGAGCGCGGGTCGAGTAGGTATCCTAAAACCAGTGCGACTACCGTCACCACTGTGAACATCTTCAAATGAAACAACGGGCGGGGCAAAATGCGCGAATCAATTAGCGATCGTCCAAATTCAAAGTCTAAGTTTGTCTAAGTTTAGATCATATTTAGCTATATCAATTAAGTTTTTAAACTTAGGATACCGCTCCTGTACGCTAATTTGGAAGGAGATTCAGAACAGCGAGGTGTTGAGTGCTCTGGGGTATACCACACAGCTTAGACTCAGTATGTGGCGCCCCTAAAAACCCTGTCTTCTCCTAAACCTGCTTCCTAAATTATTTAGTCACTTGATCTAGTCAAGTGTAACCGCATTTAGCAAGTAAATTATTATATGATGCTAGTTGGAATACTGAAAAAAGTTAAAGTGTAACACGGCTTTTATACAAGGTGTAACAAAAATGCTTATGATCCGTTTAAGGGCGTAATTGGTAGCGTATTTAATTCTAAGTATGAAAAACTAAGAAAATAAAAAAAATTACGCGAAAAAAAATCATGGTTTGTATGGAGGGTTGGCCGGCCGGGACGACGTGCTCCATACAAAAAAATTTATCGTGTCCAAAAAAATGTTCTCCTATTGTTTCTTAGTCGCATCGCATAAGATACCAATTATGCTCTTATAGCTCACCAAACGAAGACGCTTAACTGCCTGATAGGGGAAATAATTCGTGTATAGCTGAATTTTGGTGTAGTTGTAGATTTTTTTATTTTTAATCGTATGGCTACATGTCACTGGATATAGATAGGTATTTCTTCTCTGGGTTAGTAGTAGTGGGAAAGCAGATGATGAAGAAAATCCAGTGAGTGCTGCGAGGTCCAGATGGGACAGTGCAGCTGCCAAGTTTGTTACTCTTTTAGCACCACCCAGGGATCACGTGTAGGGTTGTCTAAGGTGTTTCCTACGGACGCAGAGTAACATTAATCCCCAGTAGTTGTAGATAAAGGTATCTTACACAGGGGGGCGCCGCTAACGGAGAGAGGGGGGTGTAAAGGTCCCTTTTTTTAGTTTTTCGTAAACAACTCAGTAATGGTGGCTCGAAAAAATATTCTTGTACTTAATTCATCCACATACAATTTTCTACAAAAAAGATTCTTTGAACTTTTTTGCTGGGATCAATGTTGAATGAGATATCGAGGAAATACAATAAACACTTTTTTAAACTTTCGGAGCTATTATTTACGAAAGTATTAGTTTTATCCAAAAACTGTTTTAGAATACTCCTATTTTTTTTAAAAGACCTATCCAACGATATCCCACATATTAGGGTTAGAGTAAAAAAAATGTACCCCCCACTTCATGTGTACCCGAAAAAATAATATTTTTTCAGATTTTGTTTTACAACTTTGTCGGTGTGATTAAAACACATACTCAAGTTTTCCTTCGTTGGGTGGGCTATTAAACGGATCACCTGTATTTTCGTTACTGTTCTGTTTGGGTAGGATATTTGGATACTTGGCGCAGTAGGATATTTGATTGATATCCCTGAACTTGCTGTGCCGGTAATATTATTATTAATAACGGTAATAGTATTAGTAACCATAGTGGCGCAAGCTATTATAACAACTAGGCTACTCGGCGATTCCATCCCTGGGCCTTTTCTTTCATATAAGATAAGATATTAATTTCAGCTTATAATTTCTACTTTGAAAAAATAACTTTGTATGATATGTTCTCTAGTTATGTTCACGAAGTGGCAAAGGTACCTAATATTCTCTTCAGCCAAAGTTAGATTTTTCTCTTAGTCATAGAGTAGAGGTGGCAAATCTAAGTTGCGTTTGGCACTCGAGGTCACAAAGAATCAGAACTACCGGATTTGACACACAGTTCCCCGTACTTTCAGGCGACAAGGTTACTGGATTATTAGTCAAGTGTCGCTCTCTTGCTGTATAATACTGGGTCTTTATTGGATAAGACCAAGGAATACACATCCATTCGGTTTGTATTTTCTTCTACCACATTAAGCCTGCTATAGTGGTTTTACAACATTATTAGCTTTTGCCCGCGACTTCGTCTGCGTGGAGTTAGTAATCCACCCCCCGTTTTACTTCTTAAAGGGATGATTTCGCGGATACTATTTTATATCCTTTCCAAGAGCTCAAACTATCTTCGTACCAAATCTCATATTAATCGGTTTAGCGGTTTAAGACAGACAGACACACATTCGCATTTATAATATTAGTATGGATTAATAGCAAGTTCATTTCAATTGACTGTTTAAAATATGCACAATTATTAATTAAGCCATAATTTTTTATGAGACTGAGTAAGCCAAAGACATTGAAAATAATAATTATGATTATTTGCCACTGTAATGTAATCTATATATATATATATATAATGTACCAACCGGTCATCCCTCTAATAACCTAAACGTATGGAGCGCAAACCCCTTAACATGGCCATGGTGATTCGTCTAGTGGTATTGGGGACCCTTCGAAATGCTCCGTATAACCCAAATTCTTTTAATGAAAGACTGGCGAATCATCCGAACTCTCGAAACACAATCACAATTTTAATAGCTTAATTTTACACACGAGGAGTTATCCGATGAAAGTTAAAAAGTTGAGTGGTTTCTAGAAATGGAGAAGGATGAAGAATAAACAGAGGAGTTACAAGTTTATTATAAAAATAGTTGATTTTACAGATTGTAGAGTAGGCTATTGGCTAAATGTGGTTAAAGATAGTTTAGTAGACTTATAAAATATTATTTATTTAAAAAAACAATATCTCCGACCGAATCATACCGGTGACCGGGTAACATGGCAAGGAAGACCCTTGTAGTCTGCTTAATTATTTCCCTTACTGAAACCCATATCTGACTAGCTAGCTAAAAGGGAAATGTATATATTTCTTTGGGCAAAATTATTCTTTTGTTCACAATACTAGCATAGCAGACGCCTTCTCATTGACATGCACGGATGGAGAATGGTCACGCTAACCTAATACCCAATTTATTTTGTATTATTGTTATTAGGTATTCCTAAACTCCACAACATAATTAATCAGCGTTTCATATCCTAGTTTTAAATGAGAAGAAACGCTAAAACAAACTAAATAATGTCAATATTCTTTGACGTGCCCAATATTCATTCTCAATCATATTAAAAGCTGATATTTCTAGGTCTATCTAAAACAAAGGCAAAATACTAAAGTAGTGACCTAAACAGAAGAGTCAAACCAGCCATTCATAGCATCAGTTTGATATATTCCCAACACACTGCATCGATTGGCGTCAGGAGCAAGTCAGTCGTCTATCTCAGACTGACTTACTATCCCAAGACATAAATTAAATGAAATTGAATGTGACCAGACACTATATTCCAGAGATATCTTGCCTTCGCAATAGGAACCTAGAAATATAGAATTACAAAGATTTGCTTTTAGAACAATGATCTCATTTACTTAATACCAAAAGATTTCAAAGTCAAAAACCCACCACATAAGTAGTAAATATATTGCTTCTATAAAATCATGAAAACCTGAGGAAGAAAAACCCTACCTGCTTTCCCAGAAAGTGTGTGTGACTCTACCCTATCGTCTATCGTCCCTAATCTACTATATTCAAAATACCAGCTGTTCTTACCATCAGCTTAATACCTTGAAATATACATAATGTATCCCTATGGAATCTGTACAGTTCGATGGGCGAAGTCGAGATAGCAAAACTATAGGCCCGTGTAAGTAAGTCCCCCATTCACGGCCGCGGCCAGGGTGGTGAATAGTAACTCGGCCCTATCTGGTGTATATAAAGAAATATATAAACATATTTAACAAGACCTCTGGCACCGATTACTGCAGACATCAGCGGGTTCGGATATCCCGAATGGCCAACTTAGTATAAAATTATGTGGCCCCCGCCTTTGCCTAACAGCTGGACCTCGGAACCAGGGATGGCACCTTAAGAGGTGTTTCAACCCTTGTGTTGGTAAAAAAGGATTGCCAAGCACCATCAACTTGGAAACAAAAGGACCCCAAGCTAGCCACGTTTGTCACCGTGAGGTTATAGCTGGCTTGTCAAACGACTTATGTCTGGACAGTTTCTGGTTTTTAAAATATAACAAAACACATAGACTTTAAGTTTACATAAAAAGAATAAGAAAATGAAACAAACTTTAAAACAATAAAGTGCAACACTCCACATATATCTGATGTCAAAGTTCCTCGCTACAGAAACCTCGCTGGTTTCTGAATCGGAGAACAGAGACTCATCTCCAAGTCACAGCATTACGACAATATAGTTATTGCACATAAAACCAAACACAGAGATAGAAAAATATAGCAGAATTTTGCACTTACCACTAATTTAATAAACCAGAGTCACTTGTCGGTCCGAGCGCAGAGATTTGAATGAATGCTTGAAGCCCCCACCGTTCCCTTTTATACTAAAATAGTGGTGTATTGTACTGGCGACGCTCATTGGTTCCGTCTAAAGTGCATGTGTATTGGTGGTGCCTAATGGCGACATTTCATACAATAATTGTCTACTGTAATGGCGACGCGTAACTTGCATATGCAATTAGCATGTCTAGTTGACATATCGTCGTTTAATTTCTTAAATGACGTAACGACGTTATGCAATTTCAATCAGTTTCCAACCATATTGTATTACTTACAGGGTTCAATTTTGTTTAACACCTGTTTCATGTAACACACAGTCTACAAACGTCAAAACAAGAGGCACATCTACGCCATCTAGGTTATTTAGTATGAATTTTTACAAATGCTCAGATAACTACCCCGTGCGTCACAGATATTACTTAAGTCAGCTCGGTAGTTCGCGTTATTCAACAAAAGGTGTCATTACAATACTTGTAATTGTTTGATTTTCATAAATCTCGAATTTATCATTAAGATTCCGTAACATCTTTAGTTAAATAGGTCAGCATTTTTATTGTTATCTTTTTATTATAGTAAATAAGTATGAGGAAAGCCCCCATCCAGTCACAATAACTCAAAGGTGACTGACTGACATAGTGATCTATCAACGCACAGTCCAAACCGCTGGTTCTAGAGATTCCAAATTTGGCACGTAGGTTACTTATAAGGTCTAGGGGTGCGCTAAGAAAGGATTTTTCAAAATTCATCCCCTAAGGGGGTGAAATGGGGGTCCAAAGTTTGTATGGGGAAACAAGATTAGTTAGTCTATTTTATTCGAAACTTCACAGAAGTATTCCTAACAATAAATGAGTAAATACGTGTTGCAGGTTTTTTGAGAATTCAACCCCTAAAAGAGGGAAATGTGGTCAAAAAGTCTGAAAATCAACATGGGTATTGTTTCTATGGTTTATCGGGTCGTTGATTACGAAAACAACAACGATTTTAAAATCCGACGTGGCGAACGTGAAATACCATCTCCCCTGTTAGGGTACAATGGGGTTGAAATGTCTAAATATCCATATGGGTGTCATTTTTGTGATTTTTTGAGACGTTAATTAAGAAAATGGCATCGATTTTGAAATTTAATATTGTGGACATGAAAATTCTTGAAAGTATTTGTGCCAAATTGCAATCTTCTTCTAAATATATAAAAGAAGAAACTGACTGACATATCAACGCACAGCCCAAACCGCTGGTTCTAGAAATTCCAAATGTGGTACGTAGGCTCCTTATAAGGCATAGGGATGCACTAAGAAATATTTTTTTTAATTTATCTCCTAAGGGGGGAAATGGGGTTCAAAGTTTGTATGGGAAACGAGATTAGTTCAACTATTTTATTCGAAACTTTACAGGAGTATTCCTAACGATAAATGAGAAAACAAGTGTTTCAGCTTTTTTGAGAATTCAACCCATAAGGGGGAAATGTGGTGACAAAATTTAAATATCAACATGGGTATATGGTTTATCGGGTCGCTGATTACGAAATCAACACTTAAGGGAGTGAAATGGGGGTTGATAGTTTGTATGGGGAATTTTTAAACGTTGAACCAATTTAGATGAAAGTTGGTATAGAGATAGTTTGTGTACCGGGAAACGACATGGGACAGTTTTTATCTCGAAAATCGATCTTTAAGGGGGTGAAATGGGGGTTGGAGGTTTGTATGGAGATTTTTTTTCCGCGAACCGATTTAGATATTTTGTTGTGGATATAGTTTGAGTCCCAGGAAACAATATAGAATATTTTTTGAGCCGAAATCAATCTTAGAGGGGTAGAAAACATGTTGGTAGTTTGTATGGCGAATTATTAACCGCTGAACAGACGATTGAAATGAAACTTGGTACATATTATATAGATTGAGTCGCGGTAAATAATATAGGATAGCTTTCATCTCGAAAATCAACCCTCTAGGGGGTGAAACGGGGGTTGAAAGTTTGTATGGGAAATTAATAACCGTTGAACCTATTTAGATGATTTGGTATGGAGATATTTTGCGTTCTGGGGAAGGATATACACGGTGCCCGTGAGCATTGCGAGAGACTTTAACAGTGTATTCATTATCATATTTAGAGAACAAAATGTCCTTTAAACTTTTTCGAAATTCGCCATAGTTTCAGAGTAAATACTACTTACAAAAAATTGCATTTTGAATTGTTTCTCAGTGTAAAATTATTTTTTGATGGCGATCTCACCGGTATGGGGCATAGTCTAGACATCTCTTATTGACTGATATCAAAGACCTAAGAAACACTTTGCATGGACTAGTTCTTACGAGAAAAAATGTAGCAATTTACTTTTTCCGTTACTTTTTTCTAATGACATTTACTTTTTATGTAGAACAGCATTCAAAAAAAGTGAAAAAAAAAGTTAAAAAAAAAAATTTTTTTTTGGCGTTTTACAACAAAAGTCATATAATGTTTTTTCATTCTTTTGACCTCAGAAATGCGTGGTTAAAATCTCTCGCAATGCTCACGGACACCGTGTATAATAGTTTTTATACCAGAAGTCATTCCTTAAGCGGGTAAAAAGGAGGGTGGATTACTAATTCCACGCAAATGAAGTCGCGGGGAAAAGCTTCTATTCAAGAGTAGAAATCTGTATTAATCATAATCTCTCAGTAGTAAGTCGTTGATGGCGTAACAATTAAACAATTATTGCAATAATTTCTTTAAAATAAAAAATGAGGGAACCGCCGTCTTCAAAACGTGGTATACCGAAACCTCCAGAATGTAAGGAATACTTTTCCGAAAACCTCTTCTAAATCGGTTCAGCGAAACGCAAGATGATCGCGGACAAACATACATTCCTACATACAAACATACGAGTCTAACTGAGAACCTCCTTTTTTAGTACTTTTAGTACGCGGGCGAAGCCGCGGGAACAAGCTAGTTGGTTATAAACTACGTTGATGATTATTATATTATTTACCTAGTACGTACTAGGTAAGGTAAAGCACCTATTCATCGGTACGCAGTTTACTAGCCACTTTATTTATTTCAGCGAAAGGCAAATACTAGAATTGTAAGAATGATAGATGAGAAGTCAAGATTACGAGGTATTACAGGGAAAGATTCAAGGCAGAATCCATGTCATGTAAATATAAATAGACGCCTATATAAATTCTAAAATAAAAGCTTGTAAAAAGGAGTGAATAGGTTCTTAAAGGGTAGGCAACGCGCATGTGAATCCTCTGGGGTTGCAGGCGTCCATAGGCTACGGTTACTGCTTACCATCAAGCGGACAGTATGCTTGTTTGCTACCGTCGTAGTAATTTTTTTTTTGACAAGCGTAAATAAAACTTTTCATGTCCTTTTCAAGATTAAATAAAACAACTCGTGAACAAGCGTTAACTATATTCAAACGATTATTGAATGGAGCTGACATTTAGCAAAATACCTTTCCAACACGGTCTGATCACGATCGTCTTGTGTTGTTGATAAATCAGAGGCTTGATAATAATAAAGACATATATTAGCTATCCTCATCATGTCATCGAAACGTCCACTGTTGGACATGGACATGTTACTCCACAAAATTCATAACAACTGATCATGCAATTTTCATAAGAGTCTGTCCGGAAAGATAAGTGTGGATGTATATTCCTACATAAATCACGACACTTCTCTTTCCAGAGTTTCCGGACAGACAAAGTGAGGCGTTAAAATTTTATGAATCTATGATCTATAAGATTTACTTCATTTTTGATGAAAAAGATAATGTACCCAATGGTCGTCAGGCATAAACAAGAATGAGCTAGGTATGATAAAGTACTTTAATTTAGGTAAGCTAATTTAAGCCTGATAAAATATGTGGAACGAAAATCCCGCCCATTGGTGGAGGGTCTTGAAATGAAACGTATTGGTAAATGTATATATTTTCAGGTGTCTTTGTTAATCATCATTCTTTGTCACTGACATGAATACATTAAATAGCATAGTTAAAAGATGCCATTACGGGAATGGCGGGCTAAATAAGGCTCGGAACAATAAAATTACAATTGATGATCGATCGCGATGCCGATAAGGCTGTAATTTGCTGACAGAGCGCAGCTTCTTCGAATACTAAAACAGGACTGATTTTTGCAATGTTATTTCAACATGAGATATACGGATACAGGCATATAATTCAAACGAAAGAGCAAATACGATGACATAAATTATAGATATTATGTTTGCTTCTGAAAGTTAGTGTAAACTCCGGAAAACTATTTTTCAATTAATAAAACCCGTTTAGATCGACTGTTATTATAATGGATTTAATGAATGAATATTATACCTAATGATTTTTAGGGTTCCGTAGCCAAGTGGCAAAAAACGGAACCCTTATGGATTCGTCATGTCTGTCTGTCTGTCTGTCTGTCTGTCTGTCTGTCTGTCTGTCTGTCTGTCTGTCTGTCTGTCCGTCCGTATGTCACAGGCATTTTACTCGGAAACTATACGACGTATCTGAATAAAATTTACACATAAGGTGTATTTTGTATGCAGCTACTTAGTTATGTAGTTAAATTTGAAAAAAAATATATTTTTAGGGGGGCGCTCCATACCGGTAACTAAATTTAAAAAAAAATTACCAGATATCAACATGTGACACATCAATCAATAGGTCTTTCAAACTAACATTGAGATTTCTTTGACTATTTTGTGATTAAGTGAATATTTTCTGAAACAATCGCTTCGAAAGTCAGAAAAGTTGTGTAGCCCCCCCCGTAACATTTGAACCGTAAATTCAAAAAATATGAAAAAATTTGAAGAGATGCGCCTTATCATATACTTTCAACGAAAATTGTTTTGAACATTATCGGTTCAGCCATTTTTGAGTTATCTCCAAAAAACTTCTTCCATAGGCATCAGATACGACGTTTTGGTATTAGTTTGGTTCTTATTCCATTGAAGGTACGGAACCCTCCTATGCGTGGCCCGACACGCACTTGGCCGGTTTTTTTTTTATTTAAGTCTTTACATTGTTCAACTAATAATTTAGTGCCTATAAAAAATATGAGACCTACATATTCACAAGTCCCCTCTTTCAGTTTTATAAAAAAATATTTAATAGTACATTATGATACAAGTGATGATACATACGAAGCGATATTGTGCGCACGAACGCATGTGAGTGCGCATAATGAAGTTGAGCTTATGTAATGATCAAGCACACGCGTTTCATACGACGTTTTTAAACACTTTTGCGAGGAAATAACAGAATAGTATAATTAATAACTTTTGATAAATACATTAACTGTAAGAATATTTACAGGATAGAGGTACTTACGAACCTAAGATAATTAAATTTAACTAACCTTTTTTGTGATGTTATTGAGTATCTGGAACTCTTTTTCAAATCATTTCATAAAATTAAAGACTTCACATTTATTGTGCAATAAATTATAGTATTTTTTTCTTACGTATTGCTCACTAGATTTTTATGAAGACATTTTACAAGTATGTATCACAATTTTGAAATATATCCAGAGGTTAAATTAACGCTAAAGTTGTCTTTTTATTCATTGAAAATATAATTTGTTTAAATTAATAAAACACGACAAGAAAAATCTAACAAATAAACAATGATTTGAGGTTAACTTATAAATGGCGCGCAATTTTCTTTTTTGGATGTGCGTGCAGCTTGAGGCAAAGGCGTGGACGTATAATGCCAAACATCCAATATTAAAACAGACAATTCGTGTTTAAAACGTAATTTATTGTGTATTACGAGTAATATAATAAGTTAAAATGATTCTTATTCACAATCAGGATTGTATAATTTGTATTCTATCGTAAATGTGTATATTTTTAATATATTTACTTTTTCTTTACTTTTTTAGAATGTAAACTCATAAAGAGTTAAAAAAAAGTAAAGGTAATACCCGACTAAATTACAACGATTCGTCTGCGTACGTACAACTTGGTACTAGAGTACAAACGTCACTTGATCGGATTATTAAATTATTCCACTAGTTGGATAATTATTGTGAAATGCACGCGTGTTTAATATCTAGGATTATGAGCATAAAAGCGGTGGAATAAGAACCTCGTTACGAGCAGGTGTGTTGAAAAAAAAATAAAACAATGGCTTTCCATTCCATGTTCATAAACATCAGGATGAGGATTGGACAGTCAAACTATAATACCTATATAGTAGGTACCTGTAAAAAACCTAATACTTACCTATAAAACTATAAAATTTCATAAACATTAATATTGTTGCATCGGGAGTAAACGTGTCCAACCTTGCCGTTTGCTCCACGATATTAATTTAGGAAGAAACCAGTTTACGTATGAACGTCACGCATCGTCAAAACAGTGTCTTTGCAGTAGAAATAAACAGAACAAAGAACTGTATCATCCAACTGCAATCGAAGGAGCGTTGGAAGCAGCTAAAATATTGAAATTTAATGCCCAATTTAAATAATTGTATTTTTATTGAATAAATTTGCCGCTAACGATGTATTCGTGTTACTGGTCACGATTCATCTCTCATGAGCATTGTTAATGTTGTTCCGGCTTTGCTGATGACATAGTTATGGATTTATACACTGTGATACTAATGTATATGATATATTTTGACAACTTATTTTTCTAAATCTGAAACTGAAAACAAATCTTATTGGTTTAAAAAGAAAAATTAAAACAAAATTTGGAAGCCATTATTGTTGCTACAATAACAATAATTATACCTATTAAATAATCTTTTATAATTATAAATATTATTATTCATGCAAAAAATACCTTGAAATGTTGCAAGTTTGAGTCTAAAGTGAGGTTTAGACTAGGAAGAACTTGCATGCAATTTTCTTTACATTGCTGCTAATGAATGCAATGCAATGAATTGAATCGGTCAATTACTGCAATGTAATGAAAATTGCATGCAAGTTCTTGCTAGTGTAAACCTCGCTTGAACCTAATTACTTACGCGAAATTTATTCTAAAACTATCATTAACATAAGAAAAACTCATAGTTTATAAAAAACGGTTTGAGTATCAATTTATTGTACCGAGTTATTGGCACATTTAAAGGCTCAAAAATATAACAATTTCACTCCTACATCCCTTCTCACTCACACACATGTTAGAATTTCTCGGGCACCTCTGGCTCACGATGTATTTTATAGGTTTCAAGTTAGGTGTGTTTCGTCGCATCGGTGCATGTCGCAATGAAACCAAACCCTCGCGAGGCGCAAACGATGCTACTTTGACCTTACCCACTTCTGTGTGTATTCGCATATGCGAGCGCGGGTCGAGTAGGTATCCTAAAACCAGTGCGACTACCGTCACCACTGTGAACATCTTCAAATGAAACAACGGGCGGGGCAAAATGCGCGAATCAATTAGCGATCGTCCAAATTCAAAGTCTAAGTTTGTCTAAGTTTAGATCATATTTAGCTATATCAATTAAGTTTTTAAACTTAGGATACCGCTCCTGTACGCTAATTTGGAACGAGATTCAGAACAGCGAGGTGTTGAGTGCTCTGGGGTATACCACACAGCTTAGACTCAGTATGTGGCGCCCCTAAAAACCCTGTCTTCTCCTAAACCTGCTTCCTAAATTATTTAGTCACTTGATTTAGTCAAGTGTAACCGCATTTAGCAAGTAAATTATTATATGATGCTAGTTGGAATACTGAAAAAAGTTAAAGTGTAACACGGCTTTTATACAAGGTGTAACAAAAATGCTTATGATCCGTTTAAGGGCGTAATTGGTAGCGTATTTAATTCTAAGTATGAAAAACTAAGAAAATAAAAAAAATTACGCGAAAAAAAATCATGGTTTGTATGGAGGGTTGGCCGGCCGGGACGACGTGCCCCATACAAAAAAAATTATCGTGTCCAAAAAAATGTTCTCCTATTGTTTCTTAGTCGCATCGCATAAGATACCAATTATGCTCTTATAGCTCACCAAACGAAGACGCTTAACTGCCTGATAGGGGAAATAATTCGTGTATAGCTGAATTTTGGTGTAGTTGTAGATTTTTTTATTTTTAATCGTATGGCTATATGTCACTGGATATAGATAGGTATTTCTTCTCTGGGTTAGTAGTAGTGGGAAAGCAGATGATGATGAAAATCCAGTGAGTGCTGCGAGGTCCAGATGGGACAGTGCAGCTGCCAAGTTTGTTACTCTTTTAGCATCACCCAGGAATCACGTGTAGGGTTGTCTAAGGTGTTTCCTACGGACACAGAGTAACATTAATCCCCAGTAGTTGTAGATAAAGGTTTCTTACACAGGGGGGCGCTACAAAAAAGATTCTTTGAACTTTTTTCTGGGATCAATGTTCAATGAGATATCGAGGAAATACAATAAACACTTTTTTAAACTTTCGGAGCTATTATTTACGAAAGTATTAGTTTTATCCAAAAATTGTTTTAGAATACTCCTATTTTTTTTAAAAGATCCAACGATATCTCACATATTAGGGTTAGAGTAAAAAAAATGTACCCCCCACTTCATGTGTACCCGAAAAAATAATATTTTTTCAGATTTTGTTTTACAACTTTGTCGGTGTGATTAAAACACATACTCAAGTTTTCCTTCGTTGGGTGGGCTATTAAACGGATCACCAGTATTTTCGTTACTGTTCTGTTTGGGTAGGATATTTGGATACTTGGCGCAGTAGGATATTTGATTGATATCCCTGAACTTGCTGTGTCGGTGATATTATTATTAATAACGGTAATAGTATTAGTAACCATAGTGGCGCAAGCTATTATAACAACTAGGCTACTCGGCGATTCCATCCCTGGGCCTTTTCTTTTGTATAAGATAAGATATTAATTTCAGCCTTTAATTTCTACTTTGAAAAAATAACTATATGATTTGTTCTCTATTTATGTTCACGAAGTGGCAAAGGTACTTAATATTCTCTTCAGCCAATTAGATTAGTTAGATTTTTACAGCCAGTTAGATTTTTCTCTTAATCATCGAGAAGAGGTGGCAAATCTAAGTTGCGTTTGGCGCTCGAGGTAACAAACTTGGATTATTCATTGGGCCTACAGCATAGACAAGTCTGCAAAAAATCAGAACTACCGGATTTGACACACAGTTCCCCGTACTTTCAGGCGACAAGGTTACTGGATTATTAGTCAAGTGTCGCTCTCTTGCTGTATAATACTTGGTCTTTATTGGATAAGACCTAGAAATACACATCGATTCGGTTTGTATTTTCTTCTACCACATTAAGCCTGCTATAGTGGTTTTACAACATTATTACCTACTGGCTTTTGCCCGCGACTTCGTCTGCGTGGAGTTAGTAATCCATCCCCGTTTTACTTCTTAAAGGGATGATTTCGCGGATACTATTTTATATCCTTTCCAAGAGCTCAAACTATCTTCGTACCAAATCTCATCTTAATCGGTTCAGCGGTTTAAGACAGACAGACACACATTCGCATTTATAATATTAGTATGGATTAATCGCAAGTTCATTTCAATTGACTGTTTAAAATATGCACGATTATTTATTAAGCCATAATTTTTTATGAGACTGAGTAAGCCAAAGACATTGAAAATTATTAATTTATTTATTTGCCACTGTAATGTAATTGGTTATAAACTACGTTGATGATTATTATATTATTTACCTAGTACTAAGGTAAAGCACCTATTTATTCATCGGTGCGCAGATTACTAGCCACTTTATTTATTTCATCGAAAGGCAAATACTAGAATTGTAAGAATGATAGATGAGAAGTCAAGATTACGAGATATTATAGGGAAAGATTCAAGGCAGAATCGATGTCATGTAAATATGAATAGACGCCTATATAAATTCTAAAAACAGGAGTGTATAGGTTCTTAAATTGTAGGCAATGTGAATCCTCTGGGGTTGCAGGCGTCCATAGGCTACGGTTACTGCTTACCATCAGGCGGGCCGTATGCTTGTTTGCCACTGTCGTAGTAAATTATAAACTATAATGATTTAAATATTCTTTTAACTAATCTACTTAACTTGTGTATACCAAAAACTAATAAAAAAATTAAAATAAGTACAAAAAAGGCATGGTTAACAAAGGGTATAAAAATATCCTGCAGACACAAAAGACTATTAAAAGTAATAACGTCCCAAGTAAATAACCCCATACTAAATAATCATTATAAGCAATACGATAAGTTACTGAAAAAACAGTCACAGCATCAAAAAGCCTTCAAAATATTAAACGTTTTGAAAAAACCGACAACGTAGTTAAAACAATGTGGCATATAGTTAAGGAAAAAACCAATAAAGTCTCACAAAAAAATAGAAATAACATTAAATTAAAACTTAACAATAAATTAACCGAAAACCCTATAATAGTCGCTAACTCGTTCAACAATTTCGTTTCTTCAGTAGGCGCAGTAAATGACAATTCTGTGCCTCCGCGTGGAAGACCCGTCATTTCACCATCAGAAAAATCAATGTATGTCAAACCAGTGACCCCACAAGAATTTTTTAAAATAATTAAAAGTTTAAAGAATAAAAGAAGTTGTGGCCAAGACGAGCTACCACCCTGTCTAGTTAAAAAATGTGCTAAGGAGCTAACTCCTCCTTTAACGCTCCTTATTAATCAGTCATTTACGGAGGGCATTTTCCCAAACTTACTTAAGTTATCTGTTATAAAACCGGTTTACAAAAAAGGAGATCAATACGACTGTAGTAATTATAGACCCATAGCCCTCTTACCTACATTTTCCAAAATTTTTGAAACCGCTATGTCAAACCGATTACATTCCTTCTGTGAAAAGTTTAAAATATTCAGTGATTCTCAAAATGGTTTCAGAAAAGTTCGATCAACAACATCAGCTGTATTTAAATTCATCAACGAAGCATTAACCATAATAAACAACAAACAATACGCCATTGGTGTATTTTTAGACATGAGTAAAGCTTATGACCGAGTTTTGTGTAATATTTTATTACAAAAATTATTTGTCATTGGAATTAGAGGTGTAGTACACAATTGGTTCACTTCATATCTAACAGGTCGATCCCAATATTTAGAAGATTTTCACTATAATTATATAACAGGTAACATAGACAAATTTCTTTCAAAACAAACTAATATTACACGATCAATACCTCAAGGCAGCGTTCTCGGCTGTATTTTATTTTTAATATATATTGATGACCTACCCAAAATTATAGATAAATTTTGCATTCTTTTCGCTGATGATATATCCTTAATTATACCTTGCCATGATGAAATAAATTTGAATAATAACTTGAATAAAACCCTTCTTAAAATAGTAACCTGGTTAGATGAACATAATTTACAACTCAATTTTAATAAAACTAAACTTATGGAATTTAAACCCTATCAGAAACGTAGTTTAATCATAGATTTTTCATTTCAGAACAACACATTAGAATGCGTTCAAGCCTTTTCATTACTACCTATAGGTATACACCTTGATTCAACAATTAATTGGAAAGAACACATAAATGCAATATCTTTAAAGTTAAGGCGATTTACCTATGCCTTATACGAGCTTAAGAAGTGTACTGACGTAAAAACAGCCTTGTGTGCCTATTACGCATATGCACATGCGTGGCTACAGTATGCCACAGTACTATGGGGAAATAGTTCCGATTTAACCAAACTTTTCATTTTGCAAAAACGGTGCCTTAGAACCATTGTTAATGTACATTTTATGACAAACTGTAAACCGCATTTTATTCAACGTAACATTTTAACTTTACCCTCTATGTAGCAAGTAATTTTTTAATTTTTTTGACAAGCCTAAATAAAACTTATTCGTATTTTTCATGCCCTTTTCAAGATTAAATAAAACAACTCGAGAACAAGCGTTAACTATATTCAAACGATTATTGAATGGAGCTGACATTTAGCAAAATACCTTTCCAACACGGTCTCATCACGATTGTCTCGTGTTGTTGATAAATCAGAGGCTTGATAATAATAAAGACTTATCATAGTTATCATCATCAACGTGTCCACTGTTGGACACGTTACCCCACAAAATTCATAACGACTGATCAATGATCATGCTATTTCCATAAGAGTCTGTCCGGAAAGAGAAGTGTCCATGTATAAGTTCCTATATAAATCAAGACAATTCTCTTTCCAGAGTTTCCGGACAGACAAAGTGAGGCGTTAAAATTTTATGAATCTATTATCTACAATATTTACTTCATTTTTGAGGAAAAAGATAATGTATCAAATGGCCCTAAGGCATAAAGAAGAATGAGCTAGGTATGATAAAGTATTTTAATTTAGGTAAGCTAATTTAAGTATGATATTTTTATGTACTTTTAGTAAGTTTTTAATATGTTTTTAGAAATTTGTAGGAGTTTGTGTGTTTCTGTGTAATTTGCTCTCTTTACTTTAAATTCTTTGCACTACCTGTTATTTTAAATTAATTCTTCATTTCCTGCTGCAACCCAAAGGTCAGAGAGAGATCGCTTTTTAGCGATAAGACCGCCTGTTGTTACGTTATTTTAAGTTTATTGTAAAAAATATTTTTATTATTCTTGTATTCTTGGTGCAATAAAGAATATTTACTTACTTACTTAAGCCTGATAAAATATGTGGAACGAAAATCCCGCCAATTGGTGGAGGGTCTTGAAATGAAACGTATTGGTAAATGTAAATAAATATTTTCAGGTGTCTTTGTTAATCATCATTCTTTGTCACTGACATGAATAAATTAAATAGCATAGTTAAAAGATGCCATTACGGGAATGGCGGGCTAAATAAGGCTCGGAACAATAAAATTACAATTGATGATCGATCGCGATGCCGATAAGGCTGTAATTTGCTGACAGAGCGCAGCTTCTTCGAGTACTAAAACAGGACTGATTTTTGCAATGTTGTTTCAACATGAAATATACGGATACAGGCATATAATTCAAACGAAAGAGCAAATACGATGACATAAATTATAGATATTATGTTTGCTTCTGAAAGTTAGTGTAAACTCCGGAAAACTATTTTTCAATTAATAAAACCCGTTTAGATCGACTGTTATTATAATGGATTTAATGAATGAATATTATACCTAATGATTTTTTTGAATTTAAGTCTTTACATTGTTCAACTAATAATTTAGTGCCTATAAAAAATATGAGACCTACATATTCACAAGTCCCCTCTTTCAGTTTTATAAAAAAATATTTAATAGTAGTTTATGTAACTGTTACGTTTTAAGGCCTAATTACGTACAGTTGCATACACTGCTTTATCTACACTCATATTATTTATCCAAAATGCCGTGTTCGGAAACCATAGAATGGCCGCCATTGCACCGCCATGACTAACTCGATTGTGTCGGGGAGGCGCGTGTCGGGCTGTCGGCGGATGCGCGGGAGGGTGCAGGTGTACATTATGTTATCAAAACTCATAGCACATCAATATTTGAGCATGAAAAGTTAAAATTACGTTACTGCCACAGATAAAAAGCTTATCATAGTAAAATCGGTCGTGGTAATGCTAGCCATTGCCTACCGTTTTCGAACACGTTTTAGAGAACTTACAATATGAGTGTAGATAATAGTACATTATGATACAAGTGTGCTAAGTTGATCATTACATACGAAGCGATATTGTGCGCGCGAACGCATGTAAGTGGGCATAATGAAACTGAGCTTATGTAATGATCAAGCACACGCGTTTCATACGACGTTTTTTAACACACTTGCGAGGAAATAACAGAATAGTATAATTAATAATAACTTTTGATAAATACATTAATTGTCAGAATGTTTACAGGATAGAGGTAGTTACGAACCTAAGATAATTAAGTTTAACTAACCTTTTTTGTGATCTTATTGAGTATCTGGAACTCTTTTTCAAATCATTTCATAAAATTAAAGACTTCACATTTATTGTGCAATAAATTATAGTATTTTTTTCTTACGTATTGCTCACTAGATTTTTATGATGACATTTTACTAGTATGTATCACAATTTTGAAATATATCCAGAGGTTAAATTAACGCTAAAGTTGTCTTCTTATACATTGAAAATATAATTTGTTTAAATTAATAAAACACGACGAGAAAAATCTAACAAATAAACAATGATTTGAGGTTAACTTATAAATGGCGCGCAATTTTCTTTTTTGGATGTACGTGCAGCTTGAGGCAAAGGCGCGGACGTAAAATGCCAAACAGCCAATATTAAAACAGACAATTCGTGTTTAAATAGTAGTTTATGTAACTGTTACGTGATAAGGGTCCTTAAAACATGAGTGTGGTTTTATGAAACGAGCCGCAGGTGAGTTTGATAATAAGATCACACGAGTGTTTTAAGGCCTAATTATCTATCCTAAATGCCGTATTCCGAAACCATAGAATTGCCGCCATTGCACCGCCATGGCCAACTCGATTGTGCCGGCGGTCGGGGAGGCGCGTGTCGGGCTGTCGGCGGCCGCGCGGGCGCGTGCAGGTGTACATTATGTTATCAAAACTCATAACGCATCAATAGTTGAGCATGTAAAGTTAAAATTACGTTACTGCCACACATAAAAAGCTTATCATAGTAAAATCGGTTGTGGTAATGCTAGCTATTGCCTACCGTTTTTGAACACGTTTTAGAGGGCTTACAATGTGAGTGTAGATAAACGTAATTTATTGTGTATTACGAGTAATATAATAAGTTAAAATGATTCTCATTCACAATCAGGATTGTATAATTTGTATTCTATCGTAAATGTGTATATTTTTAATATATTTACTTTCTTTTTACTTTTTTAGAATGTAAACTCATAAAGAGTTAAAAAAGTAAAGGTAATACCCGACTAAATTACAACAATTCGTCTGCGTACGTACAACTTGGTACTAGAGTACAAACGTCACTTGATCGGATTATTAAATTATTCCACTAGTTGGATAATTATTGTGAAATGCACGCGTGTTTAATATCTAGGATTATGAGCATAAAAGCGGTGGAATAAGAACCTCGTTACGAGCAGGTGTGTTGAAAAAAATATAAAGCAATGGCTTTGCATTCCATGTTCATAAACATCAGGATGAGGATTGGACAGTCAAACTATAATACCTATATAGTAGGTACCTGTAAAAAACCTAATACTTACCTATAAAACTATAAAATTTCATAAACATTAATATTGTTGCATCGGGAGTAAACGTGCCCAACCTTGCCGTGTGCTCCACGATATTAATTTAGTTAGGAAGAAACCAGTTTACGTATGTAATGAACGTCACGCATGTTTGTATGATATAGATATAAGCACCTATATTCAATAAACAAAGTATCTTTGACATTGGCGTTTCTGTAACTACCTACATCCTACAAATATAATTTTAATTGTAATTCAACTTTTATTTTCTGTAATTTTACATATAATACCTAAGATCCTACCTATATATTTTTTATTTTTAGTATATATTAATTAAGTTTTTTGTGAATGTGTTTATTTGTCTGTCTGAAATAAATTGATTTATTATTTATTAGGAATAAAATATTAACATCCCAAAATATCCATAATGCTTCAGTTTTGCTGATGACCCTAAATAAAAACCACATTATACCACATTATTTTAAATACATAATACAAATAGAATAGAAATAGAGCACAGCTTTTATTAACAGTCGAGACACAGAGTGCTCGACTAGAATAATATTTTGTTCAAAACATGCTCTTTGTGCTTAGCGAAGCTATTATCCTCATCACGACTCTTCGCGCAATGCGTTTCATTCAAAGCTCTGAATTTGTGCATTGCGTTGTTAATTGGCATCCTAATTTTACAAATGACTCTAGAATTCTAGATTTGTTATTAAATCCCTACTAATATTACAAATGCTAAAGTAACTCTGTCTGTGTGTTACCTCTTCACGCTTTAACTGCTGAACCGATTTAAATGAAACTAGGTAAGTACATGTTCCGCAAGGCGGCGTGTTATCACCTCTTCTGTTTTCTATTTTCATTAATTCCATTGCTAGTAACATCTCTTCATCTTACCATCTTTATGCCGATGACCTCCAAATTTATTCCCAAGGGTCCGCTAGCGATCTACCTATGGTTATATGTTCCTTAAATCAGGACTTAGATTGTATCTTAGACTGGAGTAGGCGGTACGGACTTAAGGTCAACCCAAGTAAAACTCAGGCGTTAATTGTAGGAAGTCCAAAACTTATTTCTCGTATCGATTATTCTATACTACCTGTCATAATGTTTGATGGTGTCCACATTCCTTTTGCGAAACAGGTGAAAAATCTAGGAATTCTAATGGATTGTACGTTATCTTGGATACCTCAGATAAGCGAAGTGAGTAGAAAAATGTTTGCTTCAGTGGGTTCACTTCGCAGACTTCGTAATTTCTTGCCCTTCTCCACCAAAATTGCGCTAGCCCAATCTCTCCTTCTACCTATACTGGACTATGCTGACATCTCCTACCTCGATCTTACAGAGGCCTAGCTTAATAAACTGGAGCGCCTTCAGAATCTTTGTATTAGATTTATATTTGGCTTGCGCAAATACGATCACGTTTCCAATTTCCGTGCTCAGCTCAATTGGCTCCCTATCCGGCATCGTCGCAATTCACATATTCTTGCTCTTCTGTATAATGATCTGTTTAATCCCGCTTCTCCTCCATATCTCAAAGAACGTTTTACGTATCTCTCCTCTGTTAGGCCTTCGCGAAAGTATCTACTTGCTGCCCCTTCATCTTCCACTAAATTTTATAACGACTCCTTTACTTTTCGAGCAGTTCGGCTGTGGAACGCTCTGCCATTAGACATTAGATGTGTAAAATCTCTTCATAATTTCAAGAAACTGTTAAAGAATCACTACCTATCTATCCCTTAGTCTGCCATGCGTATATATATATATATATATGTGTATATAATATTGATGTATATATTTATTTATATATATTACCTATGTACATAGGAATTTATTTATTTTATTTTAATCTTTTTTTTTGTTGTTCGTTGTTATTTTATTAGAGTATATTTATCTCAAGTAATTGGAATTTGTATTTGACCACTTCAATGATTGTGTAACTTCTCTTAACTCGCTAATTGTGTAAAGCACTACCTGTTTCTGAAACTCTGTTCCTCTTCTCCTGCTACCCTAAGGTTGTCTGGTAGAGATCGCTTAATAGCGATAAGACCGCCTGTTGTTACCATTATTTACTTTGTTAAATCTATTTCTGTACTTCTTTTCTTTGTGTGGTGCAATAAAGAATATTGTATTGTATTGTATTGTATTGTACATAGATAGTTGAGTCCCTGGAGGAGGATATGGTCTAAGAGCTGGCCACGTCAGATATGACACAATAATGAGAGCAATGAAACCTGTCTTGTTAGACTGCTTTACCATCCTTATTGCTAGATCCGGGCATCTGGCAGCTTTTAATGGGTGGAGGTCAGAGTGACAGACACACAAAGTTTTTAAGTTGGAAAAAAGTAATACCAAAATAGGTAAAAACTGCCAAAGTTGTGTCAAAGTTGTGTTGTGTCAACGGCCTCCTAGCCTAGTCGGTAGTGAGCCTGCCTATGAAGCAGGAGGTCCCGGGTTCGAATCCTGGTCAGGGCATTTATTTGTGTGTTCATCACGGATATTTGTTTTATTTATTTATTTATTTATTTATTTATTTATTTATAGAGGACAGGGCCTATATTTTAACATTAGATTAAAAACCATTATCTATTATTGCGGTAACAAAAACAGTAGGAGACTAACAAAAAAATGCATTATACATCATTTGGCACTACTTTCCCCCAACGGAAACTTCTGGATATGATATAATCTAATTAATTACATAATTTCCCATAATATGGCATCAAACCCAGAACTCTAGGAGTTATTTTCTTCGAGTTATTTGCATTCTTTGACATCCACCACTTTACAGCTGCCAGATGTCCGGATCTAGAAATAAGCATAGTATAGCAAACTAACTAGAGGGGTTTCGTTGCTCTCATTATTGTGTCATATGTGACGTGGCCAGCTCTCCATCTAATAATTAATATTAGGCCAAATGGCCTACCTTGGTAAATACCATAAGGTAAATACCTTATATATCCTGCACTAAATATGCACTAATAAGATCTTCCTCTATAACTTTCCTATCCAAATCGGTCAGAGAAATGAGAGAAAGCGACATGTCATCCCGTGAATCAGGAAGTCCCTATCGTACGTTCGCAGATCTTTGACACGCTCTGAGATTTCGTATTGTTGCGATAACGATAACTCACGTAATACCCATGTAGGATTCTGTTACGTTTGCAATTTATGTCCTAAAAAGTATAAATTACCTATCTACAGTCGGCTGTAAAACTGATGGAGTATATAACCCTGACAAAAGTGCCGTCAGTGGCCGCGCGCCGCCTAGGGAATTAAAATCTAAGAATCATCGCTGAATTCGCTGACGTACTTAAATACTTATAAGTGATTTTTGAAGAAACCTGCAACCAAATCCGCCAAGACGTTTTAGATATTAACGTACCTATAGTAACAGTACTTTGTAATTTTTGTATGCATATCTAAACACACAAAACCCACAGATAACTAGCCCCTCATCCTTAAAGTACATATAGGTACTGCCTCCGTTCCGTCCGTTAACCTACGAGTATTGGAGTATGTGCGAAAGAGAAGTCCCGTCGAATATATAAGTTCCCATATGTGCAGGACAATAGATGGACAAATGTAATCACTAGCTGGTCCGGCCCATCTGGAAAAAGAAAGATAGGAAGACCATCCATACGATGGTCTGACGAAATACGACAAATCGCAGGCAAAAACTGGACTCAGGTAGCACAGGACAGAACGAAGTGGCTATCTCTGGAGGAGGCCTTCACCCGGGAAGGGGTTCTTGCATAAAAATAAAAGAAAAACAAAAAATAGTTTTAGCATTGACGAGGATGAAATAATAAAATATAATCAGATTTTTTTTATCTAGTAGATGTTATCAATAATTTTGTAATTAATTTGTTTAGTATATTGAGCGAATTTAATATTATAAGATTATTTGTATTGTATTGGTAAGAAATAAAATAGTTCAGTCATTATAGATTTTGACCCGTGAATATAATCAGTTCTTGGATTTTTTTTTCGTATGTCCCTCGGGGGGTCACTGAGAGTGTAAATTTAAAAAGTAGACTGAATCAGGCTCCTGTGTATATTCGAAAAAAATATTTTTTTCAAAATAAACTGTTTTTCTTGAATAACTCGGCCATTTTTTATTTTACAGTAAAACCGTAAGAACAAAAATTGTAGAAAATTTGATTCTCTACAAGTTTGGTCCTCAAAATTTTTCTTCTAGGATCGATATTTTGGAAATTAAACCTGAAAAACGCGACAAATTCAAAATATTATAATTATCTCCTATGATCCACGTTTTACGGCAGGAACGAAGAGAAACAAAGTTGTAGAGAATCAAATTCTGAACAATTTTGGTTCCCACCTTTTTTCCCCCAAAATTGTTCAGAATTTGATTCTCTACAAGTTTAGTCCTCTTCATTTATGCCGTAAAACGTGGAACATAGGAGATAATGATAATATTTTGAATTTGTCGCGTTTTTCAGGTTTAATTTCCAAAATATCGATTTTGGGGGAAAAAAGGTGGGAACCAAAATTGTTCAGAATTTGATACTCTACAACTTTGTTTGTCTACATTCATGCCGTAAAACGTGGAACATAGGAGATAATGATAATATTTTGAATTTGTCGCGTTTTTCAGATTAATTTCCAAAATATCGATCCTAGAAGAAAAATCATGAGGACCAAACTTGTAGAGAATCAAATTTCCTATGATTTTAGTCCTCACAATCTTACTGTAAAATCAAAAATGGCCGAGTTATTTAAGAAAAACCGTTTTTTGAATATACACAGGAGCCTGATTCAGTCTACTTTTTTGAATTTACACTCCCAGTGACCCCCCGAGGGACCTACGAAAAAAAAATTCAAGAACTGATTATTCACGGGTAGGGTCGGTTTTTTGGATATAATGACTGGCCTAAAAGGCTTTTTATTTTTTTATTTCATTTTATTTATGTGCTTTCACAAAAACAATACCATTTTTGAAAAAAGTTTACCAATTTTCAGACAGTTATCTGACGACTCATGCAGAATATATATTATGTAAAACCGTGTCACAAAAGTGACAAAAAAATTTGATAATTATTTTTATAGAAACTATTCGTGATTCTGAGCAGAAATAAATAACCTAAAATGTGTTATGTTTTACAAAAAAAGTAAATAAATAAATATTATGGGACCATCTTACATAAACCGACGTAGTCCCACAGTAAGCTCAATCCAATAAGGCTTGCGTTGTGTTGTACTAATAAATAGAGATGGATATAAATGCTACTCTTTTTCTAAAAATGCCCATACCATAAACAACGAGACTTCTCTTTCCGCAGAATACCAAATAAAAGTAGGCAATAATATGATATGTATCTATAATTATATTATAACAACAACTATATTACTGCTATCCGTGCGAGGGAGGCCTTATAACTCTTATATAGTAGATTGTTAACCAAGGGTTGAATGTGACCCATTTCACCTGAAATATTTATTCTGTAAGGAAAGTACTATATTTTTATAGATTATTCTTTATATACCTGTTTTAAAAATGTGCGTGTAGTATTGTAGGTACTTTCCTCAGAGTCGAAATGAAAAGCAGAGTGTTTAACTCGGGTGAAATTACCCATTTCACCCTCGAACTATTGGCGCTCTCACTTCGTTCGAGCGCCAGAAATATCACAGGTGTAATGGATCACTTTCAACCCTTGGTTAACAATCTACTATTAAGTAAAAGCCAGAAATTAGGCCTCAAGTTTCATTGTTTACCATTAATACTCTGAAAATAATCAACTGAAACACATTTATCACAGACATTCCACGGAAATTATAAGTTAACTCATGTTTCACACGTATTGATGTCCACGGCACGGCACGATCTTTAACAAGATTGTATTGATGGCACATCTTGTGTTGAAGCTCACACAATAGTCGCCCAATGAGCCTAATAAGGTTGGCCGGCGATGGGCATTATGACTTGTATCATGTCAAAAGACAGTTTTCGCAACATGCTTATGCTGTATTCGACTCGTTTAATGACAGTTGGAGATATGACGACCATATTGGTACTTTAGTTGAAGGTGGGGTTTAAAAGGCAACATGTAGCTATGTGATGATTTGAGTAGGATAAGGAAACACAAATGGCATGTCTTACGTGTCTTTAACGTATAATACAAAAATATGGGATGCTGATATGTACACTGAATTAAATTTCATCAAAATAAAATAAAATAACCTAAATGAAATCGAAATTGTTAACCTAATCTCAAGAAAAAAAATTAGACTAAAAGGTTAAAAAAATTAACTAATTAAATTGTTTTGAAATAATTATTCTAGCTCAAATTTTTAGTTATATTTTTATGGTCAAAACCTCGTCAAAAGTAGTAGTAGTAGCCTAAAATAATTGGGTCATAACATAAATATCATGATAGGCCGTCATTATATGTATTTACGATGTCACAACCTGTCAAAAAGCCACGTCGAATAGTACTTCAGATAATTTTTCGTAACACATGTACGCGTGTTCTCAGCTATCGGCCAATTATCGAATGACCGTGAACTCTGTTTTAATACTTTTAATTGTGCGATAGGTCGTAGCGTGGGTGACGAATCCTTGATTGGAAAATAATTATGAAACTACCATAATTATCTATATGTTTTACCGGCTATTTAATATATATATATTCTTGCTTATGATTAACTAGTTTTTTCCTGCTTCGTTGCCATGGAAAATAGTAATCGGACTTACTTAAAAATGTCCTTTTTATTTTTTTCGAAGACATGTTATTATTTGAAGGGTACGCGGAAAGAACATGTATAGTCACTTTTTTTGTAAAATGAGATTTTTATGTCAAAATGTAGAGCTTGCAATGAACTATTAGTAACAACTTCTGTTACATATGTAAATTTTAACGTATATCCACTTCTTAACTCATAAAAACCATCTGGTTACGAAAATGGTATGGTTAATTGAAGCGTTCCAAATTTTATAAGCGCTATAACTCAAAATGTTGTCCATGTGACTAGACATGTTCTTTCCGTGTACCCTTCATTTGACACGTTATATGTTATTTTTATACGGTTCAATTAGGTTAAAGTAGGAAACGAAACCTCAAAAAAGAAAACGAAAATGAACACAATACATACCTACAAAATAAATACTATAGGTACGATTATCAGCTAGGTAGCCTATGAAAGTCAGTAAAACTACAATATTTTTTGGAATTCACGACATTTCCTCCGTATTTAACCATGTCTTTGTACTAAGTATCCTAGATAAAAGATGAGTCAACAAAACCTAGACACTAGAAATACTTTACCAAGCATCTTTATAGGTGTACAGTCACCGGCAATAGTATCTTCCTACACGAAGGCAACAAAAATATGTGACACGCTCTTATTTGTAGGGTTATAAGAGCGTGTCACATATTTTTGCGGCCTTCGTGTAGGAAGTTACTATTGCTGGTGACTGTACAATGAGGTTAACAAAGTGATCACTCATTAAGTGCCTTTGATGGCATATAAACTGCACATTGTGTCATTTAATGCACTAATTAAATTTAATTGCGAATATAATAAAGAGAGATTAGTAATAATAAATGGGCCATTCTACTTTTAGTTGTATATGTACAGTTTTTGACACTTTATCGTAAAATGCATATTTTAGAATACTTGGCCATTACTTTCATTTGCTGTTTTGTGACGGAGAAAGAGGTTTAATTAGGCTATCAAACCCGATAGCTTAGTTTAATAATAAAAACTGTAAATATTATTCATCTATTAATAACTACTACTAAAGGAACTTTTATCTACACTCACATTGTAAGTCCTCTAAAATGTGTTCAAAAACGGTAGGCAATGCCTAGCATTACCAGAACCGATTTTACTATGATAAGCTTTTTATCTGTGGCAGTAACGTAATTTTAACTTTACATGCTCAAATATTGATACGTTATGAGTTTTGATAACATAATGTACACCTGCACGCTCCCGCGCGGCCGCCGACAGCCCGACACGCGCCCGCGCAACCGCCGGCACAATCGAGTTGGCCATGGCGGTGCAATGGCGGTCATTCTATGGTTTCCGAACACGGCATTTAGTATAAATAATATGAGTGTAGATAAAGCAGTGTATGCAACTGTACGTAATTAGGCCTTATTACGTAACAGTTACATAAACTACTATTATTGTCTAGGTATTTATATTCTGTCGAAGAATTCACTGCAGAATTTAAAAGAACTGCAAAATGTTAATTATTTTTATAGAGTATTTTTACGTAATTTTTGTTTATATTGTTATTTTTAATTGATTGACTTTGTTTTAGGTTTTGACATTTTTCTTTTATTTTTTAATATTTATATAGCTAGAATCTCTAGACATGTATACATCCACAAAATCCCTGTTGACATTCTTTATATTTATCCACTGACATTTTTTTTCTGTTCATTTTTCTGATTGATTATTTTTTTATTGTATTGTAAGTGACGATCTTTTAGTGAATCCATTTTATTTTATGATGTAAAATACTGTGTGGTTTTCTACAAGAAATAAATGAATCTATCTATCTATCTAATTACAGTAAGTTAGTGGTCCTTGATTGTCTCCCGATTTGTATGAAAATAAGGCATTTACCAATGCGTTATTTTTTTACATTAATCAATATTAATATATGAATTTTGTTTAACACATGTCATTCCTATTATTTGGTTCAGGTAAAATATGGAATATAATTTTATACACGAAATTCAATGTCTATCATAGTTTTTAGAGTTCCGTACCTCGAAAGGAAAAAACGGAACCCTTATAGGATCACTTTGTTGTCCGTCTGTCTGTCTGTCTGTCTGTCTGTCTGTTTGTCTGTCTGTCTGTCAAGACCATTTTTCTCAGGAACGCGTGGAGGTATCAAGCTGAAATTTATATCAAATACTCAGGTCTATTGTCCCTTGAAGCTGTGAAAAAATCAAACTTAAAAGCCAACGCAATCAATAGATACAGTGGTTTATGCTGCAAATTTTAGAGTTTTTCGGCACTTGCAAAACCTACGGGGTACTTCCCGTGAACTCAAAAACTTGAAATTTGACACGAAGCAACGTCATATAGCATAGACAATGGAAAAATTACAAAAAGTAGACATTAAAAATCATACAAAAAAATATTTTTTTTAATTTTAAACTTACTACCTTTTTCCTCGTAAACGCGTGGAGGTATTAAATTGAAATTCATGTCAAATACTCAGCGCTATAAGACCTTTCAAATGTAGGAAAGCCAAACTTTTATGTCAACGCAATCAAAAGAAATTGCAATTTAAGTCGCTTATTTTGAAACTGAGTACTCGCAAGAAACTCAAAACCTAAAGGGTACTTCCCGTAAACTCAGAAACTTGAAACTTAGCACGAAGAAACTTCATATAGCACAGACAAAGGAAAAATTACGAAAAGTAGACATTTTTAGTAAAATCATACAAAAAATATTTTTTGAAATTTTAAACTTACTACCTTTTTCCTCGTAAACGCGTAGAGGTATTAAATTGAAATAAGTAATAAACATACTACAACTTTTGCTTGTTATAGATTTGTACGGAACCCTCGGTGCGCGAGTCCGACTCGCACTTGGCCGGTTTTTTTTTCTGGTAATCGATTAATGTACACGAAAAAGTAGAATTAGCCATAATAACAAATCAAGTTAAATAAATTTGCTACATAAGTATAAAATCTGTTGAATTTAGTTAAAACCCCACACCACATATTATATTGTTTCCAACAGTACAAAACAAAACGAAAAGTTTGTGGAATTTTGGTTCAGTCAGTTTCTTTAAATTCGGTGATAGATCAAAATAATTCAGGAGTGCGATTTTTGAATCTCACCAAGTGACTAATTCTCACCGATGTGAGTGATTTCCGAAAGTTCGTATTTTTGAAACTCATCGGTGACTTACATTTGTCATACCTATGATATCGATTTACGAGTGCCCCTACCCACTCGTAATTGAAATCACCATGCGATTGTTTTTGACAGTTGACGTATGTGACATCTGCCAAAAACGCCAAAGTATGTTTTTCGGAAGAATTAGCAGCGGGGCTCGATTGTGACATTTGTGATTGCGACGATTTAATGAAAATATAAAAAACGGCCAAGTGCGTGTCGGACCACGCATAATGGACGGTTCCGTAGCTTCACTGGAATAAGAACCAAAATAATGCCAAAAGGTCGCATCTGATGCCTATTGAAGAAGTTTTTTTACCGATAATGTTCAAAACAATTTTCGTAGAAAGTTTGTGATAGTTAATGCGCATCTTCTCAAATTTTTTCATATTTTACTACATACTTAAATAGCGGCATACAAAATACACATTATTTCTAAATTTTATTAAGATACGTCTTATAGTTTCCGAGTAAAATGGCTGTGACATACGGACGGACGGACGGACAGACGGACAGACGGACATGACGAAACTATAAGGGTTCCGTTTTTGCCATTCTGGCTACGGAACCCTAAAAATGGCAAGCCTGGAGGAGTAGATTATGATGACGATTACGGACACGGACAGCGACGAAGACGACGACGTTCCTCACCGTCAACATAATCCAGCTGCGATAGGCGTCGCAGAAAGAATTCATCACGAGCAAGCATTTCCAATGTCTAATGCTAAATTTAAAAAATATTATCGGCTTACGAAACCATTGGTAAAATTTGTAAAATTGTAAATCTGACATTGTAAAATTTTTGCATGTTGGTAAACAGCGTGTGACTTTCAAAAATACGGCTTTTGGAAAATGGTGACATAAAAGTCATCGGTGATAATTTTAGTCACCGGTGACTTTGATATCACCAGTGAGATTCAAAAATCGCACTCCAGGACTAACAATATCTACAAAAACATCCGTGCAGTGAGCATGGTTTTGACACCGATCTGACTGTTTTTCGGTTAAAAACACTAAGAGTATTCACGAATATCCCCTTTCTCACTTTGGTGCACTCTTTGTAACCTGCAGTGTATAAGTGACGTACATTTCAGTAACAAATTATACAAAGATTTTTTCAAATTCATATAGGCTTCCTAGTATACGTCGCTATGAACTAAAACAGTTCAACGGGTCACCGAACACGAGCAAAGGTCTCGCGCGACTTTGAAAACGGTGATATTTACTCATGACTTTATCGTCGTATCATAAGATGATCTGCTAGAACACAAAACTAAACTGTCATTTAACCAATATAACTTGACCGATATCCCCGCAATCGAAGTATAAATTAAGGTCTTAGATGTACTGGTTTGTTTGAGGCGTAATAAGTATTTATACATGTGTGGATCACTGCATCCATCACGATAGGTTGCCGCAACTTGGCTGTTAATCCTAACTTACGAAGCATCTCACTCACCCAAGCTAGTGTAACAGTGACCTAAACATTGCTACAGACAGTACAATTTAGCACCTTAGTCCTCTGTAATAAGGTGCAAATTTGTAAACAAAAGTCAAAGTTCAACTAACACAGGTTGATAGTATGAAAGCGATGACGATACCACGGTTAGAGTTCGCGGGTTCGCGATATAAGACGCGAGCGACGTCCCGCGACAACAGTTAGCGGTCCTGTGTGTGTTGTGATTGTTTACGGTGAGTTCTGCTGCGTATACACGTGTTTGTGAAACTGGTGTTCGGCAGTCTACATCTTTTTAATTTTATTGGTCTTTTGACATCCGGTTTTGACAAATGATTATAAAACGGTAAACGGTTTTAATATTAATTTTTCGTTAAATTATTTGTTAATCTACGATATATGGTAGAATTGTCAACTCATATGAAATAATAATATATCTAGTTGAAATAACTCTAAATAAAAACAGTTAATAAAGTTGATAAAGCCAAGGTACATAATGAATAGGTATTACGTACTATGAAACATAGGTAAATGGGTCAAAGCAGGATTACCTACCTAACTTTTAATAAATAATTTCGTAGGTAATTAGGTATTTTACAAGTTCCTACGGATTTGGGACAAGACAAATTTACGTGCGGACAGAAATGAATAATTAAGTAAGAATAGATAAATATCAGGTTTACTTAATTCCCTTTGGTACAGATAAAGCCGTTATTAATGAAGTTAACACTTTAAGAGTACCTACCTAGAGGAAAAAAAAATATTCCAGTATCAGTGTTTACTTTTAAAAACAATAAAGTATTAAGCACTCAAGTTACTTTCAGTCACTGACTCAAACAACTATGTGGAAATAATTTTAAGAAGCAAAAAAACAAGATCCCGACGAATTGAAAACTTCCTTCTTCGAAATCTTGAAGTCGGTTGATAAAAGGACATTTAATGCAAATTTTTGTAACCAATAGCCGGCGGAATAAGGGATCTAAAATTGTAGAAAAAAATTATCATACCACTTCCTTAAATAAACTAATTTCACGCTAAGCCTTAACAATAGACCATCCATCACCCATTGAACATCGACTATCGATTTATGTAATAACTGCAAATGAAGTAGGTACATTTTCACGTACTTTTACATAATCTGTGGTTCAAGGCCTGTATACATTTAAATTTAAAATATGTGCTTAAATATTTAATCTTTCGTGTAAGATTACGATATTATATTGAATATACCTATACAGTATATACCCTCTTGGAACAAAAATAGATTTTAACTATGGAGCATACATGAGACGTTAAACTAATAACTCACATACTGCACAATATACTGATACATATATTATGTATTTACAAATGCCCTGCTTAAAATGTACCTTTTCATTGTTGGCTTAAATAGATGGTAAAGTTTTAAACCAGGGATGTTACAGAGCTCTGCTTCCGGTTCCGTTAAGTCGGAACTTCCGATTGGTTTTAAACATCCGCTTCGGTTCCGGTTCTGACTTTCAAAACAGGAGTTATATCGGATGTCATAGCAACACAGTGGGGAGAAATGAGCCGCTTACATCAAAAACAAACAGGTCTGTCAATAGGCTCAGCTTAGACCTACCCCTAACATCTCGTCCACCTATCACTCGGGCTCTGATTCTGGTTCCGCTTCCGTTTTCGGTTCCGATTCCGTTTCTGTTTCCGATAAACTAAATTTAAAACATCTGATTCCGCTTTCGGTTCCGATAAACCACATCTGTTACATCCCTGTTTTAAACCCAGAATATGTGCGAATAGAGAAGTGGTATATGGGAACTATCACCCATCCTAGCCTAGTCTGTAGTGACCCTGCCTACGAAGCAGGAGGTCCCGGGTTCGAATCCTGGTCAGGGCATTTATTTGTGTGTTTATCACAGACATTTGTTTCTGAGTTATGAATGTTTTCTATGTATTTATCCATACTTATCTATTATATATATCGTCGTCTAGTACCCATAACACAAGCCTTATTGAGCTTACTGTGGGCCTAGGTCGATTTGTGTAAGATTGTCCTATAATATTTATTTATTTACTAATGAATTCTACTTGTTTTTTTCCGCATAAACTCTATGCAAAGCAAGATTTCATAGAAAATGACGTCCCTATTAAACAGATCGTTTCTCAAAGCGCTGAGCTAGGTCTTTTGCGATCAGAAAAAAGTATAATATCAAACATAGACACGCTGTACAATCGCCCTCGAGTAGGGGATTGTATTTAGCGAAAGTTTACAAAAACGAAATAGTCTGTCAGTGCCAGAGAAAGCATATCGACGAAAGCCACGGTGCACGGTGAACAGCTGGTCGGTAACGACTACCCTGGGCGAGCTGATGATATAATGGTCGAGGCGAGGGTTTTAATCACACAAATTCGATCATTTTGGGTGTTTTTGGTTAGCACGACGAATTAGCTTGCGCGCACGGCAACGATCTGCCAACGAACGATCTACCTTCAGGCTTCAACTGGCTTTTATAAATGTCAAAAACGATTCGAAAAACTACCCTAAAATATTAGCGACAGTGTTAATAACGGTGTTCCGTTTTACGATATATAGTATTTACATGCATCTAAAATACAGATAAACTATGCTAAACATGTGTCCGGGACCATCACACGCGGTAGCGTATCCGGCCAAGTCAAAGAAAACGGAACTGGTGACGCAGCAGCCATGTTAATTGCCCCCCATAACTTCAAACCTACATTAACATAAAAGGCTCATTGACTAGCTATAGCTCGTCTAGAACCCAAAATTTCATAAATGTGACTCAAATGGTACGTTTAAAAACTGGTATCAACATCTAAACATTCTCAACCTAATCTATTAAAAACCAACCCTAACCTTAAAGCCTACGATTAAGCTATTTTCCCATTTATGACAATCTAAATTAGCCCATTATTATATTAATAATTCAATGTTATCAGGTACATAGATGTGAAAATCAATTGTTAATCTAGCCTATGCAAAAACGTGTGAATGAACCGGCGGGCGCTACGTTTTTACTTATTAAAGCAATGACGATTTATTACGTCTATTATAACAATGAGGGCATAGTTTGTAAACCATGGATAATACTAATTTAACCTTATTAGAGGGTCAAGAAATAACTACCTAGTTGTAGGGTCGGACTTGGTCCAAAAACTATTTTAACCCTGAAAGTTATGGCAATGCAATCTCAGAAACTAAATACTGATTATAACTTTTATACTTTAAATCATTGACGCGCACTGCATCTAGCATCTGCTTATAGGTAAGCCTTAGGCTTAAACAACACTAGACCCTACACGTAAATACTCATATGACCTAGTAAAATAACGATTCGGTAATAAATGTTTTTACAGAAATGTCCATAGTTGTCACATTCGTTGTGGCATTGGATCGATTCGGCCCCATGCAAGTACGCTTATATTATAATTAACCATTGGAACGTCAATTCGGTACATATTGCCTCATCAGTTAAAGTTATAATTTATGACTTGTAATTAATGCTAGGAATAAACAGAAAAATATATTTTTTATTAAATCAAATAAAAACATTGGAAAAATTGAAAGAAAAAAAAATCAACCCAGCTGGACTTGACCCTGCTTGAAAAAAAGCAGAAAAAGAGATTTAATTAAAACTTAAGTTAACCGTTGATATGTGTCCCTCTAATGTAGTGTGGTTACAACTTTTTAGGCCCAACATTGACCTTTTCATTTGTGATAGTACTTACGAGAACCTTAACAGTCATAATACGTATATTAATTTCATACTTGACCACTTGACCCAACAAACCGTTGCGTCATGAATTCGAAGTAATAATTGTTTTCTATTAAATACAACATTTTATTCGACGTCGTCTTGAAAACCTTGAGTGCTTCTGAATTAAGAGACATGCGTTTAGTAACAATTGCTAATTAAATGTCTAACGACCTAATAATACTGAAGCTGGACTTGAGTTCTCAGACTTTTAATCTAAAAATGATACAACGAGAAGGTCAAAAGTCAGTGTTTGAAATACATTCTTTACATTACTTAGGTCACATTTGCATTAGGCCAATTAAAACCAAAAATGTAAAAGCTAAGGTAAATTCATACATTGCAACACATTGCAAATATATGTACTTAGTCTTATTTTAACTTTTTATTGGTCTCTTTGGGCATAGTTTGTCTTTCACCATTTGTATTTAATCCTTTTTCATTTTCTCATGGGTTTGCTGGAAGAGATCCCTATCAGGGATAAGCTCGCCGTTGTGCATATCTTTTATATATGTTACTATTGTTTTATGTTATGCCTACTTGTTTATGTGCAATAAAGTGATACATACATATATTTAATAAAATAGTACCTAAATATTAGTCTTCAAAGATTAGTAGGTAATCTAAATTTTCATCCTTTTATATTTTCGCTTCAAAAGAAACGACAAAGACAAACTAATTAGTTAAGAATTCTAGTACCATTACACCAGATCCCATAAGTCAGTCAAGCAATAGCAACCAGCAACATAATTGCTAATGCTAATTTCAACACTGACTACAATTTCTTTCAAGCATTTCCTTCACAAAAAACTATCTGCTGTCAAGTACATACGCGCAATCACATGTTTGCAAGCAATATTGTGAGACAACACAAAGACATTCCCTGCCTTTAAGATTCGATCACGCAAGGCCGAGTAAATATCAATTATTGGCATACCTTTTTATGCAGAATATCCAATGTCATATTGTTGCTGATTAGTTTAATTAGCTAACATTAATCAAGAGTCTAATTAGTGTCAGGATTATCTTTGAGCATCATTTCGCTAAGTTAAAGGCGTTGTTATGCTGTGATGTAGACTGTTCTTACTTGATTCTTGCGAGTGTGTATTCTTGATATATATTCTTGCGGGTGCGTGATGATTTTGAGATAATCTTTTATGTAAATGGTGAGTACGAACTTGTAGGGAAAACTAATGAATGTATGAATGAACATGATCTCCAGTCTTATGTCACAGTACGATTACAAACACATGATATATGTACATATTTAAATAGAGGCAAACAACAGCCCGTTTATAACACCTAGGTTAACATAGGTTTAAGTTTAGTACTCAAGGGCCAATTTGAAACTTCGCGAGTTATCGTGCGAGGACACACTAAACGCTTCGTGCCAAAAATCTAAAAGCCTTCTGCTTGTTAAGACCATGCAAGTACATCCAATAAATTTCCTTTTGATTACATAAACATGTATCTATACTCTATAGCCTATGGCACTCCTGAACTTGTAGTGCCTTTAATCGAAATCTTATTCATAAAATTCCTATACTAAATTTTTAAGACCGTTTTGGAAGTGTCAGATAATAACAACGTCTAGTGAGTTCGACCAATTTAACTATTACTGCAGACATGACTTTGTTTAAAAAAACGTATTCAAATCGGTTCATTATAGAGGCTATGATAGGAACTCATAAAACCCCTCTTTTTAACATATCGGATGTTATAATTATAAATATAATTTAGTGTTCCTGCGTAAGTGTTGATTAACTCATCTTTTCAATGTAAGTAAACATTGCAATGTAAACACTTTTTTTCGCAAAAAGGTTTATTACCATAATGAAGTTAATAGTTAATGGGCATTCCTAACCCATTGAAAGAGTGGGAAAAACGTCAAAGTAATCCGTGATATGGAAACATAAAGATGCCGATAATTGTAGATTGCTCTGACATCTCCGCTATAAATTATGAAAGTCGTTATTAACACTTGTTTAATGATTGCTTGTATTACCTTCGCACTTATTTAATGATTACCTTTTTACAACGGTATAGACAAATTTTAGTGTTGGGTAGAGCAAAAGCCAAAAAGGTAATCGGACTGAAAGGGTAGGGCTCCCGGTCGTATCCGGGTCTCGAGTACCCGTTTCTGAATAACACGCTACACGGTTTTCTGGACAGTTTCGCACGTGTAATTAAGAAACGTGTAGTTAGGATCCGTTTCTACGGGTAAACGGGTAGCCGAAGAAACGTTTCTTAAATACACGCGGATCTGGAAACGTCCTTGACGAGTAGCTGCGGTACGGCTCGTAACGTGTCGATTCGTTTAAAAGCTATGAATAAGATACGAATAAAATAAATATAAACCTTATTTAAATCGGTTTTGACTCCTTGGGACCCGTTCGGGCCGGTATTATAACTACCCGTGTACCCGTGGAGACGTGTCTGAGAAACGTCTCTCGGAAACGTCTCCTGGAAACGTTTCCAGGGCGGTTCGTGTAAACCGGTTCATTAGCACCGCCGGTCTTAAGTACACGGGTATTCGTCTCCGCGTGTAACACGTGTAGCGGGAGCTCTACTGAAAAGCAAACATTGCTTTTTGATCCCCACATTTTTGTAAACTAGACACTAGGCCTCTAGAAGGTTTTTGTCCTTGACAATGGTAGATTTAACTATCAAACAATTGTAAATTATGCAAAAGCATTACGTTTTGTTATTTAAAAAAATTAAAGAATTATTGTTTTGAGCAAATTGAGCTGTGCCATTGATTTAACGTAAGTAGGTATTGTTCTTTTCCTCTAGGAGGTTAACAATTTTTCCACGCTAAATTCTGACTCGGTTTTCTTCTTGGTCTTATTAATTTACATGATACGACTGTTATATTGTAAGGTAATTATTCAAATCACAATGATTACACCTCGTCTGAACTTGATCACGATTAATTATCGCATTCTTTGCCGTTAATTTGTTTTGTTCAAAGAACAAACAGCCGGGATCACACGTGTTGAAATGCATTTAAAAAAGGTAGCAGCAGAGACAAGAAAATAGGAGGATTGATAATAGGTATATCCATAATAACGCCGCGTGCCTCATTAATCTCATTGTTGTTGATTGACCTATTTAGTTGAGTAGCTATCTATGAGTGTATTTTAGCTTTAGGTACTTTGTACTGTATGACAACTGTCATATCAGTTTTATTTGTGGCCTCAAATAAGGTATACGACTATTTAAACCTTTTAGCCTAGTCGATAGTGATGTACGAACCTAGAGGTCTTGGATACGAATGCCAGTAAAGGCATTTATTTATGGGTTTATCATGAATTCTGACATATTTAGGAATGTACAAATGTTATATAATGTGATATATCTACAAATGTTTAGTATTTACCGAAGAAATAGATCTAGTAATAAAAGATGTAACGTGTAATTTATGATTCAAGAATCAATTTTACTTGAACTGCGAGTGGTTTAAAGCAGCTGGTACCAATACCAAAACCACCAAATGTGGGTATGTACATCGAAAATACCTTAGAAACAATAAGCACGCCAATCGAATTGTCTCGCGGAAAGACAAAGGATCCATGCGTTTCGTAAACCGATTCGGTGAATCGTTTAAGGTAACGGAATACGCGAACACGTAAAATTGAGGTGTTTTTATGCAAGTTTTGTGATGAAATCAAAGCATTTGGAGGCATAGTCGCTGCTTGATCTGAAGGGGCAAATAGTCAGATTGTATGTGAGCTTAATGGTTTTTTCCTGTATATCATAATTAGGTATAAACAGGGGTATAAATTGGGGGGATATTTTTAACGAGTTTGTAGGGCAGCTACTAGATCCCGTGCCACTACGCGAAAATGGTCTTAGAAGACATTTCCTAACTTTTTAAAATTTATTATTATTGCCTTTGATATTTAATTCCAAAATAATAAAAAAAATGCACTTATAAAATAAAATATGTTTTTTCCATTCGACCTAGATTCAATCAGGGATTAAATTTCTCTTAATAACCAATCTGGTAAGGGCCCTAGGAAAGGCATACATACTTTACTTTATTTTTCATAAATTTCATATTGGTTAAAAATAGCCCCTCACTTTTACCCTGTTTATAACTAATTACGATATACAAGAGCAAACCATTAAGCTGACATGTAACGTGACTATTTGTTTCTTTAGACCATGCAATGTCCACGCTCCCAAGTTCTTTGATTTCATCACAAAACTTGCACAAAAACACCTCAATTTTACGTGTTTGCGTATCCCGTCACCTTAACGCAATGTGCAATGAATAGGTGTGTTGCAGTGTTAGGATTTTAGTATATTTGGCTACTGGGTACAATATGATAGCAAAGGTTAAGATTGGGAAATTGGATACAAGTAAACCATTCCCGGACAAGTAAAAGCAAATTATTTTTATAGTTCATTAAAGAGATAGCAAAATCAAGCATTTGTAACTTTTCTCTGCTAAATACTGACTATTAAATTTAAAGACTAACCATGCCGCAGGTTTCTTAGAGGTTGTATTGTTTTTAAGTGAGATTTTAGGTAAGCTCTAGGTATTTTACAGTGTCTATTTTATTTTAGATTGTAAATTAATTATTTTTTCGACAGATGTGTTCTACTAAATGGGTGTTATGTGCGCTGGTGATGGTGTGCGTGGCTGTGCGGCAAGCCACGTCAGCGGCGGCTCCGCAGCAGGAAGACCCCCCTATGCCTGTAAGTTCTTACCCGGGAGAACCTCCTACCTGAAGGTCACCTTATCTGTGGCTCTTACACTCCTTCCTTTCCCTCTTACTCCTATCTCCGCGATCTTGATAACTAAACCTACATACTACCGGATTTGGTCCGTTCCTAAATTTGATGGGTCGCTAAATATAATTTAATATTAAACAGAGTAGGTACCTAGATAATTTTACCAGAGCAGATAAGTAATAAATAGATAATAATAATAATACATATTAATGGACAATCTTACACAAATCGACCTAGTCCCAAAGTAGGCTCAATAAGACTTGTGTTATGGGTACAGTCACCGGCAATAGTATCTTCCTACACAAAGACCGCAAAAATATGTGACACGCTCTTATTTGTAGGGCCATAAGAGCGGGTCACATATTTTTGCGGCCTTCGTGTAGGAAGATACTATTGCTGGTGACTGTACTAGACGACGATATATATACTTAATAGATAGACATAGATAAATTCTTAAATACATAGAAAATATCCATAACTCAGGAACAAATATCTATGATAAACACACAAATAAACGACCTGACCAGGATTCGAACCCTGAACCTCTTGCTTCATAGGCAGGGTCACTACCGACTAGGCTATGAGGCCGTTAAATAATTTCACTTATTTATCTACAACCTGAGGACTACAATCATCATTACAATCCTTATCATTTTTTATTTATAGGTAGATAGTCCTTAATTTATAGTTATTTATCAATTATTAATTGTCCTTTGTAATTTCCTTAGCGTTTTAAAATAAATGCCTTTATTATTCATGGTCAATTAGATCTATTAATATTTATAGGGCTACATTGTCTTATAAATCTTATAATTATAGATTATGTCTTAATTAAGCATAATTTGCATCGGGTCTTTCGACCCAGTGCCGCATTGAGCGTGTTAACCCGTAATGATATTCAATGGAGACAGATAGCAGATGTGTCAGCCAATAACATTTAACGGATTTAGATACATAAAGAGCCTATAAAACTAAAAGTTGTCTGCCTTAACATATAAGCTGCAAGGATGCAGCGCATCGGCAATAATTTAAACAAAACGTGCATACCTTTGACCTACACGAGTGCAATGTGCAGTTGAGAACTTTACATGACGCAAAGCAAAACGACTCACTGTAGTAAAACAATAAGGACTAGTTTTCCATGACTGTCTAAGTATATTACGCCTTGTTGACATGGAAATTCTTTCAGAGACATTGCGATAGGATGTTCCGTCCTAGTTTAAATGCGGATGACATTTTAATGTTAACGTAATTATAAAGGGGTGCATTCTAACTGAATTCAGGTTAACGGGCGACCTTATACGACCTTTGGTTTAACCTTGACATTGAAAGGTTGATTTGAGAGATTTTGCGTTAGAATTAGAAATAGAAAGATTGGAGCTTGATTATTACTCTCATGAGCTTGAAATAGAAATAGGAAGCAGGTTAGTTGTCAAATAGGCCACTGGTATCATAAGTAACTTTGATACTTAGTTCCTACTTCTGCGATTTAATGCGAAAATACTTTAGAAGTTTTTTGTTAAAAAATGTAAATAGCAATAACAAAGATCCCGACGAATTGATAACCTCCTCCTTCGAAATCTTGAAGTCGGTTGAAAATATATTAGTTCCTTTTTTTATCTCCACTACGAGAACACAACGGAAGGAAGACGGTAGGTGGGTAGATATGGAAGTAGGTAAGGTATATAAAATAGCTTGAGGGTGAGAGGTAGTTTTTTTTTCGTTTTTATGTACGATTTTTTTACGAAACCGAAACAGACCTAGCTGCACTTTTAAATGAGAGGTTCATTAAAGGTAGGTTTACATTGCATTTAGTATTTGTTTTTCACGCATTAAATAGAACCTAATCTGCTTAAGATTTAACTTTAAACGATTAACTAGAAATAGTACCTTTTCCATAGATCACACGCGCAGCGATCGCCTTATCTGGCCTATCAAACCATTATGCTATCCATGAGAACACAGGCATAATGCTAGACCCTAATTGGAGACTGCAATTAAACGCCTTTGTGCTCTTAATGCTTATCTAGTTTATTTGAATTAAATCATTAATTGTGGCAAGTTAAGATCGCACATTGTCTTAGTATTATATTAGTCTTTGTCTACCATGTCTGACCGGTTTCTCTAAGTTGCTCAAAGGTTAGCTGGAAGAGATCCCTTAAAGGGATAAGCTCGACTTCGTTTTGTGCATACTGTAGTTTTTAATGGTCATGTACTTATTGTGTCCAATAAAGTGTTTTAGTACTAGTACGAGTACTACTAGTACTTAGGTACTAGACTTTAATAGTATTGTTTGTCATTTATTTGCCGTGTTAAGTTAGGTGCGTGTTTTAAACTCAGAAACCCGTGTAAATGGTAAATGTAAACCATATACAAGATATCTCTATACTCTACTTAGCGCATTTTTTCTTTGAAACCTAAGCTGCCAAATAGAAGGGGTGCGGGAGGGGAACACGCAATGCTAGACAGGGAACGTGCCATTGTTCCGTGGGCCGTAAGAGAGAGTCAGACATTAATGGTTGCCATGGAGACGTACTATGTTTACTGTCACTTACAATAAATTAGTGTCTCACTATAGGGTGAAATTACTTCGAGCGTGGCAGCGGGGGTCGCCCGGCTATGCGGGGTCTTGGGTTATTGCTATGCGGGGTCTATGATGTAAACTATGAAACTTTCGTTTCGTGAGTTCCAACATTTTAAAAATATTTATAGCGAGTTCGAGTAATATTTTTTTGCCACTTTTCGGTTTTACCGTTATAATTTTAGCAGTCTGTGTAGTGTATGTACGAGTCTGTACTCTGAACTCCAGAGCCAAGAGTAATTTAGATAAATGATATGCCAATCTCGTCCTTTTTGTAACTAGCGACACATACATAGACTTTTTTACCAACTTTGAAAAACGAGGTGGTCTATACGAAACAAATAAGTCCAATTAACTGCGATTCGAGAAACATGCTAGACCAATAAATAGGAAGGAACCACCGGTAGGCAAGAAAGAAAGACTGGTAGGGAATGCCATTTGGCATTAAGTCCGCCATTTGTACATTGTCATTTGTTGTGCAATAACGTTTAAATAAATAAATAAATCAGGTGATTTATTAACTAACTCCCGGCATGGATCTTTAGATCTCCGACCGCCATTTGCATTTATTTACTTTGCAAAACTGTTCCTTAATTATGTTCTTATTGAGGTTTATTGAAGACTTTAATTGCTTATTTAATTAGATTCCTATATACATCCAATTCCTTTTTAGTAATAAGTAATTATGGATGCGCCATCGGTATTCGCGATATTTGGAGTAAATGCCAACGTGACTTAAACATGGAAGACTATGCGCTTCTGTGTTTGGTATTTCTATTATGTTGCTTCACTATGCGTCAGCTAAGAGACATCTGCTAAGTAATGGCATATTATCGAGTTAAGTACTTATTGTAGAATATTTTAAGGTTAAATTGTTTAAATTGTTTAGTACTATTAGTAGGAGCTTACAGTATTTATAACGAGGTTTATTAATAATACATTGTCAATGTGTCTGACCATGTCTGACCGATTTCTCTCAGTTGCTTAAAGGTTAGCTGGAAGAGATCCCTTAAAGGGATAAGTTCGCCTTTGTACACACTCACTATATTTTTGTTGGTCATGTACTTGTTTTGTGCAATAAAGTGTTTTACTACTACTACTACATTGATAAGAAAATAAAAGCAGTATCTTTAAGATAAAAACTGGAAAAAACACAAAATCTACAATTTTTTTCTGAAGATAGGGCGACATGGGCTCCAGTCGACAGCTCTTGAGGTCCTCAATCATTGGTTTTTTTGATCCATCGGTAACTAAACGCACCACCGTGTATGTATCTCAAATAATAATTACAACTACTTAAGTTATTACTTTATTAGGCAACTACAATGTGCATGAGGTAAGTAATTATGCTCTGTCCTGTAAATTCTAAAATAATGACTTAGTTTCGTCTTATTGCGAAATCTTGCAAAATTGTCGTGACTCGAATTTTGCACAAAATTAAAGGCAAGAACATGAATCCTACCTTTTTATAGTAAGTGAATTTTCCAAACAGTATGGAACGCACTAGGGGACCGTACCCATACTACGTGACCAATTTTTTTTACAATTTTCACCCCCTCCCCCCCCTCGGTGACCAACCGTAGTATATGCCAAGATCCCCCCCCCCTACCCTCTGGTTGTCACGTAGTAATTCTTAATATTGTTTTTTTGCAAACAGAAAGTAAAAAATATCATAATTTGGCGCATATTTGTATTTATTAAAACGGCGGTTGCCGCGTAACGCCTCAAGGTGCGTGCAAACCATAATTAAAAAGTGAAAAAAAAAATTGCGCGAGATTTCCCTAGAGCATAATTATATACGTAAACCTCACCCCCCCCCCCCCCCCTTGTGACCAAGAGTAGTATTTTGACGACCCCCCTCCGCCCCCTAAACGGGTCACGTAGTATGGGTACGTGGTTGATGTTTTTTTAAACTTCTGTACAATAATTAAGAGTCTGCGTACTACTGTATGTATAAACAGGATGGATTTTCTAAAATCGTTAATCAAGAAGTTAAGGAAGTTCTCCAACGATCGTATAATTATCTCTGTATAATACTGTAACTAGATATTGTCCAGTTATTTTAAGTTGTGATATTTTGCACCCTGTAACGCAATCTAGCTGAGCTATCAAAACCATACCTATAATATTTTGCACTTTTTGCGTCTAACTTCATCTATGACACATCATAGAGTATAGAGATAGATATGCTCGACCATAGCTGTCCATATGAATCATGCCCATCAACGCACTCTGTGATCTTGTGAAACCCTGCGGCACGCCGATAATTCGATACTTACATGTACAAGACACAGGCGACGCCAGAGATATGTATGCGATTTTGAACTTTATTACAAAAGAGAAAGGTGCAAAATTGTAAACATATTTTGACGGTGACGAACAATGAAAATGTCAACAGTGCTTTATGAAGACAGGCTGTAGTTAGCGGAAAGCTTTGGGCCTTTGATCATTTAATAGAATTATGACAAGTTAAGGAGGGTCATAACTTACTATTTGAAATTCTATCGACTTTGTCTTCAAGCATTTCCTGCTATTAATCACGGCTTCCTGAGCGAGTGCTTTCAGTGCGCCGACGGGCATGACATGACCCATAAATTGGACAACCCAGTTCAGTTTTTAAAAACAAAATGGCTTCTGTCCATTGGAAGAATTTCGCCAGTGTCAAGTTAGCGTGACAAGAGTACGGTTACTTAAAAGTTTGCTCTTAGCACTTAACGTTGTACGGTAGAGGCCTTGCTTTTTGTAGGGAGATAGCTCCCGTGGCCGAGACAACCGGATGGCTAAGCCAAACAGTGGTTACACGTGTTTTGAGACTATTTTTTTCCGGCAGTGTAAATCGGTTGCATCGCTAAAGGCTAATTTAAACAAGTTGTGGCTTTCAAACGAATCCTAACAGTAAGATATATGCGGTCATATTTTTTTCATATAATATTTTTCAAATATTTTTATTTTATGTAGGTATTTATAGTATGTATGTATATAGTAATAGTATAGTATATATTTTGTATTTATGTAAGAAGTTTATTTATATTTATGTATGATACCGAACTGAGTATCTACCTAATTAGATCATAAATTATAATACAACTCATCTTACCGTATCGTACAGTACCTAAGTCTGCCAAGCACTTCCAACTTTCTCTCTCAATTGCTCAAAGGTTAACTGGAAGAAATCCCTTAAAGGGATAAGTTCGCCTTTGTACGTATATGTTGTGTTACATGTATTTCGTTGTGTTTTCTTGTACAATAAAGTGTTTTACTACTACTACAACTACTATTCTTCATTAGCTGCACACATGTTCATTAGATCACCGCACAATAAGCTATTATATTACACACCGAACTACGAAAATAAAGAAAAAACTATTCTCAAGACATGACCGCCAGGTTCGCGTCTCAGGCTGGAAGTTCAAAGGAAAACAAAATGCTTATTAACCTTTTGACCGCCGTCGTTTGATATATGAGCCAAATTGACAACGTGAATGACACCTTCATAAATTAAATGACAGAGTTCCAAATTGAACGTAAAATTTAGCTGTCAAATATCGATTTGTTAGACAGTGGAACAGCTATGCAATAGTGTTTTACAATTTCTGTGCCCTCACCTACTTTCCTATTTGTCCCTACCCATGTGCCTACCTTACCGAACCGCATACAAAGCGAGCACGGATGAAAATAACCAAAAATATCTCCACTGACACAATAGCCACGCATATTTTTTTAAATTAAATTCTTAACTTTTTTCCTCTTTATAAATCCTAAACTATTCAAAACTTATGAGTTTTGAATAGTTTACATTAATGACCAATTCATCGCAGGTACCTACTAAAGATACCTTAAACTGGATGGTCCGTAATAATCCTTTTTTTTATACATTTTTTTTTTCAGTATGAATACAAATACGACGTAGAAGACCAAGAGAAATCCCTTTTCTTCGGGGCTAATGAAGCAGGCGACGCTCAAGGCAAAGTCAATGGTGGCTACAAGGTGCTTCTACCCGACGGTCGTCTCATGACCGTAGAATATACGGTGGAGGGCGACAGCGGGTTCGTACCGAAGATCACCTTTGAGGATAACGCTAACCCATTTGGGAAAGGCAAATAAGTCAGTTAAGGCATACTTAGACGGCTAATCCTGTTTCTGATGGTTTAAGATAAGAAATTATCAGAAACATGAAAGGCAAGCGTCAAATCCGAGTATTGTTTATAGATAAATTATACTGGCTACTGGTATGTTACAGTCTGCTCTGAAGATTTAATATACGTTGATAAATCATGTATCATTTCCCTCCACAAATTGCTAATATTTTTATTTATAACATATTGAAAGTAGATTGGCCGCAAGTTGCCGACACGCCATTAATTGTCTTCTTTTTTTGTTTTATATACCCCAGTACTTAAGAACGTTAAAGAGGTCGCTTCGTGTAGACATTGTCATAAAATGTGATCTGAAATTCTGTATTAATACTTTCTATACTTTGATTTAAAATATTAAGTACATGTAATATTGCTAAAACTGGAAACGTAACGTAGCAGCATCATGAATCAAAAATTTGTGATTATTTTTCAACTGAAAGCATTTTTTTAGTGTAGCGTATTTCATATTATTGTTATTTTCTTCATTGTGTTCTGTAATATTTTCGTAATTTGTTTTTCCTAACATGTTTTTGTTATAACTTTGTTTTTACTAACCTTATTAACCAACATACTTGTACAAATTATAATTGGACGTTTAGCGATTGTAGAAAGTTACCAATTCTGTGATTCAAATAAATTAGTTAAGGCCACTATTGCCATTAGTTTTAAGAACTTATTAGCATATTAATTTTGTATATGACTATTGTTTTATCATCGTACTATGTAGCGTTTGTATACAATAAATATTTACGATGATTTATTTTTATTTTATCTTCTAACAAACAACGTTAGTAATTCTCCTACCGTTCCATTGACCTAGGGTTTCTAAGTAACAAAATTCAATTCTCCTCCATTGTATACAACAATTTCATCAGACAAGCAATTAGTCATTTTGTAATTTATATATTATATTCATACTGAGTACTTGTAACTAGAACAAATTCTTAAAGCTTTGGGTGTATTTTTCATGTTTATTAAACAAATATTCTAAATATGCCACAAATAAAATAAGAGCCCGCGTTTTTATTTTTTGGAAAATTGGATGGAATTCTATAATAAGTTGCTTTTTTTAACCAATTTGGTATAAATACCTTTATGGTCGTATCTGTAATTTAATTGGCTAACGAATATTTGTCCGTCTTAGGCCAAGGACACGATGTAATCCATAGTATACATAATAGTAAGTATACTCAAGGATATGAACAATTGAATTGGTTAAAAAGATTCCTTGATAAAGTTATTAAAATAGTAATAAAATAGGCTTATTTTCCGTGACTGGTTGACAATAATAGAAACATTTTTTCGAACCATAAAGCTCTATAAATGGAGTACGCTTCGCCTCATCTTTCCAAACAAAAAAGTCTGATAAAATCTGAGGGGGGCGAGGTAGCACGCATGTGATGTTTTCAAGTCAAAGGTACATCGTTGTCGGTTGTTAATACAGTTTATTTCTAAATGTTTTTTTATGGCAGCAACGCTTTATTGACAACCGACAAAGATGTACCTTTGACTTGAAAACATCACATGCGTGCCACCTCGCCCCCCTCAGATTTTGGCAGACTTTTTTGTTTGGAAAGATGAGGCGAAGCGTACTCCATTTATAGAGCTTTATGGTTCGAAACTTTTGACAGAGGGGAAATGATACCTAAGGCCTCTCCTGGTTTAGAACTCTCTGTTTCGAACGCAAACAAAGCAATTGGTTGTTAACACTTTATAACAGAATTATTCTGTGTATGAAGATACTTTGAGGAGAGATGTTTTACTATTGATTCATACTTATATAAAACGAATATAAAATACCTAGATTGTTATGTTAGATGAGCCAAAGTTCTAATATAAACACGCGTTTAATGAAGGTTTCCGCGATTGAGTTTTCCACTAGATGGCAGCACCGTGGCGAGAGGTCTAGCTGTCACAATCATGTTTAATCAAATAATCATATATTATTTTATTGGTGGATTTCATCTAGTGAAAATCTCGATCTCAGAAACTCTCATTAAAAGACATCAACGCGTCGTTGAAATTACGGGAACGGAACTGAAACACAAAGTGACGCAGATTGCGAACTGCGACGTGGTTCAGAACTACGTGTATCTTGGAGCTTTAATCTCAAACGGTGGCTGCGTAGATGAGGTAAAACGACGTATGGCCTTAACCAGAACTGCGATGGAGAAGTTGGGAAAGGTGTGGAGAAATCGACATATTACCAAAGCAACTAAAGTCAGGCTGGTACGAACCCTTGTTTTCCCATTTTTCTTTACGCGGCAGAGACGTGGACTGTGCGCGAGTTGGAAAAGAAGAAGATAGATGCTCTGAAAATGTGGTGCTGGAGGAAGATGCTCAGGATATCATGGACGGAATTCCGCACCAATATATCCATACTCCAGGAGCTCGGCATCTCCCAGCGTCTATCGGCCATAGTACAGTCGCGCATACTGCAGTACTTTGCCCACATCTCAAGGCGGGATAACGACTCCATAGAGCGGCTGGTTATACAGGGAAAATTAGAAGGAACCAGAACACGCGGCAATCCATCTATGCGATGGACAGAACAAGTTAAGTGTACGAGCGCCTAATAACGCACGGGATGAGAGGTGCGAGGCGCAACGTCGAGGATCGCAGTCGCTCGGGCCGGCGAGTCAAATCTGCAGCGCGCACGCGCCGCTCAGAGCTATTTTTTGTAATTTTATTTTGTACTTTAAACCCAGTAATAAACCTGTTGAAATTACTGAACTTTCTTATTGTCCGCCTGGACGTAAGTCTGCAGTAGGGCACCGCGTATCTGACTGTGTCAGACTGTCTGCCAACAGAGGGAGATGGCGGGAGATCGTGCGCAGAGCTGTGTCCGCCTCCACCATCGACGAGGACGCCTCCACGTGACCACGACTGCTCTGTCAAGAGCGAAATGACAGAGAAGAACTGAAACACACACAAATTGCTAAAGCGACCTATTTTCTGTTTAGCCCGATGGTTTACTGGTAGAGGTTACCTTTAAGCACTAAGTACGACTGTGCTTTGTATTGGTAGTGTGCAATACAGTTTCAATAAATACATTACGATACACATCAAGTCCATCTAGTCCGAGGGACTTTTATACAGAAAGAAGACAGCAAGCTCTTAGTGGCGGAGAGGAAATTCTGGCGGAAGATTTTGGGACCGATCAGGGATGAAGATGGAAGTTGGAGGCGTAGTAAGAATAGGGAGCTAGAAGAGCTAGTTTTTTTAATATCACGACGGTGGCAAACAAGCATACGCCCGCCTGATGGTAAGCAGCAACCGTAGCCTATGGACGCCTGCAACTCCAGAGGTGTCACATGTGCGTTGGCGACCCTTTACAAAAAGGAGGATTAGGTGTTGACGGCTAAAGAAACAGGAGGGTCCCTCGTCGTTAACACACTGGGTCCCCTTTGAGCTTCTTGGCAACCTTACTTATCAGCAGGAACACAACACTATGAGTAGGGTCTAGTGCTATTTGGCTGTGGTTTCCTGTAAGGTGGAGGTACTTCCCCAGTCGGGCTCTGCTCCAGATTTGAGTGAGATAACATTCGCTGTGCTGTGCCCTGCCACACATAGCGAGATAACATTCACAGTTAATAATCAAAGCCATACGACTCCTGGTTTGGACACCTGGAGTGGATGGGAGAGGATCGAGCTGTGAGAAGAGCGTATGTGTGGCACCCGGGTGGAACACGTCCGTCTGGACGCCCCAGACGGACGTGTTCCACCCGGGCTTGACGCTTGAGTGACGAAGCCCTAAAAGAACTTTCCGCCCTCGGGAGTACCAGACTGGCGGGAATGTTTTTTTTTATACCACGACGGTGGCAAACAAGCATACGGCCCGCCTGATGGTAAGCAGTTACCGTAGCCTATGGACGCCTGCAACCCCAGAGGATTCACATGCGCGTTGCCTACCCTTTAAGAACCTACACACTCCTTTTTTGAAGAACCTAATACTGTAGCCCGCTGGGAAAACCTCGGCAGGGAGTTCATTCCACAGCCGCAGCGTTCGTGGGAGGAAATTCCTCTTAAACCATACAGTGCGCGACCCCTTAGGCTCCAGGGTGTAAGGATGAACACCCTGCCGGCGGCGAGCGGTGCGGTGCATCATATCAAACAGTTCTTCAGAGCACAACCCATTGTACAAGCGATAGAACACACATAAGGAGGCAAAGTCTCTCCTTAGACTCAAAGGTTCAATATCGCTCGTGAGTTTGGGATCGTCGACGATCCGCACAGCGCGCCTTTGTACCGAGTCAAAGGGCCCGAGCTGGTATCCAGGTGCTCCCGCCCAAAGGTGACAGCAGTACTCCATTTGAGGTCTGACTTGCGACTTGTATAGAAGCAGTCTCTACCCCAGAATCTCAATTGTCTCTGTCTGAATTGGCGCAGAATAGGGCAGAGTAGCTTTCTCTTGTGTCAGATGCCAAGATCCGCTTTGGGTCACTAAGCCAGTGAAAGAAGGAAGGATGATACACATCAAGCGTCTATATATAGTCACCGCACCGGAGTTAAAGGAACTTGAACGGTTGAACAAGGAAGTCTAATAGAATGAAACCATACATGTGGACGCACCGTTATATCGTGACGGTACGCATATTATCGTATCGCCCTAAGGGCGGGAACGCACGAGCAACTTAGTCGCAAGGCGATTTATTTGTCTCTTTCGACAAATTAATCGCCTCCTCGCCGTGATGCGCGCACGAGAGCGACAGCAACACGACTTTTTTCTACGCAGTCATCAACGTGGATTTTGAAGAGAAGGTTGTGGTCGTTGCACTCGTATTAAAAAACCGAAGAAATCGTCGTAAAGAAAACAATATTGGGTGCATCCATTATGAAGCAATCGGCTGACTCTCGGAAAATTTCAGACTATGTTTATGAAATTGAGAGCATACCCAAAAACATCTTCCACTCCTTCAACAGCAATTAGCCTACTATTGTCGATATCATCTTCTACGACCGGCATTTTACTTCGTATTGAATGTGTGCGCGTATCCGTACACGTACAAGCTCTCGCCGCGGCGGTCGAGTGGCAACTGGCCGACCGGCGACTTATTTGTCGCCCGTCCGCACACTAGCATTAAAACCAATAGGGAAGGAGACAGTTGCGTCGCGGGCTTGTCTCCGAACCCGCGGACAAAAAAGTCTCCCAGGAGTCGCGTCGCTACGTGTGCGCACTTCCATACTAACCCACAGACTTGATGTGAGAGACAAAATAGTCGCGGTGACAAAAGTTGCTCGTGCGCGCCCACCCTTAATTTACCGTCCACGTCAAAGCATAAAAGCGAGCAATGACTATTGACTTACCTTGTCTTGTAGCCTGGTCATGATGACTGCGGTGGCTTCGGTGTCGAACTGTGGACGGCCGGCACGGCCTACCATCTGAAGAACTGTGCTGATGCTATATTCCTGTGGGATAATTTACTAAGCTTACCAAAAGGGCGGAAACAATATAAGAAGCGCTGGTGGCCTGGCCTTTGTTTATGTCTATGATTACGAGAATGTTATTTATTTGTTTCTGTTCTACTGGACTTTAATTGTTCAGCCATTTACGGTTCAAGCGGTTCAAGCCATTTTCTTTTGTTTAATACTTACTCTATTAAAGAGAGAGAGAGAGAATTAATGTCCGTCACCGTACACGTCGGAAACAAAGTGCGAGTTTAAAGATTCCATTTATTGTCCACCGGGACAGAAGGTAATCGGGGACAGGTGGGAATCTCTTTATATCATTCTCCTAGCGTTTGTCTCGGCTTTTGCCACGGCTCAATTGAGCAGGGGGTCCGCTTGGCAACCTAATCCCATTAATTGGCGCAGGCACTAGTTTTTACCAAGGCGACTGCCATCTGACCTCTCAAACCTAAATATCAAAATGACATTCCATAGGTAAGTTTAAGTTCCGAAAAAAATTAGTGCCGGGGTTTGAACCCGAGACCTCCGGATTGAAAGTCTTACCGCCCGGCTACCAGCGCTTGTTCCAAGTTAACTAAGTATATATAACTTTATTTTGCCATATGTACCATCTAGGGCTTGCAAGTCGGATATTACGAATAGTAATTTGCATGGAATTATCCGGATAGTATTTAGCCATATTATCCGGATAATAGGCATAGTGAATTTATTTCATGTATGGTATCAATCGATTCGTTTTGTTGTGAGGATTAAATGTCTATATGCGGCCAATTGCGTTAAAGCAACACAAAAGTCAGAAATGAGACTTTAAGTCCGAAATTTGCATTTGTTTCTCAAAATGACGTGCAACAGTGACGTCACGGTCACATAGTCGCCCTGTTTAAAGTATGGAAAAAATAAGAAATTGCTATTTTTACAGTGAAATGTTGCGTTTATGTATATGGTTGCTGTACAATTTATTTTACAGTAAAATGTTAAAAATCGAATGGCATCATTGTTTTTTTTTTAATTTCACACTTTAAAAATCGTAAAATTTAGAAATTTTAAAGCCTGATCTTTGAACCATTTCAATAAATTGTATAAATTTTCACTTTAGTTGGATATATTGATCATTTTGCATCCTATCAACTAAATTTTATTGCATAATTCGACATGTGTCATCATGCCTATTGCAAGCCTTAGTACCTGCTGGTGGATGGTTCTTACGCTTTTATAGCTCAAATACCATATTGAATCTGTACAACGTACACGCCGGCCACCAAATAATGGTACGTTGATCAAAAAATTTAACATATGTAAACAACAGAGCTTATAGAGTGTAACAAAATTACTGATCCGTTTAAGGGTTTAGGTATCGTATTGCAACTAAAAAAACCGGCCAAGAGCGTGTCGGGCCACGCTCACTGTAGGGTTCCGTAGTTTTCCGTCCGTCACAGTAAGTGTCCCCACTTAAGAGTTAATAACACCGCCATGTAGGATATGATATGAGAGTTCCACGTACAGCGACATCTATCGGCAAATTAAGTAAACTATTGCGCGCGAGCATAAAGTATGGAAGATGATTTTTATGGGATAATTCTTTATTGCGTGAACCGATTTTGACCGTTTTTACTTTATTTGAAAGCACGTCATTTCATTGTAATTAACCGACTTCCAGATTTCAAAAGAGGAGGTTCTCAATTCGGCGTGTATGTTTTTTTTTTTTTTTTTTTTTTTTTTTATGTTTGTTACTCCATAACTCCGTCATGTCTGAACCGATTTCGAAAATTCTTTTTTTGATTGTAAGTATATATATACAGATTGGTCCCGTTGTTGTCAAAACGCAGTTCTGATGATGGGATCCATGAGGAATCGAGGGAACTCCTCAGATCTTAAAGGCATACATATAGTGATTTTTATATTTTTATCAACAAATCCATCATTTTCATTCAAAACAGTGACATTTGATGAAGTAGAACTGCTGATGATGATCAGAACGCAACTCTTCAACGACGCATAGTTCACGTTTGGCGATTTGTCCTCTTCGCTGTGTTTGTTTAGCAAGTTTAATTGTCAGGACAAATTTTCGTCAAGCTCAAGTTCTGATGATGGGATCCATGAAGAATCGAGGGAACTCCTCAAATCTTAAGGGCTTACACATAGTGATTTTTGTATTTTTATCAACAAGTCAAGCATTTTCATTCAAAAGAGTGACATTTGATGAAGTGGAACTGCTGATGATGATCAGAACGGAACTCTTCAACGACGCATAGTTCACGTTTGGCGATTCGTCCCCTTCGCTGTGTTTGTTAAGCAAGTTAGATTGTCAGGACCAATTTTCGTCAAGCTCAAGTTCTGATGATGAGTTCCATGAGGAATCGAGGTAATTCCTCAAATCTTAAAGGCATACATAAAGTGACTTTTGTATTTTTATCAACAAATCAAGCATTTTCATTCAAAAGAGTGACATTTGATGAAGTGGAACTGCTGATGATGATCAGAACGGAACTCTTCAACGACGCATAGTTCAGGTTTGGCGATTTGTCCTCTCCGCTGCGTTTGTTAAGTGTATCTACAATAATGCTTCACCGGCTACCCCCATGGAAGTCGGTTTTTTTTTCTTAAAAATTATTTTGTAGAAATTACAGGTACAATAAACACCTGCTTATACAGTTAAATTACAAACTTAGTTCAGAAATTATTTTGTATTTTTTTTTCAAAAACTATTCATCCTATCAAGTTCAAAATAATTTTCCTAGAAAGTTTTTATAAAGTTCTACTTTTGAGATTTTTTTCATATTTTTAAAACTTATGGTTCAAAAGTTAGAGGGGGGGGGACGCATATTTTTTTACTTCTGGAGCGATTATTTCCGAAAATATTTACATTATCGAAAAATGATTTTAGGAAACCCCTATTCATTTTTAAATACCTATCCAATAATATATCACACGTTAGGGTTGAAATGAAAAAAAAAATCACTCCCCACTTTACGTATAGGGGAGGTACCCTAATAAAAAAAAAATTCCACTTTTTATTTTACCACTTTGTCGGCGTGATTGATATACATATAAGTACCAAATTTCAGCTTTCTAGTGCTAACGGTCACTGAGATTATCCGCGGACGGACGGACGGACGGACGGGCAGACATGGCGAAACTATAAGGGTTCCTAGTTAACTACGGAACCCTAAAAAAGAAGAGAAAAAAATGTTAAAAGCGAAAATAAAAAATAAAAACTGTGGGGCACGTCGTCACAGCCGGCCAACCCACCATACGAAATCTTTTTATTTGCGTAGAAAAAATTGTTTTCACTTCTCATGCTCGTAAAGATCGACTTTAAGTCGTGCATTATCGACATATAATCGCGTTTGAGGCTCTAGGGCATAAAGTAAAATTTTCTTCTAAGACTAAGAATGTGGCTCAACAGCTAAACAGAGCCAGAGAGCAGTAAAATTTCTTAGAATACTGAAACTTGTTCTTTTATTATATTCTTGTTATAATTATTTGAATTGCGTGTTTTCTATAATTAAATAAATGAAATCAAACGAAATAGGAGTTGATAATAGTTTAGAAATGGCCCGAAATGTTTTTATGACTTGGCAGAAACAAGTATCTATGTCTAAATTCACATGTTAAAAAAACATTGAAAAATTAATTGGTGGGAACAATATTTTGTTTTCATTGTAATATTTTTGTTACAACTTGAAAGTGTTTTACGAGTACCGATAAATAATTTCCTCGCAATTGTAGTGAAAATTAGAGTGTAAACCTCGTCCATAAAACCCATTTTACACTCGACTTTATATCAACCCTCGCTCGCAAGCTCGCTCGGATGGATAAACGCCTCGCGTAAAATCGTACGTTTTATGCACTTGTTGTACAATATTCTTTGTTTATCATAATTAGAATACTAAACCGATTACACCCTTAAACGGATCACCAGCATTTTTGTTACTCGTACACCTTGTTGTATACCTATAGTAGTTTATGTAACTGTTACGTAATAAGGGTCCTTAAAACATGAGTGTGGTTTTATGAAACGAGCCGCAGGTGAGTTTCATAATAAGATCACACGAGTGTTTTAAGGCCTAATTACGTACAGTTGCATACACTGCTTTATCTACACTCATATTATTTATCCAAAATGCCGTATTCGGAAACCATAGAATGGCCGCCATTGCACCGCCATGGCCAACTCGATTGTGTCGGGGAGGCGCGTGTCGGGCTGTCGGCGGATGCGCGGGAGGGTGCAGGTGTACATTATGTTATCAAAACTCATAACACATCAATAGTTGAGCATGTAAAGTTAAAATTACGTTACTGCCACAGATAAAAAGCTTATCATAGTAAAATCGGTCGTGGTAATGCTAGCCATTGCCTACCGTTTTCGAACACGTTTTAGAGAACTTACAATGTGAGTGTAGATAAAATATAATGTTACACACCTGATAAGCCCCGTTTACGTATTGCTGAGTGTTCTTCACAATTACAAGATGAGCTGGTAAGTTGACACCCATCGCTGAAAAAAAATTGACATTTTTTTTTTAATTTATAGTGTTTCTTTAAGTTTAAGACGGTCCTGATTCATCCAAAGTTATTCTTCATTGTACTTAATTTTTTGTACGCATATTGGCCGTTTCTGTAGGTTATATTATATTATTATATCGTTTTAGACAGGCTGCTCGCGCTGATAAGTCTAAATCAAAGTTCACTAAGCACTAATTCACAGCTTTAGATAGTTTGTCGAGCCATATAGGTTGTTAAACCATATTTTCCAAGGGAAAAAATAAAACACTGTATTTACAACAGTGTTTCCGCGATCGAGTTTTTCACTAGATGGCAGCATCGTGGTGAGAAGTCTTTTTGACAGCAGCTGTCAAAATCCATCAATCAAAAAGAATATGATTAAACATGATACCCGTAGATACCCGTTTGAGCTCAAGATGGTGACAGCGTGTTTAGAATAGTTTTTTGTTTTTTGCTCGTTTACGTTGTTCAGTGTGTGTATATTGATAGCGTATTGTGCGGTTAATTAATTCCTCCCAAAAAAAAATTAGTCCCAAAACGCGCGTAACCACCCTTTAGTCGAACAAACGGCTATCCGGGGTCTCGGCCGCCCACGTGTTTGTAGGGAGGCTATCACCTTACAATCAGCAAGGCCTTAACCGGACAACGTTGCTTATATTTTATGAAAAATTAATATAGTAATATAATAAGTCTACAGCTCGACATTGGCAGAATTCACCTCGCCAAAATCGGCGAGGAAAGGAGTAAAAGCCATATATAAAAAAAAAAAACATGATTGATGGATTATGACAGCTAGACCTCTCGCCACGGTGCTACCATCTAGTAAAAATCTCGACCGCGAAAACCCTCATTCTTCTGTCTCGTTTAAAAGTATGAAATTACTAAAAATAGATGTTCCTTTTCTAATGCTTTTTAACCGACTTCAAGATTTGAAAAGAGGAGGTTCTCAATTCGGCGTGTATGTTTTTTTTTTTTTTTTTTTTTTTTTTTATGTTTGTTACTCCATAACTCCGTCATGTCTGAACCGATTTTGAAAATTCTTTTTTTGATTGTAAGTATATATATACAGATTGGTCCCGTTTTTGTCAAAACGCAGTTCTGATGATGGGATCCATGAGGAATCGAGGGAACTCCTCAAATCTTAAAGGCATACATATAGTGATTTTTATATTTTTATCAACAAAACCATCATTTTCATTCAAAACAGTGACATTTGATGAAGTAAAACTGCTAATGATGATCAGAACGGAACTCTTCAACGACGCATAGTTCACGTTTGGCGATTTGTCCTCTTCGCTGTGTTTGTTTAGCAAGTTTAATTGTCAGGACAAATTTTCGTCAAGCTCAAGTTCTGATGATGGGATCCATGAAGAATCGAGGGAACTCCTCAAATCTTAAGGGCTTACACATAGTGATTTTTGTATTTTTATCAACAAGTCAAGCATTTTCATTCAAAAGAGTGACATTTGATGAAGTGGAACTGCTGATGATGATCAGAACGGAACTCTTCAACGACGCATAGTTCAGGTTTGGCGATTTGTCCTCTCCGCTGCGTTTGTTAAGCAAGTTATTTCATTGTATGGAATCTAAGTGCACCATCTACAATAATGCTTCACCGGCTACCCCCATGGAAGTCGGTTTTTTTTTCTTAAAAATTATTCAATTTTATCTTTCGGTACAACCTACGACCCTACCAGAGTCGAATATAATAAGATGTTTTTTTTTAGGTTTACCTAATGTGGTAGTTGTGATAAGTATGGGCAACTCCATGTTGCGGAAGGCGCGTTCGATGTTGATTCTCTCTTCATAAAGAAGTCCTGCATGGTGGCAGCCCACACCACTCATTACCAGCATCTGAAAATATTGCTATTTGCTGAAAAGTATTGATTTCGGTTTTGCCTCTCGAATTTCTCTCTGTATAGTTCAAAACTGAATGGTCAACGCTTTGCTCGGTATTCGCGGTCACAGCTCTGGCTTATGCAATCAATTGAATCTGCTCCTGAGACAATAGTTACAAAGTTATATAAAGCTGTAAAGTTACTTGTAATTTCTTGTTCTTCAACGTAGACGCCAGGGCTGATAGTTTCGCCGTCTGTTCCGGACTGAACCGGACGGTCACCTCTCTTGATAACGCGTCTGCAGTGAGAGCGACACTCTTGCGCGTGTTGCAGAATATCTAGAATTACGCGTTTTTTACTATAAATAAATAAACTTACCTGTAATTTCTTGTTCTTCAACGTAGACGCCAGGGCTGATAGTTTCGCCGTCTGTTCCGGACTGAACCGGACGGTCACCTCTCTTGACACCGCTTCTGCAGTAAGAGCGACACTCTTGCGCGTGTTGCAGAATATCTAGAATTACGCGTTATTTAGAAATTATAATAAATTCCTATCTAGCCATGAGTGTGGGAATCAGAAAAGGTTTTATTCCCATTTGTCCTTGCTCTGCTGGAGATTATAATAGGTATTAGTGTAACAAACTAATCTAATTGGTACTTAATCCTCGGGACCGGGAACCGTTCTTTGAAGAAACCCCAAAATAGTCCAATATTTTGTGTTTGCTCTCTCTTTATGTAAAACTCAATCATATAAACAGGTAATGCCTCCATATTATTACATTTTCCAATTAAAAAGGAAAAACCAAATAACCCTGCTTAATCCTAAAGAATCAAAGGCTAACATTTTTACTAAATCAAGATTATGTGCAATAAATTTAACTAATAGTTTCATTTTCATCCGACATGAAATGAAAATAATTATTAAACACTTTATAGGATTAGGATAACAAGTGATTACGATAACTAATGGCAATTTCTGTCCATTTTGAAGCCCCCTTTCATGTAGTAAACTCGGAAATGACAAGGAGATTGTTTTCTTAAGAAAGTTTAGATAAAAATTACCAAAGTAGGTTTCCCATTATAGTATTTCTGGATGATGGGCCACAACTTGTAGTTCAGTATAAGGTCGAATTTAAACGTGTTGGTGCCTTCAGCACACGCATAGCCTTCCACTATTCGCTTTAGCTTCACTGGTCGGGTTTCATCGCCAAACCTGTAATAGATTAAGATTAAATATTAATTCCGATTGCTTGAAGGATTGCTTCGGTCACGTGTGGTATGACAATGGCACGACAAACGGGAATGATGCCTAAGATAAAACCGATCCGATCTGTCTCCGGCGGGCACAGATGGGAATGAGGGTTACCGCGATCGAAATTTTAAGATGGCAGCACCGTGGCGAGTGGTCTCTTTGACAGCAGCTGTCAAAATCCACCAAAAAAATAGATATGATTAACTAAAGGGCGGTTACTCGCGTTTTGGGACTAATTTTTCATTAGCTGCACACTTGTTCGTTAGGTCACCGCACAATAAGCTATCAATATTACACACTGAACTACGTAAATGAGCAAAAAACAAAAAACTATTCCAAAGACGATGCAGCCATCTTGAAGCGTAAACGATTATCCGGGGTCCCGGCCACCCACGTGTTTGTAAGGAGGCTATCACGTTACAATCAACAAGGCCTTAACCGAACAACGTTGCTTTTATTTTATTTTACGAAAATTAATGAAATCCTAAGTGTACCTTGACATTGGCAGAATTCAGGATTAAAAGCCATTAATTAAAAGAAAAAAAAAAGATATGATTAAAGATAATTGGTGGATTATGACATCTAGAACTCTCGCCACGGTGCTGCCATCTAGTGAAAATCTCGATCGCGGAAACCTTCATTAGGGCTTGCAATCCGGATATTTCGAATAGTAATTTGTATGGAATTATCAGGATAGTAGCCATAGTATCTGATAATATCCGAATAATTGCAAGCCCTAATGGGAATATACCAAGCATTGCCGCGCCACAATGTCCTTGATAAGAATTTATTTATACCACATAGGCGGCAAACAAGCGTATAGCCCGATCGTTCACCGTAGTGTCTGCGATTCCAAGGGTTTCACACGCGCGTTACCGACCCTTTGAAAAGCCCCTACACTCCTTGTTTGAACAAAATTGAGTTGTCATACAAGGTATTAAGTCATTTGTGATACTTTTTTCGAAAAGGTACCATTCTTTTGTGGTAGGCGCAAATGATGTACCTACCGATTCACCGATTTAATCCATACTAATATCATAAATGGGAAAGTGTATGTGTGTGTTTGTTTGTCCGTCTTTCACGGCAAAACGGGGCGACGAATTGACGTGATTTTTAAGTGGAGATAGTTGAAGGGATGGAGAGTGACATAGGCTACTTTTTGTCTTTTTCTAACCCCCCCCCCCCCCCCCCACTTCCCTAAAATGGGGGGTGGAAATTTGTATGAAGCATTCCGCAATTTTCAAGGTAGAAAGCTAAAAATTGGTATGCGGACTATTTGTGACTAAAACACACCGTGTTACCCCGAATTTAACGCGAGCGAAGCCGAGTATTGTATATAAGGAATAAAAGCATAATAAACGCGGGCCGAATATGTTGCACTAGGTATATTTATTTACTTTGGCGGTCATTATTTATTTATATAAACTTTATGGCACATATATACTATTGGCGGACTTGGTGCCTTAAGGCATTCTCTACCAGTCAACCACTGGGCCAAAAAGGGTCAATTATCTACTTGATAAATCAATCTAGGCATGGTGAATTTTTTTCATGTATGATATCACTACTATCAATGATTCATTTTGTTGTGAGGATCAAATGTTTATATGGGGCCAATTGCGTTAAAGCAACGCAAAAGTCAGAAATGAGACTTAAAGTCCGAGATTTGCATTTGTTTCTCAAAACGCTCCTAACAAAATGACGTGCAAAAGTGACATCACGATCAGATAGTCGCCCTGTTTAAAGTATGGAAAAAATATGAAATTGCTTTTTTACAGTGAAATGTTGCGTTTATGTATATGGTTGCTGTACAATTTATTTTACAGTAAAATGTTAAAAATCGAATGGTATCATTGTTTTTTTTTAATTTCGCACTTTAAAAAATCGTAAAATTTAGAAATTTTGCAGCTTAATATCTTTGAGCCATTTCAATAGAATTTATAAATTATCACTTTAGATGAATATATTGATCATTTTGCATCCTATCAACTAAATTTTACTGCATAATTCAACATGTGTCATCATGCCTATTCAATCAATCAATTATCTGACTACTCACTTGTGAAACACCGCGGGTTTCTCGTTAGTCCCGAGCCAGGCAGCCACGTCCCCCGGGTTGCTGACGGTGGCCGACACGGCCACGAATCTATAAAGTTATAAAAAAAATAGTTTAACATAAACAGCTAACTATACAAGATGAAATAAAAAAACTGATACAAGATAATCATCCGACATATTCATGAACTTGAATAACTTATGGGGTCAACTTTGTAAAATAAAATAAAAAATCCAAAAAATCTCATACATTTTCGTCTCTAAGGATGGGTATCCTTAACCTATGATCTATGATGGATCAGCTATGTATAGGGACCCTAAGACCCTATTACTAAGACTCCGCTCTCCGTCTGTCACCAGGCTGTATCTCATCAACCGTGATAGTTAGACAGTTGAGATTTTCACAGATGATGCATTTCTGTTGCCGCTATAACAAGAAATACTAAAAAACAGAATAAAATTAATATTTAAGGGGGCTCCCATACAACAGACATGATTTTTTATAAATCATAGTACGTGGTTTTTTTTTTTTCATTTACAAAGTTGATCCCATAGTAAAATTTGTTCAAAATTTTGAATAGATTCAGGATTGATTACCTTGTATCCTATTTTTAATTTCACGCAGTATTTTGTCTTTATTTAATTTCATTCTTTATTCAATTCATATACTTAGAATAAGTCAAACCTTATACGAGGAGGAGCCTTCAAAGTGGTCTCGGTTCCTTGATACTGCAGCTGGAGTTGCTCTATACGATGCGCTGACTGGGCTGCTGACTGGATATATAAAGCTGATGTGAGTTCTGGCATACACATGATTTATTTATTTATACTGCCAAGGCGAATGTCAATGTCAACAGCTGACCTTAGTATATTCCCAATGACTTTAGTTTTAAGATGACAGGCATTGTTGGAGTGACGAGTACGGTCACGTCAGAAATTATGGATACCTTTAATGTGACAAAAATATGTATCCAACCAAAACTTTATGCCGGTTAATACTAGAGCTCCCGCTACAAGTGTTAAATAAACGCGGAGACGGATACCCGTGTACTTAACACCGGCGGTGCTAAGGAACCGGTTTACACGAAGCGCCGACGTCTCTTGGAAACGTCTCCAGGAAACGTTTCTCAGACACGTTTCCACGGGTACACGGGTAGCAGAAAACCGTGTAACGTGTTATTCAGAAACAAGTATTCGAAACGGGTACACGAGAATATGACCGGGAGCCCTAGTTAATACCGGCAAGGACGCCGCAATACGTTAGACACGTTAAGTAATATCTCCAAATGTGTCTAGTATTGGGCTTAAAATCCGGATATTTCGAATAGTAATTTGTATGGAATTATCCGGACAGTAGCCATATTATCCGGATATTTCAAGCCCTAATTGCAGCGTCCTTGTCATTAGGGCTATTTAGGCAGGTGTAATAACGGTATTACGCCTTGGTAATAGTAAACATATTTTTGTCACATTAAATGTAACCATATTTTCAGACGTGACTGTACTCGGATGTCTACCCTAATCTATCTCAACCTCGAAAACTATTTCCCATAACAGTTAAAGCCCTGTTACACGTGGCCTAAATCAGCTTCCTAAATGATTAAGTCACTTGATACAGAAATTAAGCCAGTTTTACTAGGTACTAATTAAAGTTAGGATTCTAATTAGGATGCTAGTTACGACACCGAAAAAAGGAAAGTGTAACAAGGCTTTTAATTTTTATAAACTTATAAAAAAGACACAGTCAGGAAACAATTAAGTAAAGTTGGGTTAAAACACTTGGGTTTTTGGACCCGGGTATGTCCTTAAACTACGTCCGGACACGGGTATGTCCTTAAACTACGTCCAAAAGAGAGGTATGGGTACTGCGAATGTCATCTCGCTATGTGTGGTGGGGCACAGCTCAGCGAATGTCATCTCGCTCAAATCTAAAGCAGAGCCCGACTGGGGAAGTACCACCACCTTACAGTAAACCACACCCAAATAGCACTAGGCCTCCACTCCACTTGTTCCTTTAGCCGTCGACACAGTGAATCCTCCTTTTTGTAAAGGGTCACCAACGCGCATGTGACACCTACGGAGTTGCAGCTGCAGCTACGGTAACTGCTTACCATCAGACGAGCCGTATGGGCGTATATAAAAAAACCTTAAATTAATCCATACTAATATTATAAATGGGAAAGTGTATGTGTGTGTTTGTTTGTATGTTCGTCTTTCGCGGCAAAACGGGGCGACGAATTAACGTGATTTTTTAAGTGGAGATAGTTGAAGGGATGGAGAGTGACATAGGCTACTTTTTGTCTCTTTCTAACCCCCCCCCCCCCTTCCCTAAAATGGGGGGTGGAAGTTTGTATGGAGCATTCCGCAATTTTCAAGGTAGAAAGCTAAAACTTGGTATGCGGACTATTTGTGTGCGGTTTATTCTGTTCCGAGTTCTCTTCTGTGTTTTAAATCAGGAAAGGGGAACCGTGTTACCCCGAATTTAACGCGAGCTAAGCCGCGGGCAAAAGCTAGTTAAGATATAAATCAATTATAAAAAGGTTAAAGGTTGTCTGGAAGAAATCGCTCATTAGCGATAAGACCGCCTGTTGTTACCTCTACCTAAATTTATCTAATTGTAAAATTTGTGCTTGTAACTGTGTTAACTTGTTGTTAGCACCGCCGGTTCCTTAGCACCGCCGGTGTTAAGTACACGGGTATCCGTCTCCGCGTGTATTTAACACTTGTAGCGGGAGCTCTAGTATTAACCGGCATAAAGTTTTGGTTGGATACATATTTTTGTCACATTAAAGGTATCCATAATTTCTGACGTGACCGTACTCGTCACTCCAACAATGCCTGTCATCTTAAAACTAAAGTCATTGGGAATATACTAAGGTCAGCTGTTGACATTGACATTCGCCTTGGCAGTATAAATAAATAACACAAGTTAACAACACGTTAACACAGTTACAAGCAAGGTGTGCAATAAAGAGTATTTATTATTATTATTATTATTATTATTATACCTCAACGGTCTTCATTCTGCTAACAACAGCCTCTAACACCGGTCCCCTGGTCTCATCGTTTAGTATATGCACTTCGTCGATCAGGAACAGTTTGATCATCTCGACCAAACTGCGATGGTCGCGCCAGCGGCGGGTCAGCATGTCCCATTTCTCTGGTGTGGTTATTATTACCCTGGATTGAATTAAATTGGTATAAGGTAGTATAAGATTAATAAAATAATTTTAAACAAAAAAGAACCCGAATTCACTTAGCCTCCACCTTTCCAAAAGCAAATGTTTGAGCTGCTGTAAAAAATACTCAAAGCACTATAGGTGTGCCTATAATAGTTGAAGAGTTCCCTCGATTTCTCTAGGATTCCTTCATCAGATCCTGACCTGGTTACAATGGGACCAACTGTGAAGTATACTCTTTCAAACAAAAAAGATTTTTTTTAAATCGGTCCAGCAGTCTTCGAATAAGTAATCAGTGAACATACATTAAAAAAAGCAAAAACAAAGATCCCGACGAATTGATACCCTCCTTCTTCGAAATCTTGAAGTCGGTTGATAACACTAAGCTATAAGACTATTAAGAGAAAGAGCACTCATTAAGTATAATTAAAGTTACGGCTTGAAGGCGTAACGTAACGTATCCAAGTGAATCCTGTCTTATATTAAAGAGTTGGTAACGCGCATGTGACACCTATCGTTGCAAGGCGTCTATAGGCTACGGTAGCTGCTTATCAGGTGGAACGTATGCTTGTTTACCACCATCGTAGTATAAAAAAAACCCTAAGACATGATCGAAGGTAGGTTAGTTTATTAAGATTCAGAGGAAATCTTAACTCTGAAAAGCTTGAAATAGGGATGATGACACATTGTTGAATTTTGTAATAAAATTAAGTTGAATGGATGCAAAATGATAAATATATCCTAATACAGATTTTTTTTATCTATTAAAATGGTTCAAAGATACGAGACTTCAAAATTCTACAATTTTACGATTTTTAAAAAGTATGAAATTCAAAAAAACAATGTCACCATTCGATTTCTTACAATAGAGAACATGCATGAAAAATATTTAATTGAATCTGTGGCATAAACACGTTCAACAACCCCAAACTAATATAAACAAGTGGAAATCCGTAATAATTTTTAACAGTTTTTTAAAGATATTGCGGTTTGAAAACGTAACATTTTAGGCATTTTTTTTTATACATCAAATGTATTTTCGGAACCGCAGTTCGATTACTTATGTCCTAACAAGAAAAAAAATGTACGACAACTATATAGCTAAACGCATTTTTTCGTGCCTAAAATTACAAAAATCTTACAAAAACTTGTTCCATCCAAACAGTTTTCTGCAACTTTGTGAACGGTGACGTCACAATCTACACACTTTTTGTATGGGGCGTTTTGACGCGCGGCGCAGACGCCTAACGTATTTTCACATTTTTGACGTTTCAGGGCTATCATAGATAGTAGGTTTATTAGAGACATTTGAATCTACAGGGAAACAGAATCGAATGACGACTTCCAAAAAAATCATGCATATTCCTAATTTACCATATATAAACGCAATATTTTACCGTCAAAATAGCAATTTCATAATGTGTTCATACTTTAAACAGGGCGACTATGCAACCGTGACGTCACTGTTGCATATCATTTTGTTAGCAGCGTTTTGAGAAACAAAAGCGAGTGACAGATTTTGAATCTAATTTCTGACTTTTGTGTTACTTTGACGCAATTATATAGACGTTTAATCCTTACAACAAAACGAATCGATTGATACCATACATGAAATAAATTCATCATGCCTGTTAGGGGGCTGTAGTTACGCCTGTAACTACACATGTGTCCCATGCAAGTACTTATACGATAAGGAGGATTCACTGTGTTCACGGCTAAAGGAACAAGAGGATCCCCCGTCGTCAACACACTGGGTCCTCTTTGAGCTCTCTGGCAACCTTACTTACCAGCACCAACACAACACAAGTATAAGTAGGGCGCTATTTCGCTATGACTTTCTGTAAGTTGGAAGTACTTCCCCAGTCGGGTTCTACAATTCCACATAACTGCTGGATTATTTATTTGGATATATTGATCATTTTGCATCCTATCAAGTAAATTTTATTGCACAATAGGCATGGTGAATTTTTTTTCATGTATGGTGTCAATCGATTCATTTTGTTGTGAGGATCAAATGTCTATATGCAGTCAATTGCGTTAAAGCAACACAAAAGTCAGAAATTAGACTTAAAGTCTGGGATTGGCATTTGTTCTTCGAAACGCTCCTAACAAAATGACGTGCAAAAGTGACGTCACGATCATATAGTCGGCCTGTTTAAAGTATGGAAAAATTATGAAATTGCTATTTTTACAGTAAAATATTGCGTTTATGTATATGGTTACCATACAATTTATTTAACAGTAAAATGTAAAAAATCTAATGGTATCATTGTTTTTTTTAATTTCGTACTTTAAAAAATTGAAAAATTTTGATATTCTCGTATCTTTGAACCATTTCAATATATTTTTTTTAATTTTCACTTTATTTGGATATATTGGTAATTCTGCATCCTATCAACTTAATTTTATAGCATAATTCAACATGTGTCATCATCCCTATTCAACATGCGTCATCATACCTATTAGGTACATTTCTCACCTGTAAGGGCTTAACTGAGAGAAATCGACTTCTGTGTCGCCGGTGACTTCAATGCAGAGTAGTCCCAGTTTCGTCAACTTTGGGTACCACTCTGTTAGGCGTTCGTTGCACACCGCTTTTACTGGGGCCACTAAACATATGAATAGATGTGTCAGTGTAGGAAAAAGGGCCCACTTTGATGATATGGAGTTATTAGTACTTCCTAAAACTGTAGAACTACACAATACAGGGTTTGACAAAAATACAGGTGATCCGTTTAAGGGCATACAATACAATACAATACAATACAATACAATACAATACAATACAATACAATACAAATATTCTTTATCTACACTCACATTGTAAGTCCTCTAAAACGTGTTCAAAAACGGTAGGCAATGGCTAGCATTACCACAACCGATTTTACTATGATAAGCTTTTTATCTGCGGCAGTAACGTAATTTTAACTTTACATGCTCATATATTGATACGTTATGAGTTTCAAATTCCGAACTCCGAATTTGATAACATAATGTAAATCCTGTCCTCCTTCCTGACCAACGGCACGCGCCCGCGCGACCGCCGGCACAATCGAGTTGGCCATGGCGGTGCAATGGCAGTCATTCTATGGTTTCCGAACACTTCATTTAGGATATAATATGAGTGTAGATAAAGCAGTGTATGCAACTGTACGTAATTAGGCCTTATTTCGTAACAGTTACATAAACTACTATTATTGCACATCTCAATAAAATATAACAGTACAGTACACAGATTAAAAGTAGAGGCAGTCAACAGGCGGTCTAATAATTTGCCAGGCATAATTTGTATGCGACTAAGAAAATGTAGGAGAAAATTTTGTTGGACGCGAAAAATTTTTTTTTGTATGGGGCACCTCGTTCCAGCCGGCCAAACCCGCCATACAAAACAATTTTTTGTTTGCTAGAAATTTTTTCTTAGGTTTTCACAATTAGAATACGGTACTAAGTAAGCCCTTAAAAGGATCACCAGTATTTTTGTCAAACCCTGTATCTATTAGTGAAAGAAGGAAGTATCCATGTAAACCGACAAGACTAAGGGCGGGTTGCACCACGCACACTTAACGAACTCATCATGGTTACAGTAGACGTCAAGTCCGTTTTTCCGTTGCACCATGCACTTTAGCAGTCAGAAAGTTACGTTAACCTTAACCAGCCATCGAGCACTGGTTAACTCAAATCTACGTTTAAATATGGCTGACAGTTTGCAAAAATGTCTCGTATTTCAAGGATAAATGCATTATTAGACAAAAAGACAGTGATATTTGATGAAAAATATTAAAATATTGTTTGCAGTAATAAATATATGCGAGTATCTGAACGTAAAAAGGCGTATACGATTGACGTTTGGTTTTATTCACAATTTTTAGATCAGATAACGGTATTAAATAATAAGTACATAAAATTCTTTGTAAAAAGTGCGTTATTTAGTTAAAATCGAGTGCCGAGTGGCTTCAGGTTGAAATAGTACAGACTTCTGTTATGTATCACAAACATACCAGAACCTACAGTCATTGTCATGAAAGCCGACAGCCGTAGAATGAGCAGGACCAGAATCATGACAACCATTAAAAAACCACTCTGTTTTTGTCAATGAAGACCAAACCTTTGGAAACAACGGTTGACTTGAATACTGCAAGGTAGAAGACAAAAGGGAACGTAAACCTCCGACGCGGTGGAATGACCAGGTCAAGAAGAAAAACAAGTTTTATGACACGGTAGAACAGCCCACGAACGGGACTTGATGGGAGCAAGTCATACGATTCAAAAGATGCCAGATGATCAGAGAGGTTTCTTTAATGCTTTTAATAAGGGCATGAAGTTATACCACCAAACATTTATCGCCAATGTCCTACAGAAATCGAGCCTCGACACCTAACTAAACAATGTTCAGAACAGTACATGTAAATAAAGTGTGATGCGGAATTTACAATCAAGTAAATAAGAGTGTCATGTGTTGTGGGACAATAAAAAAATAGTTCAACAATGGTTAGGTATCCACAAATTCAAATGTGTATGAAAATTCATTATAGTAATTCATATAATTCTTGTTTTTTATTTGATTTCATTATTTGCCTTAAAACAAGCACAGTAGGCCTCTATTTAATGACAACTTGTGATAATGTCACAAAATGTCCGGTCCCTTGAGTGTTGATAAAGAGCTTACACTGTATTTCAGTTTAATTTGTGAAATAAACAAAGATTTTACAGATCTATTGAAACATTAAACCCATATAAATAAATAAACTATCTACTGACAACTAATTTGACTTCATGTGTGTCGCTCTTCTATGGCAATTGTTACCTACCATTTGCTGCTCGTCGCTGCAATCAGGATTATGGCCAATCAAGTGTTTACAGATGGTGCCGGCATAGGTTGTAGTCTCAGTCCTGCCAATAGTGTCAAATTCTTGTTTTATTTGGAATTTACTGGCATTAATTTTAGCCCTTTAAGCCAAATCTCATTCAACAAAACTAGTGGTAGGTGCCTACTTATGCTGGCACCTCCTGACTTTTGACAGATACCTTCCCCATTAGTATATTTTAAATCGGACATTATTATGAACATGCTTTTTTTAATCCAAATTGTACTCACTGTACAGTTCATGTAGGAAGATACTATTGCCGGTGACTGTACGCAAAATAAGTACATGCATTTCATTTTGTAAGTATAAAAAGTAGATATATTTTCATACTTACATTTCTATAAGGGAAAAAGCTTCCTAAGATGATGTATGTATGCATGCATTTTTGATTAGTCCTAGTCCTATCATCAGTGCTCAAAATCAATTATAAAATATGTGTTATGTTATGATTTTACTATGAATTTATTAGTAATAAATAATAAAGGTCTCTCTTTATCATATATCTTTCCCAACCAGCATAGGTACCTATTTACAAATAAAACATAATAGTAACTAGGTACCTACCTACATGGCTGTTGTATGACTTGTAAACATATATCATTACAAAGAAATAAATGATTATGATTATTAAGATACAAGTGATAAGAAAACATTTTTGGAATCCTAGCCACACTGTTTTATGGTCACTTTTACCTGAATAATATTTGTAACATGTATCAAGAGTAGAGTATTGTTAATAACCATTATCAAAGATCTGTGGTTCAGTATATGAAGTTTTTTGTCCGATCAATAAGCTGGCTCACTTTGGCCAAGGGTCCGCTTCACACTATCTAAGAACTGATTGATCTGACTTAAAATACTTCAAGTGTCAAGTTTCATTGATTATTTATGCCAAGTGCTAGAAAACTGGTGAATAATATTTGCAGTAGAAATATGTTTGGAGGGGGGAGGATCTTGCTTCCATCTACAAAGGAAACCTATGCCAGTGTTTGAATAATAAATAAAACAAAAATAAGGTAACTAAATAAATATAATTATGTATTTTATTATCAAAATTAAAATACTGATTGATTAGGTTAGTATAATTATACTTTATTTTTACATTGAGATTCTACCAATTTCTTGAAATCACTGCATTTTTACTTTCAAACATCCTGGAGTTAGGCACTGAGTAGCATAACAAGCCTCGATTTCATCTTGTCTTCAATACCAAAGGTAAATTCAAACCTGAAATAAAAAACATTGTGTATCATTATTCATTAGTGTAACATATGTGCTACTCATCATTTGTTAACAAAGATAAATATTATAAATAAATAAATATTACAGGACAATCTTACACAAACCGACCTAGTCCCACAGTAAGCTCAATAAGGCTTGTGTTGTGGGTACTAGACGACGATATATATAATAGATAGATATTGATAAATACTTAAATACATAGAAAACATCCATAACTCAGGTACAAATATCTGTGATAAAGACACAAATAAATGCCCTTACCAGGATTGGAACCCGGGACCCCCTGCTTCGTAGGCAGTGTCACTACCGACTGGGCTAGGCCGTTAAGATACTTTAGAACACTCATTTAATAAGTAAGTACATGTATAAGTTCAATATTTAGGACGTTGGTTACAGTGCCAGCCATAATCAACCAGGTTGGAGGGATTCAGTACCCTATTTTTACGAATTTTCAAGAGTTAAAACTAGTGATGCCTTTGTTTTGCGATTGGGCTCCTTCTCGCCATTTGGTGCTTCCAGCAACGGCTTTACTTGTTTAGGGTTCTGTAAGTAGTAATAAACTAGCAGGATGATTTACTCACTATAATATAATGCACAATACACCAGCCGACTATTCTGGCTTTCGCTTTAAACTCCTCTCAGCACAAGTTGCATTATCCTTTGAAAAAATTTCCTCGTAAGGCGCAATGGATAGCCCACTTTTTGATTGAGTAATAAACATGTTCAGGAATGGCTAAATGTTTGTATATTCTTGATTTTCAAGCTGCAGAGCAGAGTGCAAAGTTAAGTTTAGTTCGCGCTCCTTTCTTTAGATTTTTTTCTTCGTGTGACGATTTTGACAAGTTTAGTTTGGCATTTATGGTTGTGTTGCCATATTGAATAAATATTCTACCATAAAAATGTGAGTAGAAATGCGTTTAGACAGTGGCATCCCGCTTAACTCTTACGTTCTGTTATTTTGCACTTGGTGCAACCCATTTATGTTAGCAATCGTTAAGTAGCTCCGATTAGCGTAACATTTGGCTTACTTTTACAGGCGGTTTGGTGCAACCCACCCTAAATCTAGTGACTTATGGCCTGTTTCACAATCTCCAGTTAAACCATATCTGTCAGATAAATCTTTGCGGTCCTTTTCTTTTATATGACTGGAGAAAAGGATAGCAATAATTTTAACTGGCAGATAAGTTTATCTGGAGATAGTGAAACAGGCCCTTAATCATTTAGGAAGCTAACTAGGACAAATGTAACAAGGCTTTAAGAAAGCGTTTGTTTTGCAAAAGACCTAAAGCGGGCTCTACACATTGGGCCAATGTTGGCCAATCTAAAGGACGCAGCTATGCGTTAGAGGGAGCAAGAGATATCGCGATCTCGTTCTGCCGTATAGCTGCGTCTCTTAAACAGCTATTAGACATGGCAATTTGTAGGGCCCAACCTGTTGTGTACCCTGCCTCTCCCTCACCCTCCTTCAGCTCCCTACGGACCCAACCTCCTATTACACCTCCCAACACAACAGGTTGGGCCCTACAAATTGCCATGTCTAATAGCCGTTTTTGATTGGTCAACGTTGGCCCAATGTGTAGAGCGGGCTTTACGTCCGGCATGAGACGGCGGTCGGATATAATGAAAATAATTACTGTAAATAATCTTGAAGTTTCCGGTGTTTTGTTCGTCTTCCATTTGCATGAGTAGCTGCAGTATAGCCAACTCGAACACCACCGTCTTGCCGGAGCCCGTCGGAGCGCACACCACCAGCGATTTATCTTAAATGTTATTATACGTTTATAATGTATAGATGGTTTATAAAAAAAAAATGTTTATTCACGAAACGGCTAACAATTTTTTTACAACAGTTCTTCTGCCTAACCACAGTGTGGTTTGTTGGCAGACGAGGCTCAAGTTTACAAATTCTATAGTAAGCTATATATATATTACATTATATTTCCACCACCACCAACAAAACAGTAACACCCAACTGACCATTGATAGACCCTATCCCAATGTAATAAGGTCCAGAAATGGTCACCCATAAACAAGGATGATTAAGACATGGATGGGCAATGCCTATACAAAATCGCGTTCCTCCAACCTTCAGGCTATACGTCTGTTTTCGGTACAATGTGCCACAGCGCCATCTGTTGAGTCTGGAGTCGAGTTATTCTGTCAGCGTTAATCGCCGAACAAAATATGTATTAGAAACTAGAATTTATTTATTTAATCTTAATTGCACAAAATAAGATGGTACTAATGGCAGACTTAATGCCATAAGACATTCTCTACCAGTCAACCAATGGGCTTAACAGAAAGGTTAAGTAGGAATTTAGTGTTTGTGGTGACCGATAGATGACGCTAGTGCGTTAGCCTGAAATAAGGGAACGCGATTTTGTATAGGCATTGTTAATCCATGTCTTAATTATCCTTGCCCATAAAATACTATTTCTTTATAATATGTAAATTTTATGTTAATGTTAATATAGATGCAGTAAAATGAAGGTTTGGTTACCTTTTTTAAATATTTTTAATATGTTAGTCTCACGAGAGTTTTATAGATCAAACGTGTATACTAATAATAATTATTATTAGGTAGGGTGATTGTGCTAGTTTTCGTCCACTCTTGTCAGTTTTCCGTCCATACTTATTTATATATTTATCTTCAAGTGTATCCCAAAATAAAAGCTTAAAATTAAAAAATCTACTTAAGAATAAACTATAAATATAAACTATATTGACCTTAAAAAGTTTTTCCCATTTATTTGCAGCAGTTTAATCAAGTGGACGGTAAACTGGACCTGGACGGAAAACTAGCACAATTACCCTACTTCTATGAATTTTGAACGCGTTCATTCACTGCATCTATATTGAATTTCAATTTACTTCGGACATTCGAGTATCACATGAGATCACATGAGTATCACATGTATTATACGTTATTGTGGCAAAAAATGTATCAAATAGTTAATTTCGCTTGGGGCCTGGTTCTATTGGGTGTTTGACCGGCGGCGATCCGCGAGTAAATAGCGATTCCAAATACGTAGAAATATGAAATTATTTTATTTACATAGAGTGTTATAAATGCGTATCTAAGTTTCTTGCGTGAGAAAATATTTATTCCTATTTCGCTTATCCCTTTATCATCACCGATCGGACATATATCTTGAGGTTTTGTCAACGTTCGTCAGTTTACATAAAGATATTCAAAATATAAAAAAATATATTTGGTAACAATCTTACACAAATCAACCTAATCCCAAACTAAACACAGCTTGTACAGTCACCGGCTAGGATACTGTTATATGTAACTTAATTATGAATACCTGAGTATAATGCATCTTCTATAATCCTGGATTGCACCAAATTAAAATATGGATACGTAAACAGGCATCTATATTTCGGGTCTGAAATCAACAAATTATGTTAATATTTTTTTTGTTATCTTATTTAGTATACCTAAGTACTTAACTTTATACAGTTACCTGCTATAACATTTTCAACAACGAAAGGGCCATAATTTTATTACGAATAAGTATTATGATCGTATCACATATTTTTGCGGCCCTCCATGTTTGTACAAGGAAGTATCTTGTGATACTATTGCAGATGACTGTACTATAACATAAGTAGCTAGGTAAGGTAAGATTACTGTAGGTAGGTACTGATTTATTTAAAAACCATCGAGCATCTTACCGATTTCTTCAACACTTCTAATTTCTCCTTTTTGACCGGTATGTTTCGCTGGTCGAACAGTTTCCACGCCATTTGTATTGATTCCGTTTGTTATAGAATCAGGAGGAGTATCGCACGTAGTTGACAAGGAAAGAGGTTGTGAGGAGTTTTCATCTAAAACTTCTTTAGTTTCGCCGAAAACATCAGTAAAACTATCCCTGAAATACTTAAAAAATATTTACCTTGGAATTTTTTGGTAAACCAAACTGTAAATAAGTGAACTTACAGCTGCGAAACAGTTGGAAACATGCTCGTGTACAAACAAATAAATGATTTATTTTCACATTCACTGGATGATCTTTTTGATTTTGTAAAACATTTCACACTTCAGTATTTTTTACATCAAGTCAAGTAAGTATATTAGGCAAAAATTGTATTCTGGTTTTATTTTCGCGCCAACACAAGTTTCTTTTTTCATTTACCATAAACAATTGAATTAGTAAATACGTTCGAGAAGCCATACCCACGAAGAAGTTCCGTCTGTCTGCGATAAATAATAAACTTGCGTAGTACGTCTTACTTTGAACTAAGTATGACAAATATTTACAATTTAATAATTTCTAAAATTGTTTACAATCCTATGAATAACAAATATCTGAAATTTTCTAAAATTATTATATCTATAGATTGTCTAATAATATACCAGCAAAAGAAAGGGAATGCAATGTGTTAAAAAAAAATTTTTTAAGGGAAAATTAATACATTATCTATCAATAGTTAATGCAAGATTTAGTTTAAATTTATTGAAATCCATATTTACTAACTTTTTATCGGTTTTCACACCTTACGCGTTATTGTCTATGATCCTCATCCCACGTGTGTAATAAAAAAACAACCAATGTATCATAGACAGCTGTCATCTGTAACGTCGATGTCACTAATGTCAGATGCGAACTAAATATTTTCTGGGAAAGTTTTCCTTAAAACTTGCGAAGTATTTTACCGTGGGATTTTATGCGTGTTTTAACGTCAATGAAGTGTACACAGTAAAAACTAAATCGAATACTAATGTAAGTAATGTAATGTAATGTAAGTTAACTAACGAAGATTTGTCTATAAATTCACGTCTTTAATTAATGACTTAAAGCATCCGTATTATAACTATTTTTCTATATACAGGGAATTTCTGAAAGATTACGAGAATGCAGACACAATCAGTATTGATACCTTGGCACTCGAAGAACTGCTTGAAGAGGAAAGGGCCAGAGAATTGTCCGACTTAAACTCCCTGAGTAAAAAAGTATGTCACCTCCATACAAGTCTACTGTATTATCGTAACTCCAAATCTAAGATGGGCACAGCAAGTTATGAGACGTGGAGAACGCTGGTGAAGAAGGTCGGAGGCACTCCTGACGGTTGGAGGGACCTTGGTTACATTTTAGGCATACCACAGGATGATTTGGATGTAAGTTTTATGTCATAAGGCAAATACCATGCAACAAAATTATTTAACACATATTTTAATACTTTTGCTTTGATTTATTTATGTGTTTGCCTCTAATTTATTGATTTTTAGGGTTCCGTACCTCAAAAGGAAAAAACGGAACCCTTATAGGATCACTTTGTTGTCCGTCTGTCTGTCTGTCTGTCTGTCTGTCTGTCTGTCAAGACCATTTTTCTCAGGAACGCGTGGAGGTAACAAGCTGAAATTTATATCAAATACTCGGGTCTATTGTCCCTTGGAGCTGTGAAAAAATCAAACTTAAAAGCCAACGCAATCAAAAGATACAGTCGTTTATGCTGCAAATTTTAGTTTTTCGGCACTCTCAAAACCTACGGGGTACTTCCCGTGAACTCAGAAACTTGAAATTTGGCACGAAGCAACGTCATATAGCACAGACAAAGGAAAAATTACGAAAAGTAGACATTTTTAGTAATATCATACAAAAAAATATTTTTTTAAATTATAAACTTACTACCTTATTCCTCGTCAACGCGTGTAGGTATTAAATTGAAATTCATGTCACATACTCAGGGCAATAGGACCTTTCAGATGTAGCAAAACGAAACTTTTATGTCAACGCAATCAAAAGAAATAGCAATTTAAGTCGCATATTTTGAAACTGATTACTCGCAAGAAACTCAAAACCTAAACGGTACTTCCCGTAAACTCAGAAACTTGAAACTTGGCACGAAGAAACTTCATATAGCACAGACAAAGGAAAAATTACGAAAAGTAGACATTTTTAATAAAATCATACGAAAAATATTTTTTTAAATTTTAAACTTACTTACTACCTTTTTCCTCGTAAACGCGTAGAGGTATTAAACTGAAATTCATATCAAATAATTCACAACAAAATCAATTTTTTATGTCAATGCAATGGGTGAACTTTTACTTATATACCTACAGGTTTCTACGGAACCCTCGGTGCGCGAGTCCGACTCGCACTTGGCCGGTTTTTTTTTTTATTCATCTTAATCTATTCCATGTATTTTGAATAAACTCATTTTCCTTTACTTGCTGTTTTTAAGTAACCATTGTTAGTAGTTTTGGTAATTATTTCATTTGTAAACAAAAATTCTGTCGAATAAGTACAAGTAACTTAATAAAAATAGTTACATATCGAGGGTTGCGAGGTGAAACCTGATACTCGTAAGTAGAAATAATTTTTGATTTAAATAAGCACCTAACATATGTCAGCTTATTGTTCTATTTTCAAAAACCTATTAGCTCGAGTTATCGGGTTCGACCACGCACCCCTCGATATAGTTTTTCTAACTTAATGAATGCTTCCAATATACTGTATTTTCTTTCAGTACATATCAAACTCCATGAAATATGAGCCTGATCCAACAAATGTGGTACTCAAAGTCTTCATGCAAGATGAAGACTCAACTTTAGACAAAATCATAAATGCTTTCCTAAAATTAAAACGGTATGATATATTAAAAGCACTTGAGCAATCGCTACTTGATCTTACACAATGTTTTAACGAAAAACAAGAGGACAGCGGCTACCATAGCAATAGTAAAAACGAACAGCGAGAAAAAATAAGCTACATGAAAAACTTAGTCAATGATTTACCTCCTGCCTTATCGAAAAACAAAGATCACAACCACCCGAACCCAGTACAAAGAATACCGTTAAATCCCGTAGATATAAATATACAAAAGGATGGGCCAATTCTGTTTCTAACTTATGCAGAAGATGGTTTACGGACAGCTTGTAATATTCAAGGAATGGTTGCAAGTTGGGACTCAGAAGTTACGGTGGTTATGCTCAATGATAGAAGGGATGAGTTTTATCAGAATCCGGAGAGGTTTATCAGGGAATATGTGGAAAAGGTAAGATTGTGCTTTTTATTATTTTTTTACTAATATACTAGACACGGGTCTGGCATACGGATGCCATTGTTTAATTTAATTTACAAATTTTTGTAACTTAACACATTCACTGCCAAGAAACCGCCTCGTAGGCGCTCGTAAACTTTGCTCAGATACCGTACAACTCGCTGGGCGGGTTGTTTTGTACGTAGCTATGGACGCCTGGTATCTGAAGTAGGACATCATTTTTCGTCTGGCAGTTAATGTGTTAATAAAGTCTAGATGTATAGTGAAATATGAACAACAAATTGTATATAGGAACTTAGGAAATCTAGTAAAAGTTTTAGTCTACTTCTTCAAGTGCCTTCTCCACCCCGGAGGTTGGCAACCTTATGCCTATATGCCATTCTATCTGAAGTCATGCGAATTAGTTTCTCTGTATTGTCCACGTCTAACCAGTCTCTTACATTATTTGTCCATGATATTCTCCTTCTACCACATCCTCGTTTCCCCTCAATCAAAAGTTTAGTACCTAACTATGGAAAAATCATTTAAAAAATACTACCAATATGACCAATATCTCATGAATTACACATTTATACTATTTAAGGAGTTTGAAAATAAAGACATGTAAACCAAACTAGCAAATAGTATTTCTTTAAAGATTTCAATTTATATTATTAGTTATAGGGACAAAATTAAATGGAAATTTTAAAAATGAAAAAATTTCAAATCCAATTAATTAATAATTGTAAATTCCTTGTATTTTAATAGAAAACCATATTTTCCTTCCTTTTGCTGGGTGTAATGGGCGCTTCCTTTTAAATTGGTAATAGTAAAATTTTCTATGAATTACTAAGAATCCATAAAGGAAAAGATTGAAACAAATCTGTCATGTACCTACATCATAGGTTTTTAAGCTTGACAAATGAATGCTTTACAAATGCATTTACCACATGGCAAACAAGCATACGGCCAGCCAGTCTTAACTTAACAAATGTAGTTTTAAACTTTTGACGACAGTCAGCCGTCATCGCCAAGTCTTGCCAAGGAGACAGCCGACATCTTCGCCAATGCAATAGGAACTTACGTGGGACTCCGTAAAGTTCAATTTCGCTTAAATAAAGGGATCGCATGGCTTCAGGGGCACGGCATGTTCCTTCGCCATCTGGCTTTCAAAAGTTTAATGCCATTCTCAAAAGATTCATCTCAATTTAGAAAAGAAATGCGTACTATAATCAACACAGTTAACTCACCAATCACTGCATAGTATAAAACAAAGTCGCTTTCCGCTGTTTGTCCCTATGTATGCTTAGATCTTTCTTTTCTAGAGTCCACACCTGACGCACCCCCTCGCGAGGAAATTGCCGCGCGAAGCGAGGCGTCAGGTGTGCACCCGCCTATTTACCTACCCTAGCACAGGGCAGCTCTATTCATTATACTCTATGGCGTAGCTTCAGGATTGGTTCATTTTAAACACATTCCTCGCAGCGCATTCTCGCTCATGTCTGGTGGAAACGCAGCCTAATTAAGTTTTACTATTAATACCTGATTTAACCCTTTGACCGCCAGCGCGCAAGGCAACCCGGTTATTTTGTGGTCGTGATATCACGTGCCGGGCACGGCACGGCTTTTCGTGCGCGTGATTTCACGTCTTTGGCGGTCAAATAAACTTTATACTTTTTTTTCCAGGCTGATTACGTAGTACCAATCATTACAACAGGATACCTCACCGCAATAAAAACACACAACACCAGCGCGCCAAGCACCAACGGGAACTTGGATCACAAATATGTAAACTATGTCTACAATTTAATCACCGGCCAATATATTTACGCTGACGGATGTCTAAATAAGAAGGTTAGAAGTGTTTTGCCGCAGGGTTTCTTCGTTCCTTGGATGTTGATGTCTTCATATCCGGTGCTAAAACCATGGACCAGTGAGCTTGACTTTGATAAACAGTTCAAATCATTTTTGGGATTAAATAGCTCGTAAAATCCTAAATGAAACTATTTCTAGGGTCGTACTAAAACTGTCATGTCTTTTCTGTTTAAACTTTAGTACAGCCCATCAAATATATCGGAGCGGCCAAGGTACTCAAAAATACCGGAACATACACTTTATCGCCTGGACAACAGAGGCATTGTTGCGATATTTTTGACCACCTTAGCTTCTCCGTTATATCTCAGGCGTCTGTACATTGGTAAAAGTGTCATCAACATTTTCACATGCCAAAAAGAGCAGTGGTTGAAATAAACAGGAATAACAATTTTATTGGTTCTGCCCAAAGTATGACCCTTTTAAATATGATTATTTTACTCTTGCCCATTTAATCGAACATAGAATTTATCCTCTTGTAGCTATGTAAGGCTGGAAATTTACTATGTCATATTTGCAGGCAGTTTGCAGGCCGTCCATCTTTTTTGGCAAATGAATTTGAGCAAGTTTCAGCGAAAGAAATAGAATTAAGTGCCTTTAGCTTTAACTTCTATTACTAAAATTAGTAAAATTTATATGAGGCTTTACTCTTATAAAGCTGTCAAATAGTTCAAATTAGATGATCTTAGCTCAATAAGTAATTATTTTCTATTAGGCGTTGCCACACCTGATGCACCGCCTGGCGAGGCAGCTCGGCTAGTGTCGCCGTGCCTCGCCAGAGGTATTGCGGCCGCGCGTGCGCTTGCCGCGGGCGAGGCACGTTTAAACGCGCGGCAATTTCCTCGCGAGGCGGTGCGTCAGGTGCGTCATGTGCCTCTATGTACCTTATTAACATATAAGTACTGAATGTGTTGTGCTGATTGGCAGTTAACAATGGTATTAATGTAATGAAATAATTAATTATGAATAAAATACTTTTACATTTTGAAGGTTTTTTATTAAGTTTTTAGATATTGAGTACAAATAATGTGAAAAGGAAAATAGAAAAAGGAACTCAAATAATACAAATGAAACTGCATTCTAAAAAATTGATCTAAAACTTCTCTAAAATCACAAAGTTGAGTTTTAGTATTAAGCGAAACAATTAAATACTAACTTACAGTAACCTGGCATGTCACTTAGGTCAATAATTTATGGTACCTACTTGTATATATTTTTTTATTTGGAAACAATTTTTATTTAAATAATAATTAAGTAGAGGATAATTTGCAAATACATATGACTAAGTGAAGTGCCAGCTTAAATTAACACTTTCGCAACCGGGCAAAATTTTGAACAATACCCCAGAAACCGACAGAATCCGCCAGGCGGGCTACGACGTGCAACGCAATGCCGCACGCCGCGTGCCCGGCATCTGAGCAAACATTACGAGTGCCTACCAGGCGGGTTCTCGGTAGTCAAAGTGTTAAGGATAATATAATAAGCCCAAATCACACAACTCTCTGTATATGACAGTCTTCGCCGTCTAAATATATCAAACGGGACCATTTGGCGCCCAGCGTTTATGCTATTGTTGTTTAAATACAATATTAAATTTGTGCAAGGTACCCAGCGCCTCCCGCCCAAATGGTACCTCTTCCAAAAAGTGTCACATTTTATGAATTAATTACTTTTATTCTTATCAAATATCTAGACTGAATTATTTAGGTGCTGTAGTGATAACATAGGTGATATATAGATGTAAATATGATTTATTAAGTAGGCATTGGGTGCTACACTAATATTATGTATATAGACTAAGTATCAATCAGATTATAAGGCTATGTAATTAATAGTAGATGTAGATTTCAACCAAAATGTAGACATAAGACATAATTTTTTTGGTAAATTCATGAATAGGCGTGTCCAGACCTGGTGGCGCGGCCGCAATGCCTCTGGCGAGGCACGTCCACACTAGCTTCGCCGCCTCGCGCGGCACTTTCCTCGCGAGGCGGTGCGTCAGGTGTGGACACCCAAATCATGATAATATTGGTTTAATTGCCCCTTAATAAAAAAAGTAGTTATGAAGTCACTTGATAAAGAGTAAAGACAGTCATTAAATTGATCAACTAACAGAGATTGGTAAAACAATATTCATGGGAGAGTTAGTGTTATTTTTAATATATCCAGTTGATAGTTAGGCCATTTTATATAAAGACTAGATATGTTCATTAAACATATCTCTAAATTTACTTCTTTTTAGGAGTCTTTGGGGCTGGTTCAGGGTCCTCAGCGGATTCGTCGGCTGTGCTGACATCATTCACATCAATCCCTGTGTCGTCATTGCTACCAGTGTTCAGCTCCTCCTGAAATAAAAAAATTAGGTGATTAATCCTATGACTTACCCGCCTGAGACATAAAACGAAGTAGCATGATGGAAGCCGTGCGTGTGCGAGTGAGAAACCTTCACACAAACACTTCAAAGGAGAGACAATTCTGGCGTTGTACAGTCACCGGCGATAGTATCTTCCTACACGGAGGCCGCAAAAATATGTGACACGCTCTTATTTGTAGGGCTATAAGAGCGTGTCACATATTTTTGCGGCCTCCGTGTAGGAAGATACTATTGCCAGTGACTGTACTTAGAAAACAGCAGTATATTTTAGTGAGCTTAAGTTGCTATACAGTATTCATCCTTACTTGTCTGATTGTGTAAACAAACGTGTGTCTTTCTAGGCTAGACATCGTAATGTCATTTATTTCTGAGGTTCTTCGTTCGTTACTTCGATTATTAACCCTTTGACCGCCAAGCATCGGACGGAATAAATCGTGCCCGCAGCGCCAGCGCGCGCAAGGCACAAACCAGTTATATTTTGGACGTGATATCACGCGCTAGTGCTGAGGGCACGACTTTCAGTGCGCGTGATTTGACGTCTTTGGCGGTCGAACGGTTAAATATTTTTTTATTAGCTTTTTAACACTATGTAAATTTCTTTAAGTATACAGGGTGTGGCCTGTAATAAGAGCAAAAATTAAAACGTAGATTCTACTCCTCAAACTAGACAACGTTTGTTCAAGAACTTTTAAAAATATCTTGTAGTTTGAATTTTATTACAGTTTAAAGTTTATTCAAACACGCAATGTACTACGACATTGAATAATATCTGTAGGGTGACAAGACTGACAGGTGACAGGCGATGTCATTTAGGCGGAACTTGATGTACATGAAAGTACTATTTAGTTTGTTTGAAAAAGAGACAATCTATAATCTACATAACTTTCAAAAGTCGTTGAACAAACATTGTCTAGTTTGAGGAGTAGAATCTACGTTTTAATTTTTTGCTCCTATTACAGGCCACACCCGGTATAACAACATTTTAAGTGATAATCTGATAATCCCAGATAAAAGCGTTATAATGTCTTTTAGAAGTGTTTGTTTACACTATTTACAAGATATGACAAGTGAGGGTGAATTCTGTATAGCTTGTACTAACTTCTTGCTTCCTCTAAATTGCCTAAAAATATGAATTTAAATGGAATAATATTAGCTAACGCCATATTCAACCAGCACCATATATGTAACTATACCACCAGAATCTCAAGTCAAATTCATTGGGTGAAGTGAAGACTATCATGGGAGTCTTTTATTTATTATTTATTCAAACTTTATTGCACAATAAAAATAAGTACAAATGGCGGACTTAATGCCTCAAGGCATTCTCTACCAGTCAACTATAGGGCCAAACAGAAATTCGCTAAAGTGGGTGCTGTAAGAGAAAACTTGCTGATCTATCCTATATCTTATAACTTATTTGTACCTAAATATACTTCGATACAGAAATACCAATATATACACATACTAATAAACATAAATATATTGTTACGGACAGCCTAGATCCCTACCTAAATAAATTGTATTCTACCTAGTTAGTAATAAGGTGTCTAGGTAAGGTGATAAATAAGTGGTACACACAGGTCAACTTTATTAAAGTAAAACTAGATTGATTAATGTCTGTGCAGAAACAAGACTCGTTTGTACCGCTGAAAAGCAGTATGTGTGCCCTCTGTGATGGTACGCGCCCGACTGAGGGCGGGCAGAGGGGGAGCGGCGTATTTGACTGAATGTTGACCCAAGCAGCCGTAATTACCAAACGACGACCGCGGGCCCCGACTGAGGTGGCAAAGCTTGACCGAAGCGAGAACCGCGAAAACATTTTGATTTTCCCGGAAAATGCCGCATCCCACATAGGTCATACATACCTCTAGAGATAGGTTTTTTAGTAAACTATCAAGTAGAAATAGTTTTGTAAGCCTCGGACTTAGGATACCGGAGTTAGAGTAGATAGAAGCTCACTCCCATACAAAATTAACTAATAAGAAAAAGCAACTTTTTAGTTTATTGATATTATGTAAAGATAATGTCCTAGATAGACAGATCTTGCAAAGACCTTTCTAACAAGGTATAAATCATCAAAATCCGTCCAGTAGTTTTCGAGATATAAGCAAAAATGTAAATAAATACGCAAATATCCTAAGTCGAGTGCAAGAAAGAGATAGCAATGTAAACAAAGGACTTCTCTGTCTAAAACTTCTAGATTCTTCGAATGTGTGAAAAAGATAGAGATATCCTTGTCTAAAATATCTAGATTTTTCCATAGCGTAAAAGAGATGAAGATAGATCTCTCTTTCAGATTGTTCTAGATATTTCCACCCTCGCTATTTTCGAATCATATAAAAGCCGGCACGCACCGCCGTAGTTCAGTTCAGTTCAGCAAGCAGTTCCAGCAAGAAAAATAAGAAGAAGAAGAGATAATAGTGACCAGTAGTCGACAGTATCAGTATATCAGTGTGCGTACCGGCTTTCTATGTGCCTAGTGTTAAAGTTTAGTGCCTAGCGTACCTAGGGTTCATATGACAGGGTATATGTACCTGTTTATGGACTAAGCGTTATAAGTAAAGTGTTAGTGTCTCAGTTTGTACCTAGTGCTCTTAGGGTAAACGTGCCAGTACTCGGGCAGGGTATATGTACCTGTTCGTGGACTAAGTAGTTCAAGTAAAGTTAGTGACAGTGCGAAGTAGGGTAAATGTGCCTATCCTCGGACAGGGTATATGTACCTGTTCTAGGATATAAGTTGTAAATAGTGTAAATAGCCATAGTTAGCCAAGGGTACCGAGTGATTGTGTTTTAGTAATAAATAAGAATCCAAGTGCAGTGAGTGTTATTACTGAGAGTCCCGTTCCGCAGTGGGAGGAATTGGATCCCGAACCAGCGAATGCTCTGTATCCGCATAAATAAATATTTAGACTGTGCTGTCGCTGATGCAGACTGACGCCAGAGAGTAGCCTGGCGGCCACAGTTCTATGGTCCTTCGAACCGGATCAGGGGATTCAGTGGAACTTGGACTAGTGAAAAGTGGATTCTTATAGTGACTACTGATACTTTGCGTGTGTGTTATTTGTGACATTGTGTTGTGATATAGTGCTATAAAGTGCCGAGATGGAATCTTCAGGAATAAAAACGAGGTCGCAGTCTGGCCGCCGCACCGGAGAGGAAGAAGGCCGACTAGAAGATACTGCGGAAGGCGTATCTGCGAACGTGGCAGGGGCACCCGGTACCGTGCGCACCCCACAGGATGGGGTCACGGGCAAGGCCGGGAAGCCGTGTCAAGAATCTTCTGCGGGGGTACCTGTAAGAGCTGGAGCCATGGTACCGTCTGGGCCCGCGAAGGTTGTCCATAAGGGACCACCACGTTCCCCGTCGACACTGGAGCGGCGAAGGATCGAGCAAGCGATCAAGAAGCAGCTGCGACACAAGGAAAAGGCGGAGCAACGCCGAGTTGAGCGCGAGCACCTGAGTGGGCGCGCGCAGAACCTGTCTCCGGTTTCGGAAAGAGGGAGTAAGGAGGCCCAGCCAGAGGGCCACCCTAAGGCCACGGAGACACAGAAGTTACCGACTCCATCACCAGGCAAGGCACCGACGGTCAAGTCTCATCCGTCGAGAAAATCGCACGCATCACACGTAAGCAGCCTCCGATCAGCCAAGTTAAGAGAGCTCGAACTCAAGCAAATGAGGAAAGAGGTCGAGCTAAAACGGCGAGAGATCGAGTTGGAACGAGAGCTGCTAAGGAAGGAGTACGAGCTCAAGAGGGACGAGGTACTCGAAGAAACGAGCTCTGTGCGCGAGTCATCGAGTGCGCGTAGAGTCGCCGCCCGTACCGTCACGGGTCAGGCGCGCCCAATCGCCGCCGCGTGGGCCGCGTATTGAGGCACGAGCGCCGCCGCCCGTGGAACCGCGTGATCAGCCACCAGGACGACATGAATGGACGCCGTATTCCGAAAACGCCAGACTAAGGTCGTCGGCAGAGCCGCTGCCGAGTGATGCAGCGACAGCGTTCAACAGGCTCGCCGACCAGCTACGGGACGCCGTCAGGACCACACCGCCGAAGCAGTGTTACGAGTTGCCGCCATTCACAGGCAACCCTAACGAATGGCTACTGTTCTTCAACGCCTACACGGAGTCAACCCTACGGTACAACTTCAGTGCGTTCGAGAACATGGCTCGGCTGAGGAACTGTCTACGTGGGGATGCACGGCAGTGTGTGCAGCATCTGTTATCCACATCGACACAGCCAGAACTAATAATAAGGCTCCTTAAGAAGAATTTCGGGCGCATCGACTTACTGGTGGACAAGGCGCTGGACGAGCTCAAGCGGCTACCGCCGTTGGGACCCAGTGCCGTCGACCTCAACAAATTCGCAACGAAGATTGTAAACATTGTAAGTACACTTTGCGAGCTCGACAGCAGGAACTATAGCAACAACCCGTTGTTAGTTCGAGAGATAACAGACAGACTGAGTCCACACCTCAGAAGTCGATGGTGCGCCTACGCAAAGGAGCACATAAAGGGCGGCAAGTGTGAGCTGATGCTGATGGCTGACTTCTTAATGGAAGAGAGCGACGCAGAGTTAGAATTCTCGCACGCTCGCATGCCTGGCACCAATAAAAGGAGGGAAGCGGCGACTAAGGAGGTAGCTCGACCATCACCGAGTCGCGCAGTCCAGGGAAGAGGCGCGCGTAGGACGCAAGCGCAGTACCACGCCGAGCAGACGTACACAACAGGGAACACCGTGGGCATTCGGGAGCCTTGCTTGTGCTGCGGCGGTGAACACAGGACTACGGAATGTAAGCGAGTCCTGGTCATGGACACAGGCGCGAGATGGGACTGGGCCAAAAGCAACCGCATATGCTACAAATGCCTGAACGGTAAACACTCCAAGTTGAAATGTCACGCAAAGGCATGCGGTTCCAACGGATGCACCAGATGGCATCACCGATTACTGCACAGCGAGGGCAGCACGCAGAGAGAAGCGCGTGTACGCCGGCCGCCACCCCGCGCGGCCTCACCTGCCCCGCAACCTGCCGCCCGCGACGGGTCCGGACATCCGCAGGCGGCCAAACCAACAGAGCCGGAGATCACGTCGAACACGACGGTGGAACAAGTGAACAGCACGTCCAGCGTATTTTTGAAGATGGTACCTGTTACCGTAGAGGGTCCAAAAGGGAAGGTGGATACCTACGCTATGCTTGACGATGGCAGCACAGTGAGTCTGATCCAAGCAGACTTGGCCGAAGCCATAGGAGCCACGGGACCCGAGACGCCGCTGCGCCTGGCAGGGGTAAGCAACATGGAAGCTGTGCCAGAAGTAAGCAGACAAGTCAGAGTTCGCGTACAAGGAAAGGGCCTAGAGACCGCGTATAACTTAGTCTTCACCACAGTGAAGAGACTAGGACTACGAACGCAAAGGATGAGCAAGCAGGTCATGGAGATGGAGCACTTCAAGGATATCCAGACTGCCTGCTACGACGAGGCCGTACCGCGACTACTTGTGGGGACAGACCAATGGCCAGTGTTGCTACCTCAGGAGGCGAGAATACGGGGACTGGACGAGCCGGCAGCAGTACTGACAGGGTTAGGTTGGGTGGTCTTCGGAGGTAAGCCACGTATAGTCAACCCACCCGAGAAGCACGTGACGCTACACTGCCGCCAAGAGGATGACGAGCACCTGGACTCTATGTTGCGGGAATATTTCAACATAGACTCGCTCGGCATCAAGAATGTCAAGAAGGTAGATCCAGGGACACAGAGGGCCTTGGATGTCTTCGAGAAGTCGGTCAAGAAAATCGACGGACCACGCTACGAGGTGGGACAGCTATGGCGGGACGAGGAGCCACGAATGCCGCCGAGCCTGCACACGGCATTGAATCGACTGCATAGCATCGAGCGCAAGATGGACCGTGACCCGGCATTCGCAGCGAGCTACACCGAGCAAGTAAATAACTTGCTTGCTAAGAAGTATGCTGAGCCGCTGGAGGAGCCGCCAGATAGCAACGTAGCCTGGGTTCTACCGCACTTCGCTGTGACCAATCCCAACAAGCCGGGAAAGATAAGATTAGTCTTCGATGCAGCGTGTCGCAGCCAAGGGAAGTGCCTCAACGATTTTCTACTGGAAGGGCCGGACTTACTACAGTCACTGATCGGGATACTGTTCCGGTTCCGCGAAGGGAAGTTCGCCGTGGTGGCGGACCTACAGGAGATGTTCCTCCAGATCAAGATGAGGAGTGAGGACCAGCCCTCACAAACTTTCGTCTGGAGAGGAGACCGCCGAACCGGAAACCCGCAGTTCTACAAGATGACGAGCATGCTGTTCGGCGCAGCGAGCTCGCCTTTCCTGGCGCACAGCGTTCGCAACAGGAACGCCCAGGACAACGCCGAAGAATTCCCGGATGCTGTAGAGGACATCGTCCGTAACCACTACATGGACGACTACGTGGCAAGCTATCCGGACGAGGAAGAGCTCGTGCATCGTGCCACGCAAGTAACATCGTCGCACGCTAAAGGAGGGTTCAAGCTTCGTGGATGGACGTCCAACAGTAAGAAGTTACTGCAAGGTATCCCACAAGAGCTGCACGCAAACGCACCGGCGCAGCTAGGGAAGAAGGAAAACAAGATCCTTGGCATGTATTGGAACCCTGAAACGGACGAGCTCGGGTTTAACACGGCCATGATGAGGGTACCGGCCGAGGTACGAGACATGAAGACTACGCCGACGAAGAGGCAAATGCTATCGGCCGTGATGTCCGTGTACGACCCACTGGGGCTGTTAAGTCATTACACGATAACAGCCAAAGTCCAGTTACAAAACTTGTGGGCCAAGAAACTGGACTGGGACTCACCACTGCCAGAAGAGGACAAGCACGACTTCGAAGAATGGCTACGGGCTTTGGACAGCGTTGCAGCACTTCGAATTCCCAGATGCTACTTGTCAACGGGGGCAGCGGCGAGCAAGGAACTACACGTCTTCGTGGACGCCAGCACTAAGGCGTACGCATGCGTGGCTTATTGGAGAGTCGTCCAAGAAGATGGGACGTCCCTGGTCAGCATGGTCGCCGCCAAAAGTAAGGTGGGGCCAACGAGACAACTCAGCGTGCCACGCATGGAGCTACAGTCAGCGCTCATCGGATCGAGATTGCAGCAGACCATCCGAGAAGAGCACCGCCTGACGCCAGCACGAGTCGTTATGTGGACTGATAGTGGAACAGTACTCCACTGGATTCGCAACGACGCCAAACGCTACAGCGCCTACGTAGCCAACCGCTTAGGAGAGATAGCGGAGCTAACAAAGCCAAGTCAATGGCGCTGGGTACCTACAAAGGAGAATCCGGCAGACGAAGCTACGCGGCCGGATAACAGAAGACAAGTCACCTTCGACAGCCGCTGGTATCAAGGACCAGACTTCCTGAAGAGACCAGAAAACGAATGGCCAAAGGAGAAGATGTCCCAGGAGACTACGGATCCAGCCGAGAGGGAAGAAATAATTTGCGCTGCGACAAAAGAACCAAAGGTAAACAAGGAGCCTATTCCCGACATCGATCGATTCTCCGACTACAACAGACTGCTAAACGCGACAGCACGCGTTTACCAGTTCGTCGAGTGCCTTAAGACCCGACAACGAATGCCGCTGCAAGTGAGACATCGGAAGAAAGCGGAACACTTACTCTTCCAGTACGTGCAGCGGACGAGTTTCCCGGAGGAATACCGAAGTCTGGTTAAGCAGGAGCCAGTGAACCGGAAGAGTCGGATCTTCGAATTAGACCCAGTAATAGATGAAGATGGTCTAATAAGGATGCGGGGACGGATCAACGCAGCGCCGGTGCAAGGCCTGGAAAAGAGACCTGTAATCCTGGACGGCAGGCATCGGGTGATCAAACTAATGATCGCTCGAGCACATCTGGAAGCTGGACACGCCAACAACGAACGGGTTGTGAATGATCTGCGTCAGCTCCACTGGATCATTCACCTACGGCCGACGGTGCGACAAGTGGCTGGCAAGTGCCGCCTGTGCATTCTTCGAAAGACACAGCCAAAGGTGCCAGCAATGGGAGACTTGCCACTGGCAAGAATCGAGCCGTATAAGAGACCGTTCACGAACACAGCCGTGGACCTGTTTGGGCCACTCATGGTAACCATCGGACGAAGACACGAAAAAAGGTGGGTTGCATTGTTCACCTGTCTAACTACGCGAGCTGTGCATCTGGAGGTCGTCCACAGTCTATCGACAGACTCAGCGATAATGGCTCTACGACGACTGGCGGCACGACGAGGATGGCCCGCGGTCATATACAGTGACAATGCAACCAATTTCCGGGGATCGGACATCGAGCTACGCAACGCGTACAAAGAATGGATACCTGCACTTCAAGAGTTCGGCGTGCAGAAGAACATTTCGTGGAGGTTTATCCCACCCGGTGCACCAAATCAAGGCGGAGCCTGGGAGCGACTGGTGCGCTCCGTAAAGAGCGCATTAACAGCCACTCTGCACACAAAGGCGCCGAGAGAAGAATTACTGATGACCGTATTAGCCGAAGCAGAAAACACCGTCAACGCAAGACCGCTGACCCACGTTTCGGTGGACCCTAAAGATGAAGAAGCTCTGACACCAGCACACTTTCTACTGGGCGGATCGACGGGGGTTCCACCGACAGGACCATGCGAGGAAGCCGACCGAAGAACTTGGCGCGCCAGCCAAGCTCTAGCGGACCATTTTTGGAGGCGATGGGTGCGCGAGTACCTACCCACACTTGCACCACGACAGTCAGCGGCTAACGGAGTGAGACCGATCCAGGAGGGCGACTACGTTATTATCGTGGATGGGAATTTACCACGCAACGTATGGCCGCGAGGGATCGTCACGAAGGTGTACCAGGGACCAGATGGTGGAGTCCGATCAGCCGACGTCCAGACCAAGGGAGGCGTGTTCCGGAGACCCGTCACGAAGCTGGCTGTCCTACCGTTGCAACAGGAGCAGCCGCAGGAGCGTCAGCGGGGGCAGAACTGTTACGGACAGCCTAGATCCCTACCTAAATAAATTGTATTCTACCTAGTTAGTAATAAGGTGTCTAGGTAAGGTGATAAATAAGTGGTACACACAGGTCAACTTTATTAAAGTAAAACTAGATTGATTAATGTCTGTGCAGAAACAAGACTCGTTTGTACCGCTGAAAAGCAGTATGTGTGCCCTCTGTGATGGTACGCGCCCGACTGAGGGCGGGCAGAGGGGGAGCGGCGTATTTGACTGAATGTTGACCCAAGCAGCCGTAATTACCAAACGACGACCGCGGGCCCCGACTGAGGTGGCAAAGCTTGACCGAAGCGAGAACCGCGAAAACATTTTGATTTTCCCGGAAAATGCCGCATCCCACATAGGTCATACATACCTCTAGAGATAGGTTTTTTAGTAAACTATCAAGTAGAAATAGTTTTGTAAGCCTCGGACTTAGGATACCGGAGTTAGAGTAGATAGAAGCTCACTCCCATACAAAATTAACTAATAAGAAAAAGCAACTTTTTAGTTTATTGATATTATGTAAAGATAATGTCCTAGATAGACAGATCTTGCAAAGACCTTTCTAACAAGGTATAAATCATCAAAATCCGTCCAGTAGTTTTCGAGATATAAGCAAAAATGTAAATAAATACGCAAATATCCTAAGTCGAGTGCAAGAAAGAGATAGCAATGTAAACAAAGGACTTCTCTGTCTAAAACTTCTAGATTCTTCGAATGTGTGAAAAAGATAGAGATATCCTTGTCTAAAATATCTAGATTTTTCCATAGCGTAAAAGAGATGAAGATAGATCTCTCTTTCAGATTGTTCTAGATATTTCCACCCTCGCTATTTTCGAATCATATAAAAGCCGGCACGCACCGCCGTAGTTCAGTTCAGTTCAGCAAGCAGTTCCAGCAAGAAAAATAAGAAGAAGAAGAGATAATAGTGACCAGTAGTCGACAGTATCAGTATATCAGTGTGCGTACCGGCTTTCTATGTGCCTAGTGTTAAAGTTTAGTGCCTAGCGTACCTAGGGTTCATATGACAGGGTATATGTACCTGTTTATGGACTAAGCGTTATAAGTAAAGTGTTAGTGTCTCAGTTTGTACCTAGTGCTCTTAGGGTAAACGTGCCAGTACTCGGGCAGGGTATATGTACCTGTTCGTGGACTAAGTAGTTCAAGTAAAGTTAGTGACAGTGCGAAGTAGGGTAAATGTGCCTATCCTCGGACAGGGTATATGTACCTGTTCTAGGATATAAGTTGTAAATAGTGTAAATAGCCATAGTTAGCCAAGGGTACCGAGTGATTGTGTTTTAGTAATAAATAAGAATCCAAGTGCAGTGAGTGTTATTACTGAGAGTCCCGTTCCACAGTGGGAGGAATTGGATCCCGAACCAGCGAATGCTCTGTATCCGCATAAATAAATATTTAGACTGTGCTGTCGCTGATGCAGACTGACGCCAGAGAGTAGCCTGGCGGCCACATATATATTATAATGCATATGCGCAAAGGGGAAAAATCTCTTTCACGCTGGTCATGGTCCAGCAGGTGCTTGTGAAGCAAGCATTTGAAGACTAACTTGCTTGGGGCTTGTCTTATTGTCAGGGGAAGTGCATTCTAGAGACGAATAGCCTGGACTTTAAAAGAAGAAGAGAGATTACCGCTATGGGGTATACCTATTCATCATTTTGCAATAGGTTGTATCTGAGCTAAATAGGGTGCCCTCTTCAATAACAGGTTCAATATAGACTTACCTTAATGACTTCAATGAAACTATTGGCCTCTTCCAACATCTGCTTGTACTCTGAATTCTTTTCCTTCAGTTCATCAATCATTTGGCGGAGCTTTTCATTTTCATCCAAGGCATCTTGTAAAGCAACTCTGTAAATGAAAATATACAAATAAATCTACAAATGTACGTGATGTGTTAATGTGTATGTTAACCTTTTGACCGCCAAGCATTGAACAAAAATGACGCGCCACCGACGCCACGTAGTCGCGTTTTGTCAAGCGAAATTGAACTTTGCGGAAGCCCGCGTAGGTCCCTATTGCATTACAAAGCCTGTCGGCTGTAGCCGTCGTTGGCGGCCACGGCACAACTTTTTGATGTCGGCCACAGCCGACTGTGGCGGTGAAAGGGTTAATAACTATTATGGGGACAGAACGCGCAAGAAACGCATCTCATATATACTCAATAGTTTACCGGAAGCCATTCGATGCGAGAAAAAATATACTATATTTAAGAAAAGATTAAAAAAACATTTCCTAAACATAGCTTTTTAGATTATTGGCTTTAATAACTATAAATACTTAGACGTTTTAAATGAGACTGCGGATCCCACAGTCAAACTATTATTATAGTTTTGTGGGACAATGTGGGCATCGCGAATGGCACTTCGCTAAGTGTGGTAGGGCACGTTCAGCGAATGTCGTCTCGCTCAAATCTGGAGCAGAGCCCGACTGGGGAAGTACCTCCACCTTACAGAAAACCACAGCCAAATAGCACTAGACCCTACTCATAGTGTTGTGTTCCTGCTGGTGAGTAAGGTTGCCAAAGAGCTCAAAGAGGACCCAGCGTGTTGACGATGAGGGACCTTCTTGGTCCTTTAGTCGTCAACACAGTGAATCCTCCTTTTTGTAAAGGGTCGGCAACGCGCATGTGACTCCTTTGGAGTTGCAGGCGTCCATAGGTTACGGTAGCTGCTTACCATCAGGCGGGCCGTATGCTTGTTTGCCACCGTCGTGGTATAAAAAAAAAAAACAATGTAATAGTTTTTAAGTTAAGCTTTGTGCATATTAAATAAATTAAATATATATATTCTACAACAAAGGTACCATTTTGCGGCCTTACACTTTTATTAATTGAATACAATATTTAATTTATGAAATTACTTTCGTGAGAAATATTAACACTATAAAATATAATGGTTACACATCTCTTTAGGCACTTGAAGCAACATGTTTCTGAGAGCCTAGGGCTCCACGTCTTAATAGACGAAGGTCCTGATAGAAAAAGAAAACTAAGACGGCCACTGGCACGCTGGGCTGACGACATAGTCATGGTGGCGGGGGCCAACTGAGTATGGGAGGCCCAAGATCGAGAGAGGTGGAAGACTGGAAGAGGCCTATATCTCGTAAGAAGGTTCTGGAGTGCGATTTTTGAATCTCACCAAGTGACTAATTCTCACCGATGTGAGTGATTTACTTTCGGAAATCACTCACATCGGTGAGAATTAGTCACTTGGTGAGATTCAAAAATCGCACTCCGTGTGTTTTCTTTACCTGAGTTTAACTAAGAGTTCTTTAACTAAGTTTGCAAATAATTTTAGATTCATTTTTTCACCCAGAAATAAAAGCTTATTTATTTTATATTTTTATTTATTTATTTTACAGTTGTAATATTGAATTTGTACAGTCTAAGCACTTTACACTTTTTTTAACTAAGGTTTTTTAGCTAGGCATGGGTTACAAAAACTTTATATTTAACTTTACCTTTATAAAGCATGCTTGAAATAAAAATTAAACTCACTTATTGCACTGTGGGTGGGAGGAGGCCTTCACCTACCCTAGGGATTCTTGTAAAAGCTAAATATATTTTTTTAAGTTTAAACTTTTCATAGTTGCTGTAACTTTTTTAGCAAAGAATAATGGGCTTTTTATTTATTTATTTATATTGCATTTTCTTTTTTTCATTCAACGATGGTGGCAAACAAGGATACGGCCCGCCTGATGGTAAGCAGCTACCGCATGGACACCTGCAACTCCAAAAGAGTCACATGCGCGTTGCAGACCTTTTACAAAAAGGAGGATTCACTTTGTTGATGGCTAAAAGGAACAAGAAGGTTCCTCATCGTCAACACACTGGGTCTGCTTTGAGCACTGTGGGTAACATCTACAGAATGTACAGTCACGTCTGAAAATATGGATACATTTAATGAGTCAATAATATGTATCCACGACTCTATTACCAAGGAGTAAAGACGTGGATACATGTTTTTGTCACATTAAATGTATCAATATTTTCAGACGTGACCGTACACATTATTCTGTAGTTTTGCTTCAAAGTTATCCATACTAATATTATAAATGGGAAAGTGTATATGTGCTTGTTTGTTTGTCCGTCTTTCACGGCAAAACGGGGCGACGAATTGACGTGATTTTTTAAGTGGAAATAGTTGAAGGCATGGAGAGTGACATAGGCTACTTTTTATCTCTTTCTAACCCCCTACTTCCCTAAAATAGGGTGTGGAAGTTTGTATGGTTTGTTACCCCGAATTTAACGCGAGCGAAGCCGCGGGCAAAAGCTAGTTATTTATAAAAATATTTTCTTTTAAGAAGAAACCTTACAAAACTGATGTAAATACTTTAGTTCTGCTTGCCTTTTAAGGGTTCCGTAGTCAACTAGGAACCCTTATAGTTTCGCCATGTCTGCCCGTCCGTCCGTCCGTCCGTCCGTCCGTCCGTCCGTCCGTCCGTCCGTCCGCGGATAATCTCAGTGACCGTTAGCACTAGAAAGCTGAAATTTGGTACTAATATGTATATCAATCACGCCGACAAAGTGGTAAAATAAAAAGTGGAATTTTTTTTTTATTAGGGTACCTCCCCTATACGTAAAGTGGGGAGTGATTTTTTTTTCATTTCAACCCTAACGTGTGATATATTGTTGGATAGGTATTTAAAAATGAATAGGGGTTTACTAAAATCATTTTTCGATAATGTAAATATTTTCGGAAATAATCGCTCCAGAAGTAAAAAAATATGCGTCCCCCCCTCTAACTTTTGAACCATAAGTTTTAAAAATATGAAAAAAATCTCAAAAGTAGAACTTTATAAAAACTTTCTAGGAAAATTATTTTGAACTTGATAGGATGAATAGTTTTTGAAAAAAAATTACAAAATAATTTCTGAACTAAGTTTGTAATTTAACCGTATAAGCAGGTGTTTATTGTACCTGTAATTTCCACAAAATTACAATGAAATGACGTGCTTTCAAATAAAGTAAAAACGGTGAAAATCGGTTCACGCAATAAAGAATGATCCCATAAAAATCATCTTCCATACTTTATGCTCGCGCGCAATAGTTTACTTAATTTGCCGATAGATGTCGCTGTACGTGGAACTCTCATATCATATCCTACATGGCGGTGTTATTAACTCTTAAGTGGGGACACTTACTGTGACGGACGGAAAACTACGGAACCCTACAGTGAGCGTGGCCCGACACGCTCTTGGCCGGTTTTTTATATCTATTATAGCCTTTTGTCAGCACCCAAATGCTGTTTGTTTGTTTGCTTTTCCTGTTTCTTGGCTGGTTTGTTGTTAGGGCAGATACCCCGGTTTTGGTAACTGCACCGGTTTTGGCCACTTTCAACTTTGAATTGAGTTTCCTAAGGCATAGACAACTTTACAAGTCTATGGTTTAAACTAAATATTATTATTATTATATTGTTTAATACACTAAAAGCTATGAGCTGATGCGTGTATATCACTGCACTTGTTTATAAGCATAAAGTTAAATTATTATTGATTTCAAATGTTTATCTAGTCTGTTTTTAAAACTGTTCACTGAGGAGGCACTTGTCATTGTCTCTGGTAATTTATTCCACTCGCGCACAACTCGATTGCATAAAAAGTGTTTTCTAGGATTGCTTGCGCTGGGTCCTTGATTAATTTTTAGGCTATGGCCTCTCAGACGATGATACCTACTCATAATAAACATGTTTTTTTGATTCTGGTACGTCATAACAATCATGTAGGATCTTATAAGTTTCAATGAGGTCGCCACGCTGTCTTCTTTGCTCCAGAGTTGTCAAGCCAAGACATCTAAGCCTTTGTTCATATGGCATGTTACGTAATCCATATACCATTTTCGTTGCCCTGCGTTGCACCTTTTCAAGCATATTCATATCCTTCACCAAGTATGGACTCCAAATTTGGTAAGCATATTCAAGTAAAGGCCTAATGTATGTTTTATATAGCTTCAGAAATAATGCCCTATCTTCTTGGCTTCTTGGCTTTCTGTCTTGAAAGCCTTTCGTATGCAGTATGATAGTGAATTGGCTCTTTTCGTTATTTCAAGAATGTGCATATCCCACTTAAGGTTGCTTGTTATGGTGATACCAAGATCTTTTTGTGAAGTAACTTTCTCCAGTACTTGAGTTCCTATTGTATATGGAAGCTGAGGATTGGTACTCCCAATATGAAGAACAGTACATTTCTCGGAATTTAGTGACATTAGCCAGTCCAACTTATAATTCTATTAATCCGTAACAAAAATTCCAAAAAGGATTGGCCCAAGGACTGATCCTTGTGGGACACCACTTAGTACTTTTGTAGGTTCAGACAGTTCTTCTCCCACCCTGACTCTTATTACTCTCTCATTTAGGAAGTCCCGTATCCAGTTCAGTAGACGTCCACGAATCCCGTAGTGCTCTAGCTTGCAAATAAGCCTTTTTATAGGCACTCGATCAAAGGCCTTCTCGTAGTCCAGGTAAATAATATCTGTTGGGAAGTGCTCGTTCCAGTTTTAGTCCAATAATCGAGGCAAACCAACAGATTAGTGACCGTTGACCGCCTTGGGATAAAACCGTGCTATTCCTCGATTATAATATGCTCCTGTGATAAAAACTGTCTAATATACCCAGCAATAATCTTTTCCATTACTTTACAAGCTATGCACGTTAAACTTATTGGTCTATAGTTAGCCGCAGTCAATTGATTACCTTTTTTGTAAATAGGGGTAACGGTAGCTTCTTTCCAACTTTCTGGTAATGTACCTGTTGTGAAAGACAAAGTCATTATATACGACAGTTGTTCACCCAGGACATCACTGCATTTCTTTAGCAATATTGCCGGAATACCATCTGGTCCCATTGCTGTATCGTCCTTGAAGGTGTTTATTGCTTTTTTTACCACTTCAGAAGTAAATTCAACTTCCTCCAGGGATTTCAACACTTTGAGTATTAATTGGAGCAATTGGTGCGTTTTCAGGTTCCCTAACGAATGATTTTCTAAACTGGGTTGCAAAAATATTCACTATTTCACTGCTTTCACTTGTGATAGTGTGTGAGCTCTCATCTCGCAATTATGGAGGAACCGAGACTTTCGACGTTAAGCTTTGTCTTATATAGCTATAGAAGCGTTTAGGTGTGCTTAAAACGACATTCCTTTCAAATTCCATCCTGGATTTTCTTGTTTGGTTAATAATCTGATTGTTCAATTTCCTGTATTGTTTATAATTTTCTTCGGATTTGTTAAGATTATAAATTTTCCATTTTATCAGTTTCTGTTTAGTTAATTTAATAATGTCCGGCCCAATCCATGGTTTATTAATGTTAGTTTTAGATTTTCTTTTAACGGGAACTACCTCTGTTATAGCATCGTGAATTTTGTTTTGTAGTTGGACCCAAGCTTGTTGACAATTAGAATAATCCTTTATTATAGAATTTGTATCGGCAAGTAACAAACTAATTTTGTCGTAATCCGCATTAAAAAAATCTTTGCGTTGTTGTTTCGCTGTCACTGTATGACAGTGGTTAATCTGGAATTGTAAGGTCGTAAGTAATACCATATGATCACTCTTACCAATCGGCGGGTTATGAACTACATCGGTAGAAAGGTCCTCTTCGTTGCAAAGAAATAAATCCAAAAGCGATTCCTCGTTATTTCTTTTTCGCGTTGGCTGTGTCACAAGTTGTTGTAGATTAGAATCGACCAGGACCCCTACGAACTCTTCATGAAGAGCGTTGTAACCTTCGAATTTCAGCAATGGCCAACTAATGTCAGGCAGATTAAAGTCTCCTACTATGAGAAGAGCTCCTTTACAAGTTGTTGCTTTTTAATTGTTTCAAATAAAATTTTATCACTCTCCTCCAATGTATAGTGTGTAGACGCCCGCAAGTAGCAACTTAAAACTACCATAAGTAATGTTAACCCAAAGTGCTTCCACATTGTTTTGATTGTTATATTCTGGGTGTAATGCTGAAATAATTGGCAATGTTTCGTGTTTCTCTGCTACATATATCACTACTCCGCCCCACCCTCTGCCAGTACTCCTGTCATGTCGAAATAAATTATATCCTTTAATATTTATTAGATAACTTTGGATTGTCGGTTTCAAATGTGTTTCCGTAATAATTAGAAGATAAAACTATGGACAGCAATGCCAATCTGCTTGCCTTACAAATATTTAAAATAGCCCTTGTATCTTGAGGCAGATGAATTTATTTATTTTACAATATTCAGTGGCGGTCTTAGGGCCGATACATACCGGAATGGCAGGAGCCGGCAGCACTTCCGACTCCCATTGCCTAGACACCTCTTGATCGGTTAAGGTCTACATTCGGCAAGGAACCTCGTGTGTTTGGAGTGAAATATTGAATTGGTTATGATAGTACTTATTGCTGAAGAAGAAAGAAAGAAGTGCGTCGTATTGCGGCGGGGTGAGAAACGCGGGAAGCGCGCGGCCGCCCGCGGTGACACGGGCAGAATCGCCGACAAAACGCGCACATCGGCGCGACCTTGTTGAGATACTGGTCTTATAAATATGTAGATAATATTTTAAAACTATATCAGACTGAAAGTGCTTGCTGCGCCGCTGCCATTCCGTGATTCGGCCCTTAGGCGGTACCAAGCAGTGCAGTCGCCCAGGGCATTATGCAAGGGCCTCACTACAAATTGATCAGATTTTTACATTGGGCCTTGCAAAGGCTAAGGCCGCCACTATTTATACGCAATATTTTATACACAAGTGCAATTATGTTCATACTTACTGGCGCTTCTCAGCTAAAATTTGCCAATATTTCTCTGAAGCTCCTTCAGGGTTAGTCAGATCATCCACAGAGATCTTAGTGTCAAAGCTGGCTTGAGTCTCCTTTGTTGACAAATTCTTGCGCTTGACTTCAACATCACTAAAACAAAAAAAAATGATATTAAATTAAGACGTATCAAGGAAGGGATATTACAAAGAAAATTAGAATCTTATGTAATAATAAATAATAATAAGAGACGTTTATTTAAAAGATTGCATAAGTTGCATATTAAATACAGACTGTTAACCCTCCTTTGTATCTATATATTACAAGGTGCCCTTTTTGTTCGAGAAAACCCACACTTGTTCAAACAAAAGAAAGACAGGGAAAACACTAGAGCGAAATACAGAAATAAACTATTGCTTCCGAAGATTAACCTAGAAATGTATAGAAATGGGCCCCATTGTCAATGCATACTAGAATTCTGGAACGCAGTATTTAAATGTAAGCCAGAGAATTTATTAATTGATAAGTGTTATTACTCAGTTCAGGAATTTCTTGATGACAATAGTTTATAATTTGTAAGTAATTATTTATTTGAAAAATGTAATTGTTGTGTTAATCTTAATAAAAATTGTCTATTGTTTAGTTTTTAAGATAATGTTGTATGCCCTGACAGGGCGTCATGGTCTGACTTATAATAATGTAACATCTTAATTCTATGTACATGAATTTACAATAAAATAAATACAAAAAAGTACATACTAATATGTCTTGTTTACTTATTGATATACAGTCACCAATATATCTATTTTATTTTATTTCATGCAAGACGAGACGTAGGGTCAGGGAGGGAACAGTCGCTAGGATTTTTTCAACAGGCTGTTGCATGAAAACTATACATTCCTGAACTAATTGTTGCAAGCACAGAGCACCGTGCATTATTAAACTTTCATATGTAGCAAATATATTTGCTGTTACTTTCACCAAAAAAGATATATCCATTCTTTTTTTAGAAATTGGGAATCGAGCCACGGTGTACCGGTTGCTGTACACAGTGACTAGGACCCGCTAGTACACAGTGGTTCTAACAGTACACAGTGGCTCGAGTCACTGTGTACTACGCCCTGTACACAGTGGTTCTAACAGTACACAATGGCTAGGTACGTAGGAATCGAACCTAAATTATATAACAAATAACATTTTTGTTGAATAAAACGGTAATTAGAATTGGTAAGCACAACCCCCGGAATAATCGTTCCTGATTTCATTCTTGATTTAAAATAGGTACCTACCTAAATGTCGCATGATTTATTCACTTTCATTTTATTTAAAAAAAAAGAGTGCAAGAATTATTTTTAATAATCACAGAATTTTTATTCTTATTCATATTCAAGTAAATTTTAGCCCAACTCTGTAAGGTGCACAGTGGTTCGCGAGCCACCGTGTACTTTTCCAAAACGAACGACTGTGGACCTTGGCGTCATTTTGTATTTTAGTTCAAATTAAAAACACATACAAACACCTAGGGCCTTGAATTATCAGCCAATACTAAGTAGATTTGACACACTCTTCGATAATAACATAAGTAATTGAAAATCTCGTACGAGTTAAGAAAAAAGAGGAGTTAAACTTATCTGTAAATGTAATTTTGATAGCATTAAACACAAAAACGCACCACAACACATTCGCATGGCGCCGGAGCGCCTCACTAACTAGTTCGTACATGGTCGGGTACGGAACGGTTCCGATTGATGTAGAGGACAGACATAAAGCTCTTTCCGTTTCTCGCACAGCACATTCGAGTCACTGTTCCCACAGAGCGACTGTACCCTCCCTGACCCTACATATTTTAATTACGTAAACAAGACAATAGAAGTACAACGACATAAAGACATGAAATTATACTCACACTGGTGAATCTTGGCTTAGTTGATGCTTCAGAGTTTTAGAAGGCCTGCCGACTAAGTTTTCCCTGTCAGAAGCCGTGTGTTGCAGGGTCTTAAGACCCTTCCTAGTCACCCTCGTCGAACCCTAAAATGATAAAGCTCTTAAATTATAACACTGGCAAGTGTAAACCAAAGCATCACAAACTCGCAATGGTTCAATCAATATTCTTCAGGGAAATACCTGAATTTCCCGATTGCTCATGATGGAAGCTTCAGAGATGTTAACACTCCTTGCTTTAATACCAAATCACCTCGCTAATAAAATAAACACGAAGATATCTAAACAAAATCTTTCGGTATTAAGCAAATCACTGGTCACTGAAGTCAAGCGTAGCAAGTAGCAATTAAATGTCACTTTTGACAGATGAAAGGAGGAACATTTCCCGCCTTTTCCTTTGTCCAAACTATATTAAAGAACACCAAAAAATAAAAAATTAACAATATTGGGTTAAAAATTAAAAAAATATTTACATAAAGGCGATTGTCATTTATTGATTATAAAAATCATTAGTCTGGTAATATATTGTTCCGTTGATAAGTCAGTGTTTGTGACGTCGGTGTTTTTATTTCCGATATTAACTAAGCGTTGGAGTCCAAGTTCACAATTCGGACATAACAATGACGTTTGAAAAAAAAAATGGGTGCTACTGGGGTTGCCAACAGAGTTTCAATTCCCAAATTTAGTGGCCAAATTACAAATAGTCTTCTGGCCTATAACCGCGAACCACATCGTTTGTTCCTTCGTCTATTTACATCACTTTATTTCAAACGTGCAAGAGCGATAGAGAGGGACGTAAGGAAATTTCGCTTTTTTCTATTTACATGGCAACTGTATTTTGAGAAAAATATTATGATTTTTTTCATTGTTTTCATATAAATCCTTGACAAAACCATAAAAAGAAATCGCATCATATACTTTATTATTATGATTTATAAGTATAAAGCAAAATAAGACAAGCAGAAAGTGATTTTGATACAAAATTAACGAACTTAAGAAAGGCATCAGATATCGTACACAACTAAACTGTGATAATGCTGATATTTGATATGCAACATAAAGTAACAATTTCAGAAAGTCCTTTTGGACTGATTTTGATTTTTTGAATGGAGCTTATACAGAATATTGTACAGAATATATAATTAGACGCTCAGTTGTGCTTCGGGAGCCGGCCGCCTGTCCCGTCATGCGGCACTAAACGACATCCTGAGGAGAGCGCTCGTCAGTGCCAACGTCCCCGCCGCTTTGGAACCGCAGATCGTGCGGGACGATGGCAAGCGCCCCGACGGGATGTCGTTAATCCCCTGGAGGATGGGCCGCGCGCTGGTGTGGGATGCCACCTGTACCGACACGCTGGCGGCGTCCTATCTTCCAGCGACAAGCAGGCGTGCCGGGGCGGCGGCTGACACCCGAGAAAATGTAAAAAATAATAAATATAGCTGTCTCGGCGCCAACTACGAGTTCGTAGCATTTGGCGTCGAGACACTTGGTCCGTGGGGGAGGGGGGCGCGAGGGCTCCACAAGGCGCTCAGCAAACGCCTCAGAGAGGCTACAGGTGACTCTCGTGCAGGCGGCTTTCTTGCGCAAAGACTTGCTATCGCAATTCAGCGCGGGAATGCCGCTTGCATAATGGGCACCTTACTGAGAGGGCCAAATTTACAGTTAAATTTTTAATTTATTATTTTTAAGTAGTTTTATTTATAGTTAATTTAATTTTAAGATTTATTATTAGTATGTTTTATAATTAATTGTAACAAAGTATTCAACTTGAATAAAATTATCATTAGACGCTTCAAACATACGATTATTGTAAAAAATATAAAAATATATAATTGTGTACAATTTGCACACGATATGCACGATAGCGCCTGCCACGGTCTATCCCCTACGGAAATAAGGGTGTTTGAGCTGAAAACTGTAGTCAGAGTAATGAGTTACCTATGCGGAAATTGTAAATCATTGTGAAGCAACTACGCACTCGACTAAGTATGCTCACAATGAAGTCCACCATACAAGAGGTAGCTGAAAGAACATATAGAGCCCAAAACGTGATAATTTATGATATCCCGGAGTCAACGAGCGCTGATGTGAATGAACGGAAGGAGCATGACCTCAAGGAGAGCTCGGCAATTATAAACAGTGTTTCAAATAAAGTGAGCTGCGTCGGGATCAAGACGTTCCGCCTGGGAGCCAAGGCTGACGGCAGCGGCGACGCGACTCCACGGCCCCTGGAGGTTGTAATGCGAATCAAGACGGACGCATTGGATCTGCTCCGAAATAACAAGAAGCTGCAGCGGCCTGCGTCCATCAAGACGGACCTGACCCCACAGCAGAGAGAATACCTACAACACCTGCGAGAAGAACTAAACAAACGCATTACAGATGGTGAAATGGACATTACTATTAATTATATTCGGGGACGCCCAGCTATCGTGAAGAACAAGTCTAATTTAGTCTCGAACACCGTGGTGTAAATTAATCTGTATTGATATTCTGCTTCTATATTTTTAACTGTTTTTGTGTATTGATTAACTGATTTTCTGATCTTACAGGACTCATAATTTTCTAACTCATGTAATTTTTTTTATGAATATGTCTAAAAACAACAAAAATTGTTACCTCAACTTGGGTGTTTTTAATGCGCAGTCTTTGAATACCAGCAGGGACGAATTTAGAGAAACCGTAAGAAATAATAATATTGATATTGCTTGCATTACCGAAACATGGCGCATTCGGACATGAATATGTGTAAAATACCTGGTTATCGTCTTAGGCATGTGCCGCGTAAGAACAGGATCGGTGGCGGCGTTGGCATATACCTTAGGTCTAATTTGAAATCACGTTTGTCAGATTTGCCACCTTCGGATATAGAGCAAATGTGGGTCGAGGTTCAGTTGCGCAAACATAAGGTAGCAATTGGTGCATTGTATAGGCCACCTAATAGCAACCTCAACCTCGTTTCTGAATTCACTTGACGATGTTCTGTCTATCTTTGTACCTTGTTACGATCATATAATTATAACCGGAGATGTGAGTCTTGACCTGCTGATGCCTACGGGAGCAAATCAAATAAGTTTTATGAAACTGCTGCAGAAATACCAACTAATACAAATAATCAAGGAACCCACGCGTGTTACGGATACCAGCAAAACGTTAATTGACGTCATCTGCTGCAGACCTAATTTTAAACAGACAGCCTTGTCAGTCACACATAACAAGGACCTAAGTGATCATGGGTTCATATATGCCCAGTTCCCTTTTTTAGTTTCAAAGCCACCACCAAGAACTATTACATACCGACCTATTAATACTTTCGACCCCGACACCTATAGTTGGGCTGCTTCTATGACACCTTGGGATTGGGTAACCGCAACCTACGATGTAGACTTAATGGTTGACCGATTTAATAAACTTATTCTCGGCTTATTCGACCACTTTGCACCAGTAACTACTAAAACCTTCAGAGATCCGCCCACACCCTGGATTACTGATGTAATAAGAATAATGATAAAAGAACGGAATAAGGCCGGGCTAAAAGCAAAAAAATCTAATTGTCCTGAGAAGAAGCAAACGTACCAATCACTTCGCAACTTAGTGACTTCGGCACTAAGTTGCGAAGACGTAGAGAAAAAACTGCATATATGACAAAAAAAGTAAATATACATATTCATAACCCTAAACTAATGTGGAAAGAGGTGAATAACATCTTAGGTAGGTAAATCCCCCAGCACTTGCGTGTACCTGACCAAGTAAATAACTTTTTATAGATTCCGTACCACCACCACTACAGCAAACTCCATATGACGCTACGGCTCACGCTCCTGACTTACGATACGATACATTGCAACTGCATACTGTTTCAGAACACAAAGTCAACCACATAATCAATTCCATCAGCTCCAGAGCTATTGGTTGTGACGGTGTCTCTATAACTATGATAAAGCTCACCTTACCACACTCACTTCCAGCAATAACAGCCATCGTAAACACCTCAATGTTAACTGGTAGATTCCCATCAGCCTGGAAGACATCCATTGTCAAACCTATTCCCAAAACCGCATCTCCAGAAACTTACGGTGACCTACACCCGATCAGCATTTTGTCGGTGCGCTCTAAAATCCAAGAGAAAGTGGTAAATGAGCAGGTGCGGAAGTACATGGAGAACAATTTTATATTGCCAGAAGCCCAATCTGGATTTAGAAAACAGCATAGCACAACAACAGCCATCATCGCACATATAGTGGACGAGACTTTAAAGGCTTCTAACGATGGACTGGCAACAATACTTGTCTTGCTTGATTTTAGTCGCGCATTTGACAGCATTTTGATCTCTGTCTTGCTAAACAGAATGAATACTGTCGTATCATTAACCCCAAAAAGTCCATCTTCATAGTTTTAGGAACGAAAAAACAAATTGCTAACGTTCAGGGGCCAGAACTTAATTTGTGTATATCTGAGCTGCCTATAAGTAAGGAAAAAGAGGTCAAAAATTTAGGCATCGTAATGGATGAGTCACTTTGTTTTGAAGCACATAAACTCCAAAATACCCAAATGTTATGGTGCCCTTAAATCACTGTACAAACTTAAGACCCTACCTAACCCAAAATGTTCGCGAACGCTTAACTGACGCACTAGTTTTATCCCAGTTGGACTACGGTGACGTAATATATGGACCACGCTTAAGAAAAAGAACAGAACGAGCGGTTCAACGAGTACAGAACTCATGCGTGCGTTTCTGTCAAAATATCTCTCGCCGCTCTCACATAAGCCCTTACCTAAACCAATCAGGAAAACTAAATATGTCACACAGACGGACAGACGTAAGCTAAAGCTGGCGGCACTAGTATTTTCTCTGAAAAAATCCGGTACCCCTCCATATCTCGCGCGCAAACTAGTGTGGAAGCGTAACCGAAGTGCACGGGGTTTGCGGAAGCAAAAAGAAATTACATTGCTTCCTCTAGTCCGGCTTCAGGCATTTAGAGGCAGTTTTCGCTATAAATATAATTTTTAAGAAAAAAAAACCGACTTCAATGGGGGTAGCCGGTGAAGGATTATTGTAGATAGATGGTGCACTTAGATTCCATACAATGAAATAACTTGCTTAAAAAACGAAGCGGAGAGGACCAATCGCCAAACGTGAACTATGCGTCGTTGAAGAGTTCCGTTCTGATTATCATCAACAGTTCCACTTCATCAAATGTCACTCTTTTGAATGAAAATGCTTGATTTGTTGATAAAAATACAAAAGTCACTTTATGTATGCCTTTAAGATTTGAGGAATTCCCTCGATTCCTCGTGGAACTCATCATCAGAACTTGAGCTTGACGAAAATTGGTCCTGACAATCTAACTTGCTTAACAAACATAGCGAAGAGGAAGAATCGCCAAACATGAACTATGCGTCGTTGAAGAGTTCTGTTCATCATCAGCAGTTCCACTTCATCAAATGTCACTCTTTTGAATGAAAATGCTTGATTTGTTGATAAAAATACAAAAGTCACTATGTGTAAGCCCTTAAGATTTGAGGAGTTCCCTCGATTCTTCATGGATCCCATCATCAGAACTTGAGCTGGACGAACATTTGTTCTGACAATTAAACTTGCTAAACAAACACAGCGAAGAGGACGAATCGCCAAACGTGAACTATGCGTCGTTGAAGAGTTCCGTTCTGATCATCATCAGCAGTTCTACTTCATCCAATGTCACTGTTTTGAATGAAAATGATGGTTTTGTTGATAAAAATATAAAAATCACTATATGTATGCCTTTAAGATTTGAGGAGTTCCCTCGATTCCTCATGGATCCCATCATCAGAACTGCGTTTTGACAAAAACGAGACCAATCTGTATATATATACTTACAATCAAAAAAAGAATTTTCAAAATCGGTTCAGACATGACGGAGTTATGGAGTAACAAACATAAAAAAAAAAAAAAATAAAAAAAAAAAAAAAACATACACGCCGAATTGAGAACCTCCTCTTTTCAAATCTTGAAGTCGGTTAAAAATAAAATTAAATAGTCATTTATTTCCAGATAACCATGATCCATAGCATTTTAGAACATTTTATAATAACAAAACAAAAATAAAATAAAATTACACTAAAATTAAATGTCAAATGTCAATAAAAATAATAATAATAACATTACACATAAAATTAATTCATTTGCAAATTTTCAATAGAAATAATAATTAATTAATACACGTACAATAAAAATACAATAAAATCATTATACACTATCTATTATTATTATTTTTTTTTATTTTATTAGATGTTGACATGTAGACTGTTCCAATGCTTGGCAATGGTACAGTCTAAGCTACTGGCAATGACACGCAGAATGCTGTTGTCACTCCGACGTATGCGGCACATTATTGAGGCAACTCGCTTTCGGATAAGTGCGTGAAAACCGTCCACCCGCGCTTCCGCAAACATGCCTGATGCACTGCAGTATCTAGGCAGTCCCAACAGCATCCTGAGCGTATTATTATACTGTACTCGTAAGACGCTAACTGCCCTATTAGTATAGTCCACCCACAGGCTGCACGAATATAAAGACTGGCAGTACGCCTTAAATAAGGTAATTTTAACCTCATTCGTGCAACGCGCGAACCTGCGCTCCCTCTCAATGTCAAGGTCGTCCGAGAGGCACTCCGTGACCCAGTGACCCAGGTACTTAAACTTTGTAGTTCTCTTCAAAGGGACGCCATTAAGAACGACGTCAGGGCATCTGTCCACTCTCTGACCGCGTGTTTGAAATACGAGCACCTCGCTCTTACTCGTATTGTACTTAAGTCCATGGGCCACCGCGTACCTCTCACACTTGCCTAGCAACCTGTTCACAGCACAGACAGAGGGCCCCAGCAGCACCATGTCGTCAGCGTAGCTAATGTTGTTGACCATGTCGCCCGCCACACAACAGCCAACCCTGGTACTGCTGAGGTCCTCTATGAGGGCATTTATATACACATTGAAGAGTCGAGGAGACGTCAACCCCCCTTGCCTCACCCCACACTTCAACCTGTACTCGACTGACAAGGCATCAGCCCACCTCACAACGTTTATCTGGTTCTTGTACCAATAATCAAAAATACCTATAACCTGCTCTGGCAGCTCAGTTTCGGATCTTAGTTTCTGCCAAAGAAGATCATATGACACCATATCAAAAGCCCTGGACAAATCCAAGAAACAGGCATAAACTGGTGTTTTTCTGTCCGTATAGTACCAGACAGTATGTTTGAGACTTAAGATAGCTGCATCAGTTGACAGCCCCGGCTGAAAGCCAAATTGGGTGTCATGCAATTTTATATGCTTACTAAGCTGTCGATCAAGCAGACTGTCCAGCACCTTGGCAATCGTAGTAGCTAATGATATGGGTCTATAGTTAGAACTGTCAGAGTGATCACCAGTTTTATTTTTGATTATCGGCACCACCACCGTCTTCATACACTCGTCCGGTAAATAAGAATGCCTGATACATATCGTATAAAACATAGACAATAAGCGCGGCAGATGGGCTCCGGCATGTTTAAGGTGCTCAATACTTATACTATCGTGCCCTGGTGATTTCCCCTTAGTCATATTCCGTATGACTGAGGCGACCTCACCCGCCGAAAACGAAATAAGCGGCTCCGATGAGCTCCTCAAACTTGCCTGCTCATATGCTGCTATGCTGCCTCTAAATGTTGGAATAATCTGCCACAACCAGTAATGAATTGCAAGTCCCTGGCGGTTTTCAAAAAACAATGTACGGCTTTCCTACTGGACCTCCAAAAGGAAGTTACTTTCACTTTTGGTTGACAGATTGCTAAACTTGAGTGATGTAACTGGTTTATTGTATAACTATTAGTTAAATTAGATTAAGTTAGATTAAGTCCCGGGGATGGCAGAATAACAGCGTCCGTTACTTGAAGGTGGTAGGGCCCTAGTGCCTTTAAGCTTTCTCGCACAGACATAAGCTGAGTCACTTTCCTTTTTAATAAATACTTTTATTATGTACTTATGCAATCTTGTTAAATAAACGTCTCTTATTCTTATTATTTATTCTTATATCACACTTCGAAAGTCTAAAATTGGTATAGGTCGTATGTTTAAAATACAATGAAAGTATTGCAGCAGGTAAGAGTTATTTATCTACACTCATATTGTAAGTTCTCTAAAACGTGTTCGAAAACGGTAGGCAATGGCTAGCATTACCACGACCGATTTTACTACGATAAGCTTTTTATCTGTGGCAGTAACGTAATTTTAACTTTTCATGCTCAAATATTGATGTGCTATGAGTTTTGATAACATAATATACACCTGCACCCTCCCGCGCATCCGCCGACAGCCCGACACGCGCCTCCCCGACACAATCGAGTTGGTCATGGCGGTGCAATGGCGGCCATTCTATGGTTTCCGAATAGGGCATTTTGGATAAATAATATGAGTGTGGATAAAGCAGTGTATGCAACTGTACGTAATTAGGCCTTAAAACACTCGTGTGATCTTATTATGAAACTCACCTGCGGCTCGTTACATAAAACCACACTCATGTTTTAAGGACCTTTATTACGTAACAGTTACATAAACTACTATTTCGCATATCTAATATGTATGTGTATTGTAACTACAATTATTTTTGCATATTTTTAATCAAATACAAACATTGAAAAATAATCAACCCAGCAGGGCTTGAACCTGCATCGATACGACTTACCGGGGCTCGATCGCTTTACCAATTAAGCTATGGGTCAAGTTACTAAGTTGACGAAATTCTCAATGTCTTCAATCAACTTTTTGCATTTATTATTTTGATTATTTTTTCAATGTTTTCAACGTTTGTATTTGATTTAATAACAATCTATTGTAACTACGTCGTAAGAAAGAATATTAATTGTTCAAGGAATCATTACTGTTTTATTATTTATTTTATTTAAAAGGGACACAAACAGTTATAACATAAAATGATCCATATATAATACAAATTAGTTACATGCTAAACGTAATAACTTATTACAGGTAAACAGTACAGGCAAGTAGCAAAGTAGGTATAGATTAATCACTATTTTCGCCTTATACAGGATGTTGCAATACGCAGATTTTTTAAATTTGCCACCATTTTTCAGGGCCGCGATAGAGTAGTCAGACTCTCTATAGAATAAGTAATATAGAGTCAATTATAGGTCATTATAACTTTCATTATAGGTCATTAAGATTTTCACTAGATGGCAGCACCGTGGCGAGAGGTGTGGTGTAGCTATCATAATCCACCAATAGGATTATTTTTAATTAATAGCTTTTACTCCTTGCCTATTTTAGCGAGGTGAATTCTGCCAATGTCAAGGTACACTTATGATTTTATTCATTTTTGTAAAATAAAATAAAAGCAACGTTGTTCGGTTAAGGGCTTTTTTATTGTAAAGTGATAGCCTCCTTACAAACACGTGGGTGGCTGGGACCGCGGATAACCGTTTGTTTAACTAAAGGGTGGTTACTCGCGTTTTGGGACTAATGTTTCATTAGCTGCACACTTATTCGTTAGGTCACCGCACAATAAGCTATCAATATTACACACTGAACTACGTAAATGAGCAAAAAACAAAAAACTATTCCAAAGACGACGCAGCCATCTTGAAGCTCAAACGGTTATGCCACCAACCATTTCTTTTTGTTGGTGGACTTAGACAGTTGCTGTCAAAAAGACCTCTCGGTGCTGCCGTCTCACTTAGTGAAAAACTTGATCTCGGAAACCCTCATTGGTGATGTGTACACTATACTGGTGTTGTCAACTAATATTATCAGTTATCACATCGGAAGTTGGTTTTCCCCGCAATTTTCTTTGTTTATGATAGCTGAATTCTACTCAAGAGTTTGTTGCGCCTAAATCTAAAAATGTACTTGGAAACTTAAAACTTATTTATACAGAATGATGTTGGGGTCATGTAGTAAGAGATCAAGGCAAGGATTATAAATAAAATGACTGTGACATGCGGACGGACAGTCGTACCGACAGACAGATATGTCAAAACCATAATAGTTTCTGCCATTTTTGCTACGGAATCCTAATAATGTAAATCGAATTGGGAGAAACAAATTATTTCACTGGCAACTTCACAAACCACAAAAAAAAACATTGCTTTGACGAATTTGAGTAGTTTGACCGAGTTTGACGTGACTGACGGCTAGTTTTGCAATTGAAGCGTACTAGGTTGCTCGTCGTGATTTTGCTAAAACTAATTGTTGTTTTAGTAAAAACTTTCATTATAATTATGTGTAATTAAAAGCTTTGATAACAGTGATCTAAATCACTGTGGCTTTAGTGGTTTAAGTAAGTGGTTTGTGAATTGTGCCATAAATTATGTGATGTTCCATTACAATAAGCTGATTATCTTATCAGTACCTGGTTTATTTATCTTGTAGGGTTTTAACCTGTACTTGTGATTCTAGGACATTTACAGGTAATCGATACAGTGCGTGTAAGTGTATTGGAAACCCTCAGGGAAGGATAAAGTGCGAAAAATGGATAATCTTAGGTGAGTACATAGATACTTAGAAACTAGTTATACGCGTTTCGCCTCAAAGCCAAGGTTAAGTTTGCCCTACATAAGATCGATAACAGAAGCGATTTATAAATGATGTTTTACAGTGTGTAGAACTTTTTCTTATTTGACCTACTTTACTATAATAATAATGCTCATTTTTCAAAATTTGGTGTTAAATTGTCAAGTATATGACCCTTCTGAATGGATCTGGAGAGTTAATCGAAGTTGTTTTAAAATTTACAAATAAGCCCTAGGTAACACATACTAAATATCCTGGTTATCGGGTATTACCTGGATTTTTTCATACTAGATAAATCCGGGTTGCATTACGTAATGACCCCATGCTTTGTTTGTAAAGACATTGTATCAATCAATCAATAAATCAATCAATCATTTATTTCTCAGAATATGGTACAATGTTGGTTAGTAGAGGGTGTTAGGTAGGTTAGGGTATATTCTGCCGTCAGGCATCGGCATAGAAATATTCAGGTTCTATAGTCTATACATATACAAAATAATTTTTATTTTAGAAATTCAGAAACAGAATAATAACATTTGTCAAGCAACCATATAAACAATTTCTTCTGGAATTGAGGTGTAGGCAGAATTTTAAAATCATCTGGCAGTCTATTAAATAATTTTATAGCCATAAAATGTGCATTTGAGTTGGCCACTTTGAGTCTTTGTACTGGTTGAAAAAGCTGTAGTGGATACCTGCTAGGTCTTTGTTTATTAGTTACTTTGTTGTGAAGTGGAAAGAGATGTGAATTTTTTTTTACAAATTTTGTCTTTTCCAATATGTACTGGCAGGGAAGTGGCAAGATTTTTAGTTCCTTGAATATTGGTTTACAATGGGCGAGATATTCACTTCCATGTATAGCCCTGACGCACTGTTTTTGGGTAACAAATGCCCTTTTGATGTCTGTGCTGTTGCCCCAAACGATAAGCCCATAACGTAAAATTGATTAATTCCAAACGTATGTTTAATTCAAAACTTTTGATCATCAATAAGGCAGTTATATTACTTTAAAAGTACTTAAATTTTGACATCATTTTTAAAGATAAGATACAGAATACCTTTTAATATAAAGGACACAAGTAGCAACATTAAGGCTGCATTTCCACCAGAGATGAGCAAGGATGCCTTACGACAAATGTGTTTCTTAAGTACCAATCCTAGATTTTTACTCATTATTTTGACAATAGTGGTTGATGCAACTGGTTCTAAGGGGACACTTGGGCTGAATTCAGCTTACAGATAAAAAATCAGCTATGTGCTAAGTATTATCAATGGGTTTCATACTAAAAACCAGATTTTGATTTTTTTTCTATATGCTGAATTTAGCCTTGTATGATGTCCCTAACAAAGGATCTAAATGGTTCCATGAGATGGCATTACTATAAATGCCCCCATGTAAATCTCACTTGTTTCAGGTTATATTTTGTGACATGGAATGTGGCTACGAAGCCTCCGACACAAGACATCAATGCCTTACTGGACTTCCCATCGCAGTTCAATAAGAACAAGCCCCTGCCAGACTTCTTTGTTCTAGGGTTCGTTTTTTGCTTAAAATAATTTGTTAATCAGGTGTTATTCATTTATGGTGATTATTGTCACTTTTTGACTCCTTCCGACCCCTAAGTAAGAAAAAATAAGACATCTTCTAACTTACTTGTACTGTCAAATGTCAATTACTGGAACATTGCTCACAATGCTTAAGCAACTTTTCCTGGCTTGAAAAACATAGTGTTCTTCACAAAACATATGTTTATATCTTTTTCTGAGATAAATAAATAAAATAAATAAATAAATATTTGGGGACAATCTTACACAAATCAACCTAGTCCTAAACTAAGTAAAGCTTGTACTATGGGTACTAGGCGACGATATACATACTTATACATAAAGATAAATATATTTATTATTTTATTATAGCCTTTTGTCATGGCACCCAAATGCTGATTGTTTGCTTTTCCTGTTTCCTTTTCTGGTTTGTTGTTATATGTTTTGGGTGCCCAATTGCCAGTCGGCATAGGCCTCCTCCAGTCTTCTCCATTCATTCCTGCTCCCTGCAACCCTGCTCCATGTGGCACCTGCAACAGGCCTGATGTCATCATCCCATCGTTTGAACTGCCTTCCTCTTTTTCTTTTGCAGCCTCTTGGGTACCACTGGATCACCTTTTTACTCCACTTGTCCTTGCCTCTGCTGGTGTGACCTGACCACTTCCATTTTTGCCTTCTAATTTTTGTAACAATGTCGTGCACCTTGGTTCTGCTTCTTATGACCTGGCTCCTTATCCGATCAGCTTTTCTTATTCCTAGCATACTTCGTTCCATGGAAACTTGGCAGATACGTAGTTTGTTCAGTTGGTGTTTGGTGAGGGCCCAGGTTTGGCTTCCATACATAATATAAATATATACTTAGATACATAGAAAACACCCATAACTAAGGAACAAATATTAGTGATAAACACACAAACAAATGCCCATACCAGAATTTAAACCGGGACCTCCTGCTTCGTAGTAATGGGGGAAAGATGGCCATTATTAAAAATTAACTGAATTAAATCAGGAGAGATAGTTTGACACTTTTTTTCAAGCCAGGCAAAGTTAGACTTAATAGGGAATGTTGCAGGAGTTGACAGTATATGAGACAGAGACAATCAGTTAGACATATCTCACATATCTGCTTAGCATGAATTCCTTTTAAACATCTTTTGTTAAGTGTTTACAATTTTTTGTGATTACCAGCTCCTAACTGATATGGTACTTATGGTAGTGATAGTAGATAGATAAAAATATAAAAATAAATCAATACATAGGTAGGTGTGAAGTATAATTGCATTACAAGGTCATTTTATAGTTATAAATATGAACAGTTCATTACCCGATGTTATCCTTTATCTGAGTTTTCCTTTATTTCTAAATAATTACCTGATATATTATTTTAATGGATGTACTTATTATTTATGATTTTCCTTAATAACTAATAATTACTTATGTGTTTTGTTTTAAATTAAATTAAACAACAGCTGTTCTCAATATATTTTAAATATGTGACGTTCTCAAGTTAAAGGTACATCAGTCAGTTGTTGTTAATTTTTACTGCAGTAACGCCTTATTGAAATGATGTACAGCTGCCATCAAATATATCGGAGCGGCCAAGGTACTCAAAAATATCTGAACATGCACTTTATTGTCTTGACAATACAGGCGTTGTTCTGATATTTGTGACCATCTTGGCCGCTCCGATATATCTGATGGTGACTGTACCATGTAGTTGAAAATATTTATATTCTGGTCAGACCACTTAGGATTTATAAGTTTTTAATTACAGCAAATATCTTTTTTAATACTATTGCTCAAAAAGTTCAGTTTATGTAGCTGAAAATCGTGCGTGAAGTTTGATTTTATGCACTAGTGCTAAAAAGTAATCTGATCTGCAAATCGTGCGTAAAGTTTTATTTTACGCACGATTTGCAGATCAGAATTTTAAATAAATGAATAGTATTACTTGAACAACGCGCGATTGAATGAAGCTGTATTTCGTACACTGACAGAATATAAATGTAATTTTATTTCATTGTAGTTTTTTCGCAATTGTATTAAAAAACGTTGTTCGACACACGTGCGGAAGTGTCATTTTCACTCGTCCCGAGTCTTGACCCTCGCCTCTCGGCTCGGGTCAAGTAACCTCAGTACTCGTGCAAGATGACATACTTGTCGCACTTGTATCGATATTTCTATTCCTGCACAGAAAGGTAAATTAGGTATTTTGATTAATTTACAGTGATCAAAATGACCTAATAACAGTAATAACTAACCTATAATATTTCACCACTAACATTACATCTTCATTTCAGGCTACAAGAAGTAAAGTCACAGCCTCAAAACATGGTAATGGACTCCCTATTCTCGGATCCATGGACGTCCGCCTTCAACAAAGTTCTATGCCGCCAAGAATATGTAATAGCCAAGTCTATAAGGCTTCAAGGCTTGTTGCTACTGGTGTATACGCAGTTGAAGCATGTGACGCATTTGAGGGACATTGAGGCGCAGTATACTAAGACTGGGTTGGGTGGGATGTGGGTAAGTCGAAGCTAAGGGCTTGTGCACAAATCACGCGAGATTTTTTCGGCTACTTTTTGACCCCCCTCCCCCTTGGTGGTATTTGGTGAGGTTCTTGGATACCCTCACGTATATTTTTATTCATTCTACCTTAGTAAATATTTATGTTTAACGAATCCGAGAAAAAGTAATTATAACTAATCGTGTGGTAGACAATTTTCTTAGTTTCGTTCACTAGAAAAATACACGTGAGGTCTCCTTATACCCCCCCTTCCCCCAACGTGATCTGTCGTGATTTTTTCATGACCCCCCCCTATCGAACCTCGCGTGATTTGTGCACAAGCCCTAAGATGTTATACATAGAATAAGAACTCGCTGGTTCAGTTTACTATTCACTATTGCTTAAAAAAAAGGATAAAAGATATTTATTCTTCAATTTAGGCCATATACAAGATATCTCTATACTCCGCTTAGCGCGTTATTTCTTTGAAACCTAAGCTGCCAAAAAGAAGGGGTGCGGGAGGGGAACACGCAATGCTTTTTTTTTAATACCACGACGGTGGCAAACAAGCATACGGCCCGCCTGATGGGAAGCAGTTACCGTAGCCTATGGACGCCTGTAACCCCAGAGGATTCGTGCGTGCGCGTTGCCTACCCTTTAGAAACCTATTCACTCCTTTTTTGAAGAACCTCATAGTATAGCCCGCTGGGAAAACCTCGGCAGGGAGTTCATTCCACTGCCGCAGCGTTCGTGGGATTAAATTCTAGACAGGGAACGCGCGATTCCGTGCGTTTTGCGTTTCGCGAGACGTCCCGTGGGGCGTAAGAGAGAGGGACATTATGGTTGCCATGGAGACGTACTAAGTTTACTGTCACTTCCAATAATTAGTGTCTTACTATACACGGTGCCCGTGAGCATTGCGAGAGACTTTAACAGTGTATTCATTTTCATATTTAGAGAACAAAAGGTCCTTTAAACTTTTTCGAAATTCGCCATAGTTTCAGAGTAAATACTACTTACAAAAAATTGCATTTTGAATTGTTTCTCAGTGTAAAATGATTTTTTGATGGCGATCTCACCGGTATGGGGCATAGTCTAGACATCTCTTATTGACTGATATCAAAGACCTAAGAAACACTTTGCATGGACTAGTTTTTACGAGAAAAAATGTAGCAATTTACTTTTTCCGTTACTTTTTTCTAATGACATTTACTTTTTATGTAGAACAGCATTAAAAAAAAGTGAAAAAAAAAGTAAAAAAAAAAATTTTTTTTTGGCGTTTTACAACAAAAGTCATATAATGTTTTTTCATTCTTTTGACCTCAGAAATGCGTGGTTAAAATCTCTCGCAATGCTCACGGGCACCGTGTAGAGTGAAATTACTTCGAGCGTGGCAGCGGAGGTCGCCCGGCTATGCGGGGTCTTGGGTGAATTAGTCTATGATTTAGGCACATTACAATGCACTTATGAACGTCAGAGAGAAAAAAAACTACCACTGGATCTAACCCTACACCTCTGACCCGAGAAGTATTATAACCGGCAAGAAACTAGGCGGGACAATTTTTTTAACTTTAAACTAGGCGGGAAAACATTGATACCTACATTGGATCTTAAAGATACACAATAATACGTAGTTCTATAAGGAGACATATCAAAACAGCTTTGATGCCTTTGCAAGGCTGTAGTCCAAAGAAGAAACCTCAGCATAATAGGTAACAATTTGTTTGGATTTTCATACAGATTAACTGATTTTACTTACTAGGAAAAATCTGGTATTTAGTCTATCTAACCAAGAATGCGTAATAGCCAAGTATATAAGGCTGTATTATAGAAAGAATATGTTATGGCCAAGTCCGGTAAGGCTCAAGGATAGTATTTATACCTTCTATTTTCTTCAAACCTGTTCAATTCAAGCTAAAGTGATGGATATCACAGTAGATAAGTAATCGCAAGATTACCAAAGAGACATTATATCTGTATATCATCTTTTACGAGGTTGAGATATTATTTCCGAAGCCATCTTATGTTAATTAATGCTCTAGTATTTCTTACCACTGCCATTATCATATAAATAGAACAATGGGGTCAGTTTAATATTCCTATCAAGGGCAAGATAATAAAATATCGCTCGTTCATACTTCAAATTGATTTATTCTTCCTACATGTACAATGGCGTAGGTAGTCTAGTAAATATAATTAAAGTCAATCAACTTAATATTGCTCCTCGTTGCTATAATTACGTCCCCTGGACAATCAAACATTTTCTATGAAACTGACACAGTAAACAACATAAAAAAAAATCGCCCATTTAAATTATAAGCGACAGACTTGAAAAACCTCTACGTCCGTTTTAGTAATGAAAACATTAGAGTACCGTAATGGTCTAAGAGCTGGCCACGTCAGATATGACACAATAATGAGAGCAATGAAACATGTCTAGTTAGACTGCTTTACCATCCTTATTGCTAGATCCGGGCATCTGGCAGCTTTTAATGGGTGGAGGTTAGAGTGACAGACCAACAAAGTTTTTAAGTTGGAAAAAAGTAATACTAAAATAGGTAAAAACTGCCAATGTTGTGTCATTTATAGAGGACAGGGTCTATATTTTAACATTAGATTAAAAACAATTGTCTATTATTGCGGAAACGAAAACAGTAGGCGACTAACTAAAAATTGCATTATACATTATTTGGCATTACTTTCCTCCAACAGAAACTTCTGGATATGTTAAAATCTAATCAATTACATAATTTCCAACAATATCGCATCAAACCCTTCTGGGTTCTTCTAGGATTTGTTTTCTTAAAGTTATTTGCATTCTTTGACCTCCACCACTTTACAGCTGCCAGATGTAAAGGTACCTAAAGGGTAGGCAACGCGCATGTGAATCCTCTGGGGTTGCTGGCGTCCATAGGCTACGGTAACTGCTTACCATCAGATGGGCCGTATGCTTGTTTGCCACCGTCGTAGTATAAAAAAGAAAAGATGTCCAGATCTAGAAATAAGCATAGTATAGCAAACTGACTAGAGGGGTTTCGTTGCTCTCATTATTGTGTCATATCTGACGTGGCCAGCTCTCCGTCTATAATGTCAAGAAAAATAATTAGCACACAAAATGTGGCACAGTTAAAAGGCGTCGCACGGGCCGACTTTTGCCGCAGACAGCCGATCGCCAAGGATAAATACCATACCACCATAGGACCATACTTCAAGTATGGCGCATTTATTCTTAAACAGCCGGACCACAGAATATACAGACTACTCATCATTAAGCTTTTACAAGGAGCACGAGGTCACCACACATAAGCTCAATTTTATTCGTAAATTTCTACGATTCGAACAGCACATCTCAATAGTATTTTATAGTATTCCGCAGCGCTACTTCCTGGGCGATAGTAGACTGACGACACATACTCGACAAATCCTCATTTCTTATAGTCTTCGGCCAGAAGATGCGGAGGATCGACCGAAGGGACTTATTGACAAACACTTGAAACTTGTGTGTCAGCCCCTTTGTCACTCTCCACGTTTCACAGCCGAAGAGCAGCACGGACTTGACAATGGATTCGAAGAGGGAGATTTTAATGCGGCGAGTAAGCACGTTGGAATCCGAAACAGGCTTGAGTTGAGCAAATGCAGCTTTTGCCTTCTTAATCCTGCTCTCGATGTCTTCGTCTGCACCTCCTCGACATGTTATTGTACTTCCGAGATATACAAACTTAGAAACTGATTCAAGGCGATCGTTATTGAGCAACAAAGGTTCTGTGCAATCTGATTTTACTCGCATGTCAACAGTTTTACGTCGGTTGATTCGCAGGCCCATGACTTCAGCGTCCTCTTGTACGAGTAGGCTCTCGAGTTTAGCTTTAAGATTGTCTAGAGATGGCGAAATCAGCACGATGTCACCGGCGTAGTCAAGATCTTAGTGTCCCAGTTAATGCCTCTTGGTGTTTCGATCACCTTTCTCATCACATCATCGAGAAGAATTACGAATAATAGCGGTGATAGGAGGCATCCTTGCTTCACACCGGCAGTTATTCTTATAGGAGCTCCCATTTCCTTTTCATGGATCATCCTGTATGTACTCCCATCGTACAAGGAGCGTATGATGCGGATGATACACTCAGGTATGCCCCTGCGACTGAGGCTGGACCACAGCGCGCTCCACTTCACGGTGTCGAAGGCTTTTTCAAAGTCCACAAAGAAACTCTGATTCGACACACTGTTCAATGAGGATATTCGTGTGGTCTGTGCGGTGATAATTCACATGAGTAATGATCAAAAACGTTAACTGAAATAAACGGTCGTGCTCTCATACTAAATTAGTACGGGAGCGCCGATGTGTGGTGACCTCGAATTGTACTTATGAACTTATGATCTATCTAGTGGTTGAGGTTATCTGTACGTCGGACAGACTATAACACCTTATAAATGATACCTATTTAAAAAAAATCTTTATTTATCTCATTACATTTTTGAGAAAAGCACTACTACTATATTCGGCATGAAAACAGATTCCCGGCCTCTGCTGTAATGTACTATTATTGCATCAAAAATGACCCCTTTTTGTGCCTTCATACACTCTAAAACTATTACCTTTTTCATCAACTAGGCTACTCGTGTCACACTAAAATAGTCCTTATTTCCAGGGTAATAAGGGCGCAGTCAGCATACGCTTCAACATCTACGGCTGTTCAGTCTGTTTTGTGAACTGTCATCTCACAGCACATGAGCATCTACTAGCAGATCGAGTTAATGACTACAATACTATCATTAAATATCACAATTATCATGTTACGGAGACATCGAATATTTTATATCATGAGTGAGTATTTTTATGTTTATGTTACATATTTTACAGTTTAATCTGTTCGCTATATGTAAAAGCTCCTTCCTTAAGTATTTAAATTACCTTCGATAAGAGCGATGGAAACGGGTCATTTCTAGACTAAAATTTGAAAGCATTATAATAACCAACCAGCATTAATGAACCTATATCAATAATACTTTGTTGTAAACTCTTCAATACTGCTCTTAGGTACCTAAAGATTATTTAAAAAAACCCCATGTTGCTTCAACCCAATTCATTTGAAATAAATATATACTAGTACGGAAAGAGATGTCACATCAGTGTTAAAATAATTGTAGGTATTGTAAGTCACTAGTGTCAAATATTTTTTATTTTATATTTGACATTTAAAAAGCACCAAGTTAATGTTGACCTAGAGACGTCTCGTTTTTTGCAAAGTTATTCCTATTCAAGTCATTAACATCATATGTGAATTTAAAAAAACGGGCCAGTAGTTTTTAAAATATTTTTCACACCACCTGTTCGTATACAGGCTTTTTATTCCTTGCTAGGAGGGAACAAAGTGGCACTTTTCTGTTCTAAGACATTAGTTTTTTTCAGTCAGTCAAAAACAAATTAAATTAATCAATTTATGTTATTTAATCAAATACAAACATTGAAACATTGAAAAAATAATCAAACTAATGCAAAAAGATGATTGAAGTTATTTAATCAAATACAAACATTGAAGTTTGTATTTGATTAAATAACATACTAATGTATGAGTGGAATACCCACTTTAAAAAAACAAGTAAAATAATTATGAGTTGATAGCAGGCGCCATCTGTTATTTCCGTTGTGACACTTGTAAAAAGAGTCGGCGGGAAGGGTAGCTAACTGTAGTAGTTGGCACCTAGATGTCGCTTACGGCTGCTATAAAGTCGATGTAAAAATAAATGCAAAAAGATGATTGAAGGCATTGAGAATTTCGTCAGCTCAGTAACTGAACCCATAGCTTAATTGGCAAAGCGATATCGAGCCCCGGTAAGGCGTATCGATGTTTGTTCAAGTCAAACTGGGTTGATTATTTTTTTCAATGTTTCAATGTTTGTATTTGATTAAATAACATACTAATGTATGAGTGGAATACCCACTTTAAAAAAACAAGTAAAATAATTATAATCAATTTATCATAATCAGTCACTCGAAGTTGTGGACGATTATATATACTTAGGACATACTGTCCAGTTAGGTAGATACAACTTCGAGAAAGAGGTCAATCGACGAATCCGACTCGGTTGGGCAGCGTTCGGGAAGCTACGGCACATCTTTTTGTCCAATATTCCGCAGTGTCTCTAGACGAAAGTCTTTGACCAGTGTGTGTTGCCAGTGAGTGTGTGTTGACATATGGTACTGAAACGTGGTCGCTTACAATGGGCCTCATAAGAAAGCTCAAAGTCACCCAAAGGGCAATGGAGAGGGCTATGATAGGAGTCTCTGCGTGATCGCATCAGAAATGAGGCCATCCGCAGCAGAACCAAAGTAACCGATATAGCCCTCCGAATCGCTAAACTAAAGTGGCAGTGGGCGGGGCACATTGCTCGTAGAACCGATGGCCGTTGGGGCGGAAAGGTTCTCGAGTGGCGACCACGAACCGGAAGGCGCAGCGTGGGTAGACCCCCCGCAAGGTGGACTGATGACCTGGTGAAGGTCGCGGGAGTCCGCTGGATGCGGGTGGCGCAGGACCGGTCATTGTGGCACTCTTTGGGGGAGGCATATGTCCAGCAGTGGACGTCTTTCGGCTGATATGATAATGATGATCATAATCAGGAACCACACTAAGAACATATAAAGTTCAAAATAAATATGATTCATCAATAACATTTTATATTTCCTTCTAAGGTGGTGTGAAAAGCAGTATGTGTCACATAGGAGCAACATTATTTTCACCTTGGGCGTTAACACTTGAATCCCTCACTACGCTCAGGAGTCTATTTTAGAATCCCTCGCTACGCTCAGGATTATATTATTGACTCGATCGCTTCGTTTGGGATTCAATACACGCCCTCGCCGTAAATATTTCTGTTTGCTCCCTTGTTACTCATTCTACTATTGAAAAGTTATAAAACCTTTGAAGTGACATTTCAAGGAAACTGTCAATAATTATGAGATAAAATTTGACAGAATAATAACTAGCATTGTGACCAATACGTAGGATATAAATATTCATTGGCTAAAAACGCCAGGGGCATTTTTTGTTCGCTTAAACGGTTATCTTCTTTGATAGACTGTTCATGTCTATATTAAAATAAATCACTTTGGAGTCCCGCTGTATGGCACTGTGTTTGCCGACCACTGGTTATTATCACAGTGATGTGATGCTGATAAGATAACTATGAACAAGCTACGATGTGACGTTGTACGAAAATTTTGATGTTTTCAATTTTCCAAATCCAGTATATAAGAAATAGTCTATTAAAATGTTTAGATAATTCAATTAGTAATTCATATCCCATCAAAAACATAAATGTGAAAGGCTGCCAAGTTCGATACTATGGGAATGCTTCGCCTATAAAAGAAGTGAGATCTGAATAAGTACCAAGTTCCATAAAAATACCTCAAATCATAAATAGTTATAGGAATGCACACTTGATTTCCAGCAGTTTTTAAGGTACATTTTGAATAAGTATCACGTTACATAGAAATACCTAAAATTATAATAGTCAGAGAAACGCACACCGGTTTTTTTAGCAGTTTCCTGATAACATTTATTATTTTCAGTACTTTTTAATGATGTTACTTGGCAAGTTTTCACACACCACACACCTTTTCAATGCAATGAATCGACACCTTTGGACTGCAATGTGTCAAGTATATAATTTTCTATTAAAACTTGCCAAGTTACATCATTAAAAAGTACTGAAAATAATAAATGTTATCAGGAAACTGCTAAAAAAACCGGTGTGCGTTTCTCTATTATAATTTTAGGTATTTCTATGTAACGTGATACTTATTCAAAATGTACCTTAAAAACTGCTGGAAATCAAGTGTGCATTCAGTGTTGGCCGAACGTTAGTGTAATTGAAAATTAAAAATTGAAGATTGAAACACGTTAGTTAAAATTGAACACTAATAGTTTAGTGCAAATTGATTTCAATTAGAATTGAAATTAATTGTAACTAACGTGTTAATCCTTTGCGAATAACTAATAATTGAAGATATTTAATTTTTAGTCTTTCTCAAAAATTGAAACATTAATTTAATTTTTAGTGTAGATTGAATTGGTAATTGACATTAATAATTTACCTACTACTAAACGCGAATTTAGGTTAAGCTACGAGGTTTTGATTTTTGTTTCGATTTTGACTCTGGACTCGGGGGCTTGTATTAATAAGCAATGGGACCGGTATCCTAAGATGGAAGTCATGCTGGACCCTGGGGATCCCTACTGGATCTCGGGTTTGGTGCATTATAGACTCATGCTGTTTGGGCTCATTCGACTTGTACTGATGAGCAGATGGTACCGGGATCAAAATCTGGAGCTCATGCTGGACCCTGGGGACCCCTACTGGATCTCGGGTTTGGCGCATCATAGACTCATGCTGTTTGGGCTCATTCGACTTGTACTGATGAGCAGATGGTACCGGGATCAAAATCTGGAGCTCATGCTGGACCCTGGGGATCCCTACTGGATCTCGGGTTTGGCGCATCATAGACTCATGCTGTTTGGGCTCATTCCACTTGTACTGATGAGCAGATGGTACCGGTATCAAAATCTGAAGTTCATGCTGGACCCTGGGGATCCCTACTGGATCTCGGGTTTGGCGCATCATAGACTCATGCTGTTTGGGCTCATTCGACTTGTACTGATGAGCAGATGGTACCGGGATCAAAATCTGGAGCTCATGCTGGACCCTGGGGATCCCTACTGGATCTCGGGTTTGGCGCATCATAGACTCATGCTGTTTGGGCTCATTCCACATGTACTGATGAGCAGATGGTACCGGTATCAAAATCTGGAGCTCATGCTGGACCCTGGGGATCCTTACTGGATCTCGGGTTTGGCGCATCATAGACTCATGCTATTTGGGCTCATTCGATCTGTACTGATGAGCAGATGGTACCGGTATAGCTCCTTTTTACTTTTACTTTTACCTTTGACCTTTGACCTTTGGCCTTGACCTTGACCTTGACTTTGACTGACTTTGACTTTGACTTTGACTTTTACTTTTACTTTCACTTTCACTTTGACTTTGACTTTCACTTTGACTTTCACTTTGACTTTCACTTTCACGTTGACTTTCACTTTCACTTTCACTTTCACGTTGACTTTCACTTTCACTTTCACTTTTACTAAGAAAGTAAAAGTTAAAAGGAGCTCCAGATTTTGATACCGGTACCATCTGCTCATCAGTACAAGTCGAATGAGCCCAAACAGCATGAGTCTATGATGCGCCAAACCCGAGATCCAGTAGGGATCCCCAGGGTCCAGCATGACCTCCAGATTTTGATACCGGTACCATCTGCTCATCAGTACAAGTCGAATGAGCCCAAACAGCATGAGTCTATGATGCGCCAAACCCGAGATCCAGTAGGGATCCCCAGGGTCCAGCATGACCTCCAGATTTTGATACCGGTACCATCTGCTCATCAGTACAAGTCGAATGAGCCCAAACAGCATGAGTCTATGATGCGCCAAACCCGAGATCCAGTAGGGATCCCCAGGGTCCAGCATGACCTCCAGATTTTGATACCGGTACCATCTGCTCATCAGTACAAGTCGAATGAGCCCAAACAGCATGAGTCTATGATGCGCCAAACCCGAGATCCAGTAGGGATCCCCAGGGTCCAGCATGAGCTCCAGATTTTGATACCGGTACCATCTGCTCATCAGTACAAGTCGAATGAGCCCAAACAGCATGAGTCTATGATGCGCCAAACCCGAGATCCAGTAGGTAGCCCTAGGGTCCAGCATGAGCTCCATCTTGTGATATTGGTCCCGACTTCCGAACCCGAGATGCAGTTTTAAAATTAATTATTAGTGTAAGACAGGATTAATTTAGTTACACTAACGTTAATCTAATTGACTGTAATTCTTATTAAATTTTCGAGACGTTAGGGTAACTAATAGGTTAATTCTAATTGACGGTTAGTGTAATTGACGACGTCACAAAATCAATGCGAACTAACGTTAGTAAAAATTGATGTTAGTGTAATTGATTAGTTACGGAATTAATCTTCAATCTTATTGATCAATTTTCAATTCTAATTGAAATTAACGGCCAACACTGTGTGCATTCCTATAACTATTTATGGTTTGAGGTATTTTTATGGAACTTGGTACTTATTCAGATCTCACTTCTTTTATAGGCGAAGCATTCCCATAGTATCGAACTTGGCAGCCTTTCACATTTATGTTTTTGATGGGATTTCATTTATTTTTGTTAGGTGTAGGTTCTTTATTATCTTTTTATCACTTTTGCTTTAGGAAATGTCTCATTCCACTTAGGTATGTACTTTATACTATACCCTTTATACTAAGCGTCTAATTCTATTTTACTATTTATTTATAGGTGATTTTTAGGGTTCCGTACCTCAAAAGGAAAAAACGGAACCCTTATAGGATCACTTTGTTGTCCGTCTGTCTGTCTGTCTGTCTGTCTGTCTGTCTGTCTGTCTGTCTGTCTGTCAAGACCATTTTTCTCAGGAACGCGTGGAGGTATCAAGCTGAAATTTATACCACATACTCAGGTCTATTGCCCCTTGGAGCTGTGAAAAAATCAAACTCAAAAGCCAACGCAACGCAGTCGTTTATGCTGCAAATTTTAGTTTTTCGGCACTCGCAAAACCTACGGGGTACTTCCCGTGAACTCAGAAACTTGAAATTTGGCACGAAGCAGCGTCATATAGCATAGACAATGGAAAAATTACAAAAAGTAGACATTTTTAATAAAATCATACAAAAAAACATTTTTTAAATTTTAAACTTACTACTTTTTTTCTCGTAAACGCGTGGAGATATTAAATTGAAATTCATGTCAAATACTCAGGGCTATAGGACCTTTCAGATGTAGCAAAACCAAACTTTTATGTCAACGCAATCAAAAGAAATAGCAATTTAAGTCGCATATTTTGAAACTGAGTACTCGCAAGAAACTCAAAACCTACAGGGTACTTCCCGTAAACTCAGAAACTTGAAACTTGGCACGAAGAAACTTCATATAGTACAGACAAAGGAAAAATTACGAAAAGTAGACATTTTTAGTAAAATCATACAATAAATATTTTTTTAAATTTTAAACTTACTACCTTTTTCCTCGTAAACGCGTAGAGGTATTAAATTGAAATTCATATCAAATACTCAGGTCTATAATACCTTTAAGTTGTAAAAGTTTGTACGGAACCCTCGGTGCGCGAGTCCGACTCGCACTTGGCCGGTTTTTACAAATAAACTGGCTCCCTACATTGATAAAATGTACCTACTTACATATAATTACATACATCAATAACGTACTTTATTCTGTTTGTAAGTACGCTACCTACATAGATAATTAATAACTTGGTAATACCTACCTACCAGTAGGTATTATAATTGGTGGCCTATTATGTAGCCCTAGAAGTGCACCATCCTATCTCATCCCGTGGCGTATCGGAGGGTGAGATGGGCAGTAGTATATATAATTCCATCTTAGAGTATATATGATTTCCATGTTCTTGAATCTGCGATTTTATTAGTTGTAAAATTAGAAATTATTTAGACTATGCGAGAAAAAATACTCTTTTCATTTTTGTTTGACTGATTTAGCGCACCTAGTGTACCTAGTGACCTGCTTTGTACTTCGTAAATCGTGGGTTCGGTTCCCGCAACAGACACACACAGAGTGGTGAACAATTTTATTGTTCTTGTCTTCAAGACAAACATGTATTGTCTTAAATTGGTATGTATCTAAATTTAAATAAGTCTTATCTCATTTCCACTCCATACCTTACCTCCATACCATACTATAAGTATAGTAGAACAAAATTACACATTCGTTGTTTTCGAAACTGACTCACACTTGGCCGTTTTCAGATTTTTACTTTATTTCGACCTAAAGACAAACCTTCGAGCCAAATTTCAGGTCGGTACGACCATTGGAAGATAGACCCACTTAGTTCATTATGACTTCATAGTAGAACTAAGTTACACCTTCGCTATTTTTAAAACTGACTCACGCTTGGCCGTTTTCAGATTTTTCCCTTTACTTTGACCTTAAGACGTATCTCCATGCCAAATTTCAAGTCAGTACGACCATTGGAAGTGGTCTAGGTTTTTGATGAGTCAGTGACTCAGTGAGTCAGTGAGTGTATAGTAAAAATAGCGATTTTCTGACGTCAATATCTCAAGAACAGCTATAGGTAGAATAATGAAATTTTGTATTCTAGACAATTAAGGGGATGTCAACAGACACTCGAAATTTCATATGCGTAGATAAAATATGTTTTGAGTTATAGGGTGGTCGAAATTGGCCCGAAATGGTTCGTGTAATATAACCCACGGCCGGTGTGTCGCTTTTTTTTGCTCGAACTTGGCGGACACACTGCCGTGTGTCTAGATTAAGTCTCATTAAGAGGCTGACGACACCCGATGACATTCAAATTGATTTTACTTAAACAGTTTTTTAGCTATAACAACTTGTTTTAGGAACCCTTATCCCCTTAACTCAAACTCTACAAGAAATAAGATTTAGGTCAATTAATCAAACCTACATATGTTTACTAACATGTTTAAGTACTTACTAATAACCTAATTGGGTACTTTCCAGGGTAAAAAAAATATAATTCTATTTAGTCCGATAGTTAGATTATCAAAAAATATTGGATACGTATTTTTTATGTTGTCAATCAAACAAAAATTGGTGAAGATATTGCCCGTTAAAGTTCCGCGTGACGTCACATTATATTAAAAATTGTACTGAAATGTGACGTCACGCGGAACTTTAACGGGCTATATCTTCACCAATTTTTGTTTGATTGACAAAGTAAAAAATACGTGTCCAATATTTTTTGATAATCTAACTGACGGACTAAATATATTTTTTTAGGAAAGTAGCCAATTCAATTATAATTTCGTCTCATATCAATCTGGCCTAGTTCTACATTACAGCCATTCTAGGTTAAAGCAAGAATGTTTGTTTGAATACCACGACGGTTGCAAACAAGCATACGGCCCGCCTGATGGTAAGCAGCTACCTTAGCCTATGGGCGCCGGCAACTTAAGAGGTGTCACATGCGCGTTGCCGACCCTTTACAAAATGGAGGATGCACTGTGTTGACGGCTATAGGAACAAGAGGGTCCCTCAGCGTCAACACACTGGCAACCTTACTTACCAGCAGGAATAATTTTTATAATAATTAATAATAGAATAGAATAGAATAGAAGAAACTTTATTCAGAAACACTTAACTACTATTTAAACATAGTTTTGAGCATATTATTATTTTAACAAAAACACTGTCAGTATATTATTGTTAAGCGTCACTGAAATGGTTTCCACTCAGCTTAATGTCAAGGTACCTTTTCAGGTCCACGACGCTGGACTTCCGTGGAAACCCTTCCGAGAGAGCGCAACTACATGCAAATAAAAAATAATTTAAACAGAATTAATCTAATAATTTACATAAATATAAATCTAAAATTATAAACATTTTTAAATCGCACTTAACTATTGATTTTAATGAGCAGTTACTGAACAGTCATACCCAACAATAAAGACTAAATTATTTAAACCGCTAACTTTTATAATCATCACACTATAAAAATATTAGTTTGAACCTTATGCGTATGGGTATAGGGTTGATATTTGAAGCCAATTCGGTGAGTTCTTGTAATGATCATAGTTTTACATTGAAAATGAATCTAGTGCTGGTATAGTTACATGCTATGTGCGGTTTTCTGGTTAAGGTTCAATACAGATCAATCCACGTATTTGTTCTTTGATTCATAGATTTGTTGGTAATAATAATAATAATCATACACTGTTTCATTAATAATTAAGATTTCAATAATTTAACAAAAAAAAAAAACCGCCCAAGAGCGTGTCGGGCCACGCTCAGTGTAGGGTTCCGTAGTTTTCCGTCCGTCACAGTAAGTGTCCCCACTTAAGAGTTAAAAAAATGGGCCCATGGTTGGGTTATTTGAAAGCACGTCATTTCATTGTGATTTTGTAGAAATTACAGGTACAATAAACACCTGCTTATACGGTTTAATTACAAACTTAGTTCAGAAATTATTTTGTATTTTTTTTTCAAAAACTATTCAACCTATCAAGTTCAAAATAATTTTCCTAGAAAGTTTTTATAAAGTTCTACTTTTGAGATTTTTTTCATATTTTTAAAACTTATGGTTCAAAAGTTAGAGGGGGGGACGACGACACATTTTTTTTACTTCTGGAGCGATTATTACTAAACCCCTATTCGTTTTTAAATACCTATCCAACAATATATTACACGTTAGGGTTGAAATGAAAAAAAAAATCTCCACTTTACGTATAGGGGAGATACCCTAATAAAACATTTTTTTTCCACTTTTTATTTTACCACTTTGTCGGCGTGATTGATATACATATTAGTACCAAATTTCAGCTTTCTAGTGCTAACGGTCACTGAGATTATCCGCGGACGGACGGACGGACGGACAGACACGGTGAAACTATAAGGGTTCCTAGTTGACTACGGAACCCTAACAAGTTTGCAAACTCATATTATTAGTTTTATGTATTATAGAGCCTGTCGTCTTCCACTGCTGGGTAAAAGCCATTTTTCTTCTGATCCTGTGCCGTGTTTGGTCCCTCAAAAAAAAAACCCGTTGGACGGACACGCCCCCTGAGGGTTCCGTAGTTCAACAATTTTATCAATCACTGAACATTGCTGTAAGGAAAAGAAAAATTGTATTGAGAAACAAACTTTGACTCTGCCGTTGTAAAACGGTTGTCTCCATACATCGACATAGGTTGCGATTAGTTTACCATCTCGCACGTGGGATTGACTATTTTCGGACTTTTGATAATAAATATTATGGAACAATCTTACTCAAACAGATCTAGTCCCACAGTAAGCTCAATAAGGCTTGTGTTGTGGGTACTAGACGATGATAATTCATAATTCATACTCGTAATTCATTTATTGCGTCATAATCATGTGTTACATAAGGTCTTACAAAAAAGCTTACTGCTAACGTTCACATGAACCCTGTTAGGGCATAGCAATGTTCATTCTTACTAAACTAGTACTTAGGTAACTAATGTATCTAACGATATTTCATTTATCATGCAATACATAATAACATTAATAACACAGTTACAGAATATTAAATATTATAGACATTTTTCAAATAATTATTAATTATGTCAAAGATATCAAAATACATAATATATAAACGTTTGTACAGGTAACTTATTTTTTATTTACTTCGTTTATGTGTGGGCTTTGTGCAGATTTCATTATTGCAGTGATTTATCGTTGAAGAATTAATTTATAGTGTAGTAGCATTTTTTAATTAATAGTTCTTTAAGTTTTCGTTTAAACACTTCATCTTTCGGTTCCTTTTTTATTTCTTCCGGTAACTTGTTTGTTATTAGTATGCATTGGAAATACGGACCGTCTCGAAACATTGCTAAATTAAAAACTGGTGTTTCTAAATGTTTAATGAGTTTCCGCCTTTCTGATTTTATTACTCTATATTTAAATAGATTGAAGTTATTATTAACAAAAAGTGCTGCTTCTAAAATATATATACAAGGTAGGGTAAGGACTTTGAGTTTAACAAAAAGTGGGCGAGAGCTATTCGGTAATTGGGTGTTTGTTATAGTGCGAATGCAATCTTTTTGGACAAGGAACAATTTTTGTGCGTCAGTGCTGTCTCCCCATAAAATTACACCATATTGCAACCATGCATGTGCGAAAGCGTAATAAGCCGATAGTGCAGTTTCTTGGTTAGTATTAACCTTAAGGGTGCCTAAAGCGTAAATAAAACTACTTAACTTATTTATGAGATTTTGGATATGGGATTTCCAATTTATACTAGAATCTATATTTATTCCTAACAATTTAAATTCTTTTACTTCTTCAATGGGTATGTCATTTATCTGTAATGACATTGGTATATGTATTTTTTGTATGGGTTTGAATTGTATTATTTTAGTTTTACTTTGGTTAATTTCTAAATTATGGTCGTCTAGCCAATCACAAACCGTTTTTGCTACTTTTGCTAAACGATCGTTGCAGTCCGCAGTACTTGAGCTGCTCAGGAGTATGGAAACGTCCTCAGCAAACATTACACATTTCGCGGGCAGTATTTTAGGCAAATCGTTAATGTAAGCTAGAAATAACAGACATCCGGCTACACTTCCCTGTGGTATTGAACATGTAAGAGTTCGCATTTGTGAGGTTATTGTTTTTATCTACACTCATACTGTAAGTACTCTAAAATGCGTTCAAAAACCGTAGACAATGACAAGCATTACAACAAACGATTTAACTATGATAAGTTTCTTATCTGCGGCAGTAACGTAATTTTAAAAATGCATGCTCAAATATTGTTAAGCAATGAGTTTCAAATTTGGAACATCGAATTTGATAACATAATGTTACCGCCATGGCCAACTCGATTGGTCCCGCGCGAGCGCCGGCACAATCCAGTAGGCCATGACGGTACAATGGCGGACATTCTATGGTTTCCGAACACTTAATTTAATATATATAATATGAGTGTAGATAAAGCAGTGTATGCAACTGTACGTAATAAGGCCTTAAAACACTCGTGTGATCTTATTATGAAATTCGCCTGTTTTAAGGACCCTTATTACGTAACAGTTACATAAACTACTATTGTTTCTCCCGTGTTTTTGTAAAACCAATCTATCTGTACACATTGTTGACGATTTTGTAAATATGCATGGACTTTGAAGTTGGATTTGTTAACAGCTTCAATAGGGACTGCGTACTTGTATTTGATATGAATTTCAACTTGATACCTTCACGCGTGTCTGAGAAATAGGTTCTTGACAGACTGACAGACAGAAGAACAACAAAGAGATTCTATAAGGGTTCCGTTTTTACTTTTGAGGTACGGAACTCTAAAAATAGAAAAAAAAAACATCAAAGACCCCCGACATATTGAGAACTTCCTTCATAATTTTGAAGTTAGTTGAAAATGAGATGAAGTTCGTTCTTACCGCCCTGGTGACATTAGGCTACATTTTTATCCAACAATTAACCAAACATGAACGAGAATGTGACGCTCGGAGACTCATATCGGTATCATATTTTGAATTTTGATTATCTTTAAACACATATATCACTTGAAGCTAGTCCGGCCACTGCGAAAGATCATTGACACTATACGTAGTTTTTTAGATCCTACAATAATGCAAACAACTTTCGTTCAATACGAGTCGCTGACGTAGACGCTTAAATCAACGTCATTACAAAATTAACGTTAAAACGGTCGTAACTTACAGTTTTAGTTTGTTTAAATTTTAGTCTTAATAATATTGTCGTAGAGTTGGTATTTGTGCAAATGATGAAACATTTCGTATCATCGTTTGCTACCGTCGTGGTATAAAAAAATCCGGCCAAGTGCGAGTCACCTCGCGCACCGAGGGTTCCGTACAAACCTGTAGGTATATAGGGGTAGCAATTTTAAAATTATTTTTATTATATGACTAGCTTTTGCCCGCGGCTTCGCTCGCGTTAAATTCGGGGTAACACGGTTCCCCTTTCCTGATTTAAAACACAGAAGAGAACTCGGAACATAATATTATTTTAATACGCTACTGTAGACGATATTATATGTCTTTCCATTTGGGGATAATTCCAAAAAGAAGGCAGGTATTTCTCGTTGGTAACAGAGTCTGTGTACCAATTTATTCAAATTCAAATTCAAATTCAAATTTATTTATTGCATGAAAATTAACACTGACAGTTATACCTTACGTGCTAATCTGTATTTATACTTATGTTCTAACATGCTCTTTATACAATTATACATCTAGGTAATTGCGCCCATTGGTGCAATGAGTATATATATATATACATTATTCACAGGCAAATAAAAATTAAATACTGGCATTAAATATAGTTGAATTCAGAAATTATAATGGTGTCAATGATTTATAAAAGTAACTTATTAATGTCACTACTTCCACCTTCATCAAGGATAAGTACAAAATAATTAGATAAAGTCAAGGTTCACAGCAATAATCAAGAATACAAAATAATTAGATATTAATAAAGTCATAAGTTTAAAGTTATACAGTTCCATTTGGGTATAGTCAAATAAAAAGATAAAGCTAATCAATAAAATGGTCAACTTATTCTATAGGTCAAGTAGTGGTTTTGTTTATATTATTACATGTCTTAAATATATTATTGCGCATATTAGGTAATAGAGCTAGGGGTAACGATGGTTTCAATGTAGCGATTTGATGCAGCTAGAAACTTAGCTTCCGCCGTTGAAAAGATGTCTAGTTCGCTGTCACTATCCAGAATGTTGTTAAGCAACGTCAAAGCCTGGTGGAGAGGGGATATGGCAAGCAGGCTCGGCCGGCCTGGAGGCACGGCAAAGAGACCACGATTGCGGGTCCTAAGCTGTCTCGCGTAGGGACAGGGGACACGTATTGGTATTTGTAATAATAATGGAGGATTTGCTAATTGTCCTCGAACTAGGCGAACAAAATATTTTATTAGGTACATACTTCTGCGTGACTCCAAGGAAGTATAATCTACCATACCTAAAATGAATAGTGTGGGATAGAGAAAAGGATAAAAGCCGTAGAGTTTTTTATACAGGAATCTAATGAACGTTTTTTGTACTTTCTCAATTAGACAGGCGTAGAGCTTTTCATGAGGACTCCATATAGCAGCATTTGTTTCTAGCTTACTCCTAACGAATGCATTATAAAGGGTAGTCATAGTATACTTATTACTAAATAGTTTCGCTTGACGCAAGACGAATCCGAGACATTTTCGGGCCTGGTTACAGGTTTGCGTAATGTGCTGATTAAATGTTATCTGAGTATCAAACCACGTTCCCAGATCCTTGATTTCATTGGCACGTTTTAACGGTTTGCCACTTATACAGTAGGGATGGGTAATAGGATGCTGAGCACGCGTGTATGTAATAACCATGCATTTTTCATTATTAAGGGACAGGCTATTATCACGTGCCCATGCGGTAACGCTATCTATGTCACGTTGCAATAAGAAAAGGTCTTCGTTTCTATTAATTGGCATAGCTAGTTTGAGATCATCCGCAAAAAGGAGGCACGACGAATGTTTAAGTGCTACCGGTAAGTCATTTACGAGGATTAAGAACAGAAGGGGCCCGAGACTGCTTCCCTGCCCGATTCCCGATGTTACCAAAAATGGAGCAGATCGCGCACCTTCGTATTGGACATATTGGTATCTATCCGAGAGATAGTTGGCCATGAACTCAAGTAGATTAACACTAAACCCCGCAGCAGATAGCTTCTTAAGCAGCACATCATTATCAACCCTATCAAAAGCCTTCTGAAAGTCAAAATAGGCAATATCTACCTGCATACTCCGGTGAAGGCTACTTGATATGGTGGAGACGATGTTTAACAGGTTAGATGTGGTTGAGCGTTTCGGCAAGAATCCGTGCTGTTCGTCACAGAACCAGCCATTCAGCTGCTTAAAAACTTTGGCGTAAATGATCGTTTCAAATACTTTCCCAAAGATCGATAGTACAGCTATCGGTCTATAATTTCGCACATCGGATCTGGATCCCGTTCCCGTTTTGTGTATTGGTAGAACTTTAGTCGTTTTCCAAATCGTAGGGCATGTCCTATTTTTTAGGGCTAGGTTGAATATGTATTTAAGCGGCTGTATAAGAGCCTCACGACAGTCTTTTATTATGAATTGTGGTATTCCATCGGGTCCTTGGGTGTGCTTGGGCCGCAGGCGGCTTATGGCCGCACGGACGTCCGCTTCACTAACATCGTCGATCGTGACATGTCGAGTGTTGGGCATTGGTGACTCGTCTGTCGCTGCCTTCGAGGCCGCCGATACATCGAGTCTGGGGACACTTTGCAAAAATACGTTTTTAAAGAAGTCCGCAAAAGAGTCCACGACCTCTTGTGCCGACATGTTGCCGAATGTTGCCGGCAGGTTACATTTACGTTGTCGATTTATGTGTGCCCAAAACGATGAGGGGTCCCGTACAATATTAGTTTGTAAGTTGTTAATGTAAGAGGTCTTATCTGTTTCAGTTTTAGTGTTTACTATTTTACGATAGTACGTGAAAAAAGCATAATACAATTGATCCCCGGTTTGCTTATATAACTTATGGTAGTTGTTTTTTAATTTATTTAAATTAATTAATTCACTAGTAAACCACTCAGGGTACTGCTGGCTTAGCCCATTCTTTACCGGTTGTTTAAAGGGCACGCATTCATTAAAAGATTTTTCTAGAATATTATAGAGACATTGAGTACATTCGTTTACATCGCTTATATCCCGCAGCGGATTCCAATCCGAGTTAGTAATTTTTTCATACAAAAGCGGATAATTTGCCTTACGATAGTTTCTCTCTTTGGCACAGCCATCCTTTGGTACGCGATAGGTAGAATGATAATTACTAAACAGGGTGCGAATTGACACTTCTATATTGAGAGGAATATGGTGTTGCTCGGTCGAGACTAAGCCAGAGACAGCTTCAGTTACCGTTACTTGTGTGTTTACATCTGTTAGCACCAGGTCCAGTAACCTGTTATGACTATTATAAATGCTGTTGCGTTGTACTAAGTTACAGAAGCAAACAAAACTTTCAAATCCACTTTTTATGCTTACTGAGGCGGAATACAAGTTGAAATCTCCGACTATAACAGTTGGATAGGAATAGTTTGTTATAACGTTTTCTAAGCATTGAAATGCTGAGCTGTAAGATGTTTCATGTATGCGCGGCGCTAGGTACAACACGCATAAAATAAACCGGCAGTGTCCCTTAGTGACGAGTGCGCAGACAATCTCGTCCTCAGGTCGAGCACCGCATTCTAGCCGCCGCAGGGTATAGGGCGCGCGCGCGGCGAGCAGCACTCCGCCGCCGCCGCGGCCTGCGCGGTCACATCGTAGCACATTGTATTCGTTTGGGAATAATTCCGAATCGAAAACAGAGTCGTCAAGGCGTGTCTCAGTTAAGGCTATAATATTTGTTTCGAATGTTGTCAGTATGTTTTTTATAGTAGATACTTTCCCTTTTAGCCCGCGCACATTCTGATAGAATAGATCTATTTTACGAGACTTGGGGGCTTTCTGTACGAAAAAATGTGACAGCAATTGAGTTTAATAGTATCATTAAATCGTTAAATATGGTCATATATCCAATTCTGTTCACATTTCCACGCCAAGAAAACATCTCCATGTCATAAGACAGGTTTAGGCTACAGTCTAAAGTATAATGATATTCATTCTTTAAATTTTGTTGATGTAACAAGTTGTTAAAAATTTCGACACGCTTGTTAAATAGACTCGAATATTCGCTGATTTTAAACAACGGTGAACATATAATAATATTAGTGTGTTGGACAGTACTTAACTGTTCTTGTATATAGTAGACTAAATTGTTGTAATTTACACTTTTCTTAAAGTCTGTATCGCCAATATAAATAACACAGAAGTCGTTCAGAGTAAAGTCTTTAAGTTTGTTTTGAAGTCCATGAAACAGCTCTTGTGTACCTGCGCCTGGCGACAAGTAGAGGCATGCATTACCGCTGGGGACTGCCTGTTTTATTAGTTGTATCATGCGATTCGAGTGGTTACTAATAACACATAATTTGGATCGCAGTAGTGTCGATTCTGGTTTCTCGAGTATAGGCGTTGGCCGATTTAGGGGTGGCACTTCGCTGTTACAGATTTTAACATCACTTGAGAAGCATAAGTCCCGCTGCAGAGATTCAATTCGTACATTTAGGGTTGATATTTCCTCCTTATAATCAATTAATTTCTCTTCTATGTTGTTAATAGCGTTTTTGAGGCTCAGCAGAACTCTATCATAGTCAGTAGAAGCTGATTGGTGGGGGCTGGCTTTAGCGCCATCTGGTGACGAGGTTCTCGACGATGAGTTTTGCGGGGTAAAAACCAAGCACTTTCCTACGCTGTGTGAAGAGTCCCTTTTTTTCCGATTTATTCGGGAAGTTGTACTGAGGCTTGGCGAATTGCATAACTTTTTTAAGGTCTTGTTTTCTGTTTGCAGGCGGTCTAGTCTTCTTTTCAGACCGTTGTTTTCGATGCTTACCTCTTCCAGTTGGTTCTGGGTAGAGGCGAGTTCCGTCGTCAACTGCCTTATTTGTTCCTTCATTTCAAGTATGGCTATGGCCTCATTTGCAGAGTAGTCTAGACTTTTTGATTGTTTTTCCTGTGAAAAAGTGGCGTCTATAGATGAGTCATGTTCGGTAGTGGTCTGTGAGTCCGATCTGGAGAATGAGCCCGCGAGTGACGCCGTACCTGGCTGAGAACCATCATCGGTGATGATTTTTTCTGTAGTTTCGTTTGCCGGCAGTGTGGCTGTGTTCTCTGTAGGGAAAGGACAGTTTTATAGCTTACTACCTTGAAAATTGCGGAATGCTCCATACAAACTTCCACCCCCCGTTTTAGGGAAGTGGGGGGTTAGAAAGAGACAAAAAGTAGCCTATGTTACTCTCCATCCCTTCAACTCTCTCCACTTAAAAAATCACGTCAATTCGTCGCCCCGTTTTGCCGTGAAAGATGGACAAACAAACACACACACACACTTTCCCATTTATGATATTTAGTATGGATGTAACTAAAAATTTACGGTTTTCGCAATTTTTCCTTTATCTGTGCTATAAGACGTTGCTTCGTACCAAATTTCAAGATTCTGAGTTCACGGGAAGTACCCTGTAGGTTTTGATTCCCTTGCGAGTTTCGAAAATTTGCGGCATAAACGGCTGTATCTTTTGATTGCGTTGGCTTAGAAGTTTGATTTTTTCACAGCTCCAAGGGACAGTAGACTTGAGTATTTGATATAAATTTCAGCATGATACCTCCATCCGTTCCTGAGAAAAAGGGTCTTGATAGACGGACGGACAACAAAGTGATCCTATAAGGGTTCCGTTTTTTCCTTTCGAGGTACGGAACCCTAAAAATACCATTTTCTACATTAAAGTGGGAAAAACTGTATATTAATTCCCCTTTTTACCTCTAAACCTATGTTCCCTGTTTCAGCTACGTATTCTGGATAGGCGACCTAAACTTCCGAACAGACCATCCAACAGGCAGCAGTCCAACGTCCGAAGAAATAGTCACAGCGTTGAAAAAGGTCGAAAAGGACGTGTACACGAATATATTGAGGCACGACCAGTTATTGGCGGTTATGGACAGCGAGGAGGCTTTTGCGGAGTTCAGCGAGCCGGACATCAAATTCCCGCCTACTTATAAGTTTAATACGGGGACGGATGAATATGATGTCAAGTAAGTGAAATTTTAATAGTGTGGTGTCTACGTGGACACATACCTGCAATCAGAATGAACGCTTCATTAGTTCATATTACTACAATATGCGTTACCGAGTTTTTTTTGCCAAAAAGGCAACCTTATTCTATTAAACATGCGAGAAAAGACGTTAAATTGACTCTAAAACATCAAACTTCGGATAATAGTGACGGCATTAAAGAAGGTCGAAAGGGACGTATACTGTACACGAATATATTGAGGCACGACCAGTTATTGGCGGTTATGGAAAGCGAGGAGGCTTTCGCGGAATTCAGCGAGCCGGACATCAAATTCCCGCTTACTTATAAAGTTTAACACGGGGACGGATGAATATGATGTCAAGTAAGTGAAATTTTAATAATTTCAACAATGTAATGTCCTCGTGGACACATACGTGCAATCAGAATCAACGCTTCATATTAATTCATATAACTACTTACAATGTGTGTTGCCGAGTTTTTTCGCCAAGAAGGTAAGCTTATTTTCTTAAACATGCGAGAAAAGACATTGAATGGACTCTAAAACATCAAGCTTCGGTCAATAATGACGACATTAAAAAAGGTTGAAAAAGACGTGTACACGAACATACTGGTGGTTATGGAAAGCGAGGAGGTTTTCGTGGAGTTTACCGAGCCGGAGAACAAGTTTCCGCTGACTTATAATAATTAGTTTAATAAGGGGACGGATGAATGTGATATCAAGTAAAACGCATAAAAAAAATATACTGATTAAGTCATACTTACCTGTTTTCAATGTCCACGTGAACACATACTGGCCGTCAAAACTTCAAATCACTTCGTTTCATGCCATATCAGAAAAGTGGACCTTGGGCTTTTGCGGAGTTTAGAGGTCAAGTTCTTGCCGATTTATAACGATAATTGGTATAATATTGTTGACTAAGAATAAGCTATCCTAGACTTGATATCAAGTAAGTGAAATTTTAATTTCCACGAGGACAACTGAAACTGACATCAGAAATTAAAATCGCACTGAAACGTACCGAACAATTCTAAAGGCTTTTACTTTAATAATTACTAAACTGTTTCGTATCGTACTTAAGTCTAGCGATTATATAACAGCGATATGCTTTTCAATGAAGATACATCAGTTTCTTAATGACTACTTTCGAGTATCTACTCGTAACATGTAAAATGGTTTTTCCTCTTTTGGTTTCTGATGAATAATTTCAATGTTCACGTTTTTTTGGACAAAGCTACATATACGTACTCAATGATCATTTTACGTTTTCTTAATTAACCGTTTCTAACATGTTTCACTGAGAAATCGATTCAAGAGAAGTATGTAAAAGTTGAGCTATTAAACGACTTTAACCAAAGGTTATCATTATTTTCAGACGAAAACCTTCCTGGACGGACAGAATATTATATAAAGTGATCGCGAATAATTACGAGAACATAACACTCCGCGCAGACCTCATATCATACAACCACGTGCCGTTCTACACGCTGAGTGACCACAAACCCGTGGTAGCTCAGTTTAATATTAAGGTAAGTTCACCATACTCGTTGGATTTTTTGAATCGTAGTAAACGGTCATCTTAACAACATTTTACTATACTTAATGTTAATTGTTGTTAGATTCCCAATAGAATATACCATATTACCTTTACTAAGAATGAATAAAAACATGTTTATGTTAATCAATTACTGATTGGATAATAGTTGTTCTATTCTAAGTGAGAGATTGCGAAGCAATGAAGGTACATATGTTTGCTTACATTATTCGCTGTTTTTATTGATCTTAGTTAGGTACCTATTGTTGGTAGATTATTTTATCGAGTGTTGGAATAATAAATCAACTTTACTTTATTAGCAACAAAGTTATCTTAGATATGCATGTTGAAGTAATATTACATAATGCATGCATCATGCATGGTAGAGTAACCTTAGCTGTGCCTTGTGAAACTTGTGTTGTGTGTGTTGGTTTTTATCTTCTATTTGTCAATTAGCATTGATTCAATGCCGAGGTTCATACTGTATGCTAAAATCGCATCAATAGGGATGATGACACGATTGACGATTTTCATATTTTATAGGTACTATCGGGTTCAGAATTGCATGGCCAATTTATGAATGAATTCATTGATAAATTGACCATGCAATTTTGAACCTGATGGTACCTTGAAAGTGTTATTAAGTGAAGTTTTCTAGATCAATGAAATATAACATTTTACGTCATCGTACATTGTTATGATAGGGGATTAATACTTAACATCAAAATTATAAACAAAAAAGAGCTATGCTCAACACTTCTGGCCAAGGCTGTATATCCTAATAAAGTAAAATTTAAAAAAAAAATCTATTGAAATGGTTCTAAGATACGAGACTTCAAAATTCTAATATTTTACGATTTTTAATGACACCATTCGATTTCTTACATTTTATCGTAAAATAAATTGTACAGCAACCATATACATAAACGCAATATTTTACCGTCAAAATAGCAATTTCATAATTTTTCCATACTTTAAACAAGGATGTCCATACTTTACGAGCGATTTGAGAAACAAAAGCGAGTGACAGATTTTGAATCACTTTTCTGACTTTTGTGTTGCTTTGACGCAATTAGCCCCATATAGACATTTTATCCTTACACATAACATATATATACAATACGATATACGATAACAGAACGAATCGATTGATACCATACATGAAATAAATTCATCATGCCTATTGCCGCTGAAATCTAATAGCGCTGTGGTATTTAGGATTGTCATAAATATTGTCTTGTAATAACTAATAACTCTTTTGAGAATGACGGGCCTTTACATCTCGGTCTTTTGGTAGGCTTGCGTGGGGATGTAGATCCAACACGCAGAGGTCCTTTGGAGAAATTTGCTGTGTAATACACCTGCTAGAACCCATTCACGGGTACATCAATAGATACCCGTGAACCGGTCCCAGCAGGCGTTGGAGCTATATTGCAAATAGATGGAAAGAGTTCTGCGCTATAATGTCGAAGTTTGGCTGGGTCAAAAGATGGGGCTATCAAAAACAGGTCCGGACACCTGCAAGAACAATGTAGACACACGTTATAATAAGTCTTATTATTATAATTAAAATATTCATGATAGTTGGGAATATTAGTCGGCACATACACACTTAAACACTAAACGCATATAACGTTTCCATTCGTAATGGAGTACGGGAACGCCTATTTAACCTATAAAAATGATATAAATCACAAGTCCGATTTTATTTTGTGACCGTTGAGTACTAAGTAATAATAAAAAATATTTTCTAACAATTCTTAGCATTGCGCTAGGTATAATACATGTATTTGTTTGCTACACATATAAAAGATTATGTAAGTTTTATTTTTCTCCATCAGGCAATCGCTTTTTACTATTGCAACATAACGTCACATTTTATAACGGTTTTGCCAAGAGCATATGTCGTCTTAGCCATTTGTAATTCGTTTAGAATTCAAGGTCACTTATATTTAGACAAATTGTTTTCGATTATGCTCACGTAATCTATTGACCAAACTGTTACAAAATGACAGATGATGTTGAAATAGTTGAATACAATAGTATAGTAAAGGAAAATATATGTTGTATAATCTTTTCTTGTTGTTATTAAAAAAATATCTATATAATACCTAGCGCGACGTCAAAAACTTTTAGAAAATATTTTTCAACATACCTGCTCGTAACGAGGTTCTTATTCCACCGCTTTTATGCTCATAATCCTAGATATTAAACACGTATGCATTTCACAATAATTATCCAACTAGTGGAATAATTTAATAATCCGATCAAGTGTCGTTTGTACTGTAGTACCACGCTGTACGTACGCAGACGAATCGTTGTAATTTAGTCGGGTATTACCTTTACTTTTTTTTAACTCTTTATGAGTTTACATTCTAAAAAATTAAAAATATTAAAAATATACACATTTACGATAGAATACAAATTATACAATCCTGATTGTGAATAAGAATCATTTTAACTTATTATATTACTCGTAATACACAATAATTTATGTTTTAAACACGAATTGTCTGTTTTAATATTGGTTGTTTGGCATTATACGTCCGCGCCTTTGCCTCAAGCTGCACGCACATACAAAAAAGAAAATTGCGCGCCATTTATAAGTTAACCTCAAATCATTGTTTATTTGTTAGATTTTTCTTGTCGTGTTTTATTAATTTAAACAAATTATATTTTCAATGAATAAGAAGACAACTTTAGCGTCAATTTAACCTCTGGATATATTTCAAAATTGTGATACATACTAGTAAAATGTCATCATAAAAATCTAGTGAGCAATACGTAAGGAAAAAAATACGTGAAAAATATTGCACAATAAATGTGAAGTCATTAATTTTATGAAATGATTTTAAAAAGAGTTCGAGATACTCAATAACATCACAAAAAAGGTTAGTTAAATTTAATTATCTTAGGTTCGTAAGTACCTCTATCCTGTAAACATTCTGACAATTAATGTATTTATCAAAAGTTATTAATTATACTATTCTGTTATTTCCTCGCAAGTGTGTTGAAAAACGTCGTATGAAACGCGTGTGCTTGATCATTACATAAGCTCAGCTTCCTTATGCGCACTCACATGCGTTCGTGCGCACAATATCGCTTCGTATCTAATGATCAACTTAGCACACTTGTATCATAATGTACTATTTTACTATAAGTAATCATATATTCTCTAACTAAAAAAGAAAATCGCACTTGTGAGTTACCGAAGCTCTAAACTGTTCGCGTACTGTAGTATCGACCTAGGTATTAATTCGGTAACTATGAATTGCTAATTGAGTGCCGATAATAGATCTGAAAACGCAAACGGACAAAAAATGCAGTTAGTTAGTAATTCATGAACCAATGTTTAAAATTTTACTGAAAAGTGACCTTTTTCATTGCTCTTGACTGTACATATATCGCATTGTGATTTAGAAGGCCAAAACGATGAAATTACGCACCTTTCTAAGTATAGCTAACGGTTTCACTAATTTCACTTTCTTCGAGTTAAAACGCAGAGCTACTTTTACGCAAGGTCAGAATCCGTTAATTTGACTGTTATTTGAATTTCGCATGTTTTATATAAATTATATGGTGATACTTAATTCTATAATCGCTTTTAGGGTTCCGTAGTGTACAACTAACTTAATGTCCGTCTGTCTGTCTATCTTTCTACTTGACGTCGGTAGCAAACAGGTGCACAATCTGCCTGATAGTAAGGTTACCGTCTAATCACATACTTTCTCTCTCTCCTTGCTTGACTAACATGCGCGTTGCCGACCTTTTGAATACCTGTGTGTAGTGTAGTCGCCATCAAATATATCGGAGCGGCCAAGGTACTCAAAACTATCTGAGCATGCACTTTATCGCCTTGACGATAGAGGCGTTGTTCAGATATTTGTGACCACCTTGGCCGCTCCGATATATCTGATGGCGACTGTACACTGTTTATTTTAAGAACTCTACAGCGTGCCTTTGACCATGAGGCTTTAAATGTAAGAATCGATTTTGCTTACAAAACTGAGCTATCTACTTGTATTCTACAACCATTTGAATAAAGGTTTTTTTTTCATACAAACTAAAAATACTATTTTCAGTGTGCGTCATCCAATGAAGCAATTGACATCGTCTGTCGCACTTCAAAACCTGATGATTATCCAGTACATTGCCTGCTCAAATAAGTTTTGAACTATAAACTGAAATAGATGTCATATACTTCAGAAAAAATATTACATATTAAATTGCAAATCAAAAAACATTTAACGTAATAATTTGATCTTCTTCAAGATTCAAGTGTTGATCTGTAATATTTTTTACAAATCCAGTTGTTTTCAAAAGTTGTAGTTCTAGTTATTTTTCAGTTGTATGAGAAAAAATGGTACTTACATGGTGAAAGGCACGTATACTATAGTTTAATTTTCTTCTATTAACTTTCATATTCATAAGTGTAGGTATTTTTCAATAACTAACTTTAATTAACGCTACTAACAATTCGATACGATTAACATTCAGTTTTGCTTTCAACCGAATTTAATTATACATTCGTGTAGCTTTAGAATTTTAAGAGGTACAACTCTGATTACATCTTAGAGCATTTAGCAATATTTACCATCTTAATGATTATAATTTAACCCCCTTATTCATAAACGTCTACTAAAGTTGAGAGGCCTCTGATAATCGTTTGTCCCTTTCCCTCATATATGTTGGACGGAAAGGGACAAACAATTATCAGAGGCCTCTCAGCTTTAGTAGACGTTTATGAATAAGGGGGTAAGTAGATAGTAGAACTGCAATATGAAGTGTAAAAGCTGGCTCGTTATTTGTACTGAATTGTCAATAGCGCCAACTCTTGTGGATTTAACTATAATCATCTTATTTTTTTTAATATACCGTTAACTGCTACAACTTTGCCTACGGTGCTCAACTTTGCGTGGCTTGAAAAACATGGTTTTCTTCACTAAACAGCTGTTTATATCTTATTCCTGAGATGGTGGGATGATGGAAAGGCGGCCATCTCAGGAATAAGATATAAATAGTTGTTTTGTGTTTTGAGCATCGTAGGCAAAGTTGTAGCCGTTGACGGTAACCAATCGTAGAACAACTAGTTGCCTCGAGCATCCATCCGCATGTGATCCGCAGTCATGACTCCCATGGCACTTGCTATAGAGGAGGCCGTAAAGCCACTGCTACTGATGGGGCACATTAGTAGCTAAGACAACCTTGTTACTATGTAAAAATGCATATTTTAGGAAATGAATAAGCTTTCATTTATAATACTTTGTGCTATACATATACAAACACTTTCAAACCTACCCCATATAATATAGCCTGGTGTACGAGGGTTGCTACTTATATATCCGGAAACAAAAAAACAAACAAACGTACACGGCTGAAAATGGTTTTATTGTTTTTCAAAGTATTCCCCTTGATGATCTATGCACTTTTGCATTCGCGTGAACCAATTTTTAAAGCACTTCTGCCACTCCGCCTGAGGTACCTCCATAACGTGTTGTTTGAATGCGTCGACAGCATCTTCAGCGGTCGAAAATCGTTGACCGCGTAATTTATTCTTTATATTTGGAAATAAATAAAAATGTTTGGGTGCCAAGTCAGGGCTGTACGGCGGATGACCCGTTAATTCCACATTTTGACCCTCCAAAAATAGAGTTGTTTCGCGTGACGTATGACAGCTGGCATTGTCATGATGAAGAATGATTCTTCGTCGCTGGTTAGTTTTACGAATTTGTTCAAATACTTCCGGTAAGCAAATGGTCGTGTACCACTCTGAATTAACCGTTCTACGGTTTTCTAGTGGCACTGTAGCTACATGGCCATTAATACCGAAGAAGCAGGCCACCATTTGTTTCAATGTACTTTTTGCACGAGTAACTTTCGTAGGGTTCGGCTCATTTTGAAACACCCATACCGTTGATTGTTGCTTCGTTTCGGGATCGTATGCATAGATCCAGGATTCGTCACCTGTATAGATGTTATAAACGGCTTTTGAGTCACCACGGTTATATTTTTTTAACATTTTATTGCACCATTCGACGCGAGCATCTTTTTGCTCTTATTGTTAAGTTGTGGGGTATCCAACGCGAACAAATTTTTTTTACAGCCAAATAATTATGTAATATGCTATTAATGCTGGTCATAGAAATACCCAGAGTCGCCTCTATCTCGCGGTACGTAACATGTCGGTCGTCCATTATAAGTTTTCGCACAACCTCGATATTTTGTTGTACAACGACCGATTTCGGGCGACCTGCCTTAACTTCGTCCGTAAGCATACTACGTCCACGATTGAACTCACTAAACCAGTGATACACAGTAGTTTTAGATGGGGCTTCATCACCAAAAGTTGAAGTTAGTTGATCTATGCACTGTTGTTGCGTTAAACCACGCCGAAAATCATAATAAATCATAGCACGAATATTTTCACGAGTGAGTTCCATTCTTGCTGCGAGATGACATTTAAAACCCGTCAAAAACAAAACACGAGCGTTAATAAGAAAGAAAAAATATACCGGCCAGTAATTAAAAAAGTTCAAATTTTACCATGGAGGTCAAATATGCTATTTAAGAAGATTGTAATCCCGGTTTCTGGATATATAAATAGCAGCCTATGTAGGCTAGGCATAATATTATATTCGTACTTCAAACTAGGAGTGCGCCCAACACTTCATGGCGACCTAATCAGGAAGCTCTCTTTACATGAAGATCTCCTTTTTTATTTACAAGATTTACATACCTAGTTGTATAACAGTAGTTGCTTGACTAACATGCATGCATGCACTCATAGATCCGGCACGGCTTCATACGCTCCCTTATCGAGCGCGAGTCTCCCGGACCGCGAGCTTCCATCCGTATGCGATCCGCAGTCATCGCTCTCATGATACATCCTGTAGAGGGGGCCGTCAATGCCAGTGTTACTGATGGGACATTAGTAGCCAAGACAACCTTGTCACTATGTAAAAATGCATATTTTAGGAAGTTAATAAGCTAGTATTTAGATTAGTTGGTGCTATATACACACACTTTCAGACCTACCCCATATAATATAGCGTGACGTAGGCATAATATTATACTCATACTTCTAACTTGGAGTTATTTCATTAACGCCCAACACTTAATGGCGACCCAGTTAGGATTAGCTCAACCGTACACGAAGTAACACGAGGATCCCCTTTTCAACTGACTTCGAGATTTCGAAGGAGGAGGTTATCAATTTATCGGGATCTTTGTTTTTGCTATTTTTTTGTGTGTGTTCACCGATTATTCGAAGATGGCTGGACCGATTTGGAAATGTTTTTTTTGTTTGAAAGAGTTACACAGTTAGTCCCATTGTAACCAGGTTAGGATCTGATGTTGGGATCCTGGAGAAATCAAGGCAAATATTCAACTATCATAGGCTATAGAGATTTAAGTATTTTTTACAGTAGCTCGGGCATTTGCTTTTGAAAAGGTGCAGGCTAAATGAAGTCGGTTATTTTTTGTTTAAAATTATTATTTACAAGATTTACCTATAACAGTAATTGCTTGACTAACATTGCACGTGCATGCACTCATAGATCCGGCACGGCTTCATCCGCTCCCTTATCGAGCGCGAGTCTCCCGGACCGCGAGCTTCCATCCGCATGCGATCCGCAGTCATCGCTCCCATGACACATACTGTAGAGGAGGCCGTCAATGCTAGTGTTACTGATGGGGATGATGCAGCGTCAGTGGTTGCTGATGTGTGCGACTCTGTTGAGGTGATTGTAAGTAACCAGTGCTAACATTTGGGGATTTGCTCAGATAAGGGTGTAAGTTTTCTAAAAAATGCGTAGAAGTATTGTCTTTAGGTTCTTGTTAATGGGAAATATCGCTTTAGCGTCCTGATGGCCGGGTTTCAAAATTTGCCTATTTAAGATTGACTGAGTTAATACTTAATTGGGGCGTATGCAGGACGCGGGCAGGACTGCAGGGCGAACGCTCCGCTAATAAAATTTCATACAATATTGCTGGCTTTGTCCCTTCAGAGTTGACGCAGCCATGTGTCGCGTATTACATTAAACTTTTAGCTTATTATTAGTATTGAAGTCTTATTTCTACACATTTTTTTGAGAAAAGCACTTGATTTACCTCGGGTTAATTAGGAATTGCCAGCGTTATTATTAAAAACTGCTATAACTATATTATACACTCGGCTGTAAATTCCTTATTTCCCGGCAGGTTGACCTTTTTCGCCACAACTGTTTTATACTCGTACACCTCGCAATAGTAAACCTTTACCAAATGGAATTGTAGCACATTTTAAAGAGTATGCGTTGTCAAGTATATCGATCGGTAACGGTGAAAGGGTATATAATTGCGGAGATCGCCAAAAAGTAACGTCTTAAATTGCATGCTTGATGGTAGTTTTGATAATAAAACACTTAACATTTTGTAATAAAACCTGCTTAGCGCTTGCGTACACATCCTCCATAAGAATACACCACATAAAACCGATTCTACAATCGTAATTGTCTAGCGATATGTTCAGTTTTTCTTTTTGTGAAATAAATATTGGTTCGATTGAACTTGTCAAGCAAATAGTTAAACAAACATTAAAAGTAGAAATGGCTCTCAGTTGGCCTAAAAATATTTTATGTGTTGTCTTTAAAATATATACCAATTGGGACTGTTGGAGAAATTTCACATTTGTCTTAGGCGGCTTTCTACGGACTTAATCCCGATAAGGCCTAGTTTCCCTTCTGGATTGGAATGTCAGTATGGCAGTCGCTTTCGTATAAAGTATTGCCTACGCCAATAGAGATCATGCATGAAAAATATTTAATTGAATTTGTTCCATAAACACGTTCAACAACCCCAAATTAATATAAATAAGTGGAAATCCGTAATAATTTGTAACAGTTTTTTAAAGATATTGCGGTTTAAAAACTTAAAATTTTAGGCATTTTTTTTAATACCTCAAATGTATTTTCGAAACTTCAGTTCGATTACTTATGTTCTAACAAGAAAAAAAATGTACGACAACTATATAGCTAAACGCATTTTTGCGTGCCTAAAATTACAAAAATCTCCCAAAAACTTGTTCCTTCCAAACAGTTTTCTGCAACTTTGTGGTCGGTGACGTCACAATCCTCATACTTTTTGTATGGGGCGTTTTGACGCGCGGCGCAGACGCCTAACGTATTTTCACATTTTTGACGTTTCAGGGCTATCATAGATAGTAGGCTTATTAGAGACATTTGAATCTACAGGGAAATAGAATCGAATGACATCTTCCAAAAAAATCATGCATGTTCCTAATTCATGGGATTAGTTTGTCAAGCGGACGCCAAGCCGGGGCAAACGCTAGGAGACAGAAGAAGTCTTAGACGGCTTTCACACTACTGCGGTTACCGCATGCGGCGACGGTGCGCGAGCGAGGCAGCGCTCTGCATCTGTATAGCGATGTCACGCTTGCACACCGTCACCGCATCCAGTTGCGGCGAAGGTTGGACATTCGCCTTAGAGATGAGTAAGGATGCGTTGCAATGAATGTGTTTGTTAAGAATTAATTGGGTACTTTCCTGGGTAAAAAAAATATAATTTTATTTAGTCCGTCAGTTAGATTATCAAAAAATATTGGACACGTATTTTTCATTTTGTCAATAAAACAAAAATTGGTGAAGATATAGCCCGTTAAAGTTCCGCGTGACGTCTCATTATACTAAAAATTGTACTGAAATGTGACGTCACGCGGAACTTTAACGGGCTATATCTTCACCAATTTTTGTTTTATTGACAAAATAAAAAATACTTGTCCAATATTTTTTGATAATCTAACTGACGGACCAAATATATTTTTTTAGGAAAGTAGCCAATTCTAGAGCTACGCTGTGCGAGGATAGGTAAATGAAGTGATTCTATTGATTCTTAACGGTCTCCTAGCCCAGTCGGTAGTGACCCTGCTTACGAAGCAGAAGCTCCCGCGTTCGAATCTTGGTAAGGGCATTTGTTAGTGTATTTATCATAGATATTTGTACCTGAGTTATGGATGTTTTCTATGTATTTAACTATTTACATAAAATAATAAATATTATAGGACAATTTTACACAAATCGACCTAGGCCCACAGTAAGCTCAATAAGGCTTGTGTTATGGGTACTAGACAACGATATATATAATAGATAAATATGGATAAATACTTAAATACATAGAAAACACCCATAACTCAGGAACAAATATCAGTGATAAACACACAAATAAATGCCCTGACCAGGATTCGAACCCGGGACCTCCTGCTTCGTAGGCAGGGTCACTACTGACGGCTTCCTAGCCCAGTCGGTAGTGACCCGGCCTCCTGGCCGTTATATATATATCTATTATATATACCGTCGTCTAGTATCCATAACACAAGCTTGAGCTTACTGTGACTAGGTCGGTTTGTGTAAGGTCCTATAATATTTGTTTATTATTATTTATTTATTATTATTTATTTATTATTAACAATCGCATTGCTCGCAACGCATCCTCGCTCATCGCTGCTTGAAACGCAGTCTTATAGGCACTGGTCCCACCAAGAGCGGGTAAGCGAGTAAAGTTAAGCGAGTAGCATTACATTGCGGTTTGTCGAGGTATAGAGTGATCGATCGACCTTTCAAGGCCCGCGATGTAATACTACTCGCTTAACACATTCAGTGCCGAAAACCCGACTATCGGATATTTTATGATTTCGTTCCCAGGCCGAACGACCCGATAGTCGGGATCGTGGTTGTACTACAGCTTTATATGACGAAATTTTTGTGGCTTGGCGCGGATGTCTTGTTTGGCTGGGTGGCAATGAATGTGTTAACTTTACTAGCTTACTCGCCGCCGGTGGGAGCAGTGCCATAGCCACTGTATAACTAGTAGTACCCATCAAAACTATTTTGTTGTGTTTTGTTTCGGCAGACGTTCTCAAACTACACGGAGAAGACGATAAAGTTCGTGCTCAACAACCAGATATGGTACATCGGCGACTCCGAGTACAGGATGGAATGTATTCTGTCACAAGACGTCGAGATTCATCCCAACGACTGGATCGGCATTTATGACGTAAGTCGACAAAGAAACGTAGTGAACTGGATATTGCATGTCGAAAAAAACATTTTTCGAAAAGATTTTACTGGGAAAAATATTAAAACCAATTTGCCAAAAAATTATAATAATATGGGGCGCATTGTTATTGGAAAATTTAATACGACTCGGGACTCCGAAGGCCGATTGAGAACTGTAAGATTTCTACGGCAGATGTCGCTAGGCTCGCCGAAGACGCATAATAAAGAATATTATATGGTGGAAAATTTCGCATTTATCATTTAAGTCTTAGTAGCTCAGTCGGTTAGAGCGACGGGCATGTATCCCTGAGTCGCGAGTCTCGTCTGAGGCAGTGGATTTTTCTACTTTTCTTTTATTTCTAAACATTGCAAATTGACTACATAGACACTATAAAATATAACGGTTGCACTCACGTCACTTCGCGCGACATGTTTCAGAGAGCTTAGGTCTCAGTTTTCAAGTACTAAGAGTGCTATTTGAACGGGCCCGTAGTGCACTGTTGCCGACTGCCGGCCTGCGTCCGGCGCGGCGTATCGCGCGTGTCGCGCGCTCTGACATAGCTTGTGCAACAGTGCGCTACGGGCCTGTTCAAATAGCACTCTTAGTGCTTGAAGATGGTGAGCTAAGCTCTCCGAAGCATGTCGCGCGAAGTGACTAAAGTGACGTGAGTGTAACCGTTATATTTTATAGTGTTAGTATGTCTCACGAAAGTTTAAATTTAATAACTACACAGACTTTCTTAGAGAAAGTTAAACTCAAGGGGAAATTTTATCTATAGTTATGTTAGGCACAGACACTATCAGATGTGAGCTCAAGACTCCCACCAGAAAGAAAAGGTGTAGTTTGGACGTCAATTAAAAATGTTGAGTAGACGACCCGATCAATATAACGAATCGTTTACCACCTTCATCTAAATTGAGTTTTCACGTTAAGATAAGCGATTGAACACATGGAATAAGGACTCAAACATAGTAACACTATTAAATATAACGGTTACGCTCACGTCACTTAAGCGAAGTGACTAAAGTGACGTGAGTGTAACCGTTATATTCTATAGTGTTAGTGAGTATAAGTATGTATGGTATTAAGTTTTTTTCTTTTTGCTTTTCTTCACTGTTTTGCAACACCTGCTGACTTAGTTTATTTAATGCCGTTCTACTACCTAAATGTTGTCTGGTAGAAATCGCTTTTTAGCGATAAGACCGCCTGTTGTTTACCTCTAATCTGACTTTATGCATTTTCTGTACTGGTTTTCTTTTTGAGGTGTTCAATAAAGAGTATTTGTATTGTATTGTATTGTATGTCTCACGAAAGTGTAAATTGAATACTCAAACATACTGCTAAAATCCTCATCCGCATTTGTGTAGAAAAATAGTTTCATTGACCTTTACCAACACGGAATAAAGTACATTTCAGCGTGACGTAATACTACGTCAGAGCTGTAAGGAAAACCCGCGACCTTCACTCATGCTAATGATCTTGGTGTCAAAACTAGGCAGCTAGGATACGTTATTCGATACCCTCTGACTGTAAACACGGTGGGGCATTGAAGTCAAATAAACAACGTTGTATTTATTTATTTATTTATTTAATCTTTATTGCACAAAAAGAAAACTTATCGTACAAAAGGCGAACTTAATGCCATGAGGCATTCTCTACCAGTCAACCTTAGGGCCAAGCAGAAAGATTGTAGGCGGTGCTTCTAACTAGATTGATAGATTGTAGACGGAGAGCTGTCAATGTCAGATATGACACAATAATGAGAGCAACGTAACCCCTCTACTTAGTTTGCTATACTATACTTATTTTTAGATCCGGTCATCTGGCAGCTGTATAGTGGTGGAGGTCAAAGAATGCAAATAACTTGAAGAAAACAAACCCTAGAGTTCTGGGTTTGATGCAATGTTATGGGAAATTATGTGATTAATTAGATTATATCATAGCTAGAAGTTTCTTTTGGGGGAAAGTACTGCCAAATGATGTATAATGCAATTTATAGTTAGTCGCCTACGAGAGACGGGCTCAAGATCACCCTTAACAAGCTCTATTAGAACGCGCACGTCGCGCGGCGAGTCGCGCCAATCACCGACCTAAACTCACCGAAACATATCGACTAATTAAGTAATTACTAGTGAATATAGATTCACCATCACGTTTAAAATAGTTTTAAACATTAACTTTTTTATTTTCCAGTCGACCTTCCACAACCTAGATGACTACATAGCCTACGAATACATGGCCAAAGTCCACCGACCGGAGATCCAGCCGGTACATGTGGCGCCCGGCACAAGAGTGGTTATACTGAGCTTCCCGGTCGGCAGCGGCGTCAGGATCCCCGGCTTCTACCGGTTCATATACTTCAGCCAGCCCAACAGTGACGTCAGAAGTGTTCTAGGTTAGATTACATAGCTACCAGTACATGGCACGCTCATACTGAGCTTCCCAGGCGGCAGCGGCGTGAGGATCCCCGGCTTCTACCGGTTCATATACTTCAGCCAGCCCAACAGTGACGTCAGAAGTGTTCTAGGTTAGACTACATGGCTACCAGTACATGACACGCTCATTCTGAGCTTCCAAGTCGGCAGCGACGTGAGGATTCGCGGCTTCTACCGGTTCATATACTTCAGCCAGCCCAACAGTGACGTCAGAAGTGTTCTAGGTTAGATTACATAGCTACCAGTACATGGCACGCTCATACTGAGCTTCCCAGTCGGCAGCGGCGTGAGGATCCCCGGCTTCTACCGGTTCATATACTTCAGCCAGCCCAACAGTGACGTCAGAAGTGTTCTAGGTTAGACTACATGGCTACCAGTACATGACACGCTCATACTGAGCTTCCAAGTCGGCAGCAACGTGAGGATTCCCGGCTTCTACCGGTTCATATACTTCAGCCAGCCCAACAGTGACGTCAGAAGTGTTCTAGGTTAGACTACATGGCTACCAGTACATGACACGCTCATACTGAGCTTCCAAGTCGGCAGCGACGTGAGGATTCCCGGCTTCTACCGGTTCATATACTTCAGCCAGCCCAACAGTGACGTCAGAAGTGTTCTAGGTTAGATTACATAGCTACCAGTACATGGCACGCTCATACTGAGCTTCCCAGTCGGCAGCGGCGTGAGGATCCCCGGCTTCTACCGGTTCATATACTTCAGCCAGCCCAACAGTGACGTCAGAAGTGTTCTAGGTTAGACTACATGGCTACCAGTACATGACACGCTCATACTGAGCTTCCAAGTCGGCAGCAACGTGAGGATTCCCGGCTTCTACCGGTTCATATACTTCAGCCAGCCCAACAGTGACGTCAGAAGTGTTCTAGGTTAGACTACATGGCTACCAGTACATGACACGCTCATACTGAGCTTCCAAGTCGGCAGCGACGAGGATTCCCGGCTTCTACCGGTTCATATACTTCAGCCAGCCCAACAGTGACGTCAGAAGTGTTCTAGGTTAGATTACATAGCTACCAGTACATGGCACGCTCATACTGAGCTTCCCAGTCGGCAGCGGCGTGAGGATCCCCGGCTTCTACAGGTTCATATACTTCAGCCAGCCCAACAGTGACGTCAGAAGTGTTCTAGGTTAGACTACATGGCTACCAGTACATGACACGCTCATACTGAGCTTCCAAGTCGGCAGCAACGTGAGGATTCCCGGCTTCTACCGGTTCATATACTTCAGCCAGCCCAACAGTGACGTCAGAAGTGTTCTAGGTTAGATTACATAGCTATCAGTATATGGCACGCTCATACTGAGCTTCCCAGTCGGCAGCAACGTGAAGATCCCCGGCTTCTACCGGTATACTTCAGCCAGCCCAACAGTGACGTCAGAAGTGTTCTAGGTTAGATTACATAGCTACCATTGCATGGCACGCTCATACTGAGCTTCCCAGTCGGCAGCAACGTGAGGATTCCCGGCTTCTACCGGTTCATGTACTTCATCCAGCCCAACAGTGACGTCAGAAGTGTTCTAGGTTAGACTACATAGCTACCAGTACATGGCACGCTCATACTGAGCTTCCTAGTCGGCAGCAACGTGAGGATCCCCGGCTTCTACCGGTTAATATACTTCAGGCAGCCCAACAGTGACGTCAGAAGTGTTCTAGGTTAGACTAAATAGCTACTAGTATATGGCACGCTCATACTGAGCTTCCAAGTCGGCAGTAACGTGAGGATCCCCGGCTTCTACCGGTTCATATACTTCAGCCAGCCCAACAGTGACGTCAGAAGTGTTCTAGGTTAGACTAAATAGCTACCAGTATATGGCACGCTCATACTGAGCTTCCAAGTCTGCAGCAGCTTGAGGATCCCCGGCTTCTACCGGTTCATATACTTCAGCCAGCCCAACAGTGACGTCAGAAGTGTTCTAGGTTAGATTACATAGCTACCAGTACATGGCACGCTCATACTGAGCTTCCCGTTCAGCAGCGGCGTGACGATTCCCGGCTTCTACCGGTTCACGTACTTCAGCCAGCCCACCAGTGACGTTAGAAGTGTTCTAGGTTAGACTGCATGGCTACCAGTACATGACACGCTCATACTGAGCTTCCAAGTCGGCAGCGACGTGAGGATCCCCGGCTTCTACAGGTTCATATACTTCAGCCAGCCCAACAGTGACGTCAGAAGTGTTCTAGGTTAGACTACATAGCTACCAGTACATGGCACGCTCATACTCAGCTAGTCGGGAGCAACGTGAGGATTCCCGGCTTCTACCGGTTCATATACTTCAGCCAGCCCAACAGTGACGTCAGAAGTGTTCTAGGTTAGACTACATAGCTACCAGTACATGGCACGCTCATACTGAGCTAGTCGGCAGCAACGTGAGGATTCCCGGCTTCTACCGGTTCATATACTTCAGCCAGCCCAACAGTGACGTCAGAAGTGTTCTAGGTTAGACTACATAGCTACCAGTACATGGCACGCTCATACTGAGCTAGTCGGCAGCAACGTGAGGATTCCCGGCTTCTACCGGTTCATATACTTTAGCCAGCCCAATAGTGACGTCAGAAGTGTTCTAGGTTAGTATTTTTTAAACCACGACGGTAGCAAACAAGCATAAGGCCCGCCTGATGGTGAGCAGCTTCCGTAGCCTATGGACGCCTGGAACTCCAGAGGTGTCACATGCGCGTTGTCGACGCCTTAATACAAAGCTTATACCTCCTCCCTCATACCTCAAATGGGTTAGGTCTTGCAGGAAGATGAAAATTTCACAAATCACTGCTGCGCAGGTGAAAGATGCCTACCATTGGTGGGATAACAAGCATTGGCGGGGCACCAACTATTGATCAAGATCATAAGAATAAGGTTTACAACTCTAAAGACATGTATGTTAACATCTCGACACTACTACTCTCCGTTGTTTATTTATTTATCGTATGGCGACTTGTCACTGGATATAGATAAGCATTTCTTCCCTGGGGTAGTAGTTAGTAGTGGGAAAGCAGATGATAAAGAAAATCCAGTGAGAGCTGTGAGGTCCAGATGGGACAGTGCAGCTGCCAAGTTTGTTACTCTTTTAGCACCACCCAGGGATCACGTGTAGGGTTGTCTAAGGTGTTTCCTACGGACGCAGAGTAACTTTGATCCCCGTTGACTCTCCGTTGTGTTAAGTCAATCAGACTCCTTGTTGCGCTCCACGACCAAAGTAAGTGGTCGGCTAAGCTTAAGTGGGACTGGGCGGGACACGTCCACCGTATGCCGGACGTGTTGTGGGCCAAAATAACTACCGAGTGGGCACCGAACGGCAAACAGCGGCGTGGAAAACCTAGGCGGAGATGGCGGGACGATCTTGACGTCTTTCGTGGTGATTGGGCTGATATTTTTATAGACAGAAACACGTGGAAGAAAGAGAGGCCTTTGCCCGGCAGTGGGACAATACAGGCTAATAAATAAAAAAAATAATATAATTGTTAATTTACTTTTAGGGTTCCGTACCTCGAAAGGAAAAAACGGAACCCTTATAGGATCACTTTGTTGTCCGTCTGTCTGTCTGTCTGTCAAGACCATTTTTCTCAGGAACGCGTGGAGGTATCAAACTGTGAAACAATCAAACTTAAAAGCCAACGCAATCAAAAGATACAACCGTTTATGCCGCAAAATCCGCAGGTTTTCGAAACTCGCAAGGGAATCAAAACCTACAGGGTACTTCCCGTGAACTCAGAATCTTGCAATTTGGTACGAAACAACGTCTTATAGCACAGATAAAGGAAAACTTGTGAAAACCGTAAATTTTTAGTTACATAATAAAATAAAAATATTTTTAATAATTTTAAAGTTACTACCCTTATACCTGCAGGTTTGTACGGAACCCTCGGTGCGCGAGTCCGACTCGCACTTGGCCGGCTTTTTTAGGTAGTGGAACATACCGCAAATTGGAAACAGATGTTCATTAAATGATGAGAATAAAAGTAAAAGAATAAGCTTCAAAACTCAACTCAACTTCAAAATATATATTTACAACTTCATTTTTTTTTCACAGGAGTTTCATCCCCCTTCGAAGCCAGTTTCAAAACTGAACCCCCCCAACTGTCCTCCACCAGTGCCGCCCCCAGCCCCAAACCCACGTCCGCCGCCACCGACGTGTTCACCGACTTCACGGGCCTCGACGTTGCGAATCTGTCGCGCCACTTCTCCCACGACCTCAGTATTGACTGACTAAGGAGCTACCTGCCTGGTTCACCGGCTGTAAGGAAGAGAGAAACGTAGATTAATTATTATTGTATAGGCCGGAAAGGGGGCAATTGCTGGCTTAGTATTTTAAACATACCTTAGGAGTGGGCGAATCAACTTTGTAATGTTGTTTACTCTGTTCCCGTTGTCCGAGGGACATCTTCATACCGTTACATAGAACAATTTTAGTCGTCCTGGGGACGTAACTATAGCAACGAGAAGAAATAAAAAGTTGATTGACTCAAATACGGACGTGTTCACGGGGCTCGACGTTGCGATTCTGTCGAGGCATTTCTACCATGACTTAAAATATTGACTGACTAAAGAGTTATTTATCAAATGTCAGTCAGAATCGTATGTACGTATTTAAGTATTAGAGGTTTTTATATTGGTATATGGTCACATAATTATGCTGATAAGAATTAGATTATTAAATAAGTTATTAGTTTTATAGGTAGCAGGAGTTGACAAATTAGAGTCCACAGTTATAATGCCAGCACAGAAATTGAACTGGTTTCAATGCAAAATATCATAGACAATACAATACACAAAAAACATCCATGACTCAGACACACTTCCATATTGTAGTGAATAATTCATAATAATGAAAAGGTAATTACTACTCAATTTGATAATCAACATGTTAAATAATATCAAAAACTGGTTTCAAATGGGGTTTCCGATCGAGTTTTTTACTAGATGGCAGCACCGCGTCGAGAGGTCTTTGACAGCAGCTGTCAAAATCCACCAATGATGTTTTTTTTCCTTTCCGTAGCCTATAAGTATTATATCCCACTGCTGGGCAAAGGTCTCCCCTCCCTTCCGCCACTCGTCTCGGTCATGCAGCTCTTCAAAGGGTCAGTTGTGGCTATTCGAGTTCCCCTCAATTTAAAAATAAAATAAATAATTATTACAGTAAAAAAACATAAAACAGACAACTGCGGCTCTATGAGCTTCCGAAAATTCCGTATTTTCCCCCATCAGACTGTTTGCCGACCCCTGGCCTGGTGCATGCTAGTTACAAAATGCGTCCGGATCGTCCCGCCATCTCCTTTTTGGTTTGCCTCGGCCCCGGGCCATTTGTTCGGTCCATTTTATGGATGGTACAAGAAGGATATAAATCTCTATGTTACAAAAGTGTCCGTCAAAAGGCGATAAACTGATGGCGCCACAATGATATTAAATTTGATTAAACTAATTTCGAAAATTAAAAAAAATTAAATCCAAAATAATTATTTGCGGAGAAGAAAAACACTGAATATTAATTTTATTCAGAAAGTCATATAAGTATTGAATATCGGTAATTCATTTCAAGTGCTGAACTATACCTAGCGCCACCCGGAGATATTTGGAACTATTGTTTAGTGCTTACCGCTGGACACTTTTTCGACCGTTTTCCTATAAGAGAGTTCCATCCTTCCTATACCATCCATAAGTCCATTTAGTAAATTTTGACAGCTGCTGTCAAAAACACCTCTTACCACGGTGCTGCCATCTAATGGAAAACTCGATCGGGGAAACCCTCAGTGACGTGATTTCGGTCGATTTTCGCTTGACATGTTTCGATCAATTTACGAAGTTCATTTTTAAAAGTCTACCTCTTTCGATGTCCTTAAACTATGTCTAAAAGAGAGGTATGAGAACTAGCTCATATCTGGAGCAGAGTCCGAATCGGGGACCTCCACCTTACAGAAAACCACAGCCAAATAGCACTAGACCCTACTCTTAGTGTTGTGTTCCTGCTGGTGAGTAAGGTTGTCAAAGAGGACCCAGTGTGTTGACGATGGGGGCATCTTGTTCCTTTAGCCGTCAACACAGTGAATCCTCCTTTTTGTAAAAGGGCGGCAACGCGTATGTGACACCTCTGGAGCCGCAGGCGTCCATAGGCTAAGGTAGCTGCTTACCATCGGGCGGACCGTATGCTTGTTGGCCACCGTCGTGGTATATAGAAAAAAAACCTATATCGCCTCGCTCCGAGCGGAATTCGACCAAAATAGATTTTAAATATTATTAATTCTCAAGAGTTTTGAAGTTAACCAACAATTTGCAATGTATATATATATTACATACGTAAATATGGAAAGTATATAAGCAAATTCTATGGCTTTTAGACAATAATTAGAACGCTAATGAATCAGATATATTGGAGCGGCCAAGGTGGTCACAAATATCTGAACAACGCCTCTATTGTCAAGGCGATAAAGCGCATGTTCAGATATTTGCGAGTGCCTTGACCGCTTCGTTATATTAGATGGTGATTAGACATCCTAGTATTTATAGTGATGCATAACAATTAGACATGTAGGTAGCGAATTATTACTGGAATTGAATAATTTGTAAACAAATTGGATAGTAAACAGTTTTTAAGGACTAGGTCACTAACGTTACGTCCTTATCTTCGAACAAAAATATGTAAAATAACGTTTTTTATCCCGTGCGAAGGCGGGGCGGGTCGCTAGTTGGATATATTTGCAAGTTGGACATGTTTTAGACATTAGTTAAATTAATTTTAGGTACTTAGTAGAATATTTTAACTAGTACAATCCAGAGGAGGGTCGCTTCATATAGATTGTATGTTGTTGTAAATATTGTATTAAAGTTGAAAAGTACATGACATATTTATTTGTAAAACAGTAGTACTGTTATGATATCGGTAGTCCAGTTATAGTAGTTTATGCAACAGTTGTATAAGAGGGGTCAAAAAAGGTGAGTGGCGTGGGTAACAATTTGAGCCGTAGGCGAAAATTGTTAAGAAAAACGCCACGAACATTTTTTTACCTACTTATACGACGTTGCATACAATACTTTTTCTACGAATACACTTACTTTTACATAAAATGCGAAATTGAAATCTTCATGGATATCGCAGTTATTTTGTCAACATAATCAACAATCATTTAAGTTTTACCTTTTAAAACACAATTTTTCAATAATACTAACATTACTAACACAAGTACCGTCGTTATTTGATCAATTATTAAAGAGCTACAGAGATTAGTAAAAATACCTAAATTACTTTCAAAGTTTGCAATTCGCCCCAACAAACGAACGGGAAACGTAAAAAACTACGAAGTAGGTCTGTGGTTCTTATAATTTTTTCTTTTTTAAAGTTTTTTTTTTTAAAAAACGCTGCGTTTATTTAGGTTTCTTAGGTTGGCAGTAATTTATTTTATATTAATAGCCGTGTTTGCACGCGATTCCGCGATACTATTTTGGCGCTTTTATAGAACAAGTGTTATTTTGGGGAATAGACTAGATAGACTTTTCATCGAGTGTATTATCTATGTTCTTATAAAGGTGTTAACGAATGTATAAATGACAGATAAAAGTACAGGAGTAGAAAAACATATATTTAGTAAATATAATTATTATTAACGCTTATATTATGTCAAAATATATTCCAGAATAATTATAATTGCTTTGCATGCAAGCGGGTGCGTTGGGATAACTCCGATAGGAAAAAAGTGGCGTGTAATTCCGAGAGTTGACACTTATTACAATGGGATAAGAGCGATATTTGAATGATTTTCGTAATTACACACTTCGCGAAATTACTCCAATGCACCCTATTAATCTTCCCGAAGGATTTCATATCTATTATTACGTACCTGGCTGAGCTGAACTTATATAATAATGTGATAATTAAGATAACTTATTTATAAACATATATATTTAGCGAGTATTGGACTAAGAGCTGGCTACATCAGATTATGACACAATAATGAGAGCAACAAAACCATGGTTAGATTGATATATTATCCTTATTGCTAGCTCCGGGCATGTGGCAGCTTTTAATGGGTGGAGGTCAGAGTGACTGACAAGCAAAATATTTGTATTGGAAAATAGTAATACCAAAATAGGTAAAAACTGATGAAGTTGTCTCAGTTATAAAGGACAGGGCCTTTATTTTAACACTAGAACAAAATACATTGCGTATTATTACGGAAACAAAAACAGTAGGATACAGACTACGAATTACATTATACGTGGTTTGACACTACTTTCACCCAACAGATACTTTTAGCAATGCTACGTATAATCTAATTATTTATATATAATTTCTCATAATATTGCATCAAACTTAGAACTCTAGGATTTATTTTCTTGAAGTGGTTTACATTCTTGACTTTGATGTCTGCCAGATGTCCAGATCTAGAAATAAGTATAGTATAGCAAACTGACTAGAGGGGTTTCGTTGCTCTTATTATTGTGTCATATCTGACGTGGCTAGCTCTCTGTCTATATGCATAATACACGGTATAACATTGTAACCAGTACGTACTGTTTCTATGTATTATCTTCGTGTATAAGATAAAGTAATCATATAATTCTTAGATAGTAATGACTGGAGTTGACCATATTATTGCCTACAAGTAGGATAAATAATTATTTAACTGAAGAACAAATCAAATTATTTTTAATAAATATTTTGATTTGTTTATTTTTAAGTAGACACACTACTATAATAAATTATAAACTTATATAGATGTCATATACAAAGGAAAAAGTGACCTAGGCCTCCGGTGCCCAGGGCTGGGATCGAACCAAAGTCTTCTGCATTCGCGGAAGACGCCTTTACCACTTGGCCACCCGGGTCACAGCAGCACCGGTCGAATTTTCCCGTGTATATGTAATCTTTTTAATGCTAAGGCGCATTTCAGCCAATCGTCTAAGGTAGAACATTATGAGTCCGTACCTCCAACCGGCACCGGAGGCCTAGGTCACTTTTTCCTTTGTATATGACATCTATATAAGTTTAACATAAATTTACATATTGTTATGTTCCTATTCTCTTCTTCTCCGCTTATTAGTAAAAACACTTCGGAAATGGGATTAGTAAAAGCTTATAAATTATTATATTTAGGTCAAGAATGTCACAAAAGAATTAAAAATAATAAAAATCACAAAATAATAATATTAGTTTCCTACATTTTATTACCTATGTATGTAATTTACATTCAGGCTCAAAATCAAAGCTCACTACGACAATAATGGGCTAGATAATCTATTATTTTTATGTTAATTTCGGCTCTGAATGTTATTTGAATGCCAAAAAGTAACCGTCTCTTTAGTTATGTTAAATGGTCCATATCCTAGATAAAAACATCGTTTTAACCGTTTTTTTGTCTAACCTTCATAATGTCAAGCTTTCTGGCTAAACACCAGTTGTATGGAATACTCTACGCTTACTTATTTCTCTTTGGTTAAGTAAATTTAAGTATTAAATCATTGTATCAGAAGACCCCTATTTTTTTAGAAAGACATATCCAACGATACCACACGCAATAGTGTTGGAAAAAAAATTCACCCCCTACTTCACTTCTACCCTAAAAATTATATTTTTTTAAATTTTTATTTTACTACCATGTCGGCGCGATTAATTCACATACTCATACCCAATTTCAGTTCACGGACAGACTGATATGGCGAAACTATAAGGGTTCCTATTTGACTACGGAACCCTAAAAAGCGACCTTTCAGAAACGAACACTTTACAATGTTTTTTAAATTTGGTAACCATGTGTGTACGAGCATTATTACTTTTCTGGCCAAGTGCTTTAATGGGTCATTGTGACACTTTATAGCTGATGAAAGTTCACAACTTTTAAGTGCTTAAAACCCTTGATTTGTGTTTCGGTCTCAAAAGTTTAGGCTTGCGGTCCATTAGCAGGAAATATGGACCTAAAACTTTGACATAATCGTAAATAGGGCTAAATATTATAAAAGTAGACCTTGAAATAATAAATCAACAAAAACTGAATACTTTTTCGAATTTTGTTAAGGTGATATGCGCCTATTCTGGCGGAAGATTTGACTCCAAGTTTTACATGATTGCATAAAGTTGATTCGATATAACTATTATAAATTGAAAATGTTTCCTACACCCACGAAACGGCTCAACCGAGTTTGATAAAACATATAATATCACATGCAAAAAAATCTACTTTCAAATAAATCGATTCAACCGTTAAGCGTAGCCACTGACAGATACGCAGACAGGGTCACATAGCAGTCTAACTTATAACGCCCCTCCATCGACTCAAAAGGATTTTTAACTCAATTTTGTACTATAAATTATTCCTTAGCGATAATAGGTAAGTACCTGATACTTATAATAATATGTCGACCAATTCAGTAGAATTGAATAACATGTAACATATGTGTTATTATTTTGGCTAAGGTGCCATTTGGAAGCCGGCGCTTTCCGATCTCCAAATGGTGCCTGTACCAAAATAACGACACATGTATCATATATATACATATATCACATGTATCATTGGCGAAGCGTCCATGGAACTCTTTTCCCACCGGCATGTTTTTTTTTTAAATTAGCACTTTACCTAGAAATCATGAAGACCAAAAATGCCGACTTGACTACAGCTTGCCAAATGACTTTCAGACGCACCACCCTATTTAAAGCCTGACCAGAAATATATGATTATTGTCAAGAGAGCGATATTATTCTCATTAATATGGCAACAGTTGAGTATAGTAATAGAGCCTATTATTCTCTATGGTATGGTGACATCTTGATTTGTTTACCTGTCACTTCTGATATTAATTTAAAAAATGTTTCACATCGAAATAGTTGAATTTCCGAGCGTATTATTTTCGTAAAAAATAGTTTACGTAAAGTATTCCTTGGCACTTTGATATCTGTCAATAAGAATGTCTAGACTAGACCCCATAAAGGGTGAAATCGCCATCAAAAAAGCGTTTTGCACTGAGTCAGAATAAAAAATATTTTTTTATTTAATTGATAGTAACTCTGAAACTAGGCGAATTCCAGAAAAGTTTATACGACATTTTAGTCTCCAATTATGATCAGGAATGCACTGTTAAAGTCTCTCGCAATCCTCATGAGCACCGTGTATACACTATTTACAATGTTTCGCTCTTGACTATGAATAATTTTGGGAATATTTGTCTTGTCATACTAATTATTGCCAGTGTAAGAAAATAGTTCCAATGAAATTCCGCAACATGGCGCATGATCATATATTTCTGGTCAGGCTTTAAAAATAATTTATTCCACATCTCGGAACTTGTGTTAGGTATATACCTCGAGGTATTTAGAGTAAATCGTCAGTAACTGGCCACCTCATAATAATAATGAACTCTGTTAACCTATAAACATAATTCATTTTTAGGTTTGAATTACTGGGTACCCGTCAATAACTGGCCAAGTTATACTAAAATGAATTCTGTTTGTAGGTGAATAGAGTTCATTTTTAGTATGAGGGGGCCAGTTATTGAAAGGTGGCCAGTTACTGGCGATTTTCCCTAACTGAACTCTTGCCAAAATCAATGCAAAAATATGAACAAATGTTTAAAACGTGAACCGACCAAATAGTACAGTACGCGAACAGTTTTGAGCTTCGATAACTCACAAGTGCGATTTTATTTTTTAGTTAGAGAATATGATATGATTACTTATAGTAAAAAATATTTTCTAACAGTTTTTGACGTCGCGCTAGGTATTATATATATATATATATATATATATATATATTTTCCTTTACCATACTATTGCATTCAACTATTTCAACATCATCTGTCATTCTATGTGTAGCAAACAAATACATGTATTATACCTAGCGCAATGCTAACAATTGTTAGAAAATATTTTTTATTATTAGTACTTAACGTATTCTAACTGGTCACAAAATAAAATCGGACTTGTGAATTATGTCATTTTTATAGGTTAAAAGGCGTTCCCGTACTCTACTAAAACTTTATTCACTGTGTGATTATCAGTTCATTTTAATCAAGTTTAATAATAAATGGTTCGTATGACCTTTAACAAATGCCTAAGTATTATAATATAATAGTCTATAAGAAGACTAAGTAAAATTAGCCTTTGTGAATAAATACCTTTTGTAGAAGTTAGTATGTATTTTGGTAAAAAATGTAATTTTAGTAGGTTTGGCAATAATTTGGAATTCATTAGTTTTTTTTATAATTAAACCTTTTGATGTTGCGGATAAGGCCTAAAGCGGCTTTCACACTGCTGCGGTTTCCGCATGCGAGCGAGATAGCGCTCTGCATATGTATAACGCTGTCACGCTTGCACACCGTCGCCGCATGCGGTTGCGGTGGCAGTGTGATAATGGCCTAACTACGAATATAAGTTTTAAAACCGAAAAAAAAAACAGTTGTTTAAAGAATTTGAAAATAGTTGAGATGCTATCGCTTACAGTCAAATAGGTACATACTCGTAATTTAAAAAAAGATGCAGAAAAATACGAAAAAATTAAGGAAAAAATGGGCACGGAAAGTTAAATTTATGGTTCGGTTACGGTGAATTACTGTTTTAATGGTTAAAAGTATTGTATTTAATTATATTTCTCTGTATTTGTCTAAATATTTGTATGTGAAAACAAGAGACGGCAGAACCGTGGTTGTGCAAAAATGGCAAAGTTATGCAACATGGAGTAAATGTGATTTTAATATTTAGTTATTACTTAAATATGTATTTTTAAAATAAATCGTACTAATTTCGATGAATAAGTAGCGCTTATATTTTGTTATTCTGTTGAAACCTATTGTTACTAAAATCAATTTTAAGATTGCGAAAGCTTAAGTTTAAGTACTAACTTTATAAAGTTACTAATTTCGATAAGAGTACAAATGTATTTTATAGTTGTCACAACTGTGTTATAATTTATCGGAAATATAATTTATTTAGTTCAACAGGTTGTCTTATTATCTACCTTACTATGTGTTAGTGAGATAGCGCACGGCGCACGCATTCTGATTAGATATGGGAACAGACATTACAAATCGATAATGGCATGCATTCAATGACAATGGATTCGGATTTAATGTTATTATCAGTGCGTCGCACTTACGATTAGCGTCGCGTTAATAAAAACGATTGCGTGCTATTCATTGTCAATAGAAAAGTCACAAAGGTACGGTCAACCAATTTGATTCCTAGGCCACTGTAGAACCTTGTCGTAATGACAGTTGCCCGTGGATATGTATAAACTTAACCTATTCGCTACCAAACTAGCTATTATGACAAGGTTCTAGAGTGGCCCAGGAATCAAATTGGTTAACTGTACAATGAACATGGAAGGACGCCGAAAACTTTTTGTAGAGGGCCCTGTTCCAGATTCCATACAATGAGAGAAAGTGAGAAGATGAATGGTCCTTAACCATTCCTTAAACTAGTGTGCAGTCAAAAATATTGATTTATTATGTATTCTTCTAGATGTGGCATTTAGAACCATCTTTGTGCGCCATCTTTGGTGGTTGAAAGCTATGACAGAACCAAAGAGAAGTATAGACTTGTAGTGATTTTCACTACAACTCTTGGCACAAAGAATTTCTTAGGGATGTCATCTCCTGTTAATCAATGGTCAAAAAGCTTTTCTTAGGCAAATTTCTCTGCCGTTAATCTACAGCATTTTAATTATAGTGTATTTTATTTCATAAAACTAAGAGTTCTGCCAGCATTCAAACCTGTTCGGACACTGTCTATTTTAACAGGGAGACTATTCCAGAGGCGCGCGGCCTGAACTGAGAAAGAATTGGACGGAACGCCCGATTGGAGGGACGAAACTGAAAGAAAGGTTGCCGGTAGAGCGAAGCTGACGAACACGGGAGACACCATAACAGTGGAAGAAGGTTTTAAGGTAGTCAGGGGAATTAGTTTAGGATAGTTAACCTATTGACCGCCACAGTCGGCTGTGGCCGACATCAAAAAGTTGTGCCATGGATGCCAACGACGGCTACAGCCGACAGGCTTTGTAATGCAATAGGGACCTACGCGGGCTCCCGCAAAGTTCAATTTCGCTTGACAAAACGCGATTACGTGGCGTCGGTGGCGCGTCATTTTTGTTCAGTGCTTGGCGGTCAAAAGGTTAATAACAAAAAAGAGAGTGCAGAGCATGCGAATATTTCGACGAATTCGTATAGGAAACCAGCCAAGCTTAGAGCGGTACGAGGAGATGTGCGTATTTGCGGAGGCAGAAGATAAAACGAATGCAGTTATTTAATAAGCGATCTAACTTATCGAGGAGTTTTTCGTTTAAGTCCGGGTAGCACACATCACCGTAAGAGTTTAGAGCATTAAGAGAACCAATAACTTTACGGCTGATCTCAGCTACCCTCTAACTTAGTGTACTATCAAGGTACACGCCTAAGTCCTTTACACTCTGACTATAGGGAAACGGAATGCCGTTAAAATATACGGAGGCTATACATTCGACTTTAGCGAGCTGCCGGGAGCTACCAATGACAGTTGCTTGACACTTGGGGAGATTAACCCTTTGACCGCCAAAGCCGTTCAAACACGTCAACGAAAAGTCGTGCCCTCAGCGCCATGACGTGTTAGAACGTCCAAAATGAGAGATCAAAATACTCCTTAATAAACAACCTTTATAGAAATATTTTTGTATATTTATTATAGCTCTACCATTCACCTATCTTTTTAGTTAAAATTTAATTCAAAATAACCCGTAACTCAAGAAAAAATTAGAAAATACCTCAGAGCTATTTAAAAGAACAATAAAAACCGGCCAAGAGCGTGTCGGGCCACGCTCAGTGTAGGGTTCCGTAGTTTTCCGTCCGTCACAGTAAGTGTCCCCACTTAAGAGTTAATAACACCGCCATGTAGGATATGATATGAGAGTTCCACGTACAGCGACATCTATCGGCAAATTAAGTAAACTATTGCGCGCGAGCTTAAAGTATGGAAGATGATTTTTATGGAATAATTCTTTATTGCGTGAACCGATTTTCACCGTTTTTACTTTATTTGAAAGCACGTCATTTCATTATAATTTTGTAGAAATTACAGGTACAATAAACACCTGCTTATACGGTTAAATTACAAACTTAATTCAGAAATTATTATGTAATTTTTTTTCAAAAACTATTCATTCTATCAAGTTCAAAATAATTTTCCTAGAAAGTTTTTATAAAGTTCTACTTTTGAGATTTTTTTCATATTTTTAAAACTTATGGTTCAAAAGTTAGAGGGGGGGGGACGCATATTTTTTTACTTCTGGAGCGATTATTTCCGAAAATATTTACATTATCGAAAAATGATTTTAGTAAACCCCAGTCATTTTTAAATACCTATCCAACAATATATCACACGTTAGGGTTGAAATGAAAAAAAAAATCACTCCCCACTTTACGTATAGGGGAGGTACCCTAATAAAAACAAATTTTCCACTTTTTATTTTACCACTTTGTCGGCGTGATTGATATACATATTAGTACCAAATTTCAGCTTTCTAGTGCTAATGGTCACTGAGATTATCCGCGGACGGACGGACGGACGGACGGGCAGACATGGCGAAACTATAAGGGTTCCTAGTTGACTACGGAACCCTAAAAAGGCACTGCCCTCCTCGCCGTTGACGGGTAAACACGTCAAGCGGCGTGACGTCACTTCGATATAGTGTTGTTCGTTTGAAAGCATAGTGGTCGATGTTGATTATTGTATGAACATTAACCAAACACTGTAATTATGAATGTTTTTCGCATTTTGAGCTTTATTATATAATAAAACTAATTATTAAACTGTGATTCGTGTAGAAAATTAGTTTTAGGAACTACATATCGTAATGTTAAAAAAGGTATATATTTTAAATTTTTACTTTAATATATGCATTATTAAAAAAGAAAGAGTTTTATTTAAGTCGCAATGGAATACAATGCGTGTTATAAGGGCCGTATTTAAAACCTAACAATGTGTATGTCGTTTCTTTTAACCTTGTTGCTTCGTAGCATTCTTGTTAATCCTTAAACAATGATAAATTACAACAATTACAATTACACGATTTGTGGACTTTCGGTCCATTTCATTCAAACAAGTAAAAATAATGAAATGGTATTTTAGATAAAATGTCAACCAATATGAATGTTATCGGTGAGAGACCGAGTTTAAGTGAACAAAGAATATGTCATTATTAGGGATATACCAAGTTTCTTTAGGTACAAAGAATGAAATGTGCGCGAGGTGTTATTTTACCTACACACCCGTTCTGTCCGATGTTCATTAGTTTTTATCATAAAATTTATTTATTTAATGGTATTTTTAAACATTTTTTTACTCAACTAAACACTTAAAAAACCTAACGTATTTTCCTTCATACAGTTACACCACGGAAATATCGATACAGAAATGAATGAATATCTCTCACCCCCAACTCTAACATTCATAATAAGTTACGGTGCCACCAGCGCCAAAGCGGTCATAACACGTCAGCGCGTGACGTTATCACTTAAGTAGTGCTGTGGCTATATTGACAAAATAAAATAAAATTGTATATTAATTTTCATATTTTTGTAGTTGATTTTAGGTGTATAAGAAAAATACGAAATGAATATTCTTTACTATTATGATTTCTAAATATCTAAAGTGATTTTGCCTAACTAAATCCACTATTAGGCGGAAAGAAATGTTTCGTCGATATGTTGTTTTCCAACCACTACGGTATCTGAGTGCGCTCGTGCAAATTTCGCTCTGGCGCTGGTGGCACGATTTTTCTGTCCGATGCGTGGCGTTCAAAAGGTTAAGAAAGAAACCGCACTTTTCTGACGAACGCTGAATGTTCATGAGATTGAGATTTAATTTATAAATGGTAGCAGCGAGGTCAGCAGCAGCAGTAGGTTATTAAGTTGGAAGTCCACAACGTAGAGGTGATACGAGCAGCAAACTTCCGGGGTGATAAAGTAGATGAAAATGGAGAATAAGAGTGGAGAAAGGATACCTCCCTGGGGCACGCCAGTGGCTAGATCACATCATTTCGACTAAGTGCGATCAACCCGTACCGCTTGCTGGCGCACAAAGAGATAAGCCGAGAACCAGTTCAAGGCACCGGGCGACAAATTGAAATGCTCATGCAGGGCAAGTAGAATTTCATGGTTGCCAATGTTGAATGCATTAGAAAAGTCAACGAAAACGAAATCTGTGACCATTTGATTCACCATGCCCTGCCTAATGTCTTCAGTTACCTTGAGCAGAGAGCAGTACATGCGCTATGTCCCGGCCGAAAATCTGACTGTAGACGGTTTCATAATTTGTGAGAGAAAATAAACGTTGACAGCTGTTTGTGAGCCACCGCTTCAGCGATTTTCGAAAGAAACGTAAGGATGAATATTAGTGTCAAATCAATGTGAAATCATGTTTATATTCATGAATGTTCGAATGACGCACTAAGTTACTTGAATTACATTCATATTGGATTGCTAATCGCCGAACACAGTCCTCGGACAAGTGCACGCGTTGATGTCGGCGCGGCGTAGCACGTAGCGTTATCGGGAAAGCGCGCGAAAAGCGGCAGCAGCTCAGTAGCCTCGCGCCCTCCGGACGAGATGGTCGCCGTACGTGCGCTCCTTCTAACCGCGGTACTCGCGACCGCGTGCGCTCACCTTCCCTCCCACGACAACATACTCCGAATACAACTATGGGACGCGGAGGGCCTAACTAGGGAACCCGTAACGTCTCCGCCGGCGCGAAAAAAGTTGAAAGTTAACTTGGATTCGCTTTACAAAGCTATGCTCGAAGAAGACGGTGGTGAAGTCGGAAGGTTTACTAGGCATAAAGTGCGGCATAAGCGGCGTAGGCCGCGCGAACTCCAGGAAACACCATGGCGGTTCCATGATGGAAATACTTCTCTTAACGTAGTGGAATACGAAGGCGATGAGCCTCCGGACCTGTGGTCTCTGGACAGTGTAGTGAGTGGAAGTGTACCCGTGAATGAGCGTCCCGTCGAGCCTCCGAAGGCATACCGTCAGGAGCAGGTAATGCGAGCAAACAGGCTCTATACACCTTTTCATACTTATCGTCGCCCGAGGTGGCTAATACCCATTCAGAGCTGATAGCCTCCGGTGTGCCCCTGGGAAGCCTATTCAAGAATCCCTTTCAGTCACCCCCCAGCGATGCGTTGATAAAAGTGAATAGCCTTTGTTTTTACAAATATTTTTTCTTGTACGCTTGATACTCTAGATAGCGCTCGGGACACGGAAATGAGGTGAATTTTTAAACGGAGATTGGCTGTTACGTTATCTAGAGATAAATCGGTGGCGAGTTTGTTATTGTTGCACAATTTCTGAGATAAACACATGTGATTTTATATAGCGATAATACTTACCTCGTACATTTTCGGTTTAGTTATCGTAACTCTTTAACTCGGCTATAATATAGTCGATATCACTACAATGAAATTGGAGTAAATACTAAATAGGTACCTATATTATTGTTATTTATTACCTATCTCTTCTTAAAAAAAAAAAAGTTTGAAGACGTAAGATTTTGATGGCAGTTTGAATGGCCATTAAGAAATCATAAACTTATTATGCTTACATAGTAAAAAGGATTGGATATTTAATCGTGGTTTAATTAACTAATTACGATTCCTTACTTTTTACCAACGGTTTGCACAGTACCATTTTGCTCTTGATACTGATAGATATCAGATTAAATATTATCGATATTTATCCTTCTAAGCAAAGTTGGCCGGGTTCACAATATGAGAGAATGTTTTTTATTGAAAAAAATATTTAGGTTAGGCGAAATATCGCCACTCATATTCCTGTGTACAGTCACCGGCAATAGTATCTTCCTACACGAAGGCCGCAAAAATATGTGACATGCTCTTATTTGTAGGGCCAAAAGAGCGTGTCACATATTTTTGCGGCCTTCATGTAAGAAGGTATTATTGCCGGTGACTGTACCTGTAGTAAACGATTGGCGTGCGTTATCTTTCGGTACTCGGAAGTGATTACGGCAGGTTGGTTATGCTGATGCCGCAGGGCAAGTGATTTGTAACTGTCGTGTGTAGATTAAAGGTATACATTGCGTATTACGTACGTACCTAAAATTAGGTAACAAAATAGTTGTGTAATGTAAGGTGTACCGGGTGTGTCTGGGTGATTCCGAATGGAAAAAATACCTAAATTGGACTGTGAAGTGATGGGAATATGAATAATTTTGCGAATTCAACTAACATTGCCCACATCCGAATATGTACATATCTTATTGATACAAATATTATTGATTCTAATCGAAATTGTCTTGTCACGGATTTATAGCGATAAGATAAATTAGAAATCTAAACATTAAATCTTGTCTAAACTGAACTTGTATGATTTCACGATACAAGTATAAACCTTGAATAAGTGAAACTTATTATTGTTTACCTTTGGATGTATGGTAATGACCTCACACATGAGAACCGTAGATCTACAGGAAGAACAGTTTCATTTTGGAGTTTATTACGGGAATAAATTTACTTAGTAAAAGTAAAGTAAAATCCTCTTTTATTGCACCTCACCTTAAAACATTCACAAATAAAATAAAAAATTGTATGATTTTTCAATTAATGTTAAAACTCTTATTTATGGTATGGCAGTACCTATACCAAATCACTGACCTACACCTATTCTAAAATTGCCGAAGCTATATGCGGAGTTTTCCACTCAAGGTTAATCAACTACAATCAAATACTTAAAGTTAAATTATGCAAATAGCCTCCTAATAAACTTAAAATTAAAAAGAGCCCTTTAATATCCTTATACCTGTAAGGAAATTAAAGGGCTTTTTTTAATTTTAAGTTTATACTTACATAGTTAAGTAACCGCACATTACTTGTGACTTTTCGTAAATTGGTTTGACTCTACCAGATTTAGAGGAATGAGTAGGTTATTTGAATGACAAATTACGAGTTCATTTTATGAGAAAAAGACAATGAGATAATATCACGGTGAATCCACTTCCTTAATATGTTTCTCCAATATTAAAATCATTGATACCGCAAAAAGATGTTGTTTTAGGGTGTTTTCGGATAACTGCTTTAAAACAACTAAGTACATTTAAGCTGTGATAATAATAACAGATGGGTTATGCACGCTCCAAAAGTGAAGCAATTAAAATGAGTGAATTCAAACAATTGTCTCTAGTCGCGCACCAGCAAGTGAGAGATGCGGACGTGCTAATGAGCTCCCGTCACCCGCCTGAGAAAGAGACAAACTGTAATTTTCTAACAACGAGAGTGACAAAGATGTATTGACTGTCAAAATAAATCAACATAACAGGGGGCCGATTTTTGATAATCGAGCGCTCGAATTCAAAGAATTTAAACTCGAATATAATCGCACACAAAAGTTTGTCGCCATTATTTACGCATGAAATTAATAGTATAAATAATCATGATTTTAAATTACTATCGCTGTTATTTTGAAATCGTCATCTCTTCGTTTTATTCAGAGTATTACATGTCATCTCGAATCTCAAAAATCGCCCCCCTGAATCATTGATAGGTTATGAAATCTCTTTGGAAGTATTTATTGTGCTCATTTTGTTAGAGTATAACCCATCCATAGTAAATATCATTGCATTTAAGTAGATATTTGGGTCGCGTTAAAACATAATGGTATGATTACCTTATTCATATTACACATACGGCCAAATTGCCACATGAGTAGGTATACGGCTCCAAGCTTTACTTGAGGTTCAAAAACTTAAAGTCACACTTGGACACAAAACTTTACACAAAAATAGTGATTCAAAACTAGTATTAGTCAGATACAACGTTGTAAATAAAAATAAATACTTTCACGACCTCAATCAGGAACAAAATTATCGCGATCGGATTAGAACTGAATCGCTTTATGACCCTTTTATATCGTTAATTAATTTAACTGCGGGCATCGGTCCAAGTTTAGGATTGGCGTTGCGGTCAGGACACTATATACATACAGATGATCTTGGTTAGTTACAATAGTTACTGAGATGGGATTGGGCAGTGAAGACAGTAGAAAATACATTAAGTAATGAGCTTTTAGATAGCTCAAATTTTAATAACAAAACTGACCCGTAACACCTTCACTTTATAGTCGAATTGCATGTTTAAGTTTATCTATGCAATAAAACAAATCTACTGTAAAAAATACAAATAGGTAGCGCTAACGTCCGCGCTCGTGTCGATGACACCCATTATTCCAAATCTATGTACCAAAATACATTGTTATATCATGAACATAGTAAAAAACGAAATGTACGATTCATCACGGTTCATGGTACAGTCACGTCTGAAAATATGGATACGTTTAATGTGACAAAAATATGTAGCCACGACTCTATTACGAAGGCTTAAAGTCTTGGATACATGTTCTTGTCACATTAAATGTATCCATATTTTCAGACGTGACCGTACCTACGTAATTTCTCAGTACCCACGAGTATTCATCAAATTCCAGAAAAAAGTCAAGTAACCCTCGCGAGGCGCGTCCCCCACGCTGCATATTAATAAATTCGCAGAACGATTGAACGAACGTACTCGTACTTTTATATGCTTGACCTTTCCTGCTGTTATGTTCCTATTGCTTTGCGGAGACTTGGCTCTGGAAAATAACCGTAATTTAGAGCTACTTTCTGGCTGTCAAGCTTTTTAAATCTTTTGTTGACAATGATAACTATTTTGTTTAGTTTCAATTTACATGATTGTACTTGTATTTATCTGTTTTGCTCAGGATGGTTACAAAACAGAGAAGAGAACCAGGGGCCGTACATATGTTTGCATGCTGTTACGTCCATAAATACATTTCTTCGTAAAAAACGTATAAAAGAAACACATATTTCTGTTCACGACTTGGGATTCAATCAATTGGGGCCGTATTCTAACTTTAAAATACGCTTGGACACATCCAACTTCAATACAACTATACAGATAACCAGTGATCGGAATTGGTAGTGCCATTTCGCGGGACTTCGGTGCGTAAGCTTAGTATGGATATAGTTTTTAACCCCGGGATTCGATATGAAAATTTAAAGTTTGTGTTTGGTTTGAAAAATGTTTTAAAGAACCGTATGCCTAACGTAAGTATGAAAAATGTGTTTTCAGTTAGATATCGGACCTCAAAAGAAATAGATTGACAGTAGAAAATATTGATAAAAAATATGGTTTGCTACTATAATTTCAAAGAAAGTTAAACTTTTGCGTTTTAAAGAAAATTTTCTTTGAGAAATACGTCGAAGAATCTCAAGTCTTATCCATGTTGTTTACAATGTTTAAGGTCATTCACCCAAAATGGCACTACCTATTCCGATCACTGCAGATAACGCCTAAACGTTTGAATCAGAATTATCAGAATCTGCTTGAAAATTATTCCGATGCAACTCCACTACAACTTCAATACTGTTTGATTATTTGTTGTGTGTTGGAGTTATGTTTATGATAGTTGTGTTTTTAATGTGTTGTTAATGTCTTATAAAATTATAATACGGTACCTACTCTATTTGTCTTGTTATGTTGGTTACGTTAAATTAGAATGGACTTTTTACCGAAAACGGGAAGATATTAGAAGTCTATGTTGGTAGGTCCTACTGGTACAGTCACCGGCAATAGTATCTTCCCACATGAATGCCGCAAAAATATGTGACAAGGTCTTATGGCCCTACAAATAAGAGCGTGTCACATATTTTTGCTGCCTTCATGTAGGAAGATACTGTACCAGTAGGACCTACCAACATAGACTTCTAATATCTTATGTATAATTATACTGTACTAAGGGTATAATTATGTCGTTTTTCAAAATGGAGTGTCACAAGCATTTGGATGATTACGATGACAAGGAGTCAATCAATGTGTTCTTTTGACACTGATGACATTTATCTATGCAAAAAAACCGTGGCGGGGTTTAATTTGTTTAATTTGTACGGTCACGTCTGAAAATATGGATACATTTAATGTGACAAAAACACGTATCCAAGACTTTACGCCTTGGTATAGTGGTAATTTTTTTATATTATTTGGTTGTTTTTTTCATATCTCGGGACCATGGGGTCCCGGACCTTTGGAAGGCATGCGTGGAGCCGAAGCCATCGCATAGGCCCTTTAAAACTATATAATCTAAAAGTGAGAGATACACGTGGCAAATACCATCTCCGAACGCACAACATGATACACCCAGAGATGGTCCCTGTCAGGTGCAAAGACTATTGTAGTGCAACACTTTGGTTGCGATGGGAACTAAGGTCATGTCATGGGCTATTGAGTTGAATGTTGGATGTACTGGATACTTGGTTATGGGAGGAGACTAGCGGACACCTGCCGTGATAATCAGTCCAAAATTGTAAAACGGCAGGCGGTGACTCGCCAGCTCGCTGAGTGAGCCCCATAAACAGTCGCAAGTGCAGTGTACAATCCCTTGAGCGGCTGTGAGGTTGTCGAGAGATTTGTCTGCGTCAGCCAGATGCCGATGTTCCGTCAGGCTGGTGGCGACATTGACATTTTACACTTCCAAGTGAAACATAGGTTCCGGTCTTGCGACTTTACTCTGGCCAGCGGGTTAAGGCAAGCACAGAGGCCAGGGCCAGATGGAAAGGGCCTGCTGGAGGTTGGGGGTCGGATGCCCCCGCGGGGTATTATTATTATTATTATATTATGTTATTCAATCAAATACAAACACTGAAAACATTGAAAAAATAATCAACCCAGCAGGATTTGAACCTCGCATCGATACGCCTAACCGGGGCTCGATCGCTTTACCAATTAAGCTATGGGTTCAGTTACTGAGTTGACGAAATTCTCAATGCCTTCAATCATCTTTTTGCATTTATTTTTACATCGACTTTATAGCAGCCGTAAGCGACATCTAGGTGCTAACTACTAGAGTTAGATACCCTTCCCGCCGACCCTTTTACAAGTGTCACAACGGAAATAATAGATGGCGCTGCTATCAACTCATAATTATTTTACATGTTTTTTTTAAAGTGGGGCATTCCACTCATACAATAGTATGTTATTCAATCAAATACAAACACTGAAAACATTGAAAAAATAATCAACCCAGCAGGATTTGAACCTCGCATCGATACGCCTAACCGGGGCTCGATCGCTTTACCAATTAAGCTATGGGTTCAGTTACTGAGTTGACGAAATTCTCAATGTTATTCAATCAAATACAAAATTGTATTTGATTGAATAACATACTATTGTATGAGTGGAATGCCCCACTTTAAAAAAAACATGTAAAATAATTATGAGTTGATAGCAGCGCCATCTATTATTTCCGTTGTGACACTTGTAAAAGGGTCGGCGGGAAGGGTATCTAACTCTAGTAGTTAGCACCTAGATGTCGCTTACGGCTGCTATAAAGTCGATGTAAAAATAAATGCAAAAAGATGATTGAAGGCATTGAGAATTTCGTCAACTCAGTAACTGAACCCATAGCTTAATTGGTAAAGCGATCGAGCCCCGGTTAGGCGTATCGATGCGAGGTTCAAATCCTGCTGGGTTGATTATTTTTTCAATGTTTTCAGTGTTTGTATTTGATTGAATAACATACAATTGTATGAGTGGAATGCCCCACTTTAAAAAAAACGTAAAATAATTATGAGTTGATAGCAGCGCCATCTATTATTTCCGTTGTGACACTTGTAAAAGGGTCGGCGGGAAGGGTATCTAACTCTAGTAGTTAGCACCTAGATGTCGCTTACGGCTGCTATAAAGTCGATGTAAAAATAAATGCAAAAAGATGATTGAAGGCATTGAGAATTTCGTCAACTCAGTAACTGAACCCATAGCTTAATTGGTAAAGCGATCGAGCCCCGGTTAGGCGTATCGATGCGAGGTTCAAATCCTGCTGGGTTGATTATTTTTTCAATGTTTTCAGTGTTTGTATTTGATTGAATAACATACTATTGTATGAGTGGAATGCCCCACTTTAAAAAAAAACATGTAAAATAATTATTATTATATTGTTTAATACACTAGCAGGTGATGCACTAAGTGCACTAAGCTGATGCGTGTATATCACTTCACTTGTTTATAAGCATACCTATAGTTCAATTGACCCGGATCATTTTCGAAAATGGGAGTGGAGAACCCAAAAAATCTACAAGAACCGCGGATCAACAGAGGAAATGCTTTGTTATACATAGACTAGCTTTCCGCCCCGCGACTTCGTCTGCGTATGATAGCACCTTCGCACCCCTATTTAACCCCCTCAGGGGTAGAATTTTCCATAACGCTGAAAGGACTTTTAATGTATTTTAATAAGTTATCTTCCCACAAAGTTAAAAGACTCTAGCTCAAAAAAATAAATTTCTAAATTTCAAACTTTGAACCCCTTTTAAGCCCCTCAGGGGTGAAATTATCTAAAACGCTTAAAGTACTTTTATTATATTTGAATAAGTAATCTTCCTACAAAGTTAATTGTTTATAGCTCAAAAAAATAAACTTCCCCGATACAAACTTTGCACTCCTTTTTAACCCTCTCAGGGGTCAAATTATCCTAAACGCTGAAAGTAATTTTTGTGTATTCTAATAAGTAATATTCCTACAAAGTTGTAAGTCTCTAGCTCAAAGATAGAAGTTTTCCGCATACAAACTTTGCACCCCTATTTAACCCCTGTCAGGGGCGGAATTATCCAAAACGCTGAAATTACTTTTATATTTTTGTAAATATCAACGAACGTACGAAGTTTCAAGTCTCTAACTTAAAATTTAAAATCCTACACATACAAACTTTTAGCCACTTTTTTACCCCCTTATGGGTTGAATTTTTCAAAATCGCTTCTTATTATTTGTACACGTTATAAATGTAACCCGACCTGCAAATTACAACTATATATTTTCAGTTGTTACGGCCTCGCTTTAATACAAAGTTTTCAACCCCGATCAACTCTTCTCGGGTGGAATTTTGAAAAACGCTGAAATTAGTTTTTTTGTTTTTAAGTTAGTAGTCTGCAAACGAAATTTCAAGTCTGTCACAAAAAAAATTGTAATCTCTATACAAACTTTCAACCCCTTTTTTACCCCGTTACAGGTTGAATTTAGAAAAACGCTGAAATTACTTTTACTATTTTTTAATTATCAGTAAGCGTACAAATTTTCAAACCTGTAACCTTAAATTTTAAGCCCCATCCATACAAACTTTCAACCCCCTTTTTACCCTCTTAGGGGATGAATTTTTAAAAATCGCTTCTTACTTGTACACATTACAAATTTAACCAGACCTGAAATTTTCAACTTTCTAGCTTCAGTAGTTTCGGCTCTGCGTGGATCAGTCAGTCAGGACAAAGGCATTTATATATATAGATTATGAAGTCACGGTTATAATAACATTAAGAAAATCTATTTAAAAAAAGTCATTCATTCATTCACATTGCTACAGCAGTCATTCGTTTCATTCACACATTCATTCATTCACTTTATTTCATGTCGCGAATTTTTGTGCAATGTATGTATTATAAAGTTACGTTTCAATAATAAACCAACCATGATACAATATTTTTTGTAATTTATTGTTTAACGGTGGGTTTAAGGCGTATGCTTGGTTTGTGAATGGGAATAACAGCTCTGGCCACGGTAACCTTTACACTAACGGTGTAGAACCATGCAATGCTGGTTCACCTATTTCATGTTTTAACTACATTTCTAAATTCTTTCATTTCGAGTCAATACTCCAACTAGAAATACAGACATGGTTCTTGACAAATTACAGAGTTTGAAACGATGATCATTTTTAACTGGAGAACAAATCAAATTACCTATTTATAATAAATATTTTGATGTGTTCATTTTAAGTAGATACTACTGCCTATATAAATTAGGGAATTTAGGAATTGCAGTCTCTAATCTAAAGCATAAACTTAAATATATATCATATACAAATGAAAAAGTGATCAAGGCTGGAATCGAACCAGCGTCTTCTGCATTCGCAGCAGCACTTCCTGTCATGGGTTGGGCACCGAGCTACAATATAAAATTTTACAAAAGTCAACTCCTAAGGGAGGTAAAAAGAAGTTCAACATTTGTATACAGAAAAAAGTAATTATTAAAGCGAGGGCCTTGTAACTTTGTAATTACTTTATCCTTTGTTTGAATACAACAAAAACTAGGTATAGAAATGTCCAAAAATTAGAGTAAAATATTTGTCACCGATGGCCGTAGGGGCGGAAAGGTTCTCGAGTGGCGACCACGAACTGGAAGGCGCAGTGTGGGTAGACCCCCCGCAAGGTGGACTGATGACCTGGTGAAGGTCGCGGGACTCCGCTGGATGCGGGTGGCGCAGGACCGGTCATTGTGGCACTCTTTGGGGGAGGCCTATGTCCAGCAGTGGACGTCTTTCGGCTGATATGATGATGAAGATGATGATGATGATTTGTCATTGCCAGAAATGTAATGAAATTATTCTATAGGCCACCAGACACCTAATAATACTGTCAGTAATAATGAAATTATGTCTATACTCATCCTTCTCATAGTTCATATAGAAAGAAAAGAACGGGTGTAATCCAAATAAAAGAACAATTCATGCAATTATTACCACCTAATTTATACTATCTCGTAAACAGATTGAAAATATATGTGCACAAAATAAGAAAATTTACATTTTCATCAAACGCTTGCGATACGAGCTTGAGGTAAACGGTTGATTATACGGTTTTTTCAGGTCGTCCGTCTATTTGTCTCTATCGCTCGAGTTGGTAAGAGTGATAGAGACACAGATATACCGTCGACGTTATAAATGAGCTAAGAATTTGCAATCCTTTCTTGCCAATCTTCTTTCATTGTCTTCAATTGCTTTCTTAATGTGAACATTTTTCATTGGATCCGAATTGCTCAGTAACTTAGTATACTTACCTTTTAAACTACCGTAAAATGTTACTTTCTCCTATGATATAATAATGACAGATGGGTTATGCACGCTTCAAAAGTGAAGCACTTAAAATTAGTGAATTCAAACAATTATCGCTAGTCGCGCATCGGCAAGCGAGAGATGAGGACGTGCCAATGAGGTCCCGTAACCCGCGTGAGAAAGAGACAAACTGTCATTTTCTAACAATGAGAGTCACAAAGATGTAATGATTGTCAAAATAGATAAACATAACAGAACCGTAGCTAGGTTATGAACTAACTCTGGACGCATTTTTCGTGCTCATTTTGTTAGAGTATAACCCATCCATAGTAAATATCATTGACTTTCTCTCAAAATTAGCTCCATTACTAAAAACTATTAAACTGTTTTCAGAAATAATTAATAGAGCTAGAACGTTTTGCAAACCCTTTCAGGATACTAATGCAAAAATGTTAGAGTAAAGCACTCAACAATTCAATAAGGAGCAAGTAAAGTAGCGAATTTAAATGCAATAATTTAAACAATGTTATTAAAGTTCAAACCTACAAAGGGAAAAGCATGTTTTGATTGTAGTGTGCTTGAATGAATGCTTTCGTGGTATTCAGCCCACACAGTAAGTTTTTATAGTTATGACGTCTCGACACGGCCAGTGCCCTTAAATGGAGTATGTTCACAAAATACGCTACGTACGTACAATCAAGGTCTAAGATATTGATGCTAAATGCCAATATACAGTCAGCAGAAGTATTTGAGCGGACGAGTTGTTCAAAAAGATATTAACATGCGCGTTTATATGCCCGGCGGACAGATCCGTCAATATATGGTGCTAGCTACAGACAGATCCGGTGGACAGATCTGTGCTGTGATATACATCCAATGCTATGTTTTTATTTGCCGTAGTTACTGGCAGCTATCTTTTTAATAATAAATGTCGTGACAAGATCACTTTGATCACCCGGCCTCGTTAGCTACTTTTACTGCTTACTGCTGAGCTTATTTTGATCTAAATAATATACAGCATGTAATAAAAATAGTGGTGATCCGTTTAAGGGTATAATTGGTCTCGTGTTGTGATTAAGAAAAAGTAGGAGCAAAATGTTTTGAAGACGAAATAGTAGTTTTCGATACAAGTGCGAGAAGTATGTCATTTTGCACGAGTATCGAGGTTACTTGACTCGGTCAAGACTCGGGACGAGTGAAAATGACACTTCCGCACGTGTGTCCAACAACGTTTTTTAATACAATTGCGAAAAACCTACAATGAAATAAAATTACATTTATATTCTGTCAGTGTACGAAAGACAGCATCATTCAATCGCGCGTTATTCAAGTAATACTATTGGGTCTCGCATAATACTCCTTTATGGCCAATCGCGCGTAGTTCAGGTGGGTCATATAAGCGGGTCTCGCATAATACTCATTTATTTAAAATTCTGATTTGCAAATCGTGCGTAAAATCGAACTTTACGCACGATTTGCAGATCAGATTACTTTTTAGCACTAGTGCATAAAATCAAACTTTACGCACGATTTGCAGCTACATAAAGTAAACTTTTTGAGCAATTGTATTTAAAAAAAAATTTGTTCGTATGGGTCACCTCGTCTTAGCCGGCCGACTCTCCATACAAAACCAATTTTTTTTTGCGTGACAAAATGTATTTCCTACTTATCGATAATAATAATACGATACCAAGGCCCTTAAACGAATCACCATCATTTTTGTTACACCCTGTATGCAGTATGTATTGTAAAAAATCTTTACCTAAAAAGGAATATAAATTAAGGAAATAATACAAACCGGTTTCAGACTAAATTTAGAAAAACCTACGTTAAAATGTCAAATGTCCCATTCGACTTAATCGAATTTAATTCACAGCTCGTGCAAGGTTACATTACGTACACCCACGGCGGCCACGGCCATAAATATGTATGCACACTTTTTTACATTATTCCAATGCCGGCAATAAAATGGGTTTATGATCATTACAGCGCCACAATTCCAAACAAGCCTTAATGGCCTTAATGGCTTGTTTGGAATTGTGGCTACAACCACACATGACTTACATGAGCAAGCTGTTAAAGCTTGCTTTAAAACAGCATGCTCTGCAGCTATTCACACATGCTAGCAAAAAGCGTGCTAGTTTTAAGTAATAAGCATGCTCCAAGCAAACAATTTGCTGTTCAGACGTGCTTGAAGCCCGCCCTCTTTCACCCGCACCTCGGATATAGATAGGCATTTCTTCTCTCCGTTAATAGTAGTGCGAAAGTAGATGATGAAGAAAATCCAGTGAGTGCTGCGAGGTCCAGATGGGACAGTGCAGCTGCCAAGTTTGTTACACTTTTAGCACCACCCAGGGATCACATCACGTGTAGGGTTGTTCTAAGGTGTTTCTTACGGACGCAGAGTAACATTGATCTCCTACTTGATTACTAGCAATGTCAATATACACATGTTACTAAGTAGCATTTGCTCATTACTGACATGCTTTCATGCTAGTGATTAGCATGTGTGATTGTAGCTTTGACCAATAATTGACTTTTAAATTTGATTTATGATCTAAGCTAATTGCGCCATAAAAAGTTTAATTGTAAGACTGGGTCCTATATTATCAAGGTCATATGATTTTTATTGCTGATGTGAGTTAATCCAAAATTAGCAATTAATGTGATTTAGGACATATTTAAATATATAAAATAGTCGGAGTCGCGTTATCTACAGAGAGACTAACATACAACGCACAACATACCACTGAACATTGAAGACATATATAACTTTAAAAAATTTGGAAAGGAACATTTTGAACATATAATTTTCGATTTCCACTAAGAAAGGACATTTTTGCATATTCAATTTCTAACGGGGTGGAATGAAACAAACGGTTTATTAGTATTGCATGACTTTCACACTGTCTGTACTTCTGTAGTATCAGTTCAGTAAGTACATAGAACTGAAGGTAACCTTAGTTAGTATAGGTAAACATCTAGCACAAAGAAAATAAAGAATAAAAGTACTTACGTACTACTTACAAGTTAGATCGTTAAGGTCTTGAAGTCACAAACTAAATTATTAAAGTAACCTATGCCCAGATTTTCTTGCGCTCTTTTTGGAGGTACCTAATTTAAGTAGATACCTAACTCAATTATATTAAGCCTTAGTGTACTTTTGCTGAAACTTATTATAAAGATTTATTAACATTGGAAGCTAGACAATGTTGCTATAATTTCACAAAGTGATAGAATGGTTTAATTACTCATTGCCTTCCAACCATATTTACTATGGATGGGTTATATACTCTAACAACATGAGCAGAAAAAATACTTCCAGAGTTATTCCATAACCTATCAACTATTTTGTTATGTTTATCTATTTTGGCAATCATTACATCTTTTTCACTCTCATTGTTAGAAAATTACGGTTTCTCTTTCTCACGTGGGTAACGGGAGCTCATTCTCACGTCCGCATCTAACGCTGGCCGGTGCGCGACTAGCGACAATTGTTTGAATTCACTAATTTTAAGTGCTTCACTTTTGGAGCGTCCATAACCCATCTGTCATTATTATATATCATAGTAGTCATACACACTTAAATATAAAAAAATACAGAATTAAAAAAAAAAATGGGATATTCAAGTAGTTTAAATGTGTAGGCAGTGAACCGACAGTTAAAGAATGATGCACGCTGTTCCGTTCCGCGTCCTACACGCTACTTCCGAGACGCCATTTTGTATAGGAGGCGTCACGTGATCCTCGGAGGTGATGTGAGGACCTGAGGACGCGGAGCCGAACAGCGTGGATCATCCTTAAACCGTTCAATATAGAATCTTAAAAATTTGAAAGAATAGGTATATTATATTCTTTAAGTTAGGTACGAGTAAATACAGTGTCTAAGAAAGTATAAAATTTTCAAAATTATAATAGCTTGAAAACGCCCTTGTAGAAATTGGGCTACACCAGTAGCCCACATCAGAGAAGCGGTTTGTTCAAGCCTAATTTGAAACGTCAGCGCGCCATGAAACGGCGAGTGCGGTTTCTGGTACGGCATAATTGAATATAACTATTAAGGCCTTTATGGTAGAGCCGTAATGATGACTTTACTTCCTAGATGGAGCAAATAATAAACTGAAATCGATGACATTTACTTCAGAAATACCTGCGACGCATTCTGGGGACTGGCCACGAACTATCTCGAACGTAAGGCTGTAGGAGATGTGAAATGTATGGAAATTATCACTAAATTATACATAAATAAAACTTACATTCCTTTTAGGACAAAATAATGCATTTATCTGACACACGTCATTGGTGAACCGTCGACAAGTCAAAGTATCCATATCAGAGGATACATACCAAGATGACTGACCAGAGGCCAGGAAATAAGGCAAGGCAATCCTCGAAAGAAAATGGCACTGTGCTTGTCCAAACCAAGTTTTCGCGGGCAGTAGACGGCCAGGACGTCCCTGCACTACATACGTGGAGACGATTAGTTGAGAAGGAGGCTGGTCTCGGCTGGAAAGAGCTGAAAGTAGCCGCTCAAGGTCGTGATAAGTGACATCACAATCATCATACTTCAGAAACAGTACGAATAAGGCAAACCATCACCCCCAACTCTACAAGCTCTATCAGTGCGCGCACGTCGCGCTGCGTGCCGCGCCAATCACTGGCCGGCAGTCGGTAGCACGCCTCGCAACGGCAAGTCCTGGACCCATTCAAGAAGCACTATTAGTGCTTGAAGTTGGAGACTAGGGTCTCCGAAACAGGTCGCGCGAAGTGCTTTCGTAATTATTACTCTGATGTGATAGAGGGCATAACTTGAAAAATGATGATTGTCTCGCTACTTTTGCGATGTCATTCCAGTTCAGTTGTGTACCAATATTATTAAAAATATTGAACTCTATAGTAAAAGTGGACTGTTTAAGTATAAAATGGTTAAGTTTAGTTTGCAATTAAATGGGTATTGTAGATATTTAGAATACTTACCATAATAAAACGGAGACGACTCGCGGTAAAAAACGCGCGGCATTAGCGAAGAGTATATCTTTTGATTCAACTCACTCACTCTTCAACTCACTGAAGATTTAACTCGCTCAGTAACTCATCTCTCTCAGTGTTTACAGTGTTACTTGCTCGCTCTTTTCCACTCATGATTCGAATGAACCGATCGAGTCAAACGAGTGAGATGAATATGCGAACGGATCCACTTAGCGAAATGAGCGAAATGAGTGATACATATCTGCGCGAGCGAAATATATGAATCAATCTTTTCAATTCAGTAAAGCGTTTTGCGCATCTCTAGCGAAGAGTGACTGTGTGTAGTAAGTGCGAATTATCATGTATGCTACATCTAAAGAGGTAATCTACGGCTCGCAAAGACGTCCAACGCGTTAACTTGATTGATGGCAGCTGCTTAACAATTTGGTCACCACAAATGGGCCTGTTTTCACGAGCTTTTATTTTACATTACGTGTCACTTTGGTAATCAAATTTTACGACATGATTTTGACCTATTCGACCGAGCGAAAAGGTCTTAGGGTCATATAGGACACTTTACACTTAGGTTAGTGAATTTAATGCTTATTGTCAAATAAAATGATTGTCTAGGTTTGTCGCAATAATATTGTAACTGTTTCTTTGAACTACGTGACACGTGCATCTGTGCTTGCCGTTAATGTTACAGAATCAAATGACGACATTCTATACATTACTTACATTAGTAGTTGTACTATAAGGTCGGGTTGCATCAACAAAAATAGGTTTTGATTATTGTTTCAAACAATAAAATTTAATGACACAATCTACTTCTGTTTACACATTAAGTAACTATATCTATTAATTTAATTTACATAACATGTATATCTTTTTTTTTACATTCACAATAGATTAAATAGGTAGAAACTTAAATAAACTATGTAAATAACCTAAAATTAACTTACTTAAAAATACTAAAAACTAAAAATCTATCTCTAAAATGGGCCCCTGTGGCATCGTGCCGAGGACGCTGGCAGCATTTCCTCGCTGAATTGCAATACTTATGCGTTGAGCGAGGAAGCCAAAAGCCATAAATCCTATCATACAAAATTTAAAATCAAAATTCAACGTGTGGTATCTGGACGACGGCACCCTAGGAGGTAACTTGGACACTGTTCTTTTGGACCTTTCTACTCTTAAAACAAAATTTGAATCCATTGGCTTAGATCTAAATTATAACAAGTGTGAACTGTACATCCACGATAGTTCCTTAAACGAGTCTAGCATTATCGATCAATTTAACACTTTAACTCCCAATATTAAAATTGTCACCAATGATAACCTTAGCCTCCTGGGAACTCCTCTATCCAATACTTTATTTCCTACTTACATAAACAGTGCCATTACGAAATTTCAAAATTGTGCCGATCGTCTGTTAGAAATCAGTCCCCATTCGGCCCTCTTTATTATCAAATTCTGCCTTTTCGTGCCAAAATTAACATCAAAATTTACTACTACCTCTCGATTCTTTAATTCAAACAAACTTGGAGCACGTTCTAAATTTAAAGCTCACTGAAAATTCCTGGCTCCAAGCATCCCTTCCCGTCCGGTATGGCGGTATCGGATTACGCAAAATTTCAAGTGTTGCACTGCCGGCTTTTCTTTCATCGGTTCACAGCTCTGCTGATCTCATAGGAAAAATATTAAGGGGTTCACCTTCAAACTATGAGATCTCAGGCTTGGACGATGCCAGAAAAGCTTGGCTTTCCGCCTGCCCGGGGCAAAATCTCCCCTATAATCCAAAATCCCAAAGGAGCTGGGACGATGCCCTATCTAAATTAACATACACCACTCTTTTAAACCAGAGCACTGGAGCTGAACGCGCTCGCCTGACCGCCGTCGGATGTAGAGAGGCTGGCCACTGGCTGAGTGCCTATCCCTCGCCTAACACAGGGACATACCTTGCCCCTGAAACCCTCCGGCTGGCGGTTGGCCTGCGCTTGGGGACACAAGTATGCGCACCGCACAGATGCCCCTGTGGTAAGGACGTCGACCAGCTAGGGCACCACGGACTCTCCTGTCAGCGGAGCGCGGGCCGCCTCTCTCGTCACGCTGCGCTAAACGACATTATCCGCCGGTCTCTCGATACTCGAGCCGGCCGGTATAGCTAGAGACGATGGCAAGAGGCCTGACGGGATGTCACTGATTCCGTGGAGTTTGGGACGGGTGCTAGTGTGGGACGCGACTTGCGTGGACACGCTGGCACCGTCTCACCTCCACGGTACCATGAATAAAGCTGGCGCGGCGGCGGAGGTGGCCGAGGCTCTTAAAAGGCGAAAATACGGGGGCCTCGACGCCAATTACAACTTTGTTGCATTTGGCGTCGAGACTCTTGGTCCGTGGGGTCCCGGAGCTCAAAAGCTTTACCGCCAGGTAGCTAAACGGCTGGTCGATGTCACAGGGGACAAACGAGCTGGCAGCTTCCTCGCTCAACGCATAAGTATTGCAATTCAGCGAGGAAATGCTGCCAGCGTCCTCGGCACGATGCCACAGGGGCCCATTTTAGAGATAGATTTTTAGTTTTTAGTATTTTTAAGTAACTTGTGTTTTTATATTTGAGACGTCTGCTAAATATAATCTCAATTTTAACACGTTCACGGACAGTACGTCGAGGGACGTTAATTGAAGTACATACCTCGCGATATGGCACCGCGTCATTAGCCGATCATTTTTAACCGACTTCAATTTCATAGAAGGAGGAGGTTCTGTATTCGGTTTGGGCTTTTTTTTATGTATGTTCACCGATTACTCCGAGACGCGTGGTCCGATTTGAATAATTCTTTTTTTGTTTGATAGGGTCTACTTCCAAGGTGGTCCCATATTAATCTGGTGCTGTTCTGATGATGGGATCTATGAGGAATTGAGGGAACTCCTCAATTTTTAAAGGCATACGTATGATGATTTGGGTGTTTTCTTAAGCAACTCGAGGATTTTCTCTCGAAAACCACCAATTTGATGAAGTGGACCTCTTGATGATGGTTGTTTTGATGATAATGATGATGATTTTTTTTATGTAGGATGTTGAGCGATTACTCCGAGACCCGTGATCCAATTTGAGGAATTCTTCTTTTGTTTGAAAGTAACTACCTTTAAGATGGTTCCACATTAATCTGGTGCTGTTCTGATGATGGGATCCATGAGGAATTGAGGGAACTCCTCAATTTTTAAAGGCACATGTATGGTGATTTAGGTGTTTTCTTAAGCAACGCGAGGATTTTCTCTCGAAATCCACCAATTTGATGAAGTGATGATGATGGTTGTTTTGATGATAATGATCATGATTTTTTAAAATGTAGGATGTTCAGCGATTACTCTGAGACCCATATGGTCCGATTTCAGGAGAATTCCGGAAATCGGACAAAAAAAAGTTTTTTTTTGTTTGAAAGGAACTACCTTAGAGATAGTTCCACATTAATCTGGTGCTGTTCTGATGATGGGATCCATGAGGAATTGAGGGGACTCCTCAATTTTTAATGGCACATATATGGTGATTTGGTTGTTTTTTAAGTAACTCAAGCATTTCCTCTCCAAAACCACTAATTTGATGGAGTGGACCTAATGATGAAGACCACATATGATATGTGGAACTTTCCTTACATTGAGTACGTGTCATGAACTTTTTCTTATATATCTGCACCGATTATTGCCAGATCCTTTGTCCGATTATGATAATTTAATAACCACTAAAAATGGAAAAATAAAAACTTTTTACAAAAAAAAGATAAACCGACTTCAAAAAGGATAAAATAAACTATTATATTATTTATATGCGTTACAAACTGATATGTTTGAAGTCGGTGCCAAGCCAAAAAGTTACAATACCGGCAAATCAGCTTCAAGTCTGAAAATCACATAACATTTCGATTCCTACTTATATTGCAAAGGTGAATGTGAATCTTCTGTTACATTTTTACGTCTAAACTACTAATCCAATTTTGATGAAAAGAGGTACCCATGTATATATACTCTGATACACGTCTACTTTGTCAATAATCAGAATAACGCGGCAAATTAAAAAAAATATATAAACACGTATTCCTTCCATAGAAAATTTAAATATCGCGCCTTTTTCTACTGAAAAGGTGGGCCCCACACACCCAGTGTGTCTGAGTATAGAAAAATCAATCTTGCCATTGAATTCCTTTACACTTCAATATTAAACCTTAGATGAAGTAGGATTAATAATTCAAACCGAAGCACGGGCTCCGTTCGAGATATGGTTAGTCCGAAAACTAGTAAAAAAGTTTATTAACAAACATCAGAAGACGCGTGATTATACTTTATCTCTGTACTTGAATGAAAACCTACGTGCAGTCAATACCGTATTAGAATAGTTCTATAGTATGAAGAACAATTCACTGAACACATACGCCTCGTTCGTATTAACTGTTTTGTAATTTTCAGACTTGAAGCTGATTTGCCGGTATTGTAACTTTTTGGCTTGGCACCGACTTCAAACATATCAGTTTGTAACGCATATAAATAATATAATAGTTTATTTTATCCTTTTTGAAGTCGGTTTATCTTTTTTTTGTAAAAAGTTTTTTTACTTTGACTAAACCGCCATCCCGTCCATACACGCTGAGTTTTCATTCAATTACAAGTCAATCTAGTAGCGTTCAAGGCACAATTCAAGGTGCCGTATTCTAATTTTAAAATACATAAACAATACATCAAAAACACAATCTATCTCAAACATAAGTTCAACACACAAATAATCAACCAATATTGAAGTTGTATTGGAGTTGCATCGGAATAATTTTCAAGAAATTTCTGACATTTCTGATTCAGACGTTTAGGCGATAGTTGTATTGCGCAGTTAATGCATCTTGGAGTTGTATTGAAGTTGGATCGTGTTCTGTTATAATGTGTTTTAAAGTTAGAATAGAGCGCAAGGCTCACAGCAAAATCTTCAGGCAACTTAGGCACGGTCAACCAATTTGATTCCTAGGCCACTGTAGAACCTTGTCGTAATGACAGTTGCCCGTGGATACGTATAAATGTAACCTATTCGCTACCAAACTAGCTATTGTGACAAGGTTCTAGAGTGGCCCAGGAATCAAATTGGTTGACTGTACATTATAAGTATTTAATAGGTAAACATAAGCGCCTAAAACTGTCATGCCTCATAACCGTAACACAAAAACCCGGTCACGCGACCGTCGACTATATTTGTACAACTCGTAAATTCCTGTAATTGCTAAATTGAACATAAAAAGGAATTACAAGTAATGTGACAATCCTGTGCCACGATACTGTGACATGGCGCTGTAGTTGTGCGTGTAAAAGTATACAGGGTAAAAAAAATCACCAAAACACATTATTGATTCTGAATAAACTTACTAGGTAAACAATTACAGTACCTATCTATTTAGAAACAAACTTATTTTCTCTTTTTTTAGCCTTATACTAGAAACTAGGAATATTTTCTTATTCGTACTTATTCAATATTTCCATAGGATCTACGAAGGCACACCGTAGTCTACTTTTCCTTATAGGGGATCATTATTTTAGATATCCTCTTGATTTGTCTCTTAAATATCTCTGTAATATTTGCATATAATCTACTATGCGATACCTTAAACTTATAGCTATACAAACTTTCAACCACTTTTTTACCCTGTTAGAGGTTGAATTTTTAAAAACGCTGAAATTACTTTGATTGTTTTTTAATATTCGTAAACGTACAAAGTTTCAAATCTCTAACTCAAAATTGTAAACCCCATCCATACCAACTTTCAACCCCCTTTTTACCCCCTTAGGGGATGAATTTAGAAAAACCCCTTCTTAGTGGATCTTCGTTATAAAAACAACCTATTGTGAAAAATTCAGCTCTCTAGGTCCAACGGTTCGGGCTGGGCGTTGATTTAAGTGAGTCAGTCAGTCAGTCAGTCAGGACTTTTACGTTTATATATATAGATTCAGATATATCTAGGTAGGTACTAACCTAAACTACGTACATAATAAAATGTAATTTATCAATGTTATTTATCTTCAATGCTTCTTTAGGTCGGTTCACTTGATACCTACTACCTACAGCAGCAGAAATAGCCAGGTAGCTAATAATTTGAAGTGTTCAATTTGACAGTGGAACGTTTTAAAAATTAAGATAATAAGCGCGTTGTGGTTGTTTGGAACGCCATCCGTTCTATTCCTATTAACTAAGTAAATCACTATAAATTCCACTTGCGTATTTAGTAGTTTAATTTTTAAGGGTTCCCCATAAGTTATAGTATAAACATAAACTACAGCTAGTAAGTGATCAAGCTCACCTGCCGACCGCGGCCCGCCCCCTCCAGGCATCGCCGATCACTCGGAAATTAGGCGCAAATCAATAATTTCCCTCCCGTACTGTCCGAACACTAATGGACTTGATGGAGTCCGTATGTACTATATAACTGACCATGAGCTTTATTGCAACGGGACAAGGTTGAAATTTAAACAGTTGAGTGTGTTAGTACGTTCATTACTGGCTTAATAGAGTTGGGACATGCTATTTTGGAACTAATTTGGTGTTTTGAGATTACAATGTTTGGCCCAATGTAATGACTTGCGTATTGTTTTTATTTGCATGCCTTAAAAATTCACACGCAATAAATTAAATATACTGAGGTGCTTCACAGTTATTGAACTCATAGAAAATGTCATATCATAAGTAATCTTATAAGCACTTGTAAAACAAATAACATAGATTGTAAGGTAGGTAAGAGTAAAAGTTAAAAGGCGCCACATTTTTGTAGAATATTGGAGCCATTATTTCCGAAAACACTAGTTTTATAAATTATAATCGCCATCTTGTTTGAAAGATACCCTTACTTTGTTTGGATTTAATCACTCCACTCCACAGCTGTACCTAGAACTAAACGAATTTGATTCTAACAAATATCCTCGAAATGGATTGAATACTTTTGTTCGACGATGTCAGATTTCCTAGACGTCTAGACGCATTACTTACCTTTTATCCTTTCCAGAAGTAGATAAAAACGAATACAATTTCAGGCCATGACAGGCATTAAATTAAAAATACGAATTATATGCTGAAAAGCCATTATAACAAAGTATCCTTATAACCGAGGCTTGCTAATTAAAATTGAACGTATCGCGTTTAAATGCCTCTATGTTGCAATAAATCATATACTAACTGTAACATATTTGACTCACTAAAAATAGCCCTTATTTCATTGTACTTAAGGTTCAAAAATGGACAGTGTGGACAAAACTATGGTGTGGCGCAATTTAAAATGATTAACCACGGCACAGCCAATTCAGTTAAAAACTACTCGGCACGGAATTTCTTGGTGCCATTACATTAACGAATGACTTATCAAAAAGGTAAGGCGTTCTCCTTGTGTTATGCCATATATTCTCTACATCTACAGAAGTATAAAAAATATAAGAGGCGTGTATTTTATAACCGCAATACCTCATGGCCATATTTTTACCAATATTTGTGGTTGTATCTGTTTTATGCTTAGGGCCGTATATATGCGGTATTGTTTAGGGTGTATTCATTTAAATTCATAATATTATTTGCAGTGGCCGCAGTCAGACTTGTGACCATAAACGTATTGTCAGTTTGAAATGTCAGGAAAAATATGTAGTGGGTAAGTGTATCAAGTACCTACCGTAATAAAAAACGGATGTAGCTAAGGGTGATATTTACAAAATGTATTTCATATTACAAACTGAGTAAATAATAAAATCAAGTTAATTTGTCTGATTCGTCAAATTTACTTTGTACGGAAAACCTGATTTTTATAAATACTTAGCCACTTGAGTGCCCGCGAATCAAAAAAAGGTGCTGTGAAGTGCCCAAGATTTACCGCGCGCCAGCGGCACCGTGTCATGTTTTGTTAATAAATCGATTGCTTGGCTTTCACTGAACTTTTTGTAATGATTCTTTTTACGTTTTAAAGCTAATGAAACGGATAAATTGTTTATATGAATAATTAAATAGGTCATAGTAGTAAAAATTATTTTAAAAAAATCACAAAGTTGACATACAGTTTCGAATGGGGACTTTTGGCAGAAATATATTTATAAAAAAAAATCTAAATCGATAACATATGTATTTTTTATGTTTATTTGAAACTTCAATAGTTTACGCTTCGATTGATACCAAATAAAGTATATGATCGCGGGGAAATATTTTGCATAAAACTTGAATCATTTGCAATTTCTAAAATGTCAGTTTCGCAATTGACCGCCAAACCGCGTGGTTTGTTTATGATTTTTTTACGAATAATTTACGCAAATTAGGACAAAAATATTGTCATACGCAGATAAAGATACTATTAATCTTTAAATAACATGTACCAGTTTTGTCAAACTCGCAGCAATTTCTGTCACAAATTATCAATAACAAAAAATAGGCCTATATACCTACCGTGACGAGTGCCTTTTTTGACGTCCGATTACCGACAATTCCCACCACTTCAAACCACATATACACTTAACATAAATACACTCACATGTCACACTTTACAAATAAATACATATCAGGACGATTACCAACTCAATATGTACTATTTTTTTTCATTACAAAAGTAAACAAACCCACGTGCAGAGTGTCAAAAGTCATACTAGATGTCACCGGGCGGGCCTCGCGCGGCCATCATTCAAGATGGCGGCGGTATAAGGACGGGATACACAAGCAACGAAATCACATCTTCAACATTGAAATTATATATTATTTACATTTTATTGTATCAATCTTTATATATAAAACAAAGTCGTGTCGGTTACACTATTACAACTCAAGAACGGCTGGACCGATTTTAATGATGATTAATTTGTTGGATTTATCTTCGCCTCGAAAGCAGAATAGCTATTAAAATATTGGAGAAATTAAAAAAAAATTGTTGATGGTACGAAGTTCGCCGGGTCAGCTAGTTATGAATAATTATAACTTAAGTATAAAATGCTAATACGAAATTAAATATTATGCGCAGCGGCTCACTCACGCAGAACCGCAGACTTGATATTCCTGAATTAATAAATTATATTTTAATAACAGTGGTTGTCGTGATCTATCACTAACATAGTATGTTAACAAAAACTACACACAAAAGACTAACATAGTATGTTATAGTAGGTACGGGCAGATTTTAGCATATCTACTCGTAAATTACTGAAACCAGAATTAACTGCCCGATTTGAATAATTTTGAACGGAGTTACAATTCACAAGTAAGCTAATGGTTTTTTACGTACCTACAAGATTATGTTGTTCAAAAAAATATTACGTAACATGAAAATTTCCGTTAAAAATAAGCTATGCATATAAAATTTTATTCTTATACATATTATATATTGTACTATCAGCATCACCGTGAATTTGAACCATTTATATTAATAACGAGCTTTTTCCCGCGGCTTCGCCCGCGTACTAAAATTACTATAAAAGGAGGTTCTCAGTTAGACTTGTACGTTTGTATGTACCTTGCTGAACCGATTTATATGCGGTTTTCGGAAAAGTATTTGTTACACTCTGTAGGTCTCGGTATATCATGTTTTGGCGAAGGTGGTTCCCTTATTTTTTTTTCTTAAATAAATGATTGCAATAATTGTTGAATTGTTATACCAGCAACGACTTACTATGTACTACGAAGAGATTATGATTAATGCAGATTTCTACTCTTAAATAGAAGCTTTTCCCCGCAACTTCGTCTGCGTGGAATTAGAAAACAGCCTCCTTTTTACCCGCTTAAGCAATGACTTCAGGGATAATAACTGTTATATATCGTTCCCCAGAATTCAAACTATCTCCATACCAAATCTTCTAAATAGGCTCAGCGGTTATTAATTCCGCATACAAATTTTCAACCCACAGTTTCACCCCCTAAAGCGGTATTTTCGGTATAAAACCTATCCTATATTTCCCGGGACTCAAACTATCTATGTAGCAAGTTTTATCTCCATCGTCTGTTCAGCGGTTAATAATTCGCCATACAAACAAGCAACCCCTTTTCTACCCCTGTAGGGTTGATTTTCGGAATAAAAACTACCCTATATTGTTTCTCGGGACTTAAACTATATCCACAACTTTTATCTAAATCGATTTGCGGTTAAAAATTTCCCATACAAACTTCCAACCACCTTATGGGTTGATATTCGGGATGAAACCTACGCTATGTCATTTCCCGGGATTCAAACTATCTCTTTACCAAGTTTCATCTAAATCGGTCCAGCAGCTTAAGCGCGAAAAGGTAACAGACAGTTAGACAGGCATACTTTCGCATTTATAATATTAAATTCTAATATTAAATCTATGTACCAAGTTTCATCTCAATCGTCTTCTCAGCGGTTAATAATTCGCCATACAAACTATCAACCCCTTTTATACCCCTCTAGGATTGATTTTCGGAATAAAAACGTTTCTATATTGTTTCTCGGGACTCAACCTCCATACCAAATTTTATCTAAATCGGTTCGCGGTTAAAAATTCTCCATACAAACCTCTAACCCCCATTTCACTCCTTAAGGGTTGATTTTCGCGATATAAACAATTTTATGTTCCTTCCCGGGACTCAAACTATCTGTATACCAAGTTTCATCTAAATAGGTTCACCTGTTAAAAAATTGCCATAAAAACTTCCAACCCACTTTTCACCCCCTTAAGGGTTGATTTTCTGGATGAAAGCTACCTAATGTTATTAGATTGCAATTTCGTACAAATACTTTCAAGAATTTTCATGTCCACAATATTAAATTTCAAAATCGATGCAATTTTCGTAATTAACATCCCACAATACCATAAAATCGACACCCATATTGATATTTAGACATTTCAACCCCATCGCACCTCAACATGGCGGATGGTATTTCACGTTCGCTACGTTGGATTTTAAAATCGTTATTGTTTTCGTAATCAACGACCCGATAAACCATAAAAACAATACCCATGTTGATTTTCAGACTTTGTGACCACCTTTCCCTCTTTTAGGGGTTGAATTTTCAAGAAACCTGAAACACGTATTGGACGTAGTTTAGCGAAAAGGATCCATCCTCAAAAATTTGTCATTGAAATGAATGGCTTACGGTATTGACATAAAGAATACATTTTATTGGAAGATTTTTGTGGACTGGATCCTTTTCCCTAAACTACGTCCTATTTACTCATTTATCGTTAGAAATACTCCTGTGTAGTATCAAATAAAATAGTCTAACTAATCTTGTTTCGCCATACAAACTTTGAACCGCCATTTCATCCCCTTAGGGGGTTAATTTTGAAAAATCCTTTCTTAGTGCACCCCTAGACCTTATAAGGAACCTACGTGCAAAATTTGGAATCTCTAGAACCAGCGGTTTGGGCTGTGCGTTGATATGTCAGTCAGTTATTTAAACTCCAGTGGAGTATTTAAACTCCAAAAGCGAGCAATACGGATAATCGCGAGGAAACCTTATGACCATCCGGCCAAAACCCTATTTATAGACCTAAAGATCCTCACATTACCGAGTGTCTACATATTAGAAGCGTGTAAGTATGTTAGGAAAAATTTCAGCTCGTACAAGAGCCGAGGGCAACAGTCTGGCAGGAACACGCGCGGTGGACATCTCCTGCTCGAGCCAGCCCATACTACAGCTAAAGCTAAGAAATCTGTTGGAGTGTTGGGCGTTAAAATATTTAATACTTTGCCGGTCAACATTAGGGATGCCTCTAGTGATGCGGTGTTTACGAGTAACATTAAGAAAATATTGCTTGAGATGGCTTGTTATCGCATTGACGAATTCTTTGACAAAATGTCATTGACGCACACATAATAATAATAATAATTTTATTTCGTTTTATTGACATTTTACCTATGTTTTGTAAAAAATATTTGAAATTATTGACATTGTTAATGTATATTGTTTAATTTTTATTTCCGACATTTTAATTTTATATTGAAAATACTTTTGTATAAATATATACCTACCTTTTCAATGTAAAAATGTAGGATTGTTTACATATTGTACTTAATAATGTATATTAAATTGACGTGTACTATACTTATACCAATAAAATTATGAATATGAATATGAGTTTCTTCTTTTATATACTTAAAGATAGAAGATAAAACATCCTTCGCCGATTATTAAAAAAAACTAAAAATTATCAAAAAATGAGTAATAGCCTCTACAAATGAAAATAAAAACACTCAAAATTGACTAAGCTAAATTAAATCAATCTGCAACCAAAACCCAGTGTGCACCATGCCTTATGACATAAAACGCGGACCCTGTGAGGATCTGTTAAAATGCTTCGAGCAACTACTGTTGCGTACAGTTGTACTTACAGACATCACAAGTTTATTTCACCTAATCCGGTTCAAAACATACATAATTACTCATTTAAAGAGGATTTACGCTTAGGTTAATAGACAAACTAACTTATTCTAATAGCCTAGACAGAAATATGGCGTAATCGAAATGTATTCGATGACGAGCCGGTAGAGTGTCGATGGCGGATAGGCGCTAGTTTCAAATTAATGTGAATTTTGGTTGTCTATAATCACTTATTTGCGTGAAAGTTCCAACTAAATTCCTTTAACTTAGTTGCTTTTCCATCTTTTCGGTAAGGTGTATTAATTAAGTATATATAGTAGTAAAACATAGAAATATAATAGCGATCTTAGATTTGAGAGGGTTGCCCATGGCAACCAAATCAACGTCCTCATGAGTGAGGATACTGATTTGGAAGATGGGAAACTCAGTCAATTTAGGTTTAGTTTAGATCAACATGAAAACTTTGAAAAAAAATGCACGTCTGAAACTCCCATCTCCTTAAAGACCCGTATAAATGATAGGGAAAGGGAGATCCGTAAAGATAAACGGTTAAAGGCTAAACGTAACGACAACCACATGGATAGAGACAGGTCTAGGTCCCCCAGCCCCATTGATCGGTCGTATGACTTGAGCATGGATTCAAACAATTCGTCAAGTAGTTCAGATGATACTTTGATCCCACCTGGCCAAAAATCCTTAGTCCAGACTTTATCAAAATCTCTTCCGTCCCCCCCAGCACACTTGATTGATGATTCCCAAGGAAACAAAACCCCTTCACAAACACCATCATCTACTTTTACCCCAATTGGCCGCCCCAAATACTCTCATAATGACCAAGGTCCATTTTTGGTCCATGTACAAAAATTCGAACCCGCACCAGATACAGGAATCACACTCCACCCAGTAGCTTTCGGGCGCTTCCTACAAAACCGAAAAAGGGAGTTCCCAAATATCGTGGAGGGTTCAGTCAAAAGGATCGGTAGAAACCGAGTTTCTCTGAATTTTCACTCAGCCGAGGATGCTAATTTATTCCTGGAGTCCACTACTCTAACTCATAATAATTATAAGGCATTTGTGCCCTCTTTCAATGTAACAAGACAAGGGTTAGTCCGCGGAGTTCCTAACGACTGGTCGCCGGAAGAGATCCTTGAAAACATCAAGGTCCCAATAAACTCAGGTGACCCTGTCCCTATCAAGATTAGACGCCTTAATTTTAAAAAATCCAAGCCTGACGGTTCCTACTCTTGGCTTCCGTCTGAGACGGTAATTATCACTTTTGATGGACAAACCCTACCGAAGAGAGTTTACTTATGTTTAAACTCTTTACCGGTGGAACAATATCAGTACCCTACTATCCAGTGTTTCCACTGCTGCCGTTTTGGCCATACAAAAGAGAAATGTCGATCCCTTCCTCGGTGCTTCCGATGTGGCGAATCCCATTCAGGTGACTCGTGCAATGAAGATATAGAACCTTATTGCATTAACTGCCCTCGGGGCTTAGGGACAGGTCACATGGCCAACAGTAAGTCTTGCCCCGAATATATTCGCCAAACAAACATTAAAAAGACTATGACGAACGAGAATATATCATACATTGATGCAGCCAATTTACATGCGAAGGTCAGCAACAAATCTTATGCGAATGTAGCAGCGCCTCAAATAATCTCTTACAAAAAAACTATAACCCGACAACCCCGCGTCGCCCCCCGCTTAGAGAAAGGTTACGACCGAAAGGCCCATGAAGCCCTAATTAGAGACCCGGTTGTTGAGTCCAGGCCTGTTTTCTGCACACAAGAAGACCCGACTAATGAAAATATGAAAATTACGGAGGTAATAAAACTGATCTCTTCCTTTATTAAAATACTTTCCCCTACCAGTCCTCTGCCCTCTTTGCTATCCCACGTCGCACCTCTTATTTCAAATTTGTTATCTTCTAATAATGGAGCAGGTAATTCTTCAATGGAACTGTCGCAGCATACATAATAAAAAACAAGAAGTACTGTTCCTTACTAATAAATTCAACCCGGTTATCCTTGCCATATCAGAGATATGGCTCAAACATAACTCCTCTTTTAAAATCCCCAGCTATTGCTCTCTAATGGACTGTCGACAAGATGGTCGAGCTGGATGTGCCCTGTTTATTAGAGACCACATTCCTTACATGCCCATCCCTATATCCCAAAATAGTCCTGAATTCAATGCATGTTGTGCCCGAGTGGAAAATGTAACATTCTTATCCATTTATATTCCCTCTCCCTCTTATAATAACCTTAAATCGCTTAAGGATTTAATAGAATCCCTCCCTCAACCTCTCGTTATACTCGGTGACTTTAATATACACCACGCTTTATGGGGCTGTGATAAGAACGACGCCCTCAGTGAGCAATTTTTATCATTAATTTTGGACAAGTGCAACCTATGTCTACTGAACTCAGGCTCTCCCACTCGACGCCCCCTACCTAACCAAGCAACGAGTGCAGTAGACCTATCTCTTAGCTCTCCGTCTCTTGCATCTCGAATCTCTTGGGAGGTCTTGGACAGTACTTATGGAAGCGATCATTTTCCAGTTTTACTTCGTTTTACTTTTGTTTCTAATAAAAGACCATCTGTAAAAAGGCCGCTTTTATTGTATAATATTAATGGCGCAGATTGGGATAGCTACAAAAAAAATCTAGATCGCGAAACTCCATATTTACCACCGATTTCCTCAAACTCAATAGATATCTGCTCAGATGCCCTTGTTCATGTTATTAAGACGTCAGCCGATAAAGTCTTCCCTCTTAAAAATACTGCTGTAGGGAAGTTGCCATCACCTCCGTGGTGGGATAATGACTGCACTAAAGCCGTCAAGACTAGAAAGAAAGCCGAACGGTCGTATACCGAGAATATGTCGTCCGAGAATTTTGAAATTTTGTCCAAAACTATGACTGACACTAAGACTCTGCTTAATAACAAAAAGGCTGAAGGTTGGAAATCTTTCTGCTCTTCATTAAGTCCTTCCACTCCTGATGTTATTGTTTGGGATAACATCCGAAAATTTAGGAAATCTTATAATTCCCATAATTGCCCTTACCCTATCACTTTAAAATGGGCTGAATCGTTCCTAACTAAAATAGCTCCCCCATATGTCCCGGGTGTATATGATTCCCCTATAAGTCTGTTGAATAATAAGTCATCTGATCCCCTAGATCAATCATTCTCTCTCTTAGAACTCAAAAATGTGCTCGGAGCGGTAAAAGACTCAGCCCCAGGTCATGATGGCATCCCGTACTCCTTTCTAGCTAAAGCTGGCAATTCTTTTCTCAAATATTTCCTTGGCTTAATTAACTGTATATTGTTTTCAGGCCAACCGCCTTCATCCTGGAAATCTCAACTTATTATGCCTATACTTAAACCAGGAAAGGACCCTAATGACCCAACCTCTTATCGCCCTATAGCCCTATCTTCCGTCCTTTCAAAGATCTTAGAACACCTCATCAAAAATAGACTAGAATGGTTCCTTGAAAGTCATGATCTACTAGGAAAATCTCAGTTCGGTTTTAGGAAGGGAAAAAGTACAATTGATAACCTGGCCATTTTTACGTCTGATATCAGGCTTGCCTTTTCAAATAAGGCCTCGGTTGTTGCCGCTTTCTTGGATGTCGAAGCTGCCTATGATAATGTTCAGATTCCAATCCTTAGAGAAAAACTATATAAACTAAGAATCCCAGTAAGGTTAGCCTGCCTCGTGGGTAACCTCCTTTGCGAAAGACAAATCTCCTTCCGGGGTAAAGATCCCGAAATCAAACCTACGAGACTGGTTTGGCGGGGGCTTCCACAGGGTTCTGTTTTAAGTCCTTTACTATTCAATCTTTATACACATGACCTGGAAGACTCTGTGTCTGACTGTCGAGTCCTCCAATATGCTGATGACCTATTAGTTTACTCTTCAAACAAAAATATAACATCTGCATGCGCCTCAGTTAATAATTCCCTCCGATCGCTAAATAACTATCTCTATAAAAATGGTTTGTCCCTTTCTCCATCCAAATGCTGCGCAGTTGTTTTTACCCGTAAAAGAAACGTGCCTGCTTTAGATATATCAATCAATGAAACTAGTATACCTGTTCGCTCCTCTTATAAATTCTTAGGGATTCATCTCGATTCGAAATTAAGCGGGAATCTGCACTTTGATAATTTAGTTAAAAAGTGTGAGCGTGGGCTCAATACACTAAGATGCCTTGCGGGAGTCTGGTGGGGAGGTCACCCTACTTCCCTTAGATTAATTTATAATGCCACAGTACGCAGTATACTGGATTATGGATGTCATTTATTAGTGCCGGGAAACAGAGCTGGATTGAACAGGTTGAACCTAATCCAATCCAAGGCTATGAGAATTATTCTGGGTGCAATGAGGTCTAGCCCTATTAAAGCTATGCAGGTGGAATGCGCAGAGCCTCCACTGGATTTACGTCGCCAATTTCTGGCAGATAGGTATTTTTTCCGCTGCCTACAATTTTCGTATCACCCCATCCATCGTTTATATGATCTTAAAGCAACGACCGCCTTAAATCTTGATAATCAACCTTGTCTTGTTAATAGTCTAAGAAAGTTTCAATCTCTTAAAGACCCTGTTTTTCATTCCCTTCGACTCCCTCTGTTTGAATTTGACTATGAGACTATCATTTACCACCCTCGTGTCATCCTTAATTTTGATATCTGCCATGGTGACCCTCATGCTGATGATTACCTTCGTCAGATCCTCTCACGTGAATGGCATGACTGGAATTCAATTTTCTGTGATGCGTCCAAACTATCCCCGGTTGGCTGTGTGGGAATAGGAGTTTTCCATTCGCAATATAATATAGTCCAAAAAATTAAGTGTCCCCCTGAAACATCAGTTTTTACTGGAGAGTGTATTGGCATTTTAGAGAGCGTAAAATTTATCTTACTCTTCAAATTAAGGAAAACTATCATCTTTTCGGATGCCCGTAGCTGTTTACAAGCTTTGTTGGCTAATCCTTTTTCAGTAAAATCCCATAATCCAATCATATTCCAAATTAAAGAAAACCTATTAACATGCAAAAGAAAGGGTTTCGAGGTTGCCCTGGTTTGGATCCCTGGCCACTCAGGGGTCTCGGGCAACGAACGGGCCGACCAGATTGCCAAAGAGGCAGTGATCTGTGGTGACAAAACCCCCTTTAGGAACTACTGCTCCGATTTGTTTACACTGGCGTCCAGATGGCTAACCCAGGCCTGGTCCTCAAACTGGACTGCCTATAATCGGAGCAAAATTAAACCCTATTTTCTAGTTCAACCTAACGTAACAAGAAAGCCTTGGTTTGCTAAGATTTTTATCCCAAAACAGTTCTGCTCCACAATCATTCGAATGAGACTAGGCCACTGCTGTTCCCCTGTTCATTTGAAAAGAATCCATGCTCGGGACTCCTCTTTGTGCGAGTGCGGGCTGGGAGAAGGGGATCTGAATCATATTCTACTGGCATGTCCTCTTTACGATCATACTAGATTATATTTTGACCTCTTGAAAATTAAAATTCCTTTCCCTACTTCCGTCCTGGAATTATTACAAACCAAAGACAGACAAACCTTACTGGCTCTAGTCTCTTTCTTAGACTTGAATAAATTAAAACTTTAATATTAATATTATAACATAGTATACGGATTATATATATTTTTTAATTTATATCATTATTGTACATGGAAAAGCAACTATATATCTGCTATTTATATTTGATCAATCTTTTTATATTTATGCCATATCGACATGACGCTGACTAATGTCATAAAAGCCATATATAAAAAAAAAAAAAAAATATGGCGTAATCGTATAATAAATGTACGATTCAAAATCAAACACGCAAAATTTTCGTCACTAGACTTAATTTGTTGCAAGAATTTATCACATTATATTTAAATTAGTATTGAAATATATGCTTTATCGTATGGAGCAGTAAACAAGGAATAATTTGATATACAATGCTAATTAAAATATGCAAAATTGAGTACTGACGGCATTTTTTTAATGACAAGTTCCCTCGCTGACATACCGAACTTTGACAGTCACCAAAACAATAATCTCAAGTTTGTAAAAATGTTCCACAGACTCCGGGTTATTTTTTTTAATGTTGCCACATTAATACTCTGCCTAACTAAGTCAACAGAAAAGCGCTCTTCACACGTTGCACATAGATATCATTTAAAAACCGTTGGTACCCCAACTCACAACTAGTGTTGCGAGAGCACTTTGCGTTTTGACAAAATGCAACCGTAGTTGCGCAGGGCACGTGAGTGGTTAAACAAATGTGTCTTTAAGCACTAAATAAATTAAATTTATAAATAGGTATTTAATTAGTCGGCATATTAGTATGTGCATTAAATGTAATGGTATGTAGCTCTACCGTTATATTTATTAACATAATTAGTAATCCATCACAAATTCGTTATAATTATAATAAAAAGTTTTAGTAATTGCCGACAATCACGGTCACAACAAATTGAGCTTTTATTAATAAAATTACTTTGGAACAATTTGGAAGTAAATTAATAAACGCTGAAAGTGTATAATATTACTTTGAATTATTAACACTTTCAATATAACTCACCGTGTTGTATTTGTAGGTATATTACTCGCTTGAAGATAAACTACCTATATTAACCCAGGCCAATTTAGTTTTGCCATAGTTTCGTATAGGTGTCGAACTACGATCGACATGATTACTTGATGATTACTAATACAGTCTTCTGCACAGTCAACGTGAAAGATGAAATAAAGACAGAGGCACAGACAAAAGAGTAAGGTGCAAGAGGTTTTTTAGGGTTCCGTAGCCAAAATGGCAAAAACGGAACCCTTATAGTTTCGTCATGTCCGTCTGTCCGTCCGTCCGTATGTCACAGCCATTTTACTCGGAAACTATAAGACGTATCTTAATAAAATGCACACTTAAGGTGTATTTTGTATGCCGCTACTTAGTTATGTAGTTAAATTGCAGAAAAAATATGTTTAAATAATTTAAAAAAAAGTTTTTGTTTACAAATATCAACATGTGGCATATCAATCGATAGGTCTTTAAAAATAACATTGAGGTTTTTAGAACATTTTGTGATTAAGTGAATATTTTCTGAAATAACCGCTTCGAAAGTAAGAAAAATTGTGTCCCCTTCTGCAACTTTTGAACCGTAAGTCCAAAAAATATGAATAAAATTGAGAAGATGCGCCTCATCACATACTTTCTACAAAAAATATTTTGAACATTATCGGTTCAGCCATTTTTGAGTTCTCTCCAAAAAAACTTCTTCCATAGGCATCAAATACGACCTTTTGGTATTAGTGTGGTTCTTATTCCATTGAAGGTATGGAACCCTCCATTATGCGTGTTCCGACGTCCGACACGCACTTGGCCGGTTTTTTTACTTAAACCGCATTTACAAAATGTTAACAGGCACTGGCCTTTGGAGTCTTCAGTCTTTATTATTTATTTCTCTTTGCTACAATCAACGGAAATAATGTAAATATAATGTGTATTATACTCGCACGGAGCATTGTAAAATTAATCATAACTTGAGCATTATTTATGATCAGAGCGCGAGGTAAACGGTTCCGAAGTAATACTTAGAATTTTCTCACAGTATCTTAAGCAAACCACTTTAATTATGTTCTCTGGCTATGAGTAAATGTTACGAACGTTAAGATCAAGATACACTAGAAATGAGTTCAAGACAAAACGTTCCTAAATTAGGAATCAACGTGCACAGGTGTCTTTGCTAACATGAGGGGAGCAAAACATCGATTTTCGCTAAAATATTCGGCTCATCGCCTTTTATGATTAAGGGGGAAAAGAAAGATAATTATTTTGCTTGACGACTGCCAATGTTTCAAAAGCAGATGTTTGATTCGGTAAGGAATTGGCGACATTTCCGTGAGGGGGAATTATTACTCGCAGTTAAGAATTACGATCGACATCGAAGGAAATGTCGTTGGAATTTATCGTGTTTTGACAAAAGCGAATACAAAATTTTAAATTACTGAATAAAACGGTCTTTAATGTTTTAATCATTCATTTGTCGAGCGTTTCGAAGTATCTAAACGTTAAATAAATCTGTTACCTTAACGATAAATGTTAAATTAGGTAGGTACTTACTTGTTGAGTTTGCTTGGCTCGATAAATCTCAGAGAGGTAATTAACTTGTAACAATTTGTCAAATAAACGTCAGGTGTAAAGCAAATGTTTAGTAGAATTTATTAACTCGTAGTAGGAAGTAACGGTTTTGAAATAGCGTTGCACGCGTTTTAAGGGGCTCGCTTATAAATGGATTTTTAGCAAGTAGGTATTGAGTCCTTACCATTACCAAGATTTAAGACAAACAGTTATAGTTTCTTCGATTCAATTGCCTTAATTTTAAAGAGCCGGATAAAAAACCTACTTTGTTACGATTTTTAAAGATGGTGTACTGCTGGTGAGTAAGGTTACCAAAGAGCTCAAAGAGGACCCAGTGTGTTAACGATGAGGGACCTTCTTGTTCCTTTAGCCGTCAACACAGTGAATCCTCCTTTTTGTAAAGGGTCGGCAACGCGCATGGGACTCTTTTGGAGTTGCAGGCGTCCATAGGTTACGGTAGCTGCTTACCATCAGGCGGGCCGTATGCTTTTTGCCATCGTCGTGGTATAAAAAAAAATCTGCCTCAATCTACCGAATCTATCAGCAATTTTAATACAAAACTAGATAAATGTCCGATTTATTACCTTATTTGCCCAATATAATTATTATTTTAGTAAAAAACTACTACTATAAACTACTTAAATATTTTATCTTATATGTGGTCATGCCGCAAATAATCTAAAGGGATTTTGACAACCCCGAAAACGTATCCGATACGTTCCAAAGCAGTAGCTGTTACATCGTGGAGATGGACACCCTTTGAACCCTTGCCTGTATCATATAATTGATAGAAAAGAAACAAAATAATCTTATTTTATATCAAAAATTCCTCTTTAGGGATGAATTTGCAATAAGAGGAGTAATGCAGGTTTTAAACAACTAGTAAACAACTAACACGAAGTAGTCAGGAAGCGGACAACGCTCGTAAAGCTGTCGCTACACTTTATGGGACTTGTTCAACACCGAAATAGACGTCCTACATTTATAGTGTTATTTAATAAAGACGTTAATGGCGTTTCGGCTATTAGATAAATTAGTTTAATATCGAACGAAGGTAAAACTTTTTTAGTTTTTAGTTATCAACCGACTTCAAGATTTCGAAGGAGGAGGTTATCAATTCGTCGGGATCTTTGTTTTTGCTATTTTTTTTTTTTTTTTTTATGTATGTTCACCGATTATTCGAAGACGGCTGGACCGATTTGGAAAATTCTTCTTTTGTTTGAAAGCGTATACTTCACAGTTGGTCCCATTGTAACCATGTCAGGATCTGATGATGGGATCCTGGAGAAATCGAGGGAACTCTTCAACTATTATAGGCACACCTATAGTGATTTGAGTATTTTTTACAGCAGCTCGAGCATTTGCTTTTGGAAAGGTGGATGTTTAGTGAAGTCGGTTATTTTTTGTTCAAAATTATTTTAGTAACGGATCTTATTCGTTTATTGCTCGATCGCGGGGCCGCACTAGCGGGTATATGGAACGTTGACGGTTGACGTCAGTCAGAAAGATTAAAATTTTTGTGCTATGAAAGTTCATTTTTTTTCCAAACTGTGTGTTATCGTCGCTTTATTTACCTTGAAAATGCATTTCGTAAATCTAAATGTGTAAAGCAGTCTTGTTTTACCTACAGACAAACAGACAAAGTGAAATAAATAAATAATCAAAAAATACCCATCTTGGGTCAGTTGTGCTTACCTACTAATTTAGAATAATGATCTGGTAGGTACTTAGGTCATAGGATAAGAAAACTTGGTACAATAATTTTAAATAAAAAAGAACCGACTTCACTTAGCATCCACCTTTCCAAAAGGAAATGCTCAAGCTGCTGTATAAAATACTCAAATCACTATAGGTGTGCCTATAATAGTTGAAGAGTTCCCTCGATTTCTCCAGGATCCCATCATCAGATCCTGACCTGGTTACAATGGGACCAACTGTGAACTATATTCTTTCAAACAAAAAAGAATTTTCCACATCGGTCCAGCCGTCTTCGAATAATCGGTGAAAATACATTAAAAAAAAAAAAACAAGCAAAAACAAAGATCCCGACGAATTGATAACTTCCTCCTTCGAAATCTTTGAAGTCGGTTGAAAACTGGGTGTGAGTGTTACAATCGCCGATAAATTTTAATGTTTGGCGAAACTGATATTTTTGTAAATTATACCATACTTTTATTAGCAAAAAAAGTCCAGCATAAACAAGTTGAAAGCAAAATATATTCTTCAAATGTCTTATAAAATAATGTTCAAATATTATCTGGACACTATGACCTCAAGGGTTTTCAAGAGATGCTCATGCGCAACAACAACACCCGTCTGAGAGGTCATCACTTAAAGCCAGAAAGAGATATGTCCCACAGTAACCCATACAAACATTTTCTGAGCAACCGAGTAGTGAGGGTCTGGAACAAACTTCCAAAAGACGTGGTTTCGGCACAAAATGTGAACCAGTTTAAAAATAAATTAGACAAGCATACATCTACTCGTTAACGATAACTGTCGTAGTGATTACTGGGTACAGGCCATATCAGATGCCTACTTAATAAACAAAATAAATAAAAAATGATATGGAACACCACTACGAAAGGGTCTTTCAAAATTCAACCCCAAGGCCGCGAACAAAGGCGATCAAAACCGCGAGCGAAGCCTTGTAGCCAATAAACAATGCAACAAGGTACGTTCGCCATCAAATATATCGGAGCGCCCAGCAAGGTATTCAAAAGAATCGAATCATGCACTTTATCTCCTTTACTATAGAGCCGTTGTTCACATATTTGTTACCACTTTGGCCGCTTCGATATATCTGATGGCGACTGTAAGATACAATCTAAGTAAATAAAGTTTTTAATTTGTGCGTTTTTTTTGTGTCCGACTGTTTGCCATTAACATTCGTTACACTGATTAAGTGCAAAAAGAGTAAGTTATCATTACATTTTATGGTATCAGTATGTGGAAATCTGGGGCGGAACGCAAAGTATTCGACTTTTTTACAGTAGCTTGTACGATGCGATCATTTTGGTCAATTTTATTGAATGGCAATGTCACTAGTCAACTCCATTTCTTAACCATGGTGGAAATTGAATGGGAAGTAATTAAATGATCAGCCGTTTTTAAAAATGATTCGCAAAAATAAATAGCCATTGAATAATTTGGTCAGCATGCAAAAATTTTGCTGGCAATAAATAAAAATGGAGATACAACTTTTGTTCAGCAAAAAACTCACAAATGGACAACGTTATAACCAATATTGATCTGCTTTTGTTATAATTTATCTGCTCAATAAATTGTTGAACTGCAAAATAATTACTTGTTCAGCAAGATTAAAAAATTGGTGGGTAGAAAAAACATGGCTGTAAGCAGTTTAATTGAAAGGTATGCATATTAAAGCAGTGGAAATCTGATAAAATAAAGTAGGTGGCATTTTATTTGAAAAATCGGCAGAGTTGTAACCGGAGTGAAATTAGTCCACGTGACACGAGCAGCCAATCGTGTGCGTGCATTTTATTCTAAGGTTATCAGCAAATGTCTTTTTCATATTTATGTTATTCTTTATTGATTACAATTTTTGTGTTAACTTGCCCGTTTAAGAACTAAAGCGGTCCTAATTCGGCCATAGAATTACTACGGAGCCAGGGACTTTAAAAATTTATATTTTAATTAAATTTGGCTACAAATAAAGTGGGTTAGGTTAGGTTTGAACTGTGACTCTCAACCGACCCGAACGGCTACAAATAAAGTGGGTTAGGTTAGATTAGAACTGTGACCCTCAACCGACCCGAACGGCTACAAATAAAGTGGGTTAGGTTAGGTTAGAACTGTGACCCTCAACCGACCCGCACGGCTACAAATAAAGTGGGTTAGGTTAGGTTAGAACTGTGACCCTCAACCCACCAGACAAAGATAGGAAAACTGGGGGATGGGGGGGCTCGGGGGGTGTAGCCCCCCGCATGAGAAAATAAGAAAAATTGTACTATCCCTATTTTTACTTGGTTAGGTTCGTTAGTTATCTGTTACCCCTGAGAACGAAAGTCGTCGATTCTGTCACGGAAGTTACCATTTTTTAAGTCATAACTCGGCTTCATAACTCATAGCCCTCATAGGTGAAATGAAACTATGGCAGAATACCAAAACTGTGAACCGCTTTGAAGTTAATAAACAAATTGTAATCAATAAAAGATGCTTTTTTGAAAAAAGTAACAATAATGCGAAAAAACATTTTTTTTAAGTCCTGGGATAGGGCCCTTTGCTATACTCTGACCCTTGGTTTATTTTCATACATTACTTTGACACAATAAGTATAATTCTTAATTGTTTTTTTTTTGTTTATTTGATTGTTTGTTTGTATGTTACTTCAATGGACCTAATATTTTAATTTTGATCTCATAAATATAAAAATGAATCAATTTGTTGTTTAATTCATCTCCAGCAAAGAATTACTTGCGCCCATTTATTTGCCATTGCGCCTATATGAATGGGCAGTAAGTTTATTGAATAACCAAAATGAAAGGAAAGTAATTAAATTATGCCAAGTATTTTTTTTGTTTCAAAAAATCAGCAAATCAGCAAAAGGTAGGTTAGGTTGGTAACACATTTGCTGATCAACTGATTTTTTTGCGAACCAATTTTTGCGGATCAGTTCAATTGTAATCCAAAATGAAATAATTCGCTTACCCACTGATTGCTTAGAGAAATATGATTTAAGGCGGATAGCTTACTGCCGCTCAAATAATTAAATTGCCAACCAAATCATTTTAGAGCCTCAGTATGACATTAATTGCGAACTGGTTTAGAAATACTTGCTGACCGTAAGTTGCTAACCAAGTGTCCAATTTTGCTAACCAAATATATATTTTTGCTTACCAAAATAGGAATATTCTGCAGATCGATTAAATGACACCCGAATCGAATTCAAACATTCCATCTATCAGACGATGAATAAATACTTTAAATATTACTCAATTTTTGCAAGCTACGGAGTTTGCAAAAATTGAGGGACTTTTGCCGTATCTTACGCCCTTCGTGGGAAAAATGTTAGAAATGAAAAATATAACGAAAATATTAGTGTTTTCGATTTCTTTCGCACATACTTCAACCTCAATCTACACCTTTAAAACGGTTGAGGTACTTATAAAAAAATAACGGTACCGTTATATTTTGATACAGAAAAATATCAGTTGCTCTACCAAAATCATACCGAAACAAACGGTATGACGTCATAACGTTTTAAAACGGTACATGTATTTTTCCGATAAGCTGTTCCTGCCAAATAACATGTAAAATAAGTGTTTTGTAAACCAAGTATTGGTACGAAACACTAAAAATTAGTCATCCTTAATTTTATGTAAGGTAAAAAAAAAAAGTATCATTTCAAGGATACTCGTAACCTAGGGATGAGTGCAAATCTTACTAGTTCAACCATTGCATGATTTTATGTAACGTCATAGTTTTTTCTTTAAATTTTGGTACCGATAAATCGCATTGTAATTACTAGTTAGGTAAGCGTCAATGTGCATACCTATAATAATATGTTAGCCTATATTCGTTCCACTGACTGGAAAATACTGTCAAAAAACCGCGAGGAATGGCGTCGCCTGGTGGAGGCCTATGTCAAAGATAACCTGACAAAGAAAAAGAAGAAAAAAACAAAAGAACAACAAGAACAAAATAGAAATAAATATAAATAACTAGCTTTTGCCCGCGGCTTCGCTCGCGTTAAATTCGGGGTAACACGGTTCTCCTTTCCTGATTGCCCCCCGGAATGCTCCATACAAACTTCCACCCCCCATTTTAGGGAAGTGGGGGGTTAGAAAGAGACAAAAAGTAGCCTATGTCACTCTCCATCCCTTCAACTATCTCCACTTAAAAAATCACGTCAATTCGTCGCCCTGTTTTGCCGTGAAAGACGGACAAACAAACAAACACACACATACACTTTCCCATTTACAATATTAGTATGGAAGTATTGATATGGATTATGTAAACAAGTCTAAAAAGTCAGGAATAAAGGCTATTATTAAATTAATTTAATATACGTCTCACTGCCGGGCACAGGCCTCCTCTCATACATGAGAGGGATCGGGCTATAGTCCCTACGCTGGCCTAAAGCGGGTTAGAAACTTCACATACACCTTTGAATTTCTCCGCGGATGTATGCAAGTTTCCTCACGATGTTTGCCCTCACCGAATAGCGATTGGTAAATATTAAATGATATTTCGTATATAAGTTCCGAATAACTCATTGGTACGAGCCAAGGTTTGAACCTGAGACCTTCGGATTGAAAGTCAGATGTACCGCCAGGGTAGCAACGCTACCTGCATACCATACCTATCAAATAATCGAATGTATAGTTATCAACATAAGTAAATACAAATAAATTGGTGAACTTTATTACTTCACGATAAGATTCAAATTAAATACATACTTAAGTATTTTATATTGCTAACTGTACGTAGGTAAGATAATGTCGATGACCGATTATCGAAAGTGGTTATTAAGTGCAATAGGTAGTTATACGTAGTCCGAGATAAAGTCATTAACAGAACCTGTTCCTATAAGTTGAGATGTTACGTTTAGAGCGTTCGCAATGGACCAAGTTTAATATCAGTTATCAGATACGTTATTAACAACGTCTAACGGTACAGACGAGAGTTCAGCTCAGTCTAACCAGTGGTTTCAAAAGATAAGAAAAGACGTCAAAACTGCATTCAAATTAAAAAAAAACATACTCATTATCATTGTTCTGTACGTTACTTTATAAACAAAATAGCAAAAATAAACTTTATTTGATCATTTCTGACATAGAGTTTTTTTGCAAATATTTATGTTTTATAGTTTTTTAAAATATTTATTTTAAAGGACCGTCTTATAGTATTTTCTAAAAGCGATTCTAGGTCCTAGGTAAGGATCTTAATTTTTTAAATTCAGTTTCATTATCTTTAAAATGGAAGCCATGCTATTTCATTTTAATACATTTACCTTTAAGACTTATGTTCTTATGATCGTTGTGTTTATTAAAACAGTTTATTATGGTAGCCAATTGTTAGGAAATTTGATAACTTAAGACCTACCGGTACCGATATTAATGCATTTTTTACATTTACAGATCAACCGTTACTTACCGCATATATTTCTTAGCAGGTCTAAGAAGATAATCACGTGTTTTCCTCTCGAGTCGAACAATCTGTAAGCAAAGGGGATACGGCAGGACTTCATAACAACTTAATGTGGGGTTTCTAAATAACCTTCATTAGTAATAAAGATTACAATCTCCGGGCTCCGCAGATCTGCGAAGGCTCGTTTAGATTGTACCATCCACAAACTTGGGATAGGTGGTTAAGGAAAAATGTTCGCTGATAAGCCTTATGTCCACGCTGTAAGTTCTAGAATCGCGTGGTTGTTTACGTAGGTGTGATCCTTAAAGATTTATTTCAATCTATGATCAAGTGAAGGCACGCTTGCGTCATAAATTGAAGGTGTCATGTACGATGTGAAAGACTTCATTGGCTTTTGGTACACCTTTTTCGCATTCGCATAAGGCTTGAAAATGGTCAGTGAAGTAGATTGAAGTTGATAGCTGTTTAAAGATTGTCCTTTTTGCTCTGCAAGTGACGAGTAAGTATTAAAGATTGTTAATCTATATGCTGTTAAAAAATAAAATTAACATGAAAAACATTTAAGTAAAACGTTTGACTTTCCACATGGGTTCCGGGTTCCCCGGAATATATTAATGTGTATAAAATAGCAGTTATTTCGGCAAAGACATATTAACTAATGAAGTATTTTTAATTGAGTGTACAGTAATCTAATACCTTCTGCCATAAAAAGTCATAGATCGTGATAACTTTTTGATCGTGAGGAATCTTGCATACATTATGTGAAGTTCCCAACCAAATAGCCTTGATAAACTGCTTTTAAAATAACCAAATTTAGCGGTATAGAGCTTCGAGCAACAACGTAAAGGAGGCACATATTTAAACAAGATTTACAGAAAATATCGCTCTTGAAAAGTTGTACCGTAATAAGACTGTCAAAGAAAGTACCGCACGAGTCGGTCTTGCGGTACTATTGTAGGGCCATTTTTTTGGGCTGATTTTGTATCCCTAATTTTATTTGATCGGTGGTATAGAGTAGAAGTTTTTATTTAAATTTTTTGTAGGTAAGTACTGCACGTTTAAGTCAGTGCTCTCTTTATGTATTTAGATTGCTAACTAGTCTATTCTTAACTTGTCTCTGCAGAAGTAAGTTTGTTTAACGAAACCAGGATTTACAACATGTGGACGACACGAACGGCCGCGTTTGTCTTGGAGATTTAGTAGTCTGGCAAACGAAATCAAATAAATAAGATTTTAGGTAGAAAGCTTTACCTTATAGCGGTCACGAACCGAAGCAAAAATATCGTTACAAGTGAATTGCTAGTGCTACAGGACACGGTATTTTGTAGTGTACATTTACAGAGTCAAGGTGATGTATTTGAAAAAAAAAACTGACATACAGCCCACCTGATGGTTTGACTGTTTTTTTTTTTTTTTTTATACCACGACGGTGGCAAACAAGCATACGGCCCGCCTGATGGTAAGCAGCTACCGTAACCTATGGACGCCTGCAACTCCAAAGGAGTCACATGCGCGTTGCCGACCCTTTACAAAAAGGAGGATTCACTGTGTTGACGACTAAAGGAACAAGAATGTCCCTCATCGTCAACACACTGGGTCCTCTTTGAGCTCTTTGGCAACCTTACTCACCAGCAGGAACACAACACTATGAGTAGGGTCTAGTGCTATTTGGCTGTGGTTTTCTGTCCATTGACTCCTGCAATTTCAGGGGTAATACATGCGCGTTGCCTTCCTTTTAAAAAGTATGTACTCTCCTATTGAAGAAGTTTACTGTAGTCCCTGTAGTGTAAGTTTTTTAAAGTTTTTTTAATTTTTTTTTATCAAAAGTACATAACATTTATAGTATTTTATGCAACAGTTGTATAAGAGGGGTCAAAAAAGGTGAGTGGCGTGGGTAACAATTTGAGCCGTAGGCGAAAATTGTTAAGAAAAACGCCACGAACATTTTTTGACCTACTTATACAACGTTGCATACAATACTTTTTCTACGACTACACATAGTTTTACAAAAAATGCGAATTTGAACACTTGATGGATATTGCAGTTATTTTGTCAACATAATCAACAATAATTTAAGTTTCACCTTTTAAAATACAGTATTTCAAGAATATATTATTAAATCAATTATCAAAGAGCGACAGAGATTAGTAAAAATATATTATTATTTTCAAAGTTTGCAGTTTGCCATCACAAACGAATGGCAAACGTAAAAACTACAAAGTATGTCTGGTTTTTTTCATTTTTTTTTATTTTTCTTTTTTTTCTTAAAGTTTTTTTTCTAAAAACGCTGCGTTTTTTTAGGTTTCTTAGGTTGGCAGTAATGTATTTTCTTCTATTTAAAGTCCTGACTGCACGCGATTCTATTTTGGCGCTTTTATTTAACAGTTGTTTTTTGGGGAATAGACTAGATAGACTTTTCTTCGAGTATATTATCTATGTGTTTCTTCGAGTTATATAGATGATGACGAATGTACAAATGATAGATAAACGGGAGTAGAAAAAAAAATTGTTGGGTTCACAGGGCACCTCTGTTAGCAGTTGCATTATATCACATAATAACCCTAGGATCTTTATGACGAATAGACTAGATAGACTTTTTTGAAATTGCATAAGACATGCTTTTATATACGTTTGCGGGACCATATAATTGACAGATAAAAGTACCGGAGTAGAAAAACAATTTAAAGCATCGTGTTAAAAGAATTTCTATAATCCAAGGCAAAAAATATATAAAAATATATTAAGTAATGTTTATAAAAAGATATATTAAGTGTTATCGATTCGAAATTTCAATACCTTTAACCTGTATCTTTAATAAAGAATCCTTATCTCTATAAGTAATTACCCTAAACGTTTAAAAGGTCTGTTAATCTATCAATAGCACAGGTTTATCTATTATATAACATATCAGGTTACCTGTATATTACATCCGATCGATATCAGTTCGTGGGCAAGTTTGGGCTGTCAACGGTAGGACGGCTATCGAGTTATCGTTATCGCACCGATAAATCGGCCTCAAGCTAACATGATACGTTTCGATATTTGGTCCAACGGTACTCTGGATCACTGGTTAACGTTGATTTCGTTATGCGAGATTTAAATAATGTTCATGATAACAGGAACATTCGAAGAAGATTAAAGTAAATGAGGCCTAAATTAAAGTAAATGAGGCCTAAATTAAAGTAAATGAGGCCTAAATTAAAGTAAATGAGGCCTAAATTTAAATTTTGGTATTTGTTGTTGGTTTATTATTTAGTTGATTTTTTTGTTACTTTAATTCCTGCCCAGTAACAAAGTATGATTGCCCCATGTTAATGTTGGTTTTGTCAATTTAAAGAATTCTACCTATGAATGATGGAGAATGGAAACAAATCTGTGGATTTTATTTGAGGTGGCGATTTTATAAGTGATAATGAGATCTCAAAATATGGACCAAAATATATACTTTTTATACTACGACGGTGGCAAACAAGCGTACGGCCCGCGTGATGGTAAGCAGCTACCGTAACCTATGGACGCCTGCAAGTCCAGATGTTTCACATGCGCGTTGCCGACCCTTTACAAAAAGGAGGATTCACTGTGTTGAAGGCTAAAGGAACAAGAGGGTCCCTCGTCGTCAACACACTGGGTCCTATTTAAGCTCTTTGGTAACCTTACTCACCAGCAGGAACACAACACTATGAGTAGAGTCTAGTGCTATTAGGCTGTGGTTTTCTGTAAGGTGGAGGTACTTCCCCAGTCGGGCTCTGCTCCAGATTTGAGCGAGATGACATTCGCTGAACGTGCCCTACCACACTTAGCGAGATGCCATTCGCAGTGCCCATACCTCTAATTTTGGCGTAGTTTAAGGACACATCCAGGTCCGGACGTAGTTTAATTGAGGTCCCGGGCCCAAAATGCCAATCCAATATTATCCATTTAGAGGCGATTTCACACCACATGATTTTTTCTTCAAACTCGCGCCATAAAAACCCTCGGTCTCGCTTCTATAAGATGTCAGTATTGATATTTATAGCGTTGCAAATAATACAATTTCTCAGTTGACATCTTATATTATATTCATACATTCACAATAACAATACTCTATTAACATGTACTGCTTATAATATAAATCGGGACCATTTGCATTTCTACCTGACTCTTCATTAGCATTATCAATTATTGAAATAGAGTCATATCTTTACTACGGCACTAAATATTCTGAATTTGCATCTCGCGTGTCTCAGCCAGTCTAAACTCAATATTAGCGGCATTATAATAAAGTTCATTTTAGAAGCAGGTATAGTGCATACGATATTTTATGCGCCCACGCAGCGTCCGAACTCGCAAGAACTTAATTAGTTGCTTTTCACCGACTCTGGGATTGTTATTTATTATCTGACACAATTCAACTGATTGTAAGCACCACAGATTAAACAGACAACGCACTTAAGGCGTTTATAAAGAGTGATAGCTATCTCAAAGATTTATAATTTCACTTGCAAAATTGTAAAATTCTACGATTTCAGCAGCCTGAGTACCTATCATTTTACATAATTATAAATAATAACAGACTAGATTTACACCTTAAACTCTTCTTCTCTCCTTGCCTTATCCCTATACGGGGTCGGTCCCCTAATACATTCTCGCTATACTTGGCGGTTCTGCGTCGTTTCTGGGTTAATTCCCAACGTTTCCAAATCGCTAGCAATAGTTCTTGTCCAGGTAGCGGGAGGGCGTCCTCTGCCTCGTTTGCCCCCTTCGATGGTCAACACTTATACCTCAAACTCAATTCTTGAAACTGGATTTCATCTGCATCGTACCCGTGAAATTGCCAAAACCCAAATCGTTTAATATTCTCGTACCTTGAACCTTTATATCACCTCCTTCAGGAATGAAATTAGGCATAAAAAGTATCCTATGCTACTTCAATATAATGTTTTGAAATAAAGGAAAAGTAGAAAAATCCACTGCCTTAGATTTTTCTACTCGTTAGCAGACGTTCTGCTTAATATAAAATTAATTCTACTTTAATATAGGTACCAAAGTCCTTTGATACAAATCCATATATACGGCTGTGTTTTTGCGTGAAACTGCGTATTAGTAGGATTTAATTTACAATAGTATTTACAGGTCGTAACGCGGTTATCACACTGGGGCTCCGCAACCGGGTGCATGGGTGAACGAGACAGCGCTATACACACGAAGACCGCTATCTTGCTTGCACACTAAGTCCCGCCAAGTTTCTTCCCGGTCATAATACTTCTCGGGTCAGAGGTGTAGGGTTAGAACCGGTGGTAGTTTTTTCTCTGACGTTCATAAGTGCATTGTAATGTGCCTAAATTGAAGAATAAATATCTTTTATCACCGTCGCCGCATGCGGAAACCGCAGCAGTGTGACATTCGTCTAAACGTGGAAGTAAATGAAATATGCGGTCGTTCCATATTAAATTCGAGAGTCTTCTAATATGATATAGTCTGTGGTATGCGCTGAGACAACATACAATACAAGATGAATGTATTCAAATGAGTTGAAAATAATTAGTAAGGTCTGATTTCAGAATAAATCGTGTCCCTTGAGTAATAAATAAACTCTTTACATGTTTTATGTTACGGCATTATTATAAATTCACTCACAATTAATTCTATTGGAGACAATTAGTGCCGCCTATAAATTAGTGTGCTGCTAAAGTATTACAGATATTTAAAGATGGCGTTTGAGAGAGATCTTAAAAGCGTTTACACAAGTCAAGAGGTAATTAAAATAATAAATTAAAATAATTATTTTAATTACCTCTTGACTTGTGTAAACGTAAAATAGATCAATTATCTATAATTACAAAAACCTTTTAATGTTGAAATTCGTTCTTAGGCTTACTCACAAGACTAAATACCTTAGATATTTTACATTTATTAATTATAAGAATTAGTCTTTTACGCTTGGATTTTGAATTATAATTAATACGAGTAACGTTCATTATTTCATTTTATTAATAAATCGGCGCATTAATACATGTGCATAAAGATTAATGACATAATGATTGTAGATTTAGTACTTCTAAGATTTCTGTTTTTGTTTGAAATGAATCGATTTATTGTCAATTTTTTTGGCTGCTCAAAAATATAGAAATTTATTTTCAAGGTAAAATCTTAAAAAATATTTTATGTATTGCAAAATATTGACAATTTCTATGTAGGTATTCGAATGTTTTTTCCATTCCTAGGTAGGTATATTAAAAAAAGTTAAACCAATAATATGCATGCAATATCAACATCTGAGTAAACAGATAAAACAAACCAGTCGCACGTGCTGAATTATAGATTAAATGAATTAGACTAAACCGCATATCGTAAAGCGCTGTATAAAGTAGAATCCATAATAAAGCAGAGTTTTTTTTATATGCGTAAGTTTATTATTGTTTAGCTAGTTAATTTGAATTTGCAACACCTACGTATTTCTGATTATTTTCAATGGTTTCTGCTTCCCAAAGTTTGTCTGGAAGAGATCGCTTTTTAGCGATAAGACCGCCCATTGTTTTATCTCTGATTATTCTGTTTGTAACTTGTATTTTATGTGTTTCTTTATTTTGAGGTGTGCAATAAAGAGTATTTATGTTATGTTATGTTATTTGACAGCACTTTACATACATTTGCTAACGGCTTTGTATGCCAGAAACTGTCAGATTACTGCACTCAATTATGAATTCTACCTTAAGCACTTTTTGGGACCATGGATTTATATGAAGTGGATCTAATTCTTACACTTTTTTCCTAACCACAGTTGAACCTTATTACTGAGTAAAACAGTCGTTCATAGGTGACTAGTAAAAAGTAGTAAAAACGGTCCGATAGAAAACATAATAGTAGGGGGCGGTGTCTCACTCGCACTCGTTACAAAATTGTCACATTTGACACATATTGACATTTTGATTGTCTGATGACGTCATTACCTCCTTAGTCAAAACGAGACGCAGTCCCTTAGATAAACTTCTCATTCGGCCTCACTTTGTGACCGAAGAACTAATTCTTCTTCTTCTGAATCCACTTCATATAAATCCATGTTTGAGAGACTATCCAGATTTGTGTATGCGTCTAAACTCTGTCATACCATAAGAACTGTACGAAAAATGTGACGAAGTTAAGTCACACAGCAGATATAGAATTTGAGACTCACCTTTTTACTTGACTCCTTTTAATTAATTTCATGCCGGTATTAGACCTCCCTAAATCGGGCCCTAACGACAAGGATGACAAAATCGGCACTTTTCAGGAGAGACAAAAAACAATATTTCGTTGTCTTGGCGACGCTAGCGTTTCTAAATTGAGCTTCAAATGCATTTTTTTAGAAGTAATGGAGTTTAGCTTTGTATTGAATAACAAATAATTAATATTTGTAACATGTTAATATGTTTTTTTCCCTTTTTCCTCTAATTATGCCCTTGTTCACGAATTCTTAAAGACATATATCAACTCAATCTTATAGATGTATTAAGTTTTTAGCACTAAAACGACTTATGCCCTTAAGTACAACGTGCATAAACGAAGAACACGAGTTGTGCCATTATTATGACATTATTATATAGTTATGACATGACTTATGAAGCATTTAATGTTCTGAATAAAGAGTTATTTCAGGAAAATATAATAAAACAACCATGGTATAAAATAAAACAATTAAAAACGGATTTTATCGCGTGTATTGAGTTTAAATTACATCCCGACGTTTCAAACACTTTACAGCGTTCGTGGTCAACGGGTCGACGGGGGGACGGGAGTCGACCCGTTGACCACGAACGCTGTAAAGTGTTTGAAACGTCGGGATGTAATTTAAACTCAATACACGCGATAAAATCCGTTTTTAATTGTTTTATTTCATGAATAACTATCGCGGCAACCGAAGACAATATTATAACCATGGTATAACTTAAATTTTTTAATGAAATCAACTTATAATCAACTGGCAAGCCTGGCTTTATTACGCAAATAATTTTATAGCAATGACGCAAAACGAGATGTTCCTTTATGAACACGATTGATTAATGGTATAAATCCGTTCATGTCAAAACATCACCAGGACGTATTGGACCAAAATCAATTATTACGTTTCTTCAAAATATAACTACGAATATGTCTTTTAGTTCATATGTAATTTTGAATTGAGACCACTTGTGTCTTTACGATTGTCGGTAACGCCGGATAACTTATGCCTTCAATCACACTGGATTTATGCCCTTTGGGTCAATGCAAAAACTAGGTTAGGAAACAGCTAGAGTTACGCCCTTTTGATATGTTATGTAGTTCGACGAGCTGAATCGAATGGGACAATATAAATTAAGGTAGTTTCGGACAAAAAAAATCCCCACATATTCTAAAACACATGCATACTCGATGGTGATCGACGTTTTGTACCTACACAAAGTTATCTCATAACAGCCCACGATTCGTAAAAAAATGAATGAAGAATGAATCGTTGAATGGTTGAACGGTAGTGTCTGGCAAAAGACTCTACACACGAGCGAACGAGCGATAAAAAATGTAAACACCTGCGGGCTCTTTTCGGTCACTTTGTCGCTGGCATTTTTAGTATCATTTTTAGTATGAAAATAACGGGTTTTAACAGAACAAATGTTTTTTTTAATACTAAAAATAACCTGTTTGCAATCTCTAGTCGCTACATTCAATATCGAAGAGAAATATAGGTAAGAGAGTTCATCCCATGGCTACTTTTACTTAGGTATCAAATAAGACGAGTTGTATAGGTGTGGTGAAACTCATTAACATTATTAATAAGTTAATAATTTAAAACGTGATACTTCTAATCCTTCAAATTTAGCCTTACTAAACCCAATCCTCACTTTCTTATAAATAACTAGCTTTTGCCTGCGGTTTCGCTCGCGTTAAATTCGGGGTAACACGGTACGGTTCCCCTTTGCCCCCCGTAATGCTCCATACAAACTTCCACCCCCCATTTTAGGGAAGTGGGGGGTTAGAAAGAGATAAAAAGTAGCCTATGTCACTCTCCATCCCTTCAACTATCTCCACTTAAAAAATCACGTCAATTCGTCGCCCCGTTTTGCCGTGAAAGACGGACAAACAAACAAACACACACACTTTCCCATTTATAATATTAGTATGGATTATTAAAATAAAAAAGTTACTTCGTATGTCTGTTACCTTTTCGCTCTTAAGCTACTGATACATACATGCAATTTTTAGGAACTTCTCACTACCGCATACCGGGAATATTTTCATACATTGGTTTTTGCGGCGTTAATATATAAAAAAATATTATATTTTTTGTTTACTTTACAACAACAAAAATGAAAATAAGCTTTTATGTTTTATCATAGAATTATTCCATAATGAACATAAAATATACAATTGGATAACATTACCTTTTCTTGGCGTGTCTGTAAAACATAATTCTAACTTTTGACATTAATAATAAATTACATTATGCTAATGCACAAAAAAAGCCATGTGTGGTGTGAACAGGCTTTAAATTTTAATGGATGAGATGTAGATTAAAGGTGTCGTTTGTATTCACTATTGTTTTGAATAATGCATCACATTGTTTGTCCCGGTCCAAATTGAATTGGTACACGCCTCATTAAAGTGTTTGTGTGAATGTGGTACAGATAAATCAGGGGAAATGGATGATGTTAGAAGTGTCAGATAACGTGTGTCTAAAAACAGATGATAGTACAGTACTTCGTACGTTTGTACAGAATAAGAATAAACGCGTAAAACATCGCGTAAATGACGCTATAATTATTTAAAAAACCGGACTCGCGCACCGAGGGTTCCGTAAAAACCGGTAGGTATATAGGGGTAGTAATTTTAAAATTATTTTTTTATATGATGTAACTAAAAATTTATGGTTTTCGCAATTTTTTCTGTATCTGTGCTATAAGACCTTGCTTCATACCAAATTTCATGATTCTGAGTTCACGGGAAGTACCCTGTAGGTTTTGATTCCTTTGCGAGTTTCGAAAATTTGCGGCGTAAACGGCTGTATCTTTTGATTGCGTTGGCTTAGAAATTTATTTTTTTCACAGCTTTAAAAGACAGTAGACTTGAGTATTTGATATAAATTTCAGCTGGATACCTCCTCGCGTTCCTGAGAAAAAGGGTCTTGACAGACGGACGGACGGACAACAAAGTGATCCTATAAGGGTTCCGTTTTTTCCTTTCGAGGTACGGAACCCTAAAAACATATGGTATATTTAAATCCGTCGCCGGTTCCAGAACCAATTATATTCTGTGGGTTTTAACCTCGTTCTTATTGTCACACCGAACCGACAGCTAAGGTCAAAATTCAAATAGTCGTGTAAGGATTTTTACTATTACGCTAAATATAATTGGAACCATTGCGTAATACTTAAAACAGCTATTTTATTAGATCTACTAGAGTATACACAAAATAAAAAGCTATACCTATAATTCTTGACATTACCTGTCATAAAGCCGACCTTTACTACTAACAAAATGAATAAATACAACATTCCCGGCCGCCTAGTGTATTACCGGGGGTGTTGTCACTAAACTAACAATTTATGCATGGCCCCTAATGGCCCGGCCCATCAGCTTTGTTTGCCAAGCTTTCTATGAAATTTTATTCGGCGATAGCGCGTGTAGGCCCGCACGTCTTGCGGCAATTTTATTTTGTCAATATGCGCTATTGTTAAGTGATTTCAGAGGGCTTATTGCGTACGTTTTTTTTTTGGGCTTTAACGTATGTTGTTAAATGATTTTCAGTATTAACATACAAGTGAAATGCCTTTCGAGCTTTGCGTGTCCTTCAACTCAATGGAATATGCATAAAAAGATACGTTTTGCTACTTTAGGTACACTTGAGTTTTATGTGATGCCGTTTGGGTTCAAAAAGTCTTCCGTAAAAATCGTTTTAGAACTAACCTTAAACCTATTTAGTAAGGAAACTCTAGGTGTTTCATAAAGTTATAGAAGCTACATTAACTTAATGGATTTAGTAATGGCGCGTGTAGGCACGTCTCGCCGCAATTTCATTTTGTCAATATGCGCCATTGTTAAGTGATTTCCGAGGGCTTATTGCTCACGTTCCCTTTTCACTTTTTCCCGTCTTTAACGTTAAATATTTTCCAGTATTAATGATATCGTTTTGGAGCTTTTACCGTTTTGTATGATGTTTTGGGTTCGTTAACATGTTTTAAGAAAGAGCTTTCTTCTTTTTAGGGTTCTGTAGCCAAAATGGCTAGAACGGAACCCTTATAGTTTCGTTATGTCCGTCTGTCCGTCCGTCCATATGTTACAGCTGTTTTACTCGGAAAGTAAAAGACGTGTATCTTAATAAGATTTTAATGTAAGGTGTATTTTGTATGCCACTACTTAGTTTTGTAGTAAAATTTGCCAAAAATATATTTTTAGGGGGGCACTCCATACATGTAACTAATTGTATTTTTTTTATGGTTTAGTGAGTATTTTAAGAAATAGTAATCTGGAAAGTCTAATAATAGTGTCCTCCCCTTGTAACTTTTGAACCGGCGAACAAAAAAAAATTGAGAACATACATCTTTGCATATTCTTTCAACGAAAACAGTTTTGAACATTATAATCATATCGGTTAAAGCGTTTTCGAGTTATCTCCAAAAAACCTTTTCCATAGGCAGATACTTGACTTACTTGACTTATGATCCTATGTCCCCTAGATGGGGCAGAGGGCATCCACAGTGCTCCGCCATCCCGTTCGGTCTTGAGCTTCGCGGATAGGCAGATACGACCTGGTGATAATATTGTATTCTTATTCCGTTGAAGGTACGGAAGGCCGGTTTTTTATCTTTCTTAAAACATTTTTTTGTCATTGTAGAGTTTCCTGTGATACCGTTAGGGTTTATAATTATTGCAAACCACATCTTTTTACGGCGTCATTTAAATACTTAGGGGATAACCAAAATTTAAATTCGAGTTAAAAGTTTCTTAGTAAACAATTTTAATCCGTAATGTGTATTGTATACCTATGAGTAAAAGCAACATATCTATTTGCTACTGCTGCGCTATTCATATCTAGAACAATAAAAGCTAATACTCTTGAACTGAGTCTTAAATTACATTTCTGAACTCAAATAAAACAATAGTCATATCAAAATATTACGCCCAGCCAGCAGAATAACCAGCTTAACTATTACGTTATATACGTCCAACACAAAATATATGCATCGTCTGGCAAGCACAATGGCGTAGAACCTCGTTCGGTATCCGGAATGCGTTGAATAGAATTCTTTCAGAGCCTTTATCGGGCTACCATACCAACAGCGCGTATTCCGAATGGGACGCGTTTTGAATCTTTTATCCCGTTCTTTTACTTTCGAAATCGAGTGGGAAAGGGCGAATAATGTCAAGTTGCTTCGCCTGCTTGGGATTGAGTTAGTGATGTAACTGGGGGTGTCTATGATTCCCAAAAGATGTCTTACGATTTAGTTTTTGACGTTATTGAAATGCAGATTCAATTCAATGATTAATATTGATCAGTTTCACTTAAGTGTTTTTATGTTCTAGAATTCATGTGTTGTGTATATCACGGGCATCGTTTTTAACGTTTTAATAGGTTATCTCATAACTAATATTGAGTTTGTGAGATATGACGCAGTATCACTCGAAAAATTCCTTGGTGTTGGTAAAAACGCATGACGTATTACACAGAAAAGTTTATCTGTCAGTCTAACTTCGGTATCGATGTGCTCCAAGATGTTAACATTCCTTATGATCTTTAAAAGGAATCTACAATTTCTTAAGATGATAAAAATTTTGCAAGTAATAATCATGTTTAAAACTCGTTCATTAGGGACACTTTTGAGCCATGGGCAATTGGGCACGAAATCAAATTTCGCAATATTTCATCCAATAAATCGAATCGAATTTAAATCCTAAAAATTTCCGGGATTGACATCCCTAGTCCGAAGTGTTCGCTAGCAGTTTCTACTCGCAATATTCGACGAACGCGCAAGAGGCACTCGCCAATATGCCGAAGAAAAGGCTGTTATTCTGACAACCTTCTGAGCATTAATGGGTTAGCATTGCCGTACATATCTATTTAGTCAGCAAGGTTTTTATTTTGATTTTCTTGCCATAGTTGGAATTTTAAAAGTTGACTCTCTGAATGGTGGAAAAATTATTTAATTATACAGTGTTTCTCTTGGCAACATTTTTCGTTCCCTAGGCTTCTCGCTTCACTTCGTGTAGTAAAGAATTTAATACTATGCTACTAATAATACCATGAAACAACTCTCACTTAACTAGTTTCTCTTTTTTCAATCAATAATTAATTCCCTTATATTATTATTAATCAATTAACTGATATTATAGGACAATCTTACACAAATCAATCTAGTCCCACAGTTAGCTCAATAAAGCTTGTGTTGTGGGTACTAGGCGACGATATATATATAATAGATAGATATAGATAAATACTTACATAGAAAACATCCATAACTCAGGATACTAAACATCCATAAATCCGTGATAAACACACAAACAAATGCCCTGACGAGAATTCGAACCTCCTGCTTCATGGGCAGGGTGACTACCGACTAGGCTAGGAGGTCGTTAAATATATTTATATTTTCGTTAGGTTTTCATCAGCCAATTTTATAAAAAATATGCCGAATTTTTAATAATCCGTCTAGTTTTCTAAATGAAAATTTTATTGAAACTATACGCGATACAGAACAGTCTAAAGGTTATATTTTTTTCTCTTTGTTCCACGGACACGTAAATAATAAATACTTACAATCTATGTGCAAAAAATCCAATCCGCAGTAACGCGCAGTTATATTAGATATAAAATATTGCGCTGTATTCCTCGCTTTTTTAATGGCGATAGTACGATCATAAGAAAAATACAGTATGATAATCTTTGTCTATGCCCCAAGGGAGACACTGACCAGACTATAAACAGTGTCTAAATCTAATACGAGCAGTAAATTAAACCAGACAAAGGAATTATTAGCGCAATCATTAATTAAAACGGTTTTTTTAAGTTACACTTAATTTTTTATTTATTTGCCGAGCAGCATTGTAATGCAAACATGATTTAAGTGAAGTAAATGTAATTATCAACGAGCGTTTAACTTGAGTGTGTTTACATTACGGGCTGAATCATTTTGTATAATTAAAATTTTCGTGGCAATTCTAAGCGAAAGTTATCTCAATATATTGCTCCTTTCTCCTATCGACGAATGTGTAACGACAGTTTAAAGAATCGCCTATATTGTAAGTATTAAGTAGTATTAACTCACTGTTAAATGCCTTGGCTATACATAGATATCAATATAATAATGTAACGTTTCATTTTCTTCACTTTTTCTATTATTGTATCTTGTGCATCTTAACTGTAAAGTAACAAATGTTGTGAACAGTTGTTGTTAAGTCACAAATTTAGACAACTGTAAGAATGTTAACCTGTATTATATTAGTTTGTAATTTGTTACTGTTCCTATTTCAATAAAATAAAATAAATATTGCCAGTCTGTATTTTGATACGTGTCCGTACATTGCACGCCCGTGTCATTAGGTCGCCTGCATAAATTATCATCTCGCTCGGCTGTTTTTTCGTTTTGCTTAACTTTTTCTGTATTTGCGATGTATGAAAGCTACTGGAAAATGCTGAATTTCGCTGTCGTTTTTATTTTGCATATTTTTCATCGTGTCAAACACTTGTTGATTACATGAATTTTCAGTTTCTAGCTGAAAGGTTTTATTATAAAGCTGTTTTATTTACGAGATGAATTATTAATGATGTATGAATTTCGAGTGTCATAACATGAATAAATTAGGTATCTAATAATATTTATTTGTCTCAATCTACATCTTGAGACACACTTGCTACGAGGTTGTGATCAATAGTATCAATACACTGCAACGTCGTCAACCACAGATAACCTCAACCACTACATAGATCATAATTACAACTCGAGGTCACCACACATCGGCGCTCCCGCACTAATTTAGTATGGGAGCGTGACCGCTTTCACTTGAGTTAACGTTTTTGATCATTACTCGTGTGAATTAAATATATTCACAAATATCAAGTTATAGGGTGAACCTGAATTGTTTTACTACAAAATGGTGTAGAATACTATTGAGATGTGCTTGTAAAAGCTTAATGATGAGTAGTCTGTATAGTCTGTGTCGTCAACACACTGCCATTATGTTTAAGCTCTCTGACAACCTTAGGTACCATTGGGTTCATAATTGTATACCCAATTTATGAATGAATTCATTGATGATTTGGGTATGCAATTATGGACCCGATGGTACATATTCACCGGCAAGAATACAACACTAGGTAAGTAGCGTCTAAATAGTGCTAAATGGCTGTGGTTTGTATTGTCAATGTAACGTAACTATACATAAAACTAGCGGTCCGCCTCGAACTGAGAACTCGCGATTTACTTGCAAACTAGATGACCAATATAACAAGACCCTTCTGAAGATTTTTAGGGTTCCGTACCTCGAAAGGAAAAAAACGGAACCCTTATAGGATCACTTTGTTGTCCGTCCGTCCGTCTGTCAAGACCCTTTTTCTCAGGAACTTTATATCAAATACTCAGATCAGATCTACTGTCCCTTGGAGCTGTGAAAAAAATCAAACTTCTAAGTTCTAAGCCAACGCAATCAAAAGATACAGCCGTTTATGTCGCAAATGTCCGCAAATTTTCGAAACTACCTAGGGAATTAAAACCTACAGGGTACTTCCCGTGAACTCAGAATCTTGAAATTTGGTACGAAGCAACGTCCTATAGCACAGATAAAGGAAAAATAGCGAAAACCGTACATTTTTAGTCACATCATATAATAAAAATATTTTTAATAATTTTGAAGTTACTACCCCTATATACCTACAGGTTTGTACAGAACCCTCGGTGCGCACGTCCGGTTTTTTTTGCCTTATTGTAGCTGCACAACTCCTTGATCGATCCTGCTCACAGAGAACCTCCTATAGAGTAATAATGTTTCTCATTTTGTTCGCGGCCCGAGTCACCAAGTCTTGCGGAAGGCGTGAGGGGCGGGTGGGTGATAGCGGCGCTGCGATTGGTCGTTTCAAGGACCGCGCGCTATCACCAGGTTGCGTAGTGATGGGACACGTGTACTACAAGTAAACGGTACTGTACCGTACCGTACCGTGATTTGTTGTTGTTAACTGAGGTATTTACTGTTTACTAAATTGGTACCAAATAACAATAATGCAATATGTATTTGCCTACTTTAAAAACGTACCAATAAATTTTATCTAGTCGCCTTATAGACTAATCTGAAATTACCTTATCTGTGCATTGAAAGTACTTTTAGAAGCAACGCTCATGTGACACCCCTTAAAAATCTGAAAGCAACTCCCATGTGACACCCATTGAAAGTGTCTTCTAGAAGCAACGCTCATGTGACACCCCTTAAAAAATCTGAAAGCAACTCCTATGTGACACCTATTGAAAGCGCCTTATAGAAGCAACGCTCATGTGACACCAATTAAAAGTTCCTTAAAACAACTCTCATGTGACACCCATTGAAAGTATCTTATAGAAGAAACGCTCATGTGGCACCCTTAATACCCATATTTATTATAACTACATGAAGAAAAAAACTACCGACTGAATAAATCTTTAAATTCTACCAACTACTCAAACTAAAGGAAAAAAGAAAATAAAACAAAGATCTCCTGTTTTCCATTGTATTTCGTAAATTTGGTAAGTCGAAAGTACGTGGTGCCGGTATATAAGTCCGGTACACATCATCCACACATCACTATCGTACACGTGCTTCCGTAAGAAAGGAATAGCACATTGCATTCCTAACATGATAAAAAGAGACGGGCATACTAACTACTTCTCAATTGCCCAATTCAAATGAACTCCGCTGGCAAGAAACATATTTCAGTAAAAAAATGATTTTAAAGTAAAAGTGGAATGTAATTCCGACTCTTTTGATTCTTAACATTTAAAAACATTTGCCACACCACCTTACACTACAATATGCCAGGATTTTGAATATTTTTCATACGTATTCAATTTTTTTTCTTGCATACACGCACACTACGTGCAGGTTTAAAACATGGACGCAACTGAACGGCACGGCAGACGGCCGCGCAATTTATAAGTCGTTTTACTCCAATGAGTGGTGACCCCAAGTCACCTTGTAAGGCTTATCTAGTGGTTACCTTATCTGTGATCCTGCTCAAGTGCTCATATACGAACTCTCAAATTATATGTATCTCTGCTACAACCCGAACAAATTTCATAAAGATCAGAAAAACGTTACTGAAGTTATCGCGGAACATACCCTCAAAATCAAAAAGCGATCGAAATGCCAAGACGTCCCAGTAGCCAGAAGTTGTTTGTAAGAACTTGCTTCGCTTACGCTCCGGCTCCGCTTACGGCGCTTACGCTCCGCTCGTTCGATTGTTTTGGTTGGGTCCCTTCAAAATCGTCTTAAGTTTTTTTACTATATATATCTACATTTAGACTTTTACTTGTTAATGTAAATTTAATTCCGTATTCTACTATATATGTACCTACGCACAAACATGCCATATTTATAATTACTTTCATCCTCTAGCAACCGCGGAGGTAATCATGAAATATTCATAAAACAGAAGCCGAATGGGTTCCATAAATACTACGTCTTATACCGCACAAGTGTATACTGTGTATACATTATATGTTTTCATGTTTATACAGAAAGGGTGGGATTTATAACGTATAGGTAAATATGTTTTTTCAATAATTGATATGTACATTTTTTAAATAATCTTAACATCAAAGTTGATTTAATAGATAATTCTTCAACATGTGTAATTGATTTTTATCATTAGAATCGTTAATATTGCTATGAATAATATACTATTTGTCGACTTTTTCAGCTTGTCAGCAATAAAAAAAAAAAATTATTAATCGCTTATCAAAATGACAAAATTGACGACTTTTAACCGATTTTTTGCTCTAATCGATTAATTTCTCCACCCTAGTAAGGGGCAACGCACACAAGCGGCGTTTTCATTTGTAAGGCAAATTACCAACACGGCTAGAGCCTAATGCTGGGAAGATTATATTCTTTGTGTATTTTGCGGGAAATTTTGCTCGGCGTGGGAAATTCGTTATTGCCGTGTTAATGTAACACGTATTTTATGACGAAGCGCAGATTGAGATGAATTACCCAGGCCTGTTCGAAGAATGTAGAACACAACACAATACTCTTTATTGAACTCCTCAAAAAGAAATCCAGTACAGAAAATAACAGCGAATTAAGTAGAGGTGAACAACAGGCGCGCAGCCGTACTTATACCAATAAATAATAATATAATCTATTATCTGCTTAGATAATTTATTCTTGAAACACATAATAATTAAATTAAATATTTATTTGCATCGGAAACTTTCCATATCATATTAGTAAGTACAACGTATATTATTAGACTTATCCTACGTTAGTACTATCTTACCTGTACTTTCTTATACTTATAATATGTACATACAATATCTTGCATACAAAATTCAACTGAATTATAATATTGTCACAATCTTAATATTAAACTATTTTTACCATTATTATTACTAGTCATACGTGCTCCTTGTCGCTTCCGGTCCAATGGTACCCATAATGCTCGCGGCGTTACCACGCTGGATGGCCATGGACTTTTTATGTAATTTTTCATAGTGTCTGTCGTCAGTACGGCGGTAAGACGTCTGACTTCGAATCGGAAGGTCTCAGGTTCAAACCCTGGCTCGTACCAATGAGTTTCTCGGAACTTATGTACGGAATATACTTTGGTATTTACCAATCGCAATTCGGTGAAGGAAACAATCGCGAGGAAACCTGCATACATCCGCGGAGAAATTCAAAGGTGTATGTCAAGTCCCCAACCCGCTTTGGGCCAGCGTGGGGACTATAGACCGATGCCTCTCGTTTATGAGAGGAGACTTGTGTCCAGCAGTGGGACGTACATAGGCTAACATAATATTATAAAATCATTGTTCTTGGTTTTATTTATTTATTTATTGAATTTATATTTGCAACTTACATGCCTTACAGCTAGCACCATAGCGTCAAACATCACACAAACTAATTAAATAACACATTTATTTATCTCAAACATTCTCCTGCACATATGCACTCATGCACTACGGTAACATTTTCAGTCTACCTATCTGTTACATTCGGATATAACAAGCATCCCGCTGTCGGTTACGTCTGAGCCATATCGGCAAGGAATCGAATCAGGCCTGTTGTTTCATCAGACGTCTGCTCCCCTGTGGACCGGCATTGTCTAGTGCTGCATTCCAATTGCAAACGAATTTAACTGGGACCTTACTAACCAAAAACTGTCAGTCCACTGTCACAACAATAAAGTTGATAGGATAATCGTTTGAGCTTAACATGGCTGTGTAGTAGTTTTTTGTTTCTTGTAATATTGATAGCTTATTGTGCGGTGACCTAACGAACAAATGTGCAGCTAATGAAAAATTAGTTTAAAAACGCGCGTAACCACCCTTTAGCTGAACAAACGGATATCCGGGGTCTCGGCTACCCAAGTTTTTGTAGGGAGACTATCACCGTACAATTAGTGAACAACGTTGCATATATTAAGTTCAAAAAAAAATAAGTGTGATTAACGTTTAACGTCGACATTGGCAAAATTTCCATTGCTCTGTAAAGAGGGAGAAAGCCATAAATTAAAAAAAAAGTTGATAGTATTTAAAATACGAAAAAGTTACCTACCCACTAAATTGAAATAAATTATTTAATAAAGCACTATAAGAATATCGGCAGCAAAAGCGGCGGGATTTTTAAAAATTGATTTATAACTAAATACCTAGTACCAACTAGGTATTTAGTTATATTATAAATCTAAGTTCTGTTACCAGATTTCTGACTGATAAAATATAAAATAAAGTTTGAAAATCAAAAATTAAAGTAATTATTTAATAGCCTAATTTCTAATGAACATAATATGGTATACACAAATCAGATGATAAATTTATTGAAAATCCTTGTAAAGCACAAGATTGCCTGAAGACGCAAACACGCGGTAAAAAGAAAATTACACTTTACAAAAGTGCATCAATAAATATTGCACCTCTGTTTAGAAGGTTCCATTGCTTGTTTGTGAGAAACCTATTTATTAGAGGTAATTGCGTGACCACCATTTAATTTTCTTGCGATTTTATCCCACAGATATTCCCATTTAAAATATTGCCTATTTTTAAGTTTTTCACAAAAGACAGATTTAGACTGCTATGGAACAAGCAACAGTTGCAACGTATAGTTAGTCTAGTATTTTATTGGATAGCCCCACGTGAACTATACATATAATATACCAAATTGAAGCTAAAGACTATAGCTACCGAATTGTGTAAGACTGATGCGTCTTAAAGGAGATTAAAAATAAACACGATTAAAAATCAACACATAATCAACATGATCAAGGAGCGTAATTTTGACGTATATTTTTCACGCCTTTTTCCGAGTGTTATAAAGAATTCTGAAAAACTGTGACAATAATTTATATTGTAATCTATTGACTATTAAATAAGCTTTTAAATTATGTACATGAATAATTAAAATATTGCTACCTATTTCTATTTATTTAGTGAAAACTCTAGTAACAGAACTTAGTAACCGACTAGGTAGTGATTGATATCTGAGACATCTACCGGATTATTTTTTCTATGAATTCTGACTTAATCAACTACATTCTTAGACCATAATTACTAGGACGTAAGGTCCATATTCACTTATACAAAATCCTAAATATACCTAGCTAAAACGACTATAGATATACGCCTCTGTACCCAGACACGATCGCAAGTCAGGTCAGTTCAATGGCGCGCTTTGACAGGCGAAACCAATTATAGAGAGGGCCTTGTTAGCCGGAAATGTAATAGAATTTTTAAGAAGAGAATGCAAAGTTTGGAGAATGTATGGAAACTGTTCAATTGTTACAGTTAAAAACGGTTAAAACCAGGGAATTCTCCCGTTGCGGTACCGGTTTTGTATAGAAAACGAGTACCGGGAGCACATACTAGTTAAATTCACGTTTTGATGTCACATTTGGTGCGACATGTTTGAGAGGGCACCTATATAATTTCCAAGCACTCAGAATGCTTTGACTATATTTACAAGCCTTCTAAATATAACAATGTGTATGATGGATGATCTTTTAATATAATACCTATATATTTAAAATCTTATTTTTTCTGAATACAATAACTATTACGCCATTGAAATACTTTCAATGTAAGTATACATTGAAAGTATTTCAATGGCGACGCCCATCACTTGTGGAATTTACGAGCGTCGCAAGAGAAAATTTACAATGGTCTGTCAAACATTTTGCAACATTTAATTTGTTATACTTAAACTTTTTTTACACGGATTAAATGTAACTAGGGATTGAAATGAAGACATTATTATTTATTACATTACGTATACACGGTGCTCGTGAGCATTGCGAGGGATTTTAACCACGAATTACTAAGGTCATAAGGAGTAATAAATGTTATATGAATTCAAGTCAATTTCGCCAAAAAAAAAAAAAATTTTTTTTGCTTTTTTCAATTTTTTTAATGCTTTTGAACATAAAAACATAAATGTTATTGGTAAAACTGTCGATTAAAATGAATTAATACATTTTTTCGTAAAAAATTGTGTATTCCTTGGCACTTTGACATGTGTCAATAACAATGTCTATTAGACTAGACCCCATAAAGGGTGAAATCGCCATCAAAAAAGCGTTTTGCACTGAGTCACAATAAAAAATGTTTTTTTATTTAATTGGTAGTAACTCTGAATCTAGGCGAATTTCAGAAAAGTTTATAAGACATTTTTGTCTCCAATTATGATCAGGAATACGCTGTTAAAATTATTCGGTTTCCTCATGTTACACCGTGTATGTATGTTATGTATATTTTTATTGCCTGGTTTATATTTAAACGGAAGAATAGGTTAATTTGATATTTAAAATAATGATCGATTTTACTAAAAGTGATCGATGAATGTTTTCTAATATGAATCGATAGATCTTTTCTAATAGTCGGCGTATGTATTTTTTATTAAGTTATCGTTTTCTTTAAACCAACTGAATCGCTTCAAAAATGTTTTTTTAATAGACAATTTTTTTTTTCGCTCTCGATAAAAAATTTTACATCCTTTTGTGATCCGTCAAATATGCAAACGAGTTTATTTCAAATCAAATCATTTATTTCATGTAGCACTGTAAACAATATTGACTTTAACATCTTGGTCATTATTTGTGACGTTTTCAAGTCAAAGGTACATCATTGTCGGTTGTCAATAAGGCTGCAGAGTTATTTTTACGCCTCGTGTGTGTGTTGCAACACTCGCTACGCTCGTGGTTCGAAAATAGAATCCATTCGCTAGCTCGTAGTTCAACCTTAGAATCCATTCGCTAGCTCGTGCTTCAATTCCATACTCGCGGTTAAAATACACCTTTGCACCCTTGTATAACAAATAACTATTATAAACAACCGACATTGATGTAGTTAAAATAAAATAAAAAATAAAATAAATAAAATAAATATTATGGGACAATATTACACAAATCAACCTATTCCCACAGTAAGCTCAATAAGGCTTGTGTTGTGGGTACTAGGCGACGATATATATAATAGCTAGGTATAGATAAATACTTAAATACATAGAAAACATCCATAACTCAGAAACAAATATCCGTGATGAACACACAAATAAATGCCCTGACCAGGATTCGAATCCGGGACCTCCTGCTTCAAGGCAGGGTCACTACCGACTAGGCTAGGAGGTAGTTTTGACCTTATACCTGTAGTGGTTGTTTGTTTGACAAGACTGACACTTACGACCACATATTGCCACGTTTCAAAGGCAGACTCACTTTACGATCAATGAAATCTTCTATGATCTTGCGTTTACAAAATCACATATACCTACTTAAGTTATTCATAGCGTCTTTAATAGATGCCTTAGCTCTCCGAAACATGATGCACCTAAAAACCGTATTATTGCGACTGTCTATATGAAAAGGTACCATTGGGCAGAAGGTACTGAATTATGTCGTACTGATAACTGAATGCTCCAACCAAACTTCCACCCCCCATTTTAGGAAAGTGGGGGGTTAGAAAGAGACAAAAAGTAGCCTATGTCACTCTCCATCCCTTCAACTATCTCCACTTAAAAAATCACGTCAATTCGTCGCCCCGTTTTGCCGTGAAAGACGGACAAACAAACACACACATACACTTTCCCATTTATAATATTAGTATGGACAGTCGCCATCAGATATACCGGAGCGGTAAAGGGTAAATATCTGAACGACTCAATTGTCAAGGTGATAAATATATCATCTATTGTCAGTTTATATCATGTTTGTTTTAATTGTATATATTGATTGTTACAGGTAAGGTCCGAATGACAAGATACATATTTACATTGCCAGTGACGTCACATGTATGTATTCAGCGTGTTCCAGATATGAACCCTTAGTCCGTGGTCTGGAGCAGACCCCGACTGGGGAAGTACCTCCACCTTACAGAAAACCACAGCCAAATAGCAGTAGACCCACCGATATGTAATAAAATACGATATACACTAGTAGGTCGCCTCGAACTGATAACTCGCGATTTACTTGTAAACGAGATTACCAATATACGGTTATATTATATCCTGCTCATATACGAACTCTCAAATTATATGTATATCTACTACAATCCCAATAAATTTCATAAAGATCAGGAAAACGTTACTAAAGTTATCGCGGAACAACTATTCAAAATCAAAAAGCTATCCAAATGCACAGACGTCTTGTAACCGAAGTTGTTTGAAAGAACTTCACTTCGCTTACGCTCCGCTCATTCCACAAATAGCCCAAAAATAGAGTCCGAAATACGATTAGTTCTGTAAGAGGGAGTAGTGTTGTTATATTCCACGACAGAGCACAGACATCTACCGGAAAAACTCTTACTCCATGTGCATACGAATATAATAAACTACTGGACAGATTTAAGGAATTGCCACTAGGGAGCTTTAATAAAGAACTGACTGGCTACTTAATAAGTGTTTTATAGTGTTAATGGATTTTTCTCAGATTAGGTAATACTAGTAGTCCGCTTTGAACTGAGAACTCGCGATTTTCTTGCAAACGAGTGACCAATATAACAAGACCCTAATGATGATTTTTTTTCGAGCCTTCTAGCTCCATAACCCCTTGATCGATCATGCTTATGAACGAACTCTCAAATTGTATTGAGCTCTACTGCAACCCCAACAAATTTAATGTAAATCAGAAAAACGTTACTAAAGTTTTCTCGCGACAACTATTGAAAAGCAAAAAGCCATTGAAATGCACAGACGTCTAGGTAGCCGAAGTTGTTTGAAAGAAATTCGACTAGTAAATGACCTCTGTGATAAAATTAACTAAGACAAAAGGCCGGTTACAAATTTTCGTGAGCCATATTTTCAGCAAATCTTATTTGAGACTACCAGGGCCTCTATTCGACATGCCAAACTGTGAGACGTGGATGTCACACTTGTATCGCTAGTGGATAGAGTGATATCCATCCTGTACACCCGTGTCCAGACCTAACTGTCAAGCTGTCAGTAGGTCTCGCTAGAGCGTTTTGTCTATGGCTATGGCCACCACTTTATATCACTCTTGAGTGATTCCACCCCGATTTCAACTGTCACAAAAGTGTGATATCATACTTGTATGCCATGTCGAATCGAGGCCCTGTACTAATATTCTAACTCAATGACCAGACCCTACTCATAGTGTTCCTGCCGGTGAGTAAGGTCGCTAGTGCTCTAAAAGGGTGCAGTGTGTTGTCGACGGAGGACCCTCTTGTCTGACACCTTTGGAGTTGCAGGCGTCCATAGGTTACATCAGGTAGGCCGTATGCTTGTTTGACACCGTCCGATTTTCCTAGCGGGCAGACCGAATAGCAAAAAAAGAATAGTAACATTTTTACTACGTAGGTAATCAATTAAAAAACAATATAAATAGGTACAATAATAAACAATAAACTTAAATATTAATTAAACGCTATCTTAATTAAATACACACTAAAATTACTAAAACAACCAATCCTCCCGCGGCATGGTACCGTAGATGCTGGCAGCATTTCCCCTCTGTATGGCAGTAATCGCTTAAAAGGTGAATCGATTACTGAATTCGATTTATTACGAAAATGATTTTCTTTATCGTAAGTTTTCCTAGTATTCCGCTTAATCCAATTCTTACCAACCATGATGATTACTATTACGCTCGACAGACTTTCGAAGGGAAGACGCCAAATTAGGGGAATTAACTTTTTATTATTAAAACTTCTTTTCTCGCTTTTGCAAATGACGTTCCATTAATTGTGAGATGTAATTAAGTCACTTCGTTCTTCGTTATTCGGCGTTTTTGCTCGTTTGCCAATTATTTGTTCGTTAAGGCTCTGTTTTGGGTATGTTTTAAGCTGTAAACATGGATATTTACCGCAACTGGGGTTTAATGAAGGTACTTGTTGGCTATTCTTTGGGAATTTGTAGCTTGATGAGAATAATAATGTTTTAGTAGACCATTCACCTTTCTTACATCACATTTGATATTTTGTTCTATTGAACAGTACTTATATATAAATTCATGTTAACAAAAACTGCAACTCTGTTATGATTTTAATGCTTGGTGAGGTGTTTTTACAAGGAGGTACCCAAAGGTATTTTTTATTTTATCAGCCTCCGTAGTCACGTCGGTAGTAATCCTACCGGCGAAGTTATTAGTCATGAATTAAAATCCTGGAATGTAGCATTTATTTGTGTCTTTTCACTATTTTCTTTGAGTTATGTATGTTCTATGTATCAATGTATGTAGGTATTTATCTACATAAATATGTACATCGTCGCCTAGTTCTCATGGTATGGTCAAGGACTTTAATCGTTGCGCACTTTACATTGGATATTTTATAGAGTAAGTATTTATTTTATTTTATATAGCCTATGTTGTGTCAACTTGTGTCCCACTGCTGGGCAAAGGCCTCCCCTGTCTTCCGCCACTCGTCACGGCCTGGTGCATGTTCTCGCCAGTCGCTACAAAAGGCATCCAGGGCCGCGATTCGAAAAATAAACACACACACTGGACAGACACAGCTCCAACGCAACTCAACCCAACTCAACTCAACGCTAAAACGACATTGACATTTGCTATTCGAACAGATTTTCATTCAACATTGGTCTCACATTGGTCTCACATTGGTCACACATTGTACCAATGTTTATAGCGTTGAGTTGAGTTGAGTTGGAGCTGTGTCTGTCCAGTGTGTGTATTTATTTTTCGAATCGCGGCCCTGATATTGAAATCATTATAGGTGTGCCTATCTATAATATTTGAAGAGTTGCCTTGATTTCTTGTTTACAATGGGAGCAACTGTGAAGACGAATTGAGAACCTCCTTCGAAATCTTATTGAAGTCGGTTGAAAACAGGCGCGGATACAGGGGGGGGGGGGGGGGCAACAGGGGCAATTGCCCCCCCTGAAACGCAAACCTCGTATACTACGGGGCCCATAGGTGCGGACCGCGAGATTTTTTGTGAAGGAAAGTGCCCCCCCTGAACGAAATCCTGGAAAGTGCCCCCCCTGAACGAAATTCTGGAAAGAGCCCCCACTGAACGAAATCCTGGATCCGCGCCTGGTTGAAAACGACTCGCGGTCGCCACACATTAGCGTATCCATACCATCCTATCCAACTAATTTAATATAAGAGCGGCCAATATTCGTAAATGCTTTATAAAACCACCCATTACCTATGTCGTACTTTATGGATTGAAATGACACCTGTGTAGACTTTTATGACTTGGGTTCGATTATTTGCGGTTTCACTGTTAATACGCAGTTGATAGTGAAGTTTAACAAGTGATGCTGTAAATGTGAAATCGTAAGATTGGATTGGATAAGAAAGGATTGATGATGATTGATTTATATCAGGATTCTGTCATACCAACAGGCAGAAGTACCTCAACTGCTCAGCTACCTCTGACTGTTCCATAAAAATCATCTTAAGAAATTTCTATTTACGGGTTCAAATTACTTTATTAGTTGTTGCATTCCACGTGTGGGGTGCATTGGTGATCGAATAAAAAGTAAATAAAACCGCCTACACCAGCAAAAATTAAATTCTAGATGTTTATTTCATGGTTGGAGCCGAAATTAAGTAAGATTTTCCAAGATATCCTCCAGCCGTTCAAAATGTTAGTTTTGTCAAAATTAGTATTTAAAATACAATGAGGGTTTCTACAATCGATTTATTCACTAGATGGCAGCAACGTAGCGAGAGGTCTAGCTGTCATAATCCGCCCATCATGTTTAACACATTCAATGCCGGAAACCCGACTATCGGGTATTTTATGATTTCGTGCCCAGGCCGCACTACCCGATAGTCGGGCTCGTGGTACTATAGCTATATTTACATGACTAAAGGCCACGCCGGAGTACCCGATATCAGGTACTGTTTTTGACGAACATTGTTTTTGTTGTTTGTACCCGATTGTCGGGTTCTTGGCGTGTAGTGTTGATTCGTTTGATAAGTGTGCAACTGTACCCGAGTATCGGGTCGTATATATTTTTTGCGGCCTGGCGCGGATGTTTTGTTTGGTTGGGTGGCAATGAATGTGTCAATCATTTTTTTTATTGGTGGATTTTGAAAGCTGCTGTCAAAAACTCTCTCTCGTCACAGTGCCGCCATGTGGTGATGTAGAAACCAGTATTGAATGGAGTACACTACTACTACTCATACACTATAAATGTACCGTAGAAAATACGTAACACCTAAACGAAGTACCAATAAATTGGTACCTTAATGGAATTGTCTTAATGTAATGGAAGTAGGATAAGTACATACAAATAGCGCATTAAAACCATCAGCACTTCTAATTCCTTGCCAATACACTTAAGTGCAAACAGACTCGCTTATAATAGTTATAATAGGAGAAAATAGGTATTAAAATTAAATGTAGCCTAGTGCTGCCAGTATTCAAAACTTGTGTAACATTTTTATGTTGTTTATCTACGTCATTAAAACACTACTATTACCTATGAATATGATTCTTTATCTCACAACTTGTCAATTATGTTGACCAAATTCTTACTAAATATTAACTGGAACAAAATGCTTGGATATATTTGTTACGCATTCCATATATATAATTTATATATACATATAATCATAACCGTAAGGCTCTATTTATACTCAGTATCTCAAAAATAGGACAACGTTTTAATGGTTTATTAATTTTTAGGCACCGAAATAAGGTGTGATTTATTTCGAAAAGTGTTATATAAGTTTGTTGTCCTAAACGTAGGACATTGGGAATTAAGAAGCTTTAATAAAGTATTTGCAATTTAGTCGCAGTACATGTCTGAAGGCTGAAGGCTACTCTATTTTATGTACAGTATACGTAACATATGTATGTACATGTTTATGCTTTCGTACCTTATTCCTTTGTAATAAGGATCAAAACTGTAAGACATATCTCTAACGTCGACTGTAGACAGAAAAAAGGTCCGCATTTTACAGCGAAAGTATAAATACATTTTTATTACCGTAATTTTTGGCCGAAGTTATAGGTTAGTAAAATATGTCTGTGACCTTCGGACTGCGCATCACGCGGACTTCCATCAAATATTTTTTTATGGAAAGGTTTTGAAATAAAGTAATTGCCTGGTTTATTTTACTACCTAAGAGCTACTACTAGAAATCTAAGAGCTAAGCTAAATGACAACTTGTTTGATAACTAAATGTAATTGACATTATAAATAAAATGTAATTCTAATTGTCAATATTTTAATAAAGGTTTACATAACATGGCAATTAGGATATACAATAAATTGGAAATTAATATTTTATCCTGTAAGGACATATTACTGTACTGTACTACAGTAATATGTCCTTAGTTTATGTCCTGTAGTTTTTGCTAATACTTTAGACTAAATCTTTAATCTGACATATCACAATGTTGTTATGTAATATTTTTATTGTTGTTTTCGATGTTTATTTAAAATTTTAATTTAATTTATAATTATATTTAATGTGTTATTGCAAATAAATTGTATGACTTTGAGAGAAATTACCGAGTGTGATATTGACGGCTGAACCGGAGTGAGTCCGTTTAGTAAAACGAGGCAGGAAATTGGTTCCAGCTAAGCTAAGGAATGTTTATTTGTAAATTCACTGAGAAGCAAGGAATATAACATTTTATATATGTATTGTTGCCGGATTTTCTTGCAACATTTTCTTGTCAACTATATGTAAAGCGTGTGGGGGAGGCATTCAAGCGGTAGTCGCACCTAACGTGGCCTTATTGTGGATGCAAGTTCCCAACTTAATTAACATGTAGGTATTAGAGCGCGGGCGTTTCCTACTGAACTAAGTAGATAAAAGAAGTATTTACTTCAGTTTTTAAAAACAAAACAATCTGTGATCCCAACAAGTCCGTCGACTCACGAGCTCATTGGATTGTTTAAGCCGACAATCCAATCAGGTCCAATGTGGGCTGTGACGTCACGTGATGAGGGTCGTCATAGCTTAGGGTTGTGCCTTACGAAATGTCACAAGTGAAGGTCAATAAATAAAGTTTGCAAAGTTTATACTTTTTTTTCAAATGTGTAGTCAAAGTTTGAATTTAGAAAATGTATTGTGATATACACCTATCAAATATATTTATATTTTAGTATATTTTCATATTATCTTTATCCCCCTTATTATTTTATGTTGTTCCCTACCGACACAAATCGAAAAAAGATTTATTGATCTACCCGTATAATATGAATTTTCACCCATATTTATTATTTTTAATTTTACTCGTGTACCTGTTTAGGTTTTATGTCACTCCGCAAGGTTGAGACAGAATAACAGCGTTGCAAATTTCTCACCTGCAATTTGCAACATTATGCTGAGTCTTTGCCTGTTCTTGATTGTACACATTGTGTATTTCTTTCTTTATTTGCTGCTGGCGGGTAGATTGTGGAGTTTTTGTTTAGTTTTTACTGTATATATTTTTATATTTATTGAATATTAGTATACACTTATTATATACTTATTATATTTTTAACTTTATATATATTTTTCAGATGCCTTTCAGTGATAACAGTGATCAGTATTTATCTTTTTCCTCCTTAGATAGTGAAAGTGAAGACAGTTTCCATAGTTTGCCTCCTTCGCTTCACGACTTTCTGGAATCTCAGTTTAATGATGTACCTAAAAATTTTAACGTTGTGCATTTAAATGCGCAAAGTATTCCTGCACATTACAGCGATATGGTACTCTCTTTTGACATTAAGAACATTCATGCTATTTTAATTTCCGAATCGTGGCTCAGACCAGCTTTGCCTTCAACGTCTTACTCTTTACCTGGTTTCAATTTAATTCGGCACGACCGCCTTGGAAGGGGTGGCGGTGGAGTTGCGATTTACCTTCGTTCTTACATCCCCTATTCAATTGTTAATGTATCTGTCAGTTCTTCGACTTCTGATGCCGCAGAGTATATGTTTCTCGACGTTTCCCTCTCTCATTCCAAACTTTTACTTGGCGTTTTTTATTCCCCTCCCTTCACGTTAATTACTTTGATTCTCTTGAGAAACTTCTCGAAGACCTTATGCCTTCTTATAATCATCACATTCTTATGGGAGATCTAAATACGTGTCTTCTGAAGGATGACAGTCGATCCCGGCGCCTTAAATCCCTGGCAGATGCATGCAATCTAACTATTCTCCCTTCAGACGCCACACACTATTTTCCAAATTGCTCGCCTTCTCTTCTTGATTTAACTTTAGTTTCTTCGACTTCTCATGTGTCTAAATTTGGACAATACTCCGCGGATGACTTCTCATATCATGATCTGCTCTATCTCTCTTACAAAATTCGTCCTCCCAAATCTAAATCTAAAATTCTTTTGCAGCGCAATTTTAGTGGATTAAATGTGGAAAAGCTTCGAGATGAAGCTTTAACAATCGATTGGAGCAGTATCGCTCGAGCGGGTTCGGTAGACGATCAAGTTTCTCTCTTTAATTCGCTCCTCATACAACTTTATGACGCTCATGCTCCTGTTCGTGCAATAAAAGTCAAGCATCTCCCTGCTCCTTGGCTCACTGAGGATATTAAAGCCCTTATAGAGAGGAAGAATCAATCTAAATCTAAGTATAAGGCTAACAACTCTGAGAAAAATAAACTTAAATATCATACCCTGCGCAATCGCTGTAGCATATGTCGAGATGCTCAGAGGCGTCATATTCACAGTTCTGTTGAAGATGGAAATCCAGCCAAAGTGTGGAAATTTTTGAAAGGTCTCGGAGTTGGCAAATCTCAACAGGCAAGCAATTTAAACAATATTAGCGTTGACCAGCTTAACCAGCATTTTTCATCGTCCACCTGTTTCAGTGGTCCTAAGAAATCTAACTCACTTCATCATCTTTCATCACTTCCTGCCTTAGATTTCTCTTCTTTCTATTTTAGCCATTTCTGTGAGAGTGATGTTAGGAAGGGTATATTGAATATCACTTCTAACGCCGTTGGTGTTGACTGTGTTAGCCGAAATATGATACTCCCTCTCCTTGATTTGTTTGTTCCTATTATCACCGGTATTCTGAATTTTTCCATTTCATCAAGTACTTTTCCCAGTCTGTGGAAGGATGCCAATATTATTCCTTTACCCAAAAAATCCAACCCCAGTTCCTTCTCTGACTATCGCCCCATCTCCATTCTTCCTTTCCTATCCAAAGTCCTCGAACGGCTAGTGCATCAGCAACTAACTTCCTTCCTGAATAGAAATGACCTCCTAAACCCATTTCAATCTGGTTTTCGTCCGGGCCATAGTACTACCTCGGCTCTTGTCAAGGTTACCGATGACATCCGTTTGGGTATGAATGACCAGAAGCTTACAGTTCTTGCACTTCTAGATTTCAGTAATGCCTTTAACACGGTCGATTTTGACATTTTGCTCGCGTTCTTACAGTCTCTTAACATATCGGCTGCAGCGATTGACTGGTTCCGCAGCTATTTGGTTGGTCGTCGGCAAAGAATAAAACTAGATTCTTCGTGTTCTTCCTGGTGCAGCACATCAGCTGGTGTTCCACAGGATGGTGTGCTGTCTCCTCTTTTATTTTCTATCTTCATTAATTCCATAACTCTTGATCTCTCCTCTTCGTATCACCTCTATGCCGACGACCTTCAAATATATTCGCAGGGTATGCATAGCGATTTCAATTCAGTTATAGAAGCCACGAATCTTGATTTGCTCCGCATATCAAATTGGAGTCAAAATTACGGTTTAAAAGTAAACCCCCTAAAGTCACAGGTAATTGTGATGGGTAGCGCTAAACAAATCTCCAAAATTGACTTTCTCAGGCTCCCTCCGATAGTCTTCGATGGTATCCAAATTCCTTTTTCCAACCAAGTGAAAAATCTTGGCGTAATCATGGATCGTTGTCTATCATGGGTGCCTCAGGTGAGTGAAGTGAGCAGGAAGATGTTTGCTGCCATAGGGTCTCTCAGACGGCTCCGGAATTTCCTGCCAATTGCTACTAAAATTGCGCTTGCTCAGTCGTTACTTCTCCCCATTCTTGATTATGCAGATATCTCCTATTTAGACCTAACCGAGGAGCAATTTAATAAGCTTGAGCGTATTCAAAATGCCTGCATTGGGTTCATTTTCGGATTACGCAAATTCGACCATGTTTCTAGTTTTCGTTCTCAACTCAAATGGCTCCCTATCCGTCACCGCTGTAACTCTCACATACTTTCTTTACTCTTTTCTATACTTTTTAACCCTGCAACTCCCCGCTACCTCAAAGAGCGTTTCTCTTATCTTAATTCTATTAGATCCTCTCAAAAATTGCTCCTAAAAGTGCCATCTTCATCTTCCAAATGTTATAATTGCTCATTTACGTTCCAGGCCGTTCGTTTGTGGAATTCTCTCCCTCTCAACATAAAACGCGCGTAATCTATTGGTAGCTTTAAATCGCAACTTAAGGAATACTATTTATCTCTTCCTTAGGTTTTTAAGTTGACACTGTTGTTTCTTATTGTGTGTATTATATATGTATATATGTACGTATATGTATGTTTATTTTGTATTTATTTAAGTATGTATATTCATATGAATGTGCTGTGTTATCTATTTCGTCTCTTTTGTTTCTATGCACCACCTACTGCTTATTGTTTTTCTCTAGTCTTCACTACCCAAACGTTGTCTGGAAGAAATCGCTCATTAGCGATAAGACCGCCTGTTGTTACCTCTACCTAAATTTATCTAATTGTAAAATTTGTGCTTGTAACTGTATGAGGTGTGCAATAAAGAGTATTTATTTATATTTATTTTATTGATTGTGGAACTTTAATGAAACACCAGTATTTCCCATATTTATATTTAAGCTTCTTTTTTTTCTGTATTTAATGTGTTACTTTTTCAACTTTTTAATGTTTCTGTTTTGTGTTTTAGTTTTGTAATCTTTCCTTTTTTTTGTTCTGTAATGTGTACTTTTTGAGAATCAAATGTTTCTTTCTTTCTTCTTTCTTTCTATATATATTGTGTTTAACGGCCTCCTAGCCCAGTCGGTAGTGACCCTGCCTACGAAGCAGGAGGTCCCGGGTTCGAATCCTGGTCAGGGCATTTGTTTGTGTGTTTATGACAGATTTCCTATGTGTGTTGTTCCTGAGTTATGGATGTTTTCTATGTATTTAAGTATTTATTGAGCTTACTATGGGCGATTTGTGTAAGATTGCCCTATAATATTTATTTAAGTATATAACGGAGACGGGACCGGGCGGAGGCAGGCCGAGGGTAGGTGGCATGGCAGGTGGTAGTGCGGGTGGTTTCGGAAACTCAAATACTGACACTATCAGGAATCAGGGTAGCCTAACACTAAACCATTTCACACGTACACAGACGTACGGTAATGAAATAAAACATAAACACGGTTTTAATAACTGTATTGAATTCAAATAATTTTAAACACAGATTAAAGGAGGACAATAAATTACCACTGGTTCGGAAATGAGCCTCAACTGAGAAGAAACCCAGCGGGACTTATTTTTGTTATCTGAAACACTATTAGAATTAAATTGCGTAGATTACACTATGATACAGATCACACAGATACAAAAATACTTTCTAATCACAAAATGATCTTAAAACTGAACTACGAAAAGCATTGACTGATTTTATAAGGCATCAGGAAAACGAGGAGAGTTCCCAGCTTGCGTCCGTGTGCTACTCAAAATAAAACCCGTTACTCTAAACGATCCAACCGACCCGACCCGTCTACATGAGAACGATCAGGATAGTGACTGCTCGGCTGCCAAAGCCACCAAGAGAGACCCAGATGAAAACTGATCGAAGACTGAATCAAGAATTAATGCACAGGTACTGTGCTCCTGGTTTTATATTGTCACCAGGTGGGTAATTCTAAACGTTGGTTTGAATAACTACCGGCGCATTTCTTACTTTAAAATAGGGTAAATCGAAACGTCAATTTTACTGACTGCCTACACGGCCCAAACTAAGACCACTCCCAAGCAAAACAATGCTCGTCGTTTTCCAAACTTGTTACAAATTCAACAAAGGTAACTTGATTGACACAAAATATCATAATTCTATCAGTTGTGATGCTTATAGCGTAGCTGTGCGACAAGCTGTTGTCGTCTCGCTCCGACATATATATAATGCTTATAGCGCTCGCCGGTAGCCTGGCGGTAAGACGTCCGACTTTCAATCCGGAGGTCTCGGGTTCAAACCCGGCTCGTACCACTGAGTTTTTCGGAACATGGGTACGGAATATCATTTGATATTTACCAGTCGCTTTTCAGTGAATGAAAGCATCGTAAGGGAACAGGACCTAATCCCGATAAGGCCTAGTTTCCCCTCTGGGTTGGAAGGTCAAAATGGTAGACGCTGTCGTAATATCTAGTACCTACGCCAATTCATGGTATTAGGATGCCAGGCGGACCCCAAGCTGGGACAAACGCTAGGAGGAAGAAGATTCTTGTGTGTTGTATAATGCTTAAGAGTAATACAATAATGATTATGATCTTTTGATGTAACACGACCGCATAGAGTCATAACTCCCGTAGAGTTTGACAAACTCTAGCAAGACGTACAGCTACGTATAGCACAGTAAGGCCTGAGTGGACGCTCGAAGCGGAGCGTTCGGCGGGGCGTGCAGCGTGGCGGGCAAGCGTGCATTCACTTTATGCAGCGTTGACTGAGGACACCAATATGAGTTGCATTTGTTTAAGGGGCTGACAACAGCTAAATTCCCTCCCTATCTTATTCAGCGCGAGTGAAAGAGAAACACTGTGTTACGATTAGTATGGGAGCTCATTGCAAATTTTACAAAATAATGAATTAAAAAAAAACGACGCATTAATTGAGAAATATAAGGCAACGAAGTTTTTAGTATTAGTGTGGTGGAATTTTGTCCTTAGTTACAGACGTATAAGTCAAGAAACTAAAGACATACAACTGTTTAAAGCTAATTTTAAGATGTAACTTTGGAATTATTTTCTATCGAGCCGATTTCGTCCAATCGTGTATCGGACGCAACGAAGTTCTTCCAAATATAACGAATATTAACATACATTTTTTTACTTTCTCAAAACAAGTAGTTATAGCTGAAACACTGTTTGAGTAAAGTCAATTTGAAGGTCATCGGGTGTTGTCAGCCTCTTAACATGCACGCGGCACGCCCCGCCCCACTGCACGCCCTATTCGAGCGTCCACTCAGGCCTTACACTAAGAAGTAAATATCAAATCTGTTCAAAACACATAAAATTCGAATGCTGTTCATTTTCTTCGATCACGCATAGCGCGTAGTCGCTACGAACGAAGGGTCAAGTGCTGAAAACGAGTTCACAGGAAACAAAACGTTTCGTGAAAGAAAGGCTCGAATGGCGGGATGTGGGTTATGACGTCACACTACTGACGAGGGTTGCCATAGCGTAGGGTTGTCGCTTTCAGCGTTTCATCGTTTAAAAATGTATATTATATATGAAAGTAAATAATGTTAGGTAAATGGATAATAAATAAAACAACGTGAAACCAATTATATGTACAATAAGTTTTTTTTATTTTTCTAATTTAATCTTGATCCAAAAACAAACAAATCGCTTTGAAGTACTACCGTTTCTATTTTGGTTAAACGTTTGGCCAATAGATATTCGATATTAGGGCAATTTAGTTGATTAAGCTTGAGATATAATACTAGTATAGTTTGTCCGGTGACTTAAGAATAAATGCGCCATACTTTAAGTATGGAGCATTTATTCTTAAGCCGCCAGACAAACTATAATGGGAGTTATAGAAAATTTAAGTGGCCCCCCTGATGCATAAGCCTCGTGTGCTGTGTTGTGTTATCCTGGATCCGCGAGTGTAGAAAAAAAATTAAATTTGACAAATGTGTTAATTTTATTACAACGTCAGTGCAATGCACGAGGAAGGTTACAATAGTAGATTGTACACCAAGGGGATAAAGCACTGTTTTATGTCACGGGCGCAATATTGAATCCTGAACGTAACGAAGGACTCCAGATTTTACTCCCGAGCGCAGCGAGGGGGTTATGAGTTAATTCCCGAGCGAAGCGAGGGAATTAAGACTGAGTCCTGAGTGCAGTGAGGGGTTCAAGCGCGCCCGTGACAAAAACAGCTTTATCCCCGAGGAGTATACTCTACTTTTCTCACCTCTTGCGAGACAATAAAATAGCTAAGGCTACTAGAAACGGATTTTTATTAAAGTAAATCAAAAGTAAAAACCGGCCAAGTGCGTGTCGGACCACACATAGCAGGATTCCGTACCTTCAATGGAATAAGAACCAAACTAATACCAAAAGGTCGTATCTGATGCCTATGGAAGAAGTTTTTTGGAAATAACTCAAAAATGGCTAAACCGATAATGTTAAAAAAAATGTTCGTAGAAAGTATATGACAAGGCGCATCTCCTCAAATTTTTTCATATTTTTTGGATTTACGATTCAAAAGTTACAGGGGGGGACACAATTTTTCTGACTTTCGAAGCGATTATTTCACAAAATATTCACTTAATCACAAAATGGTCAAAAAACCTCAATGTTATTTTTAAAGACCTATCGATTTATGTGTCACATGTTGATATTTAGTTAAAAAAATAAAAAATAATATGTTGTTACTTACATGTATGCCCCCCCCTAAAATTTTTTTTTTTTTTTCAAATTTAACTACATGACTAAGTAGCGGCATACAAAATACACCTTATGTGTAAATTTTATTCAGATACATCGTATAGTTTCCGAGTAAAATGGCTGGGACATACGGATGGACAGACATACAGACAGACATGACGAATCCATAAGGGTTCTGTTTTTTGCCATTTGGCTACGGAACCCTAAAAATTGATTCTTGATACATTAGTCCATTTTATTCGAATTTTATCTCCAATTTTTATAGAACCTGCAGTTTTACTCCGTATACTGCAGCGTCTTATGACACTCGCGGCATTTGTTTTAGGTATTTAAAAAAGGTGGCCAGCACGATTTTCCAAATAAATTCGATTTTCAAATCAGTTCGACGCGGCGGCGCGGGCCCCGGCTGGCGTCGCGGGGCTGTGCACCGTGCGGACTTTACCAAATTAGACTTTAAGCACATAACAATAAGAACTATGGGAAGTGAAATCACATTATTAACCAGCGGGTTATAATGAGATTTAGTACAACATTATAACCCGGCTAAAGCCTGGGCTATAATGATTTGCTTTCGGTGAGGTTTGCATAATATATAATTTGGCATTGTCGAGCAGGTGGTGTGAAAAATACGTTCCCGAGTAGTTATGAATTGCTAGAATATGAGATTATGACGTCACAGTACAGCCCTTCTGACAAGGGTCGTCATAGCAGCTTAGGGTTGTCACTTTTGGCAATTGAATACGGAAAACTGGAAATTGGAGAATAGTGTGGGATTAGAGTGGCTTGGGGAAATAATGGGGTTTAAAGACTGCTGTAAATAGTTCGGTCACCCTTGTTTTCACAGTTGAATGGAATAAATAAAGAACCTTTTAAGTATAAGCGTTGTCAAGACAAACCAAGGGCCGTATTCTAACTTAGACACGTAGACACGATCCAACTTCAATACAACTCCAATGCATTAACTACGCAACACAGCTAGTGTCTACGAGGGCTGCTACTTACTCGTATATATCCGGAATAGAAAAAATAAATAAACGTATATGACTAAATATGATTTTACTGTTTTTCGAAATATTCTCTGTGATGATGAATGCACTTTTACATCCGTTGAAACCAATTTTTAAAGCACTTGTTCCACTCTGACTGAGGTATTTCCAAAACGTGCTGTTTGAACGCGTCGACGGCATCTTCACGGGTCGAAAATTAAAAAAAAAATCGAATCCCGGATTCCGGATATATAAGTAGCAAGCAGCCCTTGTAAACGTCTGAATCAGATAGGTACCTATATCAAAATTTTCTTGAAAATTATTCAGTTGCTATTCCAACACAACTTCAATATTGGCTGATTACATATTTGTTGTGTTAGAGTTATGTTTGAGATAGATTGTCGTTATTGTATTTTGTTTATAAATAATTATATTTTATTTATATAGAATTGTTTATATATTTTAATATTTGAATACGGCACCAAGTTTGAAAAGAGTTTGTTGTATTTAAACTGATAGGGAGATTTTGTTTTATTAATTATTAGTTTATCTTACTTATTTTTAGTCACTACTCGCATCATATTTACTATGATTAATTATACTTTCAATGTCAGAGAAAGTAATAAGACTAATAAGATTTGTAAGGGGCTCTCCAGGCGTCAAACGTGTAAACGGTCTTTTTGTATGCAAAGAGACTGTTAAGCTAGCAAACAGTCATGTGAACTAGTTCTATAGAATACGTAATCAATTAGTCGATTGACTAGATAATTTGAAGCTAAAAGCATAGTTCCGAAATGTAAGTCCGTAGGTACCTATAAGTAACAAGTCCTTCATTTACTTGTAAACGGGGCAAAAATGGCATTTTCATTATTTTGCCCTAATTTACATGTCTTATGTTGTTGCATTCATTAGGTGTAAGCATTTAATTATCAACTTTAAAAAAATACATATTAGGACTTAAAAATATCACTAAACTACATATATACTTATAAAATAAACCCTACAATAAAGTAATCTAAAACTGAAAATCTAAATCTAAAGTTGACCCCTGTGGCATGGTGCCGAGGATGCTGGCAGCATTTCCTTGCTAGATCGCAATGCTTATACGTTGAGCGAGGAAGCTGCCAGCTTTTTTATCCCCGGTTACGTTAACCAGCCGTTTAGCCAACTCTCGATATAGTTTCTGTGCTGCTGGGCCCCACGGACCAAGAGTCTCGACTCCAAATGCAACAAAGTTGTAGTTGGCGTCGAGACTCCTGTATTTTCGTCTTTTGAGGGCCTCAGCCGCCTCCGCCGCCGCGCTTACTTTGTGTGTGGTACCGTGGAGATGGGACGGCGCCAGCGTATCCACGCAGGTAGCGTCCCACACGAGCACACGTCCCATCCTCCACGGTATCAGTGACATGCCGTCGGGTCTCTTGCCATCGTCTCTGGCTATACCGGTAGGCTCCAGTATTGCAGGTACGTTGACGGTGGCAAGAGACCGACGGATTATATCGTTTAAGGCGGCGTGACGCGAGAAGCGGCCCGCGCTACGTTGGCAGGATAGTCCGTGGTGCCCCAGCCGGTCGACGTCATTACCACAGAGGCATTTATGGGGCGCGCATACTGGGACCCCTAAACGCAGCCCGACCGCCAGTCGGAGGGTATTTGCTGCCAAATGGGTACCTGTATTAGGCGAAGGGTAAGCGCTTAGCCAGTGGCCAGCGTCTTGCAGCCCACGGCCATCAGTCGCGCGCGTTCGGCTCCTGAGGTATTGTCCAAAAGAGAGGTGTAGATTAGTTTACACAAAACATCATCCCAGCCCCTCTGTGATTTGAGGTTAAATGGAAAATTTTGCCCCGGGCAGGCACACAGCCAGGCATTTCTAACGTCGTCCAAGTCATTGTATAGTAGTTTATGTAACTGTTACGTTTTAAGGCCTAATTACGTACAGTTGCATACACTGCTTTATCTACACTCATATTATATATATTAAATTAATTGTTCGGAAACCATAGAATGACCGCCATTGTACCGTCATGGTCTACTCGATTGTGCCGGCGCTCGCGCGGGACCAATCGGGTTGGCCATGGCGGTAACATTATGTTATCAAATTCGATGTTCCAAATTTGAAACTCATTGCTTAACAATATTTGAGCATGCATAGTTAAAATTACGTTACTGCCGCAGATAAGAAACTTATCATAGTTAAATCGTTTGTTGTAATGCTTGTCATTGTCTACGGTTTTTGAACGCATTTTAGAGTACTTACAGTATGAGTGTAGATAAAACTAATTTTACGACGTCTATAATACCCCAGTGGCTACATTTGCTATTCAGACGAGACCAGGTAATTTGAGGTAATAGCAACCTGACTAGCATAATTAAATCCATTAATATTCCTTGGACCATCAGTAGGATACCTGACTATCATAAATTGGTATAACCAGCATAGATTCTTAATGTGGTAGGAAATTGAGATTCGAAAGCGGTTCGAGTTTTGTTAACTAATTGTTTTAAATTAAGCATACACATGTATTGACAGATTCGTCCACCAGTATCTTGTAAGTAGATATTTAGCATAAGCAAACCTGGTATTCAATAAAAAAATTATCAACAATAAATAAATAAAATAAATATTGATAGGACAATCTTACACAAATCAACCTAACTAGTTCCACAGTAAGTTCAATAAGGCTTGTGTTGTGGGTACTAGGTGACGATATATATAATAGATATAACTCAGGAACAATTCGTGCTAAACACACAAAGAAATGCCCTGGCCAGGATTAGAACCCGGGACCTCCTGCTTCGTAGGCAGGGTCATTACCAACTAGGCTAGGAGTACGTTACAACAATGAAAGTATTTATCTATGAAAAAATTAACCATTAAATAGTTTGTCGTGGATTTTTAAAGATATTTTTTTAGCAGCTAGTGACAACCCTAGGCGACTTAAGTTACATAATCGTCAGAACTCCGGCATGGGAAACTTGCCTTTTATTCCAAAACCCCTCGCTGCTTTTCGCGCACCAGAATTCTCTAGACCTCCAGAATTCATAAATGAGACAGTATGACAGACAAACTATGACTCACTAAAACTCAATAAGTGCTGTAGTCCCATCTGCCACCGCATCAATCGCGCGCAGATAGCGATGCCGATGGACCGGAGTCGGAACCGAAGGTTTTAAATTATTTTTAACGAAACTGAAACCGAAGTCGGAACCGGAACCGAAGATATTCTTCGAATTGAATAGTGTTTTGACTAAAATTACTTTTTACCTCAATAGTTGTGCCACAGATTACGTAGGCTTCCTTTTCTTGAGTTATAGGTATACGTTTTTGGACAGTTTTCGCTGTATTAGCGTCAATTCTGCTTCCAAATTGCAACTCTTTTGACGTCAATTTTGCTTGACTCTTTTAATGTGCTTTTAATAACATTCTCAAGAAGATAAAACCCCACAAAGTATCAACCTATCCTGGCTCCAACAGTCTTTTGTTTTGGAAATAAACACAAGTCTGTAGTGTGTTACGCCTCCGCTCAACCTCTACTGATAATTAATCTAGTCTTATTTATTCTCTAGTTTTATTTATTCTATGCGTGGAAATCTAACACAGTGAACCGAAAACTGAAATAATTGCAACGCCATCTCCATCATGCTTTGAGCGTTTATATCCTCAATGAGATAGTATGTTGTTTAATTGCATCGGGAACTTTTTAAAAACGCGAATAAAATATAATCAAATTATATTAAGGTACCGTCCCCAAAAGCAACAGTGAAGGATATTTAATTAACCGGTAGTGAATCAAATTGATAACCAGGTAGATTTGGTTTTGAAGGTGAACTATGCATTTCGTCTTTCGGTATGACATCCATTCTAAATAATCGGAACCGAAACCGGAGTCGGAAGTTCCGATTTTTCGGAACCAAAAACGGAGCTTCGTAATATCCCTAGTTAGGCGAACAACATAATTCTATAGATACAAACGCTTGTATTTAGAAATGACCAAGACACGTGGTTTTGTTTGTTGAAATTATTCAACGACGCTGTATGGTTTTTTAAGCCTATTATAGTGTCCCACTTAGGGTGTGCTCCCGGTACTCGTTTTGTCGCCATACAAAATCAGAACCCAGAGCATTTCCGACTCCCTCTGCTGGGCAAACCCCTCTCCTATTAAACACCACTCTTCCGGTCTTGCGCCTGTTCCGGCCAGTTGTTGAGGAAAGCACATCCAAATCGTTCCGCCATCTCTGTTTGGGCCTGCCCCGTCCACATTTCTCTTGCGGCATCCATTTAATTTAAACTATAGTATTTCCACAGGGAGATCACTGGTATGACTGGCTTAGCGAATCTTCGGGAAGCATCAAGAATAATTCCCAATTTGACACGGCCTATTTCCCAGAATTTGACATCTCTCTCGCTTTGTTGCTCGCAAAGATTTGTTTTCGGGAAGTTTCGGCACTCGACCCCGGGCACAATGTACTTCAAATGGTTATCCTAACGTTTTGACACTTTTGACTGCAGATTTCAAGGCGCATTTGTGTTGTCAATTTTAGTTTATAAATAGAGAAAAGCAAATACGGGAATTTTAATTAAAAGTTGGATAATTGAACGGGTTGTTGTATTAGCTAAAACAAAATTGACGATGAACATCAAAGACACGGGGTTCACAATTCATCTGTTCTTTTCACCAATCGGTTAACACAAGTTTTTTTTTATTCGTCGACTAAAATGGCAAACGTAGAAATAATGTGACCAGCTTAAAACAAACTGTGCTGATCTTTGTTTTCGGTTTGTGTATTAAATTAATTTTAGATTCAAAATTGTTATTGTAATGTTGAACGGAAATAATTAAATGTGATAGGCCAAATTAAAAGGGCTCATAATGTCGACAGCCGCTTACGTTTTAGACGTTGTACAGTTTATAATTTTCAAGCTGAAAAGGCGTAAGCGCGGCCGCCATAAGGGCCCTTTTGATTTGGATTACCACAAGTTATTACAAATCAAGTAAAATGTGGCAGATAATTTAATGTCAAAGAATGGTAATAAATTAGTATTTGGTAGACATGATTTGAACTGTATTTACCATAATTGTGAGACAGTATTTATTTACAACTATGTTTAATATTAACAACAATAAGGTAAAGTCTGTTCGGAAAGAAGTTTCGTAGAATGTATGAGTATGTAGAATAATGATATTAACCCCGACACTCTTTCCGAACACTCTCTAATACTATTTTTGATAAACATCTAAGTATTAACTATCATTACCCCGTCACTATGACGTGGTCTGATATTATATGAGTATAGTAATGTATATTATATTATTGGAAAATACCTCGTGGAGCCCTATACGTTGGTCTGACCAGGTCCGCACCGCCCTTGACTCTACTTTTCACAACGCCATCCGCGACAGAAACAGATGGAGAAAGATCACACGGGAGAGAGTGATACAGAAGGGAGGTCACGACCCTCAGCACTGAGGAATACGAATCAAGGAGGAGGATTATATTATTATGTATGTAGTTTAAGCGTAGTTTAAGTATTTGTATGGTACGAGTACATGAATGTACATATATATTTATTAGTGTTTACCTGCAGCTTTACTTTTTATTGGTATCTTTTGTGCATAGTTTGTCTTTCACCGTTTGTATTTAATACTTTCTCATTTTCTCATGGGTTGGCTGGAAGAGATCCCTATCAGGGATAAGCTCGCCTTTGTGCATATCTTTTATATAGTTGTTTTTATGTAATACCTACTTGTTTATGTGCAATAAAGTGATACATACATACATACATACATACTATGGGCCCGGAAATTATCATTACACACTAACGTACGTAACGTACGTTACGTAGTATTCTTAGGGTAGACAGGCGAATAGAATCGTAGGGAGAAACCGTTTGATCCCTTTCGCCCTGCTATCGGATCCGCCTCGATCTACCCTACTTAGTACCATGATTGAGGAGTTTCATCCATGCATAGTAATGTTATATATATAGTAAGGTTCTCGAGTGGCGACCACGAACCGGAAGGCGCAGCGTGGGTAGACCCCCCGCAAGGTGGACTGATGACCTGGTGAAGGTCGCGGGAGTCCGCTGGATGCGGGTGGCGCAGGACCGGTCATTGTGGCACTCTTTGGGGGAGGCCTATGTCCAGCAATGGACGTCTTTCGGTTGATATGATGATGATAGTACTATTAATTATTTTGTGCCGCATCACGCATCATAATTCAAAATATCAAATAAATTCGAAACAATACGCTAATTCCAGTATTCGGAACATACCCAGTCATCGCCTCTATTCCGCATAGACCAGCAGCAAAAGAACTTATATCCATGTAAAATAAAACATAGATACGTCATTTTAGAATAAGAAAGTATAGGGATGTCACATGGTAATTTATTAGGGGCTTACCGTCCGCTATGTTATGAATTATATCCTCTATAAATTAGTGAATGGTAATGTCGGCTTTGAGCCTATTTCCAATATCCAAATTAGGCAATTCGGACCTTTTAATGCGGACGATATCCATAAATATAGGTGAGTAGATTAGGGAGCGGCGCTAATGGTATTTATACTCGTTAGAATAAAATGTTTTGTCTTATGTATGTATGTACCTATAGATATGTATGTATCTCTAGATTTATTTATTTCTTTTAACGACACAGTATTTTACATCGTACCCTAGAAGATCGTCACTTAAAATACAAAAAAAAAACAAGCAACAAAAGGACAGAAAAATGTCAGTAGTAAAAATACATAGAATGTCAACAGGTATTTCGTGCATGTGTACATGTCTAGAGATCCTAGTCAATGGCATAATAAAAAAACAAAAAAAAAATGTCAAAAACTTAAAACAAAATTAATAACCTAACCACTATTTAAACAAAAAAATACAGTTCTTTTAAATTCTGCAGTGAATATTCTTCAACAAAATATAAATTCTTAGACAATAAAAGTTCCTTTAGTCGGTGTTCATATATATTCCTGATCGAATGTGATTAGGCTGGAAATATGTATGTATACTTGTGAGTGTTACTTTAGGTACGTAATTAAACGAATTAATATTTTTCACCTCAGCAGCTTGAACAAGCCTACTTCCCTGCGAAAAAACGGTGACGAAAGTCGCACTTTGGGAGTGAGACAAAGTAGCTCTTTTATTTAGTACAGGCCATGCTTACTACTTGACTGCCACTTCTTACTTCGGGGTCTATTACTCGTACCAATTCGAAATACATATTTTTAACCTTTAATATGTTCTCACTACTGAGGTAAAAAGTTGTATGTCACTCGAGAGCAAAGTTATTTTACATCTCGTGTTTTTGAGTCCCTCGCTACGCTCAAGATTCTAACTTTGAATCACTCGTGATTCAATTATAGTTCGCTTACTCGGGAGCCAAAATTAACACTCGCAAGAAAAACCAACTTTCCTCTCTTGTTGCACAAGTAACTATTTTATAGGGAGCATTCAGAAATAGAGATCAATAGCATTATATTGCACATTTATAATGATTCTAGGTACTTAATTATATGTAGAAATCCGAAACTAAACATTTTGTTCACAGTCACTACGACGTCATTAAAAAAAAATATTTATGTTATAAAAAAAACAGATAGCATGGTTACTATTTTAAATACTTGTTAGAACGTGACAGTGATGGTAACAGGCTATAAAAACCCGACCACATTAGGCTAACAGGTTTAAATACATTCAAATTCTTTTAAAATTAAATTGTATTATCACATTATTGCAATTCTTATCAAAGCCATACTACATTTCCTTTCCAAACGATTGGTTGTAACAAGACTATAATGATACCACAACAATAACAATGCACATATGTAGATGCATCGATAAACCCGTTCACTATAATACGTTACGAGGCTGATATCGGTAATGCCTCGTTTCCGTCCCTCGGGCATGTTCTGAGAATGTGTAGCGTAATTTTATTACAAGGTTTTATAATATTGACTGTTGTATGTCAGTTATAATGAATTCATTTGGACATATCATGTGAACAAACACTTTGCAAAGTTATCACGCTTTTCTCTGGGATTATCACTTAAAATGTATTGCAAAGGTAGTTAAAACTTGGCAGATAGTTTTTAACCGTTTGAAATTCTACCTTATCGCGAACAAAATAAAGTCGATATTTAAAACACGGCACCAAATAGGGTAATGCTTGTAATGTTGACTTTATGACTAGGACAACAAGGTAGAAAATCAAATGTATAAAAATCATGTGTCAATCGTAAACTAAAGATAATCAGTCCAGGGCCCGTAATTTTCATGCCGATGACATCAATTTGACGTCACGCTCCATATAGGGTGATCCCATATAGTTTTATTATAAATTATTAATCATTAGTCGTCAATCATTTTAATCATGTACAAATGACTTTATAAGTACTCTATTTACACATGGAATAAATAATACCTACTTGATACGTGAAACGTAAATAAAACTATTTGATTTGTTTTTATACATACATTTTATTAAATGGTATTGTTAACAACACATTACAATTGTTACGTAGAAAACGGAATTCCTCTCTAACGTAAAGCACGCCATTCTTCTTGCATTAATTCCCATGCAAAGAAAATCTAAGTCATCTTCGCGTTCATACGTAATGCAATATTCATAAAAATCATTTTGTTTTGTAATCGTATTTTTGTTTGTTGTGTCACACATTTGATTAATTATTCCAAATTCTCTGCTAAAAAGAAAATGTATAATTGATGGACACATTTTTTCTGATTTTAATAACTAATACAATTAGGAAATCAGTATTTTTATTTCTCAGTGGCACTTGTAACATTTTTGACAGAACGTTTTTTTAATGAGAACGAATAAAAAAGGTTACATTTAAAAAGGTTTTATTACATATTGATTTATAAACAGCCAAGGAAATTGATTTGTGTAACATTACGTACTTTGTCATAGTGACAATCAACATCTAGACGCTAGAGCTTTCATATTATTGTCACTGTGACCAGGTTCTAAATGGTATGCAAATCAAAGTCCTGGCCCATACCTACACGAATAACTAGATACTTAATGATATTATCTACAAACGAGGTTTTGTACATTATTATATACAGCCTTGGCCAGAAGTGTTGAGCACCCTTGTGATTTTCATATAAAACTCGAAAGTTTAGACCGGCGTTTCTTTTTAAACTGAACAGGCATGTTTTGTTGAAATGAGTAGTAACTGCATCGAATATTTGCAATTTTTCGCACCGACCTAAATTCGCATTTTTGGGACCTCCACTTTTCATATTTTATAGGTACCTTGAAAGTATTATTAAGTGAAGTTTTCTAGATATATCAATAAAATATAACATTTTACGTCATTGTACATTGTTATGATAGGGAATTAATACTTAACATCAAAATTGCAAGCAAAAAAGAGCTATGCTCAACACTTCTGGCCAAGGCTGTACAAGTTAGTTTTGTACATACTCGTAATTATTTACAAATTGATTTAAAACATATTTACATTTCTACTTTTTTTGCCCCTTATGTTTTGATTCGAAATTGATAATTAGAATTTGCTCAAGGTTTTTATGTATACTGCATCGCCGGTTTGTAAAAATCCATTTTAATATTGAAAAGGACCTTTCAACTTCTACAGATGTAATAGGGGCATACTTAAAATCTAAATATATAAAAGAAGAAACTGACTGACTGACTGACTGACTGACTGACTGACTGATTGACTGACTGACTGACTGACATATCAACGCACAGCCCAAACCGCTGGTTCTAGAGATTCCAAATTTGGCATGTAGGTTCCTTATAAAGTCTAGGGATGCACTAAGAAAGGATTTTTCAAAATTCATCCCCTAAAATGGGGGTCCAAAGGTTGTATGGCGAATCAAGATTTGTTAGACTATTTTATTCGAAACTTCACAGGAGTATTCCTAACGATAAATGAGTAAACACGTGTTTCAGGTTTTCAAAAGGGGCAAAGTGGTCACAAAGTCTGAAAAACAACATGGGTATCGTATCCTTTTTGAGTACTTATAGTACGCGGGCGAAGCCGCGGGAAAAGGCTAGTAAGACCATAAATCTATTTTCCTATTGCTATGCTTCCATCAAGACGAACTTCCTTATTGTCGTTTAAGTCAGCCATTATTTGCATGGTTGGTAATTCCTTGTTTTTGTGTAAGACTATTTTATGCTTTTTATAAATAAATTTTCCTTTTTCATGCAGACTAACCCTTGATAATTTGCCTGTCACAGTTTTAACTACTTGTAGCGACTCACTCAATGTCAGCGTAGAACTCTCCATTTGCTTGGTAGCTTTTACTAAAACTCTGCAGCTTTCAGTTATGAATATTAAATGATTTTTCAGATGATGTTTCCCAATTGCTACATAGAGTCACGCTCCATAGAGTATGATTCCGATTAAATTCGTCATAATTAATCATTTAACAAAATTGATTTATACAAAAAGAGAGATACGGTACCAGGCGCTCGATTGTGTGCAATCAAATATAGGTTCCGGGACCTATATTGAATTAGTCGTGTGGCAGAGTCTCTCAGTCACACTTTGTGCAATACTTAAAATATGGAGGTCTCGCTTGCATAGCCGTGTTAACTATATAGGTTTATCTCTTTTCCCCATGATACACATGTATTAACTGGGGCCACACAATTACGTAACTTTTTATTAATCATATTTAATTTTAGTTTAATTGGCTTTAGACACAACATTCGGTGCTTGATTATCCATATTTATTTTATTATTATATAGAATATATAGATCAAGACACTTGGAGACCTTATACATCTCTAAGGATAATTTTGAAATAGTATGTTTATTGTATACTAGAATCACATACTTTTTTTTTATTTAAATTCAAAATTTGTTTCTAACTGTTGATGATGGATTATTATAATTTGGAAATTTATGTAGAAGACACAGTTCAGGTAAGAAACTATATCAAACTTGTATGTAATTTATTTTCAAATAGTCAGATTTGGACTCATCTCTTTTCTTTGGTATTTTTCTTAAACTATAACCTACTGTTGGTTAATCTAACCTTGGTTTGATATGTTTTCTTATAGAAACACGCACTTATGTATTGTTTAGTTTTGATGTACTGTTGTTTTGAAAAAATAAGTCCCGCCGAGTTTCTTGCCGGACATAATTCTTCTCGGGTCAGAAGTGTAGGGTTAGAACCGGTGTAGTTTGATTTTTTTTTTCTCTCTTTGAGTTTGAGTACAGCGGTGTGTAGCATTTTACAAGTGTGTAGGTGCTGGACCACATTTCAGTTTTGCTTACTATGAACGTCACTCATCTTCCTTTTTGTTTATGTCTATGTTGAACAACCTCTGCAGGTAACCGATATCGATACTTGAAATAATCAGTACCATGTCTAATTGACTTATATAGCTGTCAGCTTAAAATAATACATATTGTTGTGTTTTAATTATTGTTAATTTATTTGTTAGGTAGGTATTGTTGGATAAATATAAATAGGCACAATGTCATCTTTACACCAGTTTTGCTACAGATATCCGTTTTAATCGTATACGACGAAAACGTTTATTGTTCCTGTTGTGATCAATATGTAACATCAAAAGTCAGCAATGTCACAGCACATTTGCAAACAACTAAACATATTGAAAGAGAAGAAGGAAAATTAACACAAAATGAGTTTAACCTGGATCTTACGAATTTTATGGTAGCGTCAAACATACCATGGTTTCAATTAGAAAATGAGAATTCCCGTAACTTCCTTCAAAAATGCATTGATGGCAAGTATGCAAAAACAACAAAAGTTCCATCGGAGTCAAACTTAAGAGTACAGTATTTACCTAAAATGTTCAAAAAGGTTTTCGATTCTATCAGGAATGATATCGCGGAATCGTATATTTACGTAAGTGTTGACGAGACGAAAGATTAATTGGACCAAAATGTGGCTAATGTCATCGTTGGAGCACTCAGAAAGACTAACGCAAGTAAACCACACATAATAGCTTCCAAGGTCCTTGACAGGACTAATCATGCCACTGTAAACAATTTAGTAATCGAATCGTTGAAAAATCTTTATGGAAATGACAATTACAATGAAAGGGTGGTGTTATTTTTGACTGACGGGGCTCCCTATATGGTAAAAGCAGGAAAAACTCTACGGAATTCATTTCCAAATATGATACACGTGACATGCTTGGCCCATGGCTTCAACCGTGTTGCTGACACAGTTCGAGGTTTGTATGAGGATGTAAACGAGTTGATTTGTAGTATGAAAATGACATTTTTAAAAACCCCATCACGAACAAAAAACAGTTATATCCTAATATGCCACAACCTCCCCGTCCAGTTATAACAAGATGGAATACGTGGATTGAGGCCTGTATTTACTACACGACTTACTTCGATGAAATCAAAAACGTTCTTAATAATCTGGATGACCAGAATACCGCAAAAGTAAGACGGGCTAAATTAGCAATTGGAAAACCTCATCTGAATAAAAATTTAAAATTCATAACTGAAAGCTGCACAGTTTTAGTAAAAGCTACCAAGCAAATGGAGAGTTCTACGCTGACATTGAGTGAGTCGCTACAAGTAGTTAAAACTGTGACAGGCATATTATCAAGGGCTAGTCTGCATGAAAAAGGAAAATTTATTTATAAAAAGCATAAAACAGTCTTACACAAAAACAAGGAATTACCAACCATGCAAATAATGGCTGACTTAAGCGACAATAAGGAAGTTCGTCTTGATGGAAGCAATGAGAAAATAGATTTATGGCCTTATTTTAAGTATGCCCCTATTACATCTGTAGAAGTTGAAAGGTCCTTTTCAATATTAAAATGGATTTTTACAAACCGGCGATGCAGTATGACCCCTAAAAACCTTGAGCAAATTCTAATTATTAATTTCGAATCAAAATATAAGGGGCAAAAAAAGTAAAAATGTAAATATGTTTCAAATTAATTTGTAAATAATTATGTACAAAACTAACTTGTATATAATACTGTACAAAACCTCGTTTGTAAATAATATCATTAAGTATCTGGTTATTCGTGTAGGTATGGCCCAGGAGTCCCAGGACTTTGATTTGCATACCATTTAGAACCTGGTCACAGTGACAATAATATGAAATCTCTAGCGTCTAGATGTTGATTGTCACTATGACAAAGTACGTAATGTTACACAAATCAATTTCCTTGGCTGTTTATAAATCAATATGTAATAAAACCTTTTTAAATGTAACCTTTTTTATTCGTTCTCATTAAAAAAACGTTCTGTCAAAAATGTTACAAGTGCCACTGAGAAATAAAAATACTGATTTCCTAATTGTATTAGTTGTTAAAATCAGAAAAAATGTGTCCATCAATTATACATTTTCTTTTTAGCAGAGAATTTGGAATAATTAACCAAATGTGTGACACAACAAACAAAAATACGATTACAAAACAAAATGATTTTTATGAATATTGCATTACGTATGAACGCGAAGATTTTCTTTGCATGGGAGTTAATGCAAGAAGGATGGCGTGCTTTACGTTAGAGAGGAATTCTGTTTTCTAATGAATTTTAATATGTTGTTAACAACAATAATGTATGTATAAAAACAAATCAAATAGATTTTTACGCCTCCCGTATCGAGTAGTTATTATTTATTTCATGTGTAAATAGAGTACTTGAAGTCATTTGTACATGATTAAAATGATTGACGACTAATGATTAATAATTTACAATAAAACTATTTGGGATCATCCTATATGGAGCGTGACGTCAAATTGATGTCATCGGCATGAAAATTACGGGCCCTGAATTAATCACAGTGTACATACTTGAAGAAACTCCCAATGTATGAAAATGAACCAAATAACCAATGAAAAATATCATTTCTAATAAAAAATGATATTTAGTTAATGTTCTTCAATAATCGAAGTAACGAACGATAAAACCTGAAAAATAAATAAATAAATAAACTAATAAATCTTAATTTTTTTTCTACTCGTCGTACTGTAATGCTTGAGTTGAGAGTTTGTAGACCGTACTAAATACTAGCGCATACTTTTCGATCGAGCTTTTTTGGTCGCAAATTTTAGCATCGCAGACCATTGTCGTAAGGATTTTCATACAATATTACTACTATTAGATTTAACACTCGCTACCGCTGCCACTCAGCAAGCTTATAAAATACTATAGGGTGATAAGCAATTTGTTTATCTGTTGGGACTATCCCTTGCTCTAAAATTTTTAGCTCGATACCTAAGCAAAAAGCCATCTTTTCTTATTCAACTGTCTCATTACTCTTTGTCTTAAAGTTCATAATACCAACAAGTTCGAGAGACAAACAGGTGCCGGAAACAGGTGCCTTTCATCCCTTTGTTAACTCGACGCAATCATTGCTTTGTACCCAAAAATATTTCACCTCTAAATCACGCAATCGTTGCTTTGTACTAAAATATTTCACTATTAATAGCGATCATAAGGACCTATAAAACTCTATTTGAGGATCTCTTAAATCAGAACAGATAAATTCTAAATTGTCCTGCTCAAATTAACCGATTCCCATCTAAAACGAGAATAGCCGTAATTTCAATGTACGGATTGTTGTTTGTAAAACAATAGGTGGAGCTCCAAATTGTTACGATAGCCAGGAATTTCTTTGTCCGACCTACAAAAGACTATGATTAATTTGTCGCTGAAATCGTTTTGAAGCTGTGGAAAGGTTGGGCTCACGTGACAAAGCGTTGTGACATACGTATCCGCTATGCTAGCTCGCTTTTCTATTGTTTAATTACAGTTACTATAATATTACCTATTGATTTGATTTTACAGCAGTAGAATTAGCAACACGGGTGTGATATTCAAAATTATTTTAGCACAACTTTATTTTTAAGAGCGTGGGTTACTCATTATTAACACCTTATCTGTTACAATAGTAACACTGTATTACACTTTACTACATCTGTTTAAAAGCCCTGTTACACTTTACTTTTTTTAGTGTCCTAACTAGCATCCTAATTAGGATCCTAACTTTTTTCAATAGTAAATTTACTTCCTAAATACAATAGACTTGACTAAATTTAGAAACTAAATCATTTAGGAAGCTAACTAGGACAAGTGTAACAGGCCATTAAAACCTGACCATGAGACGTAACCATAATGGTTGTTTACCGAAGCACAAATCACATTTCTGTACCTCATTAAGTCCAAATGTTCCTCAATTAGTAACGGTACCTACAGCAATATTTATCGCCGGGACCTACACTTTTCGCTAATTGCAATCTTTAAGGCCTGTCCAGATAATCCTGAGAAAGAGCGACGTATCAAGGCCAGTGCGGTCTCTTTGGGAAAACTTACTTGGTAATTACCGTAGCCTATAGACGCCTGCATCTACAGAGGTGTCGCATGCTCGTTGCCGACTCTTAAGATTTGATTTCGAGAAAAGTCGCGAGCATCTAACGAATATGACACATGCCATTATGCTAGCGTAAGTTCAACGTAACACGAATTAACGATATAGCATGACTAACATAACAAATTGTCTGACAATCATCGTCCGAAACAGCCATTCTTCAAGCAACTGTCTCATTAATCTCGATTTGAAGTCGGGGAACAAATCATCGTCTGAATCATTTCGCATCTAGGAAGTAAGTGGTCATCTGTTCCGTTGTGCGACGACGTAATTGTATTTCTAAATTTATAACACCTTTATGAACTGGTTTTCTTGTTATTATAATTCGACCTTGAGACGTCCCGCAGTGACCTGATTTGAACCCATACAAACTGAGAACTATCTACCAATAAATATAAATAATTGGCCCTTATAATATGACAGTATTGGTAATGGGATAAAAAGTCGTTTAGCACCCGATGTACCGAGCAGCCTGCACATCCATTATATAAGATTATCAGGTTTATAACCTACATTTTGCAAACGTTCTGCCGCTAATCAGACTTGTTTAATCATGCTAATACATCGCTAGCTAATGAGATATGAGGCTATTAGCTGTATTAAATGTTGGCTTGTTATTCTTAACCCCGATATACAGATAGGTAGATAGGCAGTCATCGTTATTATATCAGACGATCATGTACTTTCTTCTCCAAGGATTTCCATATCGATTTTATCATAACTGTTAAAATAATGTACAATTTATTGATACATTAATAAAGTCGGGAAGTTCCTAAGACAATTTTATTTGTGCCACTATACGTTCAATGTCTGTAAAATACAGGCAATTACAAAAAATACACAAATACTGGTGATCAGTTTAAGGGCATAATTGGTATCATATTGCGACTAAGCAAAAGTAGGAGAAAACATTTTTGGATGTCAAATTTTTTTTTGTATGGGATGGATCACTAGCAGCCGGCCGACCTTCCATACAAAACCAATTTTTTTTTCGCGAGATTATTTTTTTCCTTATTTTTCCGTAATTAGATTACGATACCAATTAGACCCTTAAACACCTTGACACCTTAGACACCTTGTATATTATATCCACAAAGTTATTCCCTGCACAACTTATGTTACCTACTGTTTATAAATATGAAAATGTAAAATAACTACACCAATTAAATATTCGTAAGTTTAGTGTTATAAAATTTTCTTATACTCGCATACCAATGTCGCGTCGCGACTGATGCCACAAGCTATTACTTTAATGAGATTTGGATGACGTACGTCTTCCTTGTATATTCTTGAATAAGATCATGACCTTGGATGAATGCTAGGTCTATTCGAAACATACGTATTGATATAAATTTTTACTTTACGTGCACCTTGCTCATACCAATTGATAAGTATAAGAAATATGTTAAAGCGGTATTAAGCGGTAAGAGATAATAAGCTAGAGACTTGTAGATACCTTTATTTTGGAGTTCTATAAGTTGTTTCAGAAGTTTAGATAACTTTAAGAACACTATAATTAAGTTATATACGAGTGTAGGCTTATTTATCAGTTATTATGGATCATTCCCAATAAAAAATAGAGATTTCATACTTACGGTATTCGTAAGATTACTGCATGTAAGAAATATATTATAGAATACGGCCTTACTACTGGTACGAACAGTCATTTTGTTAGATTTATTATACCTATTTAGTGATCAGCAGTGTATATAATAGATGAGATGAGTGTGAATGGTCGTTAATAATTAATCCCTTATTACAGACAACATTACCGAGAAAGTTTGATAGTTATGTGATTGATTGATTTCTTAATTTGAGTTGGAACCAAGCAGTTGTACAACTTTGACCAATTATTTATTAAATATGCCCCGTATTCCCGATTTCGGGGGCAAATAAGCTTGTATAAAATGTCAGTTCTTGTTCATGTGCTAATTATGTCTTAATAGTAGGAGAGCCCATGACACTGAACCTAGTTCGATAAGTCTCCTAGATGAGATATATATAATTAGACGCGTCTTTAATGGGGTAACACGAAATGCTGATGCTGCAATGCAAAAAAAACGGTGGCGTATTTTAATATTTTTTTTGAAAAAAAAAAAAAAATCCGGTTTCTAGTACGATAAGTCTCCTAGATTTCCTTTGTTCCTCGAAGCAGGGGAGGGGTAGGGCTACACGATAATGCAGTGCTGCAAGCCCCCGTGCGTGGCCTTGTGAGTGGCAGCAGCATCAGCATTTCGTGTTCCCCCATTAAAGACGCGTCTAATTATATATATCTCATCTAGGAGACTTATCGAACTAGGTTCAGTGTCATGGGCTCTCCTACTATAAGTACGTGATAATGACATAATGTTTCGTCAATATTGTCCAACATTTGCCTACAGTTATTGGCTGTTGCCTATTGTAATGTATGAATATGTTGTTGTGAAAGACCCATTGAGGCCTACTGACAGATATATTCCTGTTTTTTTTTTTAAATTCATAGTGTTATTTATCTGAAACAAATACAGAAGACGCTGGTTCGATCCCAGCCCTGAGCACCGAAGGCCTAGGTCACTTTTTCCTTTGTATATGACATCCATCTAAGTTTGTTACATATCATTATGACCATTTCATATAATGAAGGGTCAACAAACTTGAAGACGGAACTACACAACCGAGTTCCGTTTACTAAATCGGTATAAAATTAGAGCTCTTTTAAAACCGCTTACGTCATGATTGTCATGGACGATGTAAAATCGTGCAACAGTTTTTTGCCGAATGAGTCATACAGTCACAGACTAAATTACTTCCACGATCAATGCGTGACAAGCCGTGTGGTTCGTTTAGTATTATGCGCTATACTTTTTAGCTATGTGCGCTCAAATGCGTAGCAAATCTGCGTTCATTCACTATGTGATAAAGACCGCTTCGCCACAACATGACCAATTAATTATAGTTAAAGTGTCATTTCGATTGCAGATGGTATTTAGATGTGTCTTTATGGTCAATAAAAAGAGAATAAGGGTAGGGTGAAATGTCAGTTTCCTTCTCTTTTCTTACGGTATTAAACCCTTCATATTTGTATATACATCTATTATTAATAGACAATACAGCTTAAATTGTTCAATGAGTAAAGAAGACGAGGTTCAAGTGGGCATGTTGGGTACCCATATAATAAAATGTATATATTTATGATTTCTAAAACCATTACAATTTTCTGACAAAATAGTCTATACAGAAGACTACTCTTTTGTGGGTATCCAAGTTAAGTAGAACAAGGGACAAGTGTCGAGATATACTTACTTACTTAACTGGCTCAACCAACCGAAGTGGATCTTCGGCTCCGCCACTAGAGAGCGCCACTCTTCTCCGTCCCGAGCGATATCCCGTCACTCCGATCGTTGAAGTTACGAAAGGTGCTTCTCAACCTCCTCCCTCTAACGGTACCTGGGCCATTCACTCGGATGCTTGTCTTTACATGTTCTATCCAACGCAATCTTACGAATTTGCTCTCTCCAACAATATTGGGTTCTCCCACCAGATCTTGTAGCTATCTTGCTCGCCCTCCGTCTATCATTCTCCCAGATCAGCCCCAGAATCTTTCGGGAGATATTCCTCTCAGATCAAGAGCTTATTCTCCTCTTTGAGCGTTAAAGTCGAAGCTTCACAGCCTTACACCAAAAGCGGACGGATACCCACTTTATAAGTGTCAAATTATACAATGCTTGCTTGTAATCTAGTTCGCGTAAATGTTTTGTAACTACGAGACTACGAAGGCTGCAAAAAGATGTGACACACTCTTATGTCCCTACAAATAAGAGCGTGTCACATATTTTTGTGGCCTCCGTGTGAAGATACTATTGCCGGTGACTGTACAAACGGTTCTAAGAACATAAATTGGATCGTCCGTTGAAATGATCGCAGATACGGGGGCTACTGAAATTAAGTGCTTCGACTGAGAAGTTAATGGGAGTTTGATGTTATTTGAATAGTTGAGGGGTAAAGTTGGTGCAACAATGTTTATAGGTAATAGCGAGGTATACGTAGATTAGCTATATAGATAATACGTTTATTTAAGACGCGAGACATCCGACTTTCAATCTGGAGCAGGGATGTTACAGAGCTCCGGTTCCGGTTCCGTTAAGTCGGAACTTCCAATTGGTTTTAAACATCCGCTTCGGTTCCGGTTCTGTTACTTTCAAAACAGATGTTATATCGGATGGCATAGCAACGCAGCGGGGGGAAATAAGCGGCGTACATAAAAACAAACGGTTATGTATGCCTGTCATTTGCTCATGTCCCCGCTTGCCACGTGCGGCACTAATTGTAGTCGGTGAACTGTCCCTGTCACTCGGGCTTCGATTCTGGTTCCGCTTCCGTTACTGGTTCCGATAAACTAAATTTAAAACATTTGATTCCGCTTTCGGTTCCGATAAAACCACCTCTGTTACATCCCTCTGGAGGTCTCGAGTTCAAACCTCGGCGTACCATTGAGTTTCTCGAAACAGTAATATATTTAGTATATTTACCAGCGTGAAGGAAATAATCGTGAGAAAACCGAACCTAATTCTAACAAGGTATTTTTATCTGCTGCTGATTGCATACAGTGTGTAAATCAAATACGGGTGAATCTGTATACGGTGGTTAACATAGAACATAAATAGGAATTACTTAAGTATATTTAGGACACTTATGCTTAGAACCTCTATGAATTTTTTACAGTTGAATCCAACAAACTCAATGTGAAACGCTCGTTGACAGTAGTTAGACAGTTACTTACTTCATCCCCCACACTGTTAACTGCCCATCGGTGGACCTTAGGCCTTTTGTAATAAGGGCCACTGATGTACATTAAGAGTGTTGTTGTTTGTACATGTCTGCTCGGTAAATTTTCAAAAAATAATTATATGGTTATAATTAAGTGTAACTTATAAAAACCTGATAACACTATCAAATCTTATATCTGGTTCAATTAATTGTTCGTATTGAATTTACACCCTGTATACGAAAGTCAAGTTTTACATAAAAACATGGTGTCAATTTATATTGATTCATTACTTACGTACAATATGTGATCCATTCTTGAAACAATTGATGTTTTCCATATAAGCCAAGCCCAACAACTTTTAGGTAGCGTTCCCTATCGCATTTCAAGAAACATTTCTCTATCGGCGGTCAGTTTGTAGCTTACTTTTCCACTTTATTTCTATAGCATTTAGAGCTAATTTCAAGCAGCAAATTGTACGTATGTTGTGTAAGTACGATCAACATGTCGACTAAAAACAAAAGCGGATCGTTGGTAGCTAAACAGTATTTTAGACGCAAGGTAGACGTGTTAAAGTTCAGATTGGAATGACATTAATTTCACATTTGATTAGTTGGTTTGTCTTTACAAGGTGTTGATAAAAAGCCCAGGTGGATGTTTCTTCACTGAAGATTCCACGCAATAATAGCACGTAGGGATAGGCCTTATAAAAAACGATGCATTGGTAATTGATAAACTAAAGTGGTGGGCGGGGCACATTGCACGTAGAACCGACGTCCGTTGGGGAGGAAAGGTTCCTCGAGTGGCGACCACGAACCGGAAGGCGCAGCGTCGGTAGACCCCCCACAAGGTGGAGATGACCTGGTAAAGGTCGCGGGAGTCCGCTGGATGCGGGTGGGGCAGGACCGGTCATTGTGGTACTCTTTGGGCTGATATGATGATGATGAGGTTATTGATAGAAGGCAATATCGATTTATTTAATTATCTACACCTTAGCAGTGGCGCAGCGTCCATTGAACTCAAATCCCACCGGCTAGCCTAATTTTAAGCCAGTTAAATACTTTAAAAAAGTAAGCCAAATTATAAAATATATGACTGTCTCTCGGACAGCCGAAAAGTCGGAGCTAATTTGGCTTTCCCTTTCTTTACGGGCCATAGTAAAAATACGTAGAAAGTCTAAAATCACTTTAATTCTTCAAATAAAATACGTCCACAACTTTTAAAACCGATGAGTCGGTAAAATGCGGGCAATAGCGTTAAGGTGAGGATTAGCGGGAACCCTACTTTCCACTGAACGTCTGATTAAGCTCTAAGGAGTTCGGAATTACGTTACAACGTTTGAACAGTAGGGTTGCCACGAAATGAAAACAGCGATCAATTAGTGTGTTCAAAAAAATTTTGTAAATTCAACTATTGGGTTATTGTCTCTAGGATATGGAATTTCATAACCTGTCAAGTGGGGTTGCCAGTAGTGACATGAATGTCAACTGGAATATTGTTGTCACTAGTTAGGTTAAGTATAGTTTTTAGTTCTGGTTGCCCTGAAAATCAGCGTTTTGGCTACCCTGCCATGACTCATGCTGAGTGGTAACAATTTTGGTGTAATTGTTTTTTGTATATTGTGTACATGTAATGTTTCTCTTCTCTTTGCACCAAATAAATATTTTTATTTCATTTCAAGTGGTATTCTATATGATTATGGGTATTTATCTATAAATATATCTATGACTTAGAATGTTCAGGTAGTCAGCCGCTGGCAAAAAGGCTTGATATAAAAACATATATAATGTTCTGATTTAAAAAAGTAAGATGCCTCCGTCCGTGACTTTGTTCATGTTGAAGCCGTAATATTTTCAACCCCCATTTAACCCCTTTAAGGGATGACTTATGTGATAAAAACTATCCCATATTGCCCTTCCCTGAACCAAACTATCTCAATGTATACTAGTAATTTTAACCAAATCAATTTAGTGGCTTAAGCGTAAAAATATAACAAACAGAGAGACCGATAGACAGAATTTACTTTCGCATTTATAATAATAGTAGGATTTTGAATCTTAAGACAACGAGATAAGGTGCAGTTAATAGACGGTAAAGTGTATTTCTGACAGGTACGAGAGAGAATACTCCTTTATTCACAATGGCACGTTAATGAAAGGACAAATTCCACAGTAAAAAGTGTTAAGAATGCTCTTAGAATTGAGTTAAGTAATTAAAGTGTATAGAAAAGGCAAAAAGTTGAGATTAGAAGTCGTTGTTTAACTGAAATAGAAAGTTTATTTTACTTTCATTTGCTTGGTATTTCTACTATACAGTTTATTTAATGTTTCTTTAGTATTATTTGGGTAATGGAATCGAGCTACTTGATATACTTATTAATTATAACATAAAAAGTAACCGCAAAAACACAACACACAATTACTATAAGTAATTATTATAAGTAATGGATTTAGAAAACAAGTTATTTTTTTGACATTTATTAAACGTCTTTTTAGAAACCCTAATTTTATGTATTAAATATACTTTTAGGTCAAAGAAAAACCTATTTTTCTGCAAAAAATATATATTTGGTTGTTATTTAACTTACAGTTTCTAAAATGTAATTATTGGTAAATTAGAAAACTAAGTCGAAATATATCGTTTATAAATTCACGTTTATGTGCAAACAAAACTTTTAACCCAATCCTATAATCATCCTAGCAACTACTAAAATACTTAGTAGGTGGTAGGAATAACTTCGGATTTATAAGCCATTTTTTTGTTATCAAAATATATATACATCGCATCGACATCATATATTGTGCAAAAAAAATTTACCCCCTCCTGACACACATCCTTTATTATAAAGCACCTTCTATGGATATATAATATATTTTAAGTTTTGCAAAAACTCTAAATAGGCAACCCTACGCTTACCCTAGTTACTACCAAGAGTACCAAGTACTTAGTAGTAGGCGCTTATTATGAAATAATCGCCTTAATATAAGTGGATCCAAAATAAGTGCACGAGTGCAATTCCGCCATCAGTCATAATCCGGAACCGGTTCGGATGCAGTGCGTTGATCCGGACATATTGAGTCCATTCCGAATGCCATCTCTGGATTACGCCGTAGGGTTCGCACCTACCTCACTGTGGTTCAATTTGTAAGTAAGTACTTGGTTCTCGGAGAGGGATTGCAAACCGGTATAACATGTATAAGAAATTATCGGTATTATAGTTAACCGGTAATTGTCATACAAAATATTTGTATATTCACTACTGATTTTTTATATGAAATAACTTCGATTCTTTCCGTATGTCATAGTCATTACTCATTATATTTTTTGGAAATAATGCACTTCAGACACAAATCATAAATACTGATATGATATTTATTTTTGTTTCAGGTAATACAGGAATAAACTCAAGAAAGCCAGCGATATTACTTATGGTATGATAAGTGTAGTATGAGCTAAATAATTATTCCAGTGTTTTAGAAAAGGGCCCGCCTTGTCGATACGGAAATATTAGTAGTTGCAATCAGGTCGTCTGTTGGTTCTTGAATAAAAAACTCCACTTTGTAATACTATTTATGAAAGAAAGAGTACAACGTACTAGTGTATTCGCAACCAGCTATCCCGAGAGGGGGGGGGGGGGAAGTTTAGTTGCAAATTTAGTATTTCCTCGACACAATATTGTCTAGGGTTTGCTCCCGATACTCGTTTGCTATACAAATCCAGTACCGGAACCGGGAATTCCCGGTTCTCGCCATATAAAATCAGAGACGGGAGCACTCCCTACAATATACGGTATCTAGGTATTACTCGTGGTAAAAGAATGAAGTGTCCTTGTAAATGTAAAGTGTGCCCTTTCCCCAAACTCGTCCACAAACAGTTACAGCTATAGTCCAGTATGGGCCTGAGGCGCGATACAGTTTATGTGGGCTGGGTCGATAAATTGCCATCATTTTAATGTAGCATTACTTATCTGAGTTAGTAATACTTTACAAGCCCTTTCGAGTAGTCGCCTTCGGTTAGGAGCAAACAAGGTGGTCACAAATGTAGAACAATTTGTCAGTGCGTTAGAATGTATGTTTTAGTTATGTTCAGAGGTGTTTTGTAGCTACAAGATTGATATCATGTGCCATATTCAACTTTAAAATACATAAACAATACATTAAAAACACAATCAGTCCCAAACACAACTTTAACACACAGCAAATAATGTACCAATATTGAAGTTGTATCGGAGTTGCATCGGAATAATCGGCATATTGCTTTCAAGCAAACTCTGATATTTCTGATTCAGACGTTTAGGCGTTGCGTCCAATGCGTAGTTAATGCATTGGAATTGTGTTGGAGTTGGATCATACCTAAACGTGTTTTAAAATTGGAATACGGGCCCCAGTCTACCTTCAACAACTCCAACACACAACAAATAAGCAATCAATCAATCAATTCATTTATTTACTTTAAATAAATACATGTCAAGGGGATGTTCACAAAATACATTTTAGGTGCAGTGTATTCAGCCTGCTGTTGGGCATGCAAATATTAGACAATCTTAAAACTACGACTAACTATAAGCATGCAACATACGAGTACATAGACTTAAGACAGTTTAATATGCAGTTCAATATTGAAGTTCTACTTGAGTTGGATCGGAATTATCAAGCAAATTCTGATATTTCTGATTCAGATGTATTGCATAATTAATGCAGTCGTGTTTTGAAGTTAGAATATGGCCCGTTGTTATTTTGTAAGCAAAGAGTGTAACAAATATACTGGTGATCCGTTTAAATGCAGCATAATTGGTATATATTTAGGTAGTACCTATTGCGACTACGAAAAAGCAGGAGAAAAATTTAATTGACACGAAAAAAAAATTTTTAATGGGATACGTGGACCTAGCCGGCCAACCCTCCTCCATACACACCAATTTTTTTTCGCAGGATTTTTTTAAATATTTTTATTTTTCATAATCAGAATACAATACAATTATGCCCATAATGGACCGTAAGCCAGGAACAAATTTCATGACCAATCTCGTCCCAGGCGATAACTTGTGAAGTGGTAAAGGTGTCTTGTAAAGTGATTAAATGGCTGCCGTTCCTCAACCCACCAACGGAGAGGCAGCTGACCTTCACGAGGCTTCATTATACATCGCCCTTAACCACTTCACAAGTTATCGCCTGGGACGCGATGATCAACGTAATTTGTTCCTGTGTTCCAGAATTTTTGTTACACCTTATATATGTATATTAGATTGTTAGAATTAAGTTGCCATTGCTTGGATAAAAAAAAATGCCGAGCAAAAACAACCAGTGACACTTGTCGAAACGTCGGAATTTGCAATTTTATGTTAGCTAAAAAAAATATTTCGCGGAATAGAACTGTCGTTGTCACTCTTCTTTGACTAAAATGTTATTTTTTTCACATTTTACCGACAAAAATGTTAACGTTTTACTAAATTAGTAAATTATTTAAATGTACGGTCGGTATAAACCTCACGTGCGTAAACATAGTACTACTTATTACGCGTTATATTATAATATATTATGCACGTAACACCTTAAGTACAAGTTATATAGTTTTAAGTGAGGTTTAAAGGGCTTGCGTAGGATTATCACTTCATAATGCTCTTATACATTATGCATAGCAATTGCGACAGCATCCGTCAATTCTGCAGGATCACGTTCGATGATTTAATTAAGTTTCTCGTTAGCGCGAAGAGAGTAATGCAGGCTACTCACCAATGTGCGAAGGTTAGCGGACATCTTTAAATACGGTATCAGAAATTCATACGCGAATGGGGTGCGCGAGTGGATTCGCACATGCTTTTTGGCAGTTGATGTCCGCACTTTGAGTGATGCCACGCGAAGGTATGAGCTTCGCGTCCTTTGATGTGAGTCAAGAAACCGACATGAATCGGAAATGCATGAATGTCATAAAACATTTGTACATCCATTCGCAAATGTAGTCCTGTAGACGGTGAGTGACGGGGGTAAGCCTAATTTAGTGGAAAATTTCCATGTCATTATTTTACATTGCTGTATTTGATTAATCAATTGATTTCATTGTGCCTAAGAAAGTAGTTATGTATTATAAATCACATGCTAGTTTCGGCATCGATTTAATGGGGCTGGTAGGTGAAATAAAGAAACGTAGGAAATACAAATATACACGGTGCCCGCGAGAAAACGGAAAGATTTTAATAGTAAATTCCAGATCGTATTTAGAGACAAAAAAGTTATATACACTTTCTTGCAATGTGCCTAGTTTCGGAGCTAATACCAATTTATAAAAAAAATATTGAGTTTCAGTACAAAACCCCTTTTTGATGGCAATGTCGCCACTATGGGGCCTAGTCTAGACGTCCTTATTGATAGATATCAAAGTGACAAGGAACACTTTGAACAAACTAGATTTTACGGAAAAAAAATACCATATCATATTAAAGGGTTCGAAACGTCGGGATGTAATTTAAGCTCAGTACACGCGATAAAATCCGTTTTTAATTGTTTTATTTCATGAATAACTATCGCGGCAACCGAAGACAATATTACAAATCATATTAATCGATATTATTTTTTCCAAGAACATTTTAGTTATTATGTATAAAAACATTCAAAAATACGAAAAAAATTTTTTTTTAGCGGAAGTTACTTAAACTTGTATACATAATAGCTGAATAGACATTGTCAGTAATAGTGACATTATTACTCTGCTCATCCTTTTCATTCTTCATATTCATAGAAAAGGACGGGTATAGAAATAATGACATTATTACTGATAGTGTCTGGACCGCTAATGTTTTTTCTTTCTTATGACCTCAGGAATATGGTTAAATATTTCCCATTTCCTCGCGGGCATCTTGTATAGTGGTCCTTTAACACTTTTGTTTAATAGTTTGGCATACTTTTGCCGAATAGAAAGAACGATTACAACTACTGTCTAAACTAGTCTAAACAAACACTGTTTCAAAGGAAAAAGGAATCTTAAGCCAAATAGGTGCAAGGTTATTCAAATCAAATTGATTTCTCATCTTACGCTTCCGAATCCGCTCCCATTTAAAGCTTTTAAAATTTAAAGCGTACATAATTCATTCAGTCGCCATAATCATAATATTTGCAGTGACGAAGGGTTCTTTCTTTGTTATTCCAAATATTCTGATCCCCTTGATTGTACAGCTTAACTACCCCAGCATGGCTAGCACGTCTTACAAGAGCGACTTAAGCCGCGAGTAGGGAAAACCTTCCCGCGCCTGTCAAAAATCTCGCTCTCCGGTAGCATAAAATGCACCCGTGGCTGCAACTGACGCGAAGAGAACTTAAAGTTATGCAAAGGATTTTAGTTCAAAGTTGCGAGTCACTGTCATTTTATGACAGTGGCATTTGATCGCGAGTCTGTCGCTCCTTTCACGCGCAAGTTGTACTGCCAACTAGCGACAACGCATGCATGAAGTCGCGCCGATCAGTCTTTTGTCGCGCCAGTCGCGCGTAATGCCCGGAATACACGAGGCTAGTTTTTCAAGCCAGTATAGTAAGCTAGTGCTAGTAAGCTAGCAAGCTAGTGGGTCTATCTTCGTGTATACAAAACTAGCTTAACTTTTAGGCTAGTAAGCTAGTGCTGAAGCCAGGATAGTTTTAATAGCTTGCCGTTCTATTTTTTGAGCTAGTAGCGCCCCCCACCACCGATTTCGCTAGCCTGGCTTGTGTACTATCTTCGTGTGGCCGGCGAAGCTAGTATCCGTCCGGCTAGTGCGCAGTGACCGCGTGCGTTTGTTTGTGTTTTGCTTTTGCGTTTGGCTTATTCCCAAATATTGTGATCTCGTTAGATTATTAAGTATTATAATTATCAGTATATTTGACTGCCACAGCATTTAATAAATGCTTAATTATACCCAAATATTGTGCTTGTGATCTCGTTAAATTATTAAGCATTATAATATAATTATGAGTACATTTGCCTGACACAGCATTCAAGAATGCATAATTGTTCCCAAATACTGTGGTTGTGATAAAGTACTACTTCGTTAGATTATTAAGTAATTATAAGTAGATATGATTGCCACAGCATTTAATAAATGCGGATTCTATTGTACAGGTGGAGGTGGTAAAGCTATTGGTGTCGTTTGATTATAAAGTGTTCACTTACTTTCTAATGCAAGATTTTTAATAAAAAAACTTTATAATACAAACCTTAATGTTTCCTTTCAATGCGTTGTAGATTTCAATACATGCTTCTGGTATAAATTTGCCTATGGCACATCTTGAAACCCGATAAAAGTGACTGAGCCTCCTGTAACTCGTGCCGGACGAAAGGAAATCTAAAGTGATCTCCAATTTTATTCTTGCTGGTAACGCCTGTCTCATAATGGTATCCATTCGTTGTATTTTCGGCGTTACAAGACTCAACAGAATATCGAACATATCAGGCGTCATTCGCAGAATACTTTTGTACTCGCCTAGATCTGCATTTCGGAGTTCTTTTAAAAGCAAAGCAGATGATCCACGTTCACTCCTCCTTAAAATCCAAGGTCTTGTCCATACACGTTTTTCTAATATATCTTCAAGTAATTCATCTAATACAAATTTACATAGTTTCCGAAGTAATTGTTTCAATCGTACTGTGTTCTTTTTACGAATGACGTTCATATTTACCGACGATTTTTTTACGACACTACGATACTGTGCAATGGTACTGGCACTGTCGAACTGACTTAAAATTACTGGCATCATGTAGACAGCACTAGCCAGTGTTCACGCGAGGACAGTTTTACTAGCTTCCTAGCTTACTAACTAGCTTACTATACTGGCTTGAAAAAACTAGCCTCGTGTATTCCGGGCATTACAGTGTTACTTGCTCGCTCTTTCCCACTCATGATTCGAATGAGCTGGCCGAGTCAAGCGAAGATATGAATCAAACTTTTCAATTCAGTGAAGCGTTTTGAGCATATGTACTTAGTAGAAAGGAGTATGGTACAAAAGTTCAAACATATCTTTGACGTCGACTGTACTCTCAAACAAATTCTTGGTATAATATAGACCGGTTTTCAACCGACTTCAAGATTTTGAAGGAGGAGGTTATCAATTCGTCGGGATCTTTGTTTTTTTCCTATTTTTTTATATTTATTTTTTTATGTATGTTCACCGATTATTAAATTCTAAGACGGCTGGACCGATTTGGAAAATTCTTTTTTTGTTTGAAAGAGTATACTTCACAGTTGGTCCCACTGTAACCAGGTCAGGATACTCTCAGGATCTGATGATGGGATCCTGGAGAAATCGAGGGAACTCTTCAACTATTATAGGCACACCTATAGTGATTTGAGTATTTTTTACAGCATCTCGAGCATTTGATAAGATAAAAGATAAAAAAGATAAAAGAAATTTATTCTTCAATTTAGGCACATTACAATGCACTTATGAACGTCAGAGAGAAAAAAACTACCACCGGTTCTAACCCTACACCTCTGACCCGAGAAATATTATTTATGACCGGCAAGAAACTCGGCGGGACTTATTTTTTCAAAACAGTAATACAGTAATATTATATCTTAAAGATACACAATAATGCGTAGTTCTATAAGAAGGCATATCAAAACAGCTTGAGAGACATACAGTGTACGCATTGTTTAATTAAAATAAAATAATAATAATAAAATCCAAATCTGATTGCTTCACAAAACGTTTGATATGCTTTTCTATCTGAACTGTCCTCTAAATGTTAGATGATTTTGTAGTAGTTTCTGGTTTGGGCCATGCATGTTTGTCCGTCATATAGTCCTCGACCCTGTAATAACCCTTTGACATTAAACTTTTTTCAGTTTCAAATATTTCTTAAGAGAGGGAAATGATAAATTTAAAGCATCGACGGGTAACTTTTTATAAATGTGAATACCTTGACCAAAAAATGACTTATATGCTTTGCGGATACGACTACTTCTGATAGCAAGCTTGTTTTTATTTCTAGTGTTATAGCTGTGGATGTCAGATTTTTTTTTGAATGTATGTATATTCTTTACAACAAAAATAATATTGTCATAGATATATTGGGAAGCAACAATTAAAATATTTATTTCTTTAAATAGTTCTCTAACTGATGCACCTGCCTTTAAGTTATACAGAAAGCGGATGGCTCTTTTTTGTAAAACAAATATAGTCTGTATGTCAGCTGCTTTGCCCCAAACCAGAATACCATATGACATTACACTATGGAAATAACTGTGATAAACTAAGCGAGCTGTGTCAATATTCATTAATTGTCTAATTCTCCTAACGGCATGAGCGGCCGAGCTTAATCGAAGAGCGAGTTTTCTTATATGAGGACTCCATTGTAGATTTTTGTCCAACGTCGAACCAAGGAACACTGCTTTATCTACTATCTCTAAACATTCACCATTCAGGAGAATCTTAGTTTCCACCGTTGCAACGTTTGGCAAAACCAATCTAATACATTTGGTTTTCTTACACAACAGGAATGGCCCCAAAATAGAACCCTGTGGCACTCCTAATTTTACTAAAGTCCCTATAGACTGGGTTTTATTTACAACAACTGTTTGTGTTCTGTTGCTAAGATATGAAGACATGAGATTCAAGGCATTTCCTGACAAACCATAGTGTTCTAATTTAAGAATGAGGGTTGTATGATCTACATAATCAAACGCTTTAGAAAGATCACAGAATATACCAATTGCATCGTAATGTTTTTCCCAGGCAATGAAAATATGTTTGATGAATACCGCAGCAGCGTCGGTTGTGGAACGTCCCTTTGTGAAACCAAACTGATTGCTTGTAAGCAATCCATGTCTGTTGAAGTGGCCCAGTAGATCATTTAACATTAGCTTTTCAAAGACTTTACTTAGTACAGGAAGTATTGATATGGGCCGGAAGTTATTCAGACCACTAGAATCACCCGATTTAAAAGAGGTATGACTTTACTACATTTCATAAGATCTGGAAAAACGCCTTGTGAAACTGAATTATTATAAATTAAGGCTAAGTAAGGCGCTATGACGTCTATGATATGACTGATGACTACAACGGATGTACCATAAGTCTTCTGTTTTCTTTAAATTCAGAGATTTGATTATTTTTACAATTTTTTCCGAATCTACAAGGTCAAATTCAAATATCATCTGACATTTCTTAATATTATTTGCTTTTGGAAAGGTGGATGCTAAGTGAAGTCGGTTCTTTATTGTTTAAAATCATTAAATACCCGAATTCCTTCGAAAAACTTAAGCTTCCGAAGTAATTAAAAACAACGATCCTGGAATTTTAATTGATACGTATCCGTAAGCAAACTTTATTCACGTTCTTGAGTCTACTGTTAAACTAGCATATAGATGACAAAACAAATATGACCTTTAAGAAGTATTTGTCGACATATGTAGCATCAAAACAATTTACAACATTTCTGTTCTAACGCTGCTTATGTTACACGATCTAGATGCGACCTACCGGAAACCTATAAAGAAGTTACTTTGCAAGTTTGCAGGCGTTAAAAAGATACTAAGACTTTTAGTCCAGTCCGGTAGCGAAAAAGCGAATGACCCATTTAAATATACAGCGTGTAACAAAAATACTGGTGATCCGTTTAAGGGCGTACAAGAAAAAGTAGGAGAATTTTTTTTTATCTACACTCATATTGTAAGTCCTCTAAAATGCGTTCAAAAACCGTAGGCAATGACCAGCATTACAACAAACGATTTCACTATGATAAGTTTCTTATCTGTGGCAGTAATGTAATTTTAACTTTACATGCTCAAATATTGTTAAGTTATGAGTTTCAAATTTGGAACAGCTATCAAAACCAACACAATTTCAATGGGTTTCTATTCTAGTATCCATAGATTTTAAAATGTTGTCGATACGAAACGTCAGTACGATATATTTTTTGACATAAACCGCACGACATTTTGATCTCGGATGACATGAGAATAAGGACTTCGTTCGTTGGCTACTATTAAAAAAAACTCGCGACAGAAGTTTGTACATATATATATTTCTCTATGGTTTGTACGGCCGCCATTTCTGTTATCAACTTGTCAGTTATTGTTTGTAGAAACATTTTTGACGTGATAACGTCTTTAAAATCGTTTTAGTCGGGTGACATGTTCAGAAACTTGTGTCACACCAAAACCTCACGAGCGCGATCGCAGGTATAACGAGAGAGAGACGGACCGATCTCCCGTCTCATCTCGAGCGCTGCCAGTCATTCCGTGAAACTTGTCACGCGGAATCCTCACGAGCGGTTAGACGTTATCACGTAAACATCTCGATCGTAAACCTACTTTACAAACAACCAATTTTTAATTGCGAAAATGTAAATGTTTACTAGTAACTATATTATAATAAATAAATATACTTTCCTTATCAGTACTAATTTATTTATTTTTATTAAGCTTACACCTGTGGGTATGTTTCAGCACTTGTATCTATCTACCTAGTAATGCAGGTCAATTGCCTTCGGCTTCTGAACCCATCTTTGAGTACTTGCAATATGTGTGTAGATAAAGTAATATATGCAGCTGTACATAATTAGGCCTTAAAACTTTAAGGCCCCTCATTATGTATCAGTTGCATAAACTACTATTGTACGCGAATTTATTTTTTGGAAGTATGGGGCACGTCGTGTCATTCGGCCAACCCTCCATACAAAACCATTTTTTTGCGTATTTTTTTTTCTCTTACATTTTTATAATTAGAATACGATACCAATTAACGGGTGTTAACCGTGGTACCACGGTTTTTGTACCACAGGGGACCACGGGTAATTTTTTTCCCCCGTAGACCCACTGCACCAAAATGGGTTTGTCTTTACGTTATCGATATCGACGGAGCCCCGCTGCCGCGGGGCTCCTATTTCTGTGCGGTTTGACCTTCGACCATTAGAAGATAACTAACGAACTTAACCTACCTATGAATGGTCATTTTGCATTCTAGACCGTACTGGGAAAATAGGGGTGGGTCTATGGGGAAAATAAATTACCCGTGGTCCCCCTGTGGTACAAAAGCTGTGGTACCACGGTTAAAACCCTCCAATTACGACCTTAAACGGGTCACCAGCATTTTGGTTACACCTTGTATAGGTGACAATCTACATCAAAAGGTCTTGGCGGTCAGCGCTTCCGTTTTTACTGCTCGAATTGAACATTGAATTTATATAACGTATATACGAGGATTTTTTTTTAAATTTTTTTTATTAAATACCACGACGGTGGCAAACAAGCATACGGCCCGCCTGATGGTAAGCAGTTACCGTGGCCTATGGACGCCTGCAACCCCAGAGGATTCACATGCGCGTTGTCTACCCTTTAAGAACCTATACACTCCTTTTTTGAAGAACCTCATACTGTAGCCCGCTGGGAAAACCTCGGCACCGTTCATCCCACAGCCGCAGCATTCGTGGGAGGAAATTCCTCTTAGACGTAAGCGCCATTCGCCAAATAGTATCTAAAACTGTATCCAAAAACGCCCTTTTATTGTGCATGTCTGCACACCGATGTGGCCGTACCTTTACCCGGAAGGTTTGAGCATCTATCTAAGAAAGTAAAGTGGTACATAAAGTACGTGTGTGGCCAAACAGAGGAGCACGCGACTTACACAATTAACGCTAATGGAGCGCTTGTTTGTTTCACGTTGTTTTCGCTTGTTTTAGAAGTCTTTGAGTTATTTACGGAGATTTAGAAATGTTGGAAGTTTACAGGTGAGTGGGTGATGTTATTATGAGAAAATTTAGAGAAGGCGCTATTCAGTTGTTTAGGTTGCACATTTGCTGCTTTATTAAGTCAATAAAATGTTAATATCTAAATGCCAATATTCCTTAAACGGCGTGAGTTATTGATTGAGTGATTGGATTTTACGGTGCAATACGGCGGAATACATACACTTAATTATTATGTGAATATAGTGGTTGAAACGTTAAAATGTTATTGAAATGTATTTGATGTAACTAAACTAAACAGCGTGGGTCCTAAAATCCCGAAGATCCATCCATACTAATATTATAAATGGGAAAGTGTATGTGATGTGTTTGTTTGTTTGTTTGTCCGTCTTTCACGGCAAAACGGGGCGACGAATTGACGTGATTTTTTAAGTGGAGATAGTTGAAGGGATGGAGAGTGACATAGGCTACTTTTTGTCTCTTTCTAACCCCCCACTTCCCTAAAATGGGGGGTGGAAGTTTGTATGGTTTGTTACCCCGAATTTAACGCGAGCGAAGCCGCGGGCAAAAGCTAGTTATCCATATTAGCATCAGTTTTGAGGTAAAAAAAACCGTGTTGCACCCTAAAATCCGATCACTGGTTATCATGCCCATAGAGCCAAGAATGCTTGTAAAATATACGATACGATAATAATAAACAAATATTACGGGACAATCTTACACAAATCCATGCACCTAGTCACGCAGTAAACTCGATACTAGGCTTGTGCTGTTTCCGTATTCTAATCTAAATATATAAAAGAAGAAACTGACTGATTGATTGATTGACTGATTGACTGACTGACTGACTGACTGACATATCAAAGCACAGCCCAAACCGCTGGTTCTAGAGATTCCAAATTTGGCACGTAGGTTCCTTATCAGGTCTAGGGATGCACTAAGAAAGGATTCTTCAAAATTCACCCCCTAAAGGGGTAAAATAGGGGTCCAAAATTTGTATGGCGAATCAAGATTTGACTACTATTTTATTCGAAACTTCACAAGAGTATTCCTGATGAGTAAACATGTGTTTCAGGTTTTTTGAAAGTTCAACCCCTAAAAGGGGCAAATGTGGTCACAAAGTCTGAAAATCAACATGGTCATCGTATTATTTTTGAGTACTTATAGTGCGCGGGCGAAGCCGCGGGAAAAGGCTAGTTTTAAAATACGTAAACAATTCACCGAAAACAATATATCTCAAACATAACTCCAACACAAAAAATAATCAAACATTATTGAAGATGTATTAAAATTGCATCGGATTGTTTTTAAATCAAATTCTGATATTTCTGATTCAGACGTTTAGGCGCTAGGTGTATTGCGTAGTTAATACATTGGAGTTGTATTGCAGTCGGAACGTGTATAAACGTGTTTTAAAGTTAGAATACGGCCCCAGGTTACTAGATGTTTATGGATTGACTGAAAACTCAAAATGGCCGTTATTATTACACATACGGCTAGAATATTTTATAGGTATCTATGTTTATATACATTTTATACTTTTCGATTAGCGTGGTCGATTAGGATTCCCATCTAGGCTATTCTCTGTGATATACCTACGTTAATCTACACATGTATAGATACAGTCAACGCCAAAAATATGTATACACCTTTGCACCTTACTCCTTTGAAATAAAGTTCAAAATTGTATACATATTTCTGGCTTTGACTGTACGTTGTTTACAAACATCCGATGGTTGACTTCAAGCAGTCTGTACTTCTGTAGTTTGACTACGATTTCGACCAATGTTTACACGGACCTGTGCAAACATTCTTATTATCTGTTTGTTAACCAGGAGCCGCATTCCGACTGAGACACAACTTTGATATAATACTCTACACGTAGATCCCAAATTCCCTTCCCTGTTACCTTGTGTAGATCCCAAAGTTCCTTTAAGACTGTGTCCAGTGGCGCCCTCATTGGGAGATTGTATTTCCTAATACATAAACGAATCAATTTATATATAATCTCTCACTGTTAAGTTGTAGCCGTACCGATTACGTAACTTTTGATCTTTGTCACATAATTTCATTTTGCGTATTTTTTGCTTCATTACCTAAACAGCAAATGATGGCCACTTTTTTATGTTTAGGGGATGAAACCCATTCATTTTTCATTTTCATTTTTCAAACCAAAAGTAAGTAATATAAAACTGTATAGCATGGATCATAAGTTGCGGAATTAATAGGACTACAACTTAACGTGATGGATTATACCGAAATTGATTAGTTTATTATGAAAAACAATCCCCCCAATGAGGGCGCCACTGGACGGTCGACGCAGTCTTAAGATACCTTTAACTGTAGTAAAACTCTGCACGTCTTTTCATAGACATAACGCGAACATTCTTGCCCCAGCTACTGTCAAAGATATAGAACGCAAATATTTGCGACCTATTTTCCCCGTAACTGAAACGACGTATGTGCCTAAGAAAGTCGTATAGAAATACGACTTATTGTCTAAAAACGGCATAACTGTTTATTTGAAACAAGAAGGATATAAGTATCTATGAAACTCTCAGAATCATACGACTTTTTAGCCAATGACGGCATAACCGACCGCCGAGCGACACTCAAGCCACGCATTTCATTTCATTCCCACCAACTCTCAAACCATCACGTCTGAACATGATATGCGAAACTGATCTTTATACTGCAGATAATACGGTTGCTTTTGTAGTTATATAATCTAGGTGAGAGGTTATTGACTACTCCTCATAGACTCCGCAATCCGTATCTAGAAGCAGAAAGCGTAGCAAAGTACTACGATTGGTCATTTTACTATAGATTTAATAGTACTATCAGTGTATGTTGCAGATATGTAGTTTTACCTTCATACTTATTGAAGCAAGCAAACATCTTGCATTACAATTAAATCGATATAAAAATAATATAATGCATGAGTATTGGTCAAACACCTTTTCCTTAAAAGATTTCATCCTACAATCTCAAGTTCAAAAAAATATAGTTAGTCAAAAGGTGCACAGCAAAAAAAAAATCTCTTTATTTTCCATGCCTTCAGACTTCAGTGAAGTCGCGAACATAATTGACACACAATCAAATGTGTATGACATCTAACGTGAGTGATCTGTGCGAGTTCCAGAGGGTTATATTCCCCATCTGATGTTGACTCGGTCAACACGCGGCATTATGCCGTCTCAGCACACCGCTTGATAAATTGCTTTGACGTTAAATTGAGCGCGTTATGTTTTTGATAATAGATATAAGGAGCAGCAAATAAATGCCAAGTGCGCGCTTCTTTGCTCCATGACGTTGACTCGTTTAGCACACGGCATTGTGCCTTCTCAGCTCACCGCTTGATAAATTGCTTTAATGTTATATTTATTATTATTTCCATCAAATTATAACAATCGCTATTCGGTGATGGAAAACATCGTGAGGAAGCTGGCATACATTCGCGCAAAAATCCAAAGGTGTATGTGGTTCACCAACTCGCTTTGGGCCAGCATGCTGGGGACTAAGCCCTATTCCTCTCGTGCATGAGGGGAGGCCTGTGCCCAGCTGTGGTACGTATATAATTAATTAGGATCTTGTCATGATTTTCAACACCTACTGACATTAATAATTTAACCAATCTCCGCTACGTTAAGGTTGTCTGGAAGAGATCGCTTCTTAGGGATAAGACCGCCTGTTGTTTACCTTAATTTTGGTATTTTTTTCTGTCTCAGCTTATTTTATTGAGGTGTACAATAAAGAGTACTTTATTCATTTTATTTATTTATATAGGCGAACCATAGACAAACTGTCTATCCTCTTTGAGGCTAACATCTAAATATATAAAAGAAGAAACTGACTGACTGACTGACTGATATATCAACGCACAGCCCAAACCGCTGGTTCTAGAGATTCCAAATTTGGCACGTAGGTTCCTTATAAGGTCTAGGGATGCACTAAGAAAGGATTTATCAAAATTCACTCCCTAAGGGGACCCCCACCAAAGTTTGTATGGCGAATCAAGATTTGTTTGACTATTTTATACGAAACTTCACAGGAGTATTCCTAACGATAAATGAGTAAACACGTGTTTCAGGTTTTTTGAAAATTCAACCCCCAAAAGGGGCAAATGTGGTCACAAAGTCTGAAAATCAACATGGGTATCGTATCCTTTTTGAGTACTTATAGTACGCGGGCGAAGCCGCGGGAAAAGGCTAGTATTGTATAGGTGCTAATATCAAACACAAATGCCGAAATGAAGGGTAACGACTACGACGAACTATTATCAATCGGCCTTTTAGATTTGACAGACGGTTAATTAATACCACAAAGCCTTTATAACACGACGTTCGACAAAATATTAATTAATTATAAACTCCACTAAAACACCCCATCAAAAACCTCAATGGCATTAACATTAATAATACTAATCGAGAAAGGGTGGAAAAAATATCAAATGGTTCAGATTAAAATTCTAATCGCATAAATAGGTATCCATAATTTCTTTTGTACCCTCAGCTCATCAATCATTAAGCTTTCCCGGGGTTAGCCCCATTCACAGACCACGTGCCACTAGACGGTGTATTAACAACATCGTGTTTAGGTCATATTGAACACCTCACCCGCTTAGCTAAGCTCCTACTACTGTACAGTCCAGCATGAAAAAATGGCTGTTTTTTGTATATAAACGAGCAAACGAACCGCCTGACGGGAAGCGGTCAACGTCACCCATTAACATAGCAACACCCAAAGAGCAACTTTTCGTTGACGACATAGGGTTTATGTAGACGAAGAGTGGTTCTGAGACGCTGCAGGTCCCCGGACCTTTAGTGGTTCTTGAAATGACATGAAATGATCCACTGATAAATGAAAAGATAACCCTTTGCAAACTTTTGAATAACCAAACAGTCGGGCAACTCTGTCAAAATTCTTGTCGATCGATTCCGGATGCAGAGTCTATGGGAAATAGTCTATGACCCCATGCAATTATTGGCCAGGAAATTGAATTATTCCTTGATATCGTTTGGGAAAGGGATTAAAGACTTATGAGCTTTTGCATTAAAGAGCCCTCTTTAGAGATAAGTAAGCAGTTTAAATCGCTTTTACGGCTACTTTTGTCAACGTGATTATAGATTTAAGATCTTAGGCACTTAACCTTTAAGTAGTATTGCTTTCTTTATTTTGTAGGTGCATATTAAACTACGAATACTTACTATACGACTTAAAATACGAGTAATTATTATGGAACGAGAGGAGCGTAAGCGAAGTCAGATGGCTACCTAGACGTCTCTGCATTTCGATGGCTTTTTGATTTTGAATAGTTGTTCCGCGATAACTTTAGTAACGTTTTTCCGAACTTTATGAAATTTGTTGGGGTTGTAGCAGAGATACATCAATACTAATATTATAAATGTGAAAGTGTGTCTGTCTGTCTGTTTATTTGTCCGTCTTTCACGGTCTAACGGGGCGACGAATTGACGTGATTTTTTAAGTGGAGATAGTTGAAGGGATGGAGAGTGACATAGGCTACTTTTTGTCTCTTTCTAACCCCCCACTTCCCTAAAATGGGGGGTGGAAGTTTGTATGGAGCATTACGGAGGCCAAAGGGGAACCGTGTTACCCCGAATTTAATGCGAGCGAAGCCGCGGGCAAAAGCTAGTAATATATAATTTGAGAGTTCGTATACGAGCAGGATCGATCATGAGGTTATGGAGCTAGAAGGTGCGACACAATCATCATCAGGGTCTTGTTATGTTGGTCTATTCGTTTGCAAAGGAGTTCTCAGTTCGAGGCGGACAGCTAGTTTAAATGTAAACTATACTTAAAAATAGTTAAAAAAGAGGGTTGCGCAGTTGCTGGAAGGGTAAGCGTGAAGCCAGAAGTCGGATTCGTGTTGGAAAGACGCTAGACCTTTTCAGTGTTAGTGGTGGTTGAGTTTAAGAGCCCGTTTTGTACCTGGCGCACAGCGGTTCGTCCCATAGTCTCTGGATGTACTTTTTGGATAGCATATATTTATCTGGGCAGGCCGATCGCCAGGCATTTTCTTCTTCCGACAGGCACGCCACCTCGAAGTCACGTAATGACGGAGTGAGTATTTTGCCAACGAGTGGTAGCGTGCCATGTACGGAAGACAGAAATACGGGTAATATTATTATTTGGGTCTGCAACTCCAAAGGTGTCTTTTTGTGATGGGGAAAAAATGTTAAACTCGCGTCAGGGTCACGTGACCGTCAGATTCGTCAAATTGAAAATTCGTAAGACGGACACGTGACCTGATCGAAAAACTGTTACAATGTCATTGAAGCCAAAATTCCCTAACCATTCCAAAATATCAAAAATGCACAACGTTAATATTCAAGTTTTCACTTCTGCCGGCACTCCCGGAGTGCAACCCGTTGTTTTTTTATTTTATTTATTAGCATTCACCGGTTTGAGCGGTTATTTTATAGCTAGGTTAGGTTAGGTTAGGAAGTTAGCTACTAATTTCGATAGATAGATAGACTCATTTAAATGAGTTTGTGTAATGTCTAAGTAGGTATAACACAAAATTGTTATTTTAATTTTAGAGCGCACTATTCGTCAACAAACAGTCTTCTGCAGTTTGGCGAAAAAAAAAGATGTATATCTACTTAAGTTTTATCTTGAAAAAAATGCAAAAATCAAATTACTTTGTTTACTCTGCTGGTAACATTTTAATTCCTTTCAACCTCCTTAATTAACCGTATCGCAATTTACAATCTAAGAGCGGGTCCGATTGCTAGGATCAATCTAGACATAAGGTGGGCGTATCCATTTAGGCTGGCCCGTGGCAGTCTATACGAGCCACAGACATATAAAAACTAGACGCCGAGAAGACAGTCTAAATTAGTAGTATCTACAATAATATCCGAGGAAAGTCCATGAAAACCAAAGTCACTTGCAATTTAGGAATTGACTAACATATCATGTATTAATAGCAACCGAAACTCAATGAGCTCAATGAGGACCCAGTGGGTTGACTATGAGGGACCTTCTTGTTTCTTTAGCCGTCAACACAGTGAATCCTCCTTTTTGTAAAGGATCGGCAACGCGCATGTGACTCCTTTGGAGTTGCAGGCGTCCATAGGTTACGGTAGCTGCTTACCATCAGGCGGGCCGTATGCTTGTTTGCCACCGTCGTAGTATAAAAAAAAACTGCTAAACGAGCAAGGGATTCAAAAAGATCTTCTCTCCAGTTTGCCCAAATACGTACGTAATATGTTAGAATCTAGACTGATATACTATAAACTATAGTTTGTTCAAGTTTTCAATAAACTGTTAAATGTTTAAGGCGGAAACAAAAATATTTTTTGATAGAGTTTATGACGTGAAGGGTTTTAAAGGGTGATTCGAGGGGCAAAATTAGGTTAATTACACATTTAACTAAGGCGGAAGCTGAAAAAATAACTATTTTATAAGTAGACTGAATTAGATGCCATATACTTCAGAAAAAGTGACCAAGGGCGTCAGCCGCGAAAGCTGAAGACGCCAGTTCAAATCTGGCCTCGGACATCAGAGGACTTGGTAACTTTTTCTGAAGTATATGACATCTAATTCAGTTTATAATTTATATATAATAGTGTAACTACTTAAAAATGCAAATCAAACTCGGTTTGAACCCGAGACCTGTGGATTGAAAGTCCGACGACTTAGCGCCAGAGTATCAACTATTCAGATTATATGTCTGCGACGAACAATAGATACTAGATAAGGAATGCTGGGCCCAGGGCAAGGGAATGCAATCTAGACAACAATCAAAATCATATTGAATTAGCCATTCGGTATAATAGGATCTTAGCCTAAAGGCGGGTGAGAGGTTGCACTGCCTATTTATGAGATGTTCCAGTTATGTGTGTTCTCAGTCTAGCGGAACTGTAGGTAAAACAGCATGTATGTATTTAATCAACTAAGGTGTGTGTACATATTATATTATATAATGTAAAAACTTACAAATAATAAATGCTTCCTAGTTCGCCTTCGTGGGTCATGGTTTCCAGATGGCTGGCAGCGTTGCCTCTTTGGCTGGCCAGGCTTATCTTCTGTCCAAAGAAGCTGCCAGCCCTCTGGTTGCCTGAAGCATCGACGAGGCGCTTGGAAATCTACTTGTACAGGGATTTCGTACTAGGCCCCCACCTCCACGGTCCTACGGTTTCAACACCAAAAGGCGAAAACATGTAGCCCTCGCCGAGAAGGGAATATTTGCGCCGTTGGTGTTATTCTAAGGAACGAATATTTAGTAGTATGCGTATGGCATGAAAAGCACCTCAATATAACAATTCTAAGTAAATATGTGACCAATAAGGACCCACAAATCGTAAATGGCGTCAACAGCTTATTTCTATTTTTTGGCACCCTACATTCGTTTAGACTTTTTACAGTAGACTTCATGATTTGTATACCCAAAGCATAATTAACTTGATGTTTTTTTAGAATTGAGAACTTTGAATTTGTTGAATAAACACATTCAACAACACCAAATTAATATAAAAAATATTTTTTTAACATTTTAGTAAAGATATTGCGGTTTTAGAAACGGCAAATTTGAGCCATTTTTTTACCCAAACGTATTTTCAAAACCTCAATTCGATTACTTGTGTTCTAACAAGAAAAAATAAATAAGAAGTGTAATAAATAAATAAATAGGTAAACGCATTTATTCTCTTACTCCTTCCAAACAGTTTTCTGCAACTTTTAGGCCGGTGACGTCACAAACCTCATGACGTGCAGCGCAGATGCCTAACGTATCTTCGCATATTTGACCTTTCAGGACTACAATAGATAGTAGGTTTATTACAGACATTTGAATCGCATTTATCCTTTATTACAACTGAAATGATTACGCCAGTAAAAGTGAAACCCTAGTTTAGTTCATGAAATTGGTCGGATTAGCAAATACAGCCGTTACGGTTTAATTCCATACATTTACGTAGCCCGTAGCCAAACAAACTATGCATACACTAATAATCTAAACAATTTCCAGTAAAATTGCCTCATTCCGCTTATCAAAGTTGGCCAACCTGTTCGGATAATCCGGATGGTGCTGTTACGGATTATCTATATTAGTGTGGTTTCATGAAACAGCAATAGGAGTGTCCGAAATTGTTTCCCTTTGTTAATTTCTTTATAACACTTAAACATATGTATACTTACCGTTTTTGTGAAATTGTGAAGAAAAATATACTGCTTGCGTGAAGATTTAAGAGGGCGTCACTTGTATATGACCGGTTTTTAGGGTTTTGTTTCTACTGTTACTGGGGTATATTCCTCGAACGGTAAATATTAGACTACTATTATTAGTGTGTTGTCATGGAAACCCATAGGTTTGACAGTTCGTGAACTATTGATATTAGTCTAATACCTTTCGAGAAATAGGCCCCTTATTTAGCAGCACAACTTTAAAATATGATTATTGTCACTGGACAAAATCTCAACACATTCAACAAAAAATTAGGTAGGTACCAAACTATTTATAAAGGTACAAGTACCTACATTTCTTACAAACCAGACGCTTCGCTTGCAAGATGTAAGAATAGTATGTGTCAGCGACATCTCTTGGTCCTCAAAGTTAACAAATTTTGCAACGCTTTACGCTATATCAAACTCATTAAAACCTATTGAGATAATCTCGATCATGTAGTTACATTGCTACCTATTGGTGTTTTCATTCCTATAATTGCCTTGAAGGTGATCGTGCCTTGAAACAATCTATTATCATTTAATTTTATCTGATACGAATTACATTCCTCGCGTTATCGATCGCATTCTTGTGCGTTTTCAAGTTGTTATGTGGATAATTGCAATTTGATAAGAAGTTGATAACACCAGCACGGCTAGCACGTCTTACGCGCGACTGGTGCGACAAGAGACAGATCTGCGCGACTCCATGCGTTGTCGCTAGTTGGCAGCACAACTTGCACGTGAAAGGAGCGACAGACTCGCGATCAAATGCCGTGACTCGCGACTTTGAACTAAAATCCTTAGCACAACTTTGAGTTCTCTTCGCGTCAGTTGCAAGCGCGGGTGCATGGCTAGTATTTGTATGTACCTAAATGTTATCGATTCCGTTACACACCTCAATGAACATACATGACCATGATTCGAAAACCAGTACAAGTAGTTATAAGTAACGTTCGAAAAAGCATGTTTGGTAATGGACCGGAACCGAACCGCAACCTGACATTTGCGGCATTATGCTACAGGAAAGCGAGATTTTTTACAGGCGCGGGAAAGTTTTCAAATACGCGATACCACGCTTTTTCAGAGATATTTGTGATGATGAGGAGTTCACAAAAATAATAATAGATTATTAAATTTGCTTCTTCAATGGCTTTGTAGCATGTTTTACAGAAAAAAAATGATACAGAGGCAGACGGGTAAAATACTTACTTAAACAATGTATTAGCTACCATTACCTACTTATATTACTTGGCAAGTATTTGAAACATGAAATCAGATATAAATATATAGTTAAAACAAACTTGGCAATTATTTAAGGCTTAAATAGTAAACTGGGTCTATGTTATACTTTGGTGTCTATCCGTTGATAGGCATCATATCAAGAAAACAGCAATTAGCTCGAAGGGTCAGTAGTTCAAAATGTGAATTATTGCAGAGGTGTGAATCATCTTAAGGTCAACTATTTAGAACTTCCACAAATTGAATACTGTCCATTACAATGAAAGAAATCAACTGAGTTGATATTTTTCATTATAATGGACATGTCTGTTTCCAATATATATATTAAATAAAATTTTATTTAGAAGTAGATTGAAGAAAAAGAAAGAAAGAAGAAAGGAACATTGTATTATAAAAAAGCACACGTTATAGACCAAAAAAAAAGATTACAATACTAAAAATAAAACACAAAACAGAACATTAAAAAGTTGACTTGAACAGAAACACACATTAAATATATTTCTACAATACAACACAAATACTCTTTATTGAACACCTCAAAAAGAAAACCAGCACAGAAAATACATAAAGTCAGAATAGAGGTAAACAAAAGGCGGTCTATTTGTACATAATAGTAGTTTTCGATACAAGTGCGAGAAGTATGTCATTTTGTACGAGTACCGAGGTTACCTTGCCTCTCTAGGCTCGGGTCAAGACTCGGGACGAGTGAAAATGACACTTCCGCACGTGTGTCGAACAACGTTTTTTAATACAAATGCGAAAAAACTACAATGAAATAAAATTACATTTATATTCTGTCAGTGTACGAAAGACAGCTTCATTCAATCGCGCGTTGTTCAAGTAATACAATTGTGTCTCGCATAATACTCATTTATTTAAAATTCTGATCTTAAAATCAAACTTTACGCACGATTTGCAGCTACATAAACTAAACTTTTTGAGCAATTGTATTAAAAAAGAAGTTTAAATATAAACATAGGAAATGCTGGTGTTTCATAAAATACCCAATTGTGTTAATATTTGTAAATTGTGTTATTGCGTACTGGTAATAAGCAGAAAAGGAAAGATAATAACCACGCAACAAGATTCTTCCATCGATCATCTCGGCAGTAATTGACTTGAGCTTGTTAGTCTTGGTAGTTACGTCTCTTCTCTCTTATTAGTAGTATGGAAGATACATTTATAAATGAGATTGAAACAAACTGTCGAAATGCTAAAGAGCTTTTGGTCAATCATCTGAGGTAGAACAGTAGTGTTTGACGGGTGACGGTAGCCTAGGGGTTAGGGCGTTTGTCGCGAATGTAGAAGACGCTGGTTCGATTCCAGCCACAGACTACACAGACTTCATCATTAAGCTTTTACTAGGAGTACGGGGTCACCACACATAAGCGCAATTTTATTCGTTAATTTATACGATTCAAACAGCACATCTCAATAGTATTCTACACCATTTTGTAGCATAACAATCCAGGTTAGTCCCTAATACTTGATTTTTGTGGATATTTTTAATTCACATGAGTAATTATCAAAAACGTTAACTCAAATGAAATAAGCGTTCACGCTCTCATACTGAATCAGTACGGGAGCGCCGATGTGTGACCTCGAGCTGTACTTATGATCTATCTAGTGGTTGAGGTTATCTGTGATTCCAGCCCTGTGCACAAGAGGCTGTGGTCAGTTTTTCCTTAGTATAATCTATTAAAATTATACACGGTGAATCTGAGTAACCCGACAGAATTTAACCATAAATTCCTGATCATAATTGGAGACTAAAATGTCGTATAAACTTTTCTGGAATTGGCCTAGTTTCAGAGTTACTACCAATTAAATAAAAAAAAAACATTTTTTATTGTGATTCAGTGCAAAACACTTTTTTGATGGCGATTTCACCCTTTATGGGGTCTAGTCTAGACATTCTTATTGACAGATATCAAAGTGCCAACTTTTTTTTAATTTAAACTATTTTAACTAAAAAAAATGTACTAATTTATTTCAATGGACAGTTTTACCAATAACATTTATGTTCAAAAGCATTAAAAAAATACATCAAAAGCAATAAAAAAAATTTTTTTTGGCGAAATTGACCAAATCTCATGTAACATTTAAGTATTACTCCTTATGACCTCAGGAATTTATGGTTAAAATCTGTCGGGTTACTCAGATTCACCGTGTATAATATCATTAATTACCTTCTGTTTAATTCAATAAATAGATGACACTGTTTGTCATCGGTATTTAAATTTAAATTAACTGTACATGGTAGGTACCATCGGCCACACTGTTAACTGCCCATCGGTTGACCTTATGTCTTTTGTAATAAGGTCCACCGATGTACAGTAGAGTGTTGCTGATTGTACACACATGCAAGATTGGAATATATATTAATACCTTTAGGTATTGAATTAAGAGTTTCGTAAGACAATAATACTATTGTAGGTACTTATAACGTTTTAACGGCCAACTAGACCAGTTGATAGTGACCCTGCCTACGAAGCTGAAAGTCGCGGGTTCAAATCCTTGTAAGGGCATTCATTTGTGTGTTTATCACAGATAAGAATAGATATTCCTGAGTTATGGATGTATTTAAGTATTTATCTGTATCTATATATTTATATATATCGTCGTCTAGTACGCACAACACAAGACTTATTGAGCTTACCGTGGGACTAGGTCGATTTGTGTAAGATTGTCCCATACTATTAATTAATTAATATATAAAAACTCACATGTATTTTAGTCCATTTTCAAGCACTAAGACTGCAAATAAAAACCTTATCGTATTTGTTATTTCTATTACCATGTCGCTGACCCCACACATATTACTCAACTCAAATAACTCAGTCCGATCCTAAATAAACGGATCAAACAAACAGCACGTTTCTCACCTGCCTACAGAATACATTACAAACGGAATGTATGAATATAAAATTTCGTTAAGAAATTGTGAATAGACAACCCTGACTTATTAAGCCGACTAGTGTCATCTATAATTCTTACTGTTATGAATCAGCGTGAATAGCGTGGCGTAATGTATTTTATGAATACTAAAGTTTTCGTCATTGGATGTCATCAGCATAGGTAATTATTTAAAAAAAGCGATTGAGCAAATTAGAGTCATTATTCAGATTTGTGCCTGTGTCTAAGCTGTATCAAACTATGCTAAATAAATTAAAAGTTTAACGGAGTCAAGTCTGACTAGAGACACAAAATTCGAGAATTACCCATTAAAACGAATTACCAATAAACTCAAAAGAACAATATTATTATAAGGACTAAATATAACCGAATTGTGTTTTACTTAACACGCAACATTTCCAGATAATGATGCGTAAAGTCGATCACAATATGTAAAAAATTAAATCTCGATATTTCGTAACAAATTATAAATATTTAAATCAACTTTATACACCTCTACAAATCATAAGTTGTCGACATCCCTGATTTATTAAGGGGCCGTTGTACTTTAGTAAGTGGGTGTTATCTCCGACTGTCACCGCCGCTACTCGTACCGTCCTGATACCGATGCCGTCCAGATTACACACGCCACTAACACGCTTTGTCGTCCGATGGCCGTTTAACATGATGCTTTGATAACTATATGTCTATTATTTTTTTACGAAAGTATAGAATTAAAATCCATGAAACTTTTGGTTTGTAGAAAGCCTAAGTGACTTATATTATAATATTAAAGGTCTTGATTATACATTGAACACATCACCCGAGTTCTCCCATTTAGAGCCAAGCTCCCTAAATCTTATACAAAATGAATGAAATGAAATGAATAATAATGGTAGCGTGTTCTAGGGTAGCAAAAGTTTTTTTAACCGACGAAAAAAACGGAGGAGGTTCTCAAGTCAAAGCGTATTTTTTTTTTTTTTTTTTTATGTATGATCACGCATAACTTTTTACAGAGTAGTCCGATTTTGATAATTATTTTTTTATTGGAAAGGGTATACCCCGAAATTGGTCCCATATAAATTTGGAAAAAAAATGCCAACCTTAAGGGTAGGAAAATAGGGGATGATTGATTTTCACTCACCGATTGTAACGTATGACCACGCATAACTTTTTACAGAGTAGTCCGATTTTGATAATTATTTTTTTATTGGAAAGGGTATACCCCGAAATTGGTTTCATATAAATTTGGAAAAAAAAATCCAGCCCTAATGGTAGGAAAATAGGGGATGATTGATTTTCACTCACCGATTGTAACGTATGACCACGCATAACTTTTTACAGAGTAGTCCGATTTTGATAATTATTTTTTTATTGGAAAGGGTATACCCCGAATTTGTCCCATATAAATTTGGAAAAAAAATTCCAACCTTAAGGGTAGGAAAATAGGGGATGATTGATTTTTCACTCACCGATTGTAACGTATGACCACGCATAACTTTTTACAGAGTAGTTAGATTTTTTGGAAAAAAAAATCCTACCCTAAGGGTGGGAAAATAGGGGTTATTTATTGTTCACTCACAGATTTTAAAGCAGAGTTTTTACAAAAAAAACCTAAGGGGTTTTGACAAAGAGTTTTAGACCTGCCAGTCTCTCGTGTGTAGACCTCTCAGTCTCTGCATTTCTGCTAGAGCTCGTTCATCGTGAGGTTTGTGTAATACCTTATTTGGCTCTAGGTCAGATAAAGCAATACCCTCAAGTGTTTTTACTCTACTAAGTGCCACATATGCCTGCCCTTTGGCAAACACTTTTTTGCCGAGGTCGATTACAGCTTTATCAAGGGTCGTACCTTGTAGTTTGTGTACCGTGACGGCCCAGCATAAAATTATCGGTAACATCCTGCGCTCAATGTCGCCATAACCCTTAGTACCTTGAAAAGTTGCAACGACTGGAGGTATGGCGACACAACCATCGTTATCCTTTAATCTGTCTCCTATGCTTTCATCGTCAAATTTGACTAATATGCAATCCGGTAATTCCCCTTCCTCTAGTTGATCCCTGCGTAGCGATGGCCATTTTATTGATTTGACAATACCCATAGCACCATTGACGAGGCCGTCAGATACTGCAATGTTACGTCTCAACATCACACGGGATTGAACAGCTAATTTTACCTCAGATAAAAGTCCACCACAATTGTTCACATCTTTTGGAATAACATTATCTGGAGGTGTCTTTCCATAGGTAGCAGCTTCACGAGACTCATCTATGGAAAGGATTTTATAGACGCGATTTTGTTTTGAGCTCATAGCTGTCATCTCATTATTGTATTCGTCAACCTGTTTAACGGTCGGAAATATTCGAACCACAACACCATCCTTAAACTCTTCACCTAAAGCCACCCTTCGCCTCTGACATAGCAGTTCCAGTTGACCTGTTGTCAATTCGCCAACGCGTAAATTGTTTAATAGGTCAACAAACTCTGTGTCATTTCGTTGTCTCATGTTGATCGTTAATTCGCAGAATGAAAATGTGTGCCATAAATTAACTTCTGCAGCATTCCAGGGTGGCTGTACAAAGCACCAATGCCCTTTTACAGGAGGCAGTTGCATGATGTCTCCAAAGAGAACAATATTTATGCCACCAAATAACTTCTCATTATTTTTGAATTCCTGTAGCCGCAAATGAATCATACGTAAGTTTTCGTAAGAAACCATAGATACTTCGTCAATCACTAACCAACTTATGTTACGCCATTTACGTCTTTCCTGTTCTAGTTTTTCACCAGTTAAGCGTCTATATGCTGTTGAATTACCTTTTTCGATGGGAAGAGAAAAAAGAGAATGCAATGTTTTCCCAAGTACCTGGCGGGCGGCAACACCAGTCAATGAACCTACCTCAACAAATTTAGGCTTTAGAAGCAAATCAACTGTAGGCGCATAACACCTCTTGATGTGCTCCACGAGTAATTTTAAAACAAATGATTTGCCACTGCCAGCTCCTCCAGTTATAAAGAGCAACAACTTTTCATCATCACCATGTAAATCTTTTTCAATGGCCGTAGAATTTTTTTGAAATAAATCCTTCTGCTGTATGTTTAGACCTCTCATATTATTTAAAAAAACATCATCAATCATTGCACCTCTTTCTTCTACATCTTCACAGTAGTCGTCTTGATATTGATTAATATGTTCATCGGCGTTTATAATTTGATCGTTCCTGATATTTTCGAAACCCGTAGCACGGTTAGCATTTTCGCAACGCGTTTCACGGGCAACATTTAAAGCAGTTGCCTGGGCAAGTGCCTGTTGAATTACCTGTTCTGCATGAGCGAAATCTTCAGTACTAACGTTAGTCAACAGAGGCCTTAATTCGTCTTTTCGTCTAAGGAAACAAGATTCTGGAGTCTCGTCTTCTAACATTAGTTGGTTTTCATCGCGAAACGGAATATGGCAAACAATTAAGCTGTAATAATACCCATCTTTGTCACTATTAAGTGTGTAGTAACGTGTACGTAACACAGCTGGCTTATTTCTTACTCGCATTCGTGAACCATCCCTCAATCGTATATATCTTATTCTTATAGGCTCATCAACAGGTTCTCTCAGTTCGATATCACCATCTTCCTCACTCCACATAATATTTGAAACCGTCTCATAACGCACAGCGAATTCTGCCAGGCTTATATTTTCTAGCTCATCAGGCCTCAACACGTAACGGTCAAATACGTTGTTATATATTGAAGTTTCATCCCCTTCAAACCGCAACAAACGAAAGCGTTGATTTGGCATGCAGCTATTTACAAATATTGTTTTACGAGAACTCATTTTAAGCGGCAGATGGCAAAGACGATATGCACATTCGGGAGCACTTACCAATCGTTGCGAGAGTATTGCCATAGAGACCGCAAACAGTTGGCTCCACACTGTGCCACCCCGTCTTTTAGCTTTTGTAATTGCTTGGCGTACAACGTCTCCAGTGTCGTGAGGTTCACACTTACTTGCATATTTTGCAACGTAATACGCGACGGCAGAGATATTTCCGCATGGCTGAATGTCCATGTTTCCTTCCCAAAGACTAAGAATTTCAGGACTATAGTTATTAACCATAGTTTCTTGAGAAGTTCTTCGCAAGATACAAAACCGACCGTTGTTGGCAAGCGCTTCATCGGGACCCAAACATAAGGTAGCCTCACTTGGAGCCCTGGGAAACCCAAAACGACAACAATGGTTGGTGCGGTCTTTGTAGCAGGTATTGGTATGTCTATGCATTTGAACATTTTTGACTAGATTTGATAACTCAGTGTTATGGGGGTTCAAAGAACACGAAACAACTCTTTCAATTACACTTATTCCTTCATTTGTCGAAAAATCAGGAATATCTTCACACCACACCAACATGTGCAAGTGTGGACTTCCTCTATTCTGGAATTCTATCCTATACCAATAGTCTACGATACCTCCAACCAAGCAGTCATTATTTTGTTTTAAATAACGCACAAGAGCATAAACTCTTATTGTGAATTGTCTGGCAACAACCACTGGATATTTTTGTACCAATTTTAGTCGTTCAGGAAATGTTATGCTATCTATATCATTTACATTGCGGCCATCCGCAATGAGCAAGGCTTTTATCATATCCGGCCAGTTTAGATCATTGCACGAAAAGGTCATAAACCAGGTAGGAGGCCCTAGACTTCTTACCATAGCAATCAACTCCGAACAGCATTGTCTCCAGTACGAAGCAGACCCTCGCACATTTCTCATAGTCAGATGCATATTGTCAATCAGTCCTTGGGGTGTAAGTTCTCCTTGCCCTTGTCGCATTCTGCATGAAACTGATACACTAGCTTTAGCTCGAAAATACTCCACTACAGATAATGCAAAAAATAAATAATCATTTCTCTGGAACCTTTTATCATTACTCATTAAACGAGCTTGGAAGTAGTCTAATGGAGTAATCGGAACCTCTCTTTCTTCACCAAATCCATTTTTTCCGTCAGGAAATAAAAAGTACCAGCCCAACTCTTCCATTCTTTTTTCACGTTCATAATTTAGGGGCGGTGCTGTTTTTCTTTTCACTTCTTGTAGTCTTACTTCATCTTCTGGGTTAGGGTTATCGATGGTAACAACACTGTCCAAATTAGGTACTCTTTCATCTATATGCCTAAGCATACTGGTTGTAATAATATATCTCGGCTCTGTATTATAATTTTGCTGTAATTGTGGGTCGATTAAGTCTTCTTCCATGTTCCTATTATTTTCTTCTGACGATTGTTGCACGATAATAGATGTATGCAGATCTTGCGGCGGGTGACAATTAGATGATTGATGTTGTTGTTCAATTTCTGAAGATGTTTGTGTATGTTGCTGTAACTGTTCTAGTTGATTTTGGGGTGTTATCGTAAGTGGTGTCAGTGAAAAAACATTTAGAGTCAACACACTGACAGATGTGTTTTTAATGATTAAGTTTCTACGCACGATATTATGCAAATCATGGATACTAGTAGATCGTATACAACATGAAGTACCTCTCGTTGGAGCTTTGAAACCTTTGGGACCTCGCGCGTGGGAGTCAAACAACCAGTAAGAAATACCTTCAGGCTCTTGTCTACAATGGACGGCTACAGTTGTATTATTCAGCGTAAGTATGACATAACTATGATCCCTAAATACATTTATTAGAGCATTTAACAAATTGGGAAATCCTTCTTCACTATTGTCGTAGTCTACGTGACCATTAAAGGCTGATTCATGACGAACATTGATATTAACTTTTCGATTGTTGTATGTGATATTAGGTAAAAGCTCAGTTGCAGCCAAATACTCAATATGTGCTTCTTCGGGATTGGGGTTGGCCCGAGCCGCAATACAATCTCTATAGTATTTATCTCCTACCAATAACATGTAATCAATGTCGCTTTGGCACCAATCATTAGGATTGATCAGAGAAAATGCCACACTAGCAACAGTTGCAATCCCTGTGCATTGCCGACCTCGTGACTCTGGACTAAATCGTTCATTGCCCTGATGAAATGAACCATGTAATATGGATACATTGTTAGTTAAGGCAGTATAGTTATTTGTAGGTACAGTTGACCTTTCAGCAATTGGTTCTACACTATCATGACCATGTGCGGGTTCATCAGCAATTTGTGTTATCGTAGAAATATCGATTACAGATTGACGTTGTTGTTCAATTTCTGAAGATGTTTGTGTATGTTGCTGTAACTGTTCTAGTTGATTTTCGGGTGTTATCGTAAGTGGTGTCAGTGAAAAAACATTGAGAGTCAACACACTGACAGATGTGTTTTTAATGATCAAGTTTCTACGCACGATATTATGCAAATCATGGATATTAGTAGATCGTATACAACATGAAGTACCTCTCGTAGGAGCTATGAAACCTTTGGGACCTCGCGCGTGGGAGTCAAACAACCAGTAAGAAATACCTTCAGGCTCTTGTCTACAATGGACGGCTACAGTTGTATTATTCAGCGTAAGTATGGCATAAATATGATCCCTAAATACATTTATTAGAGCATTTAACAAATTGGGAAATCCTTCTTCACTATTGTCGTTGTTTACGTGACCATTACAGGCTGATTCATGACGAACATTGATATTAACTTTTCGATTGTTGTATGTGATAATAGGTAAAAGCTCAGTTGCAGCCAAATACTCAATATGTGCTTCTTCGGGATTGGGGTTGGCCCGAGCCGCAATACAATCTCTATAGTATTTATCTCCTACCAATAACATGTAATCAATGTCGCTTTGGCACCAATCATTAGGATTGATCAGAGAAAATGCCACACTAGCAACAGTTGCAATCCCTGTGCATTGCCGACCTCGTGACTCTGGACTAAATCGTTCATTGCCCTGATGAAAAGAACCATGTAATATGGATACATTGTTAGTTAAGGCAGTATAGTTATTTGTAAGTACAGTTGACCTTTCAGCAATTGGTTCTTCACTATCATGACCATGTGCGGGTTCATCAGCAATTTGTGTTATCGTAGAAATATCGATTACAGAAGGAAAATATACACGAACATCTTTATAGAGTGCATTATTCCTTAGGAGCCACTGCAATGCCAATTGAAGTTTACCTACATCTATTTGAAACTCCCTAGTATGTTCTAAATTTTCACGACTTTCTACTACGAGCACTAATCCAGTTTGATTAGGTTCAAGCGGTAGTTGCTCCGCCAGCTCGACCACATCCTGAGCAAAAATAATTGCCTGCCCTTTGCACCAGTCTTGGCTCAAACGATTTTGAACTTTTATTATTTTAAGAAATGGAACTACTCTGCAAATAAAACGTTTCTCAATTTCCGACAAGTCGTCAATTTCTGTAGGTATTGCAGCTACTGAAATTTTATTCCAATAGGCCTGGGGTGGAATATTATGTTTTTTAATATTGTTTGAGCATCGTGAACAAGTAATTATGTTACCTAAAGCTACCAATTCACTAGGCAAAATAGAACCTAAGTTTGCAGTTTGCAATTTGGTACGTTGCTGAGGATACAAACTTTTTTTGCATATTGAACACGGCAAGTCAGCATAAACATTAATCGCTTTCTTAAAGTTCTCTGCGTTACACTGGTTTCTTCGCTCGCAAGCCGCTTGTCGCATCGCGCTCAAACGATTAGTTCTCTCCTCGGGAGATTCGTGAAGTACCACCATTGCAGAACGGTTACGAGCAGCATCCAAACGCAGCAAATGTTCGTCTTCAGTTTCATTCGAAAGTCGCTCTCTGATCATTTCTAAACGATGAGCGCGTTGCTCTTCACTCTCATTTGAAAGTCGCTCTCTTATCAGTCTTAAGCGACGAGTGCGTTGCTCTTCACTCTCATCTGAAAGTCGCTCTCTTATCAGGTCTAAGCGACGAGTGCGTTGCTCTTCACTCTCATTTGAAAGTCGCTCTCTTACAACATCTAAGCGACGAGCGCGCTGCTTTTCACCTTCTTGAGATAACCTATCGTTAATGTAGCTTCTCATCCTCGACAGTCTTTCCTCGCGCTGATCTAAACTCTCCTGTGAACGTATTAATCGAATTCTCTTTGTATTTGCTTCCATCCTTTTTTTTTTCTCATTATTAGATTCTTCTAAATATATTTTCCTCATTCGAGCAGAATTTTTTGTAGGCCTACCCATGTTGGTATATAAAGCCTGTTCTTTTTTAAGTATTTATATTACAGAACAAAATAATAGTAAAAGTAGGATTATTAATATAACAGTTAATAAGGTAGGTAGCTATTTTAAAAGTAATCAAAAATTAAGCATGTAATAATTTGTATAAATTATAGCCACAGAAAATTATAAAATAAAAACTTTTTAACAAAAAAATGTAACCGCCGAAAAAAAACTAAAAGCCAATAAAAAACCGGCACTAACACGAAACGAATCGACCAACAAAAACAATAGCGCACTGAAAAGAAAAAAAAATAATTTGGTCTTCAATAACGCAAGTGAATACCTACCCTAAAATTACAATTACAATCTATTTCTCTACACTTTCTATATACCTAATATAATCGCTAGGCTTATATCAATTTAATTACATCTAGAAAGTATGAACTATATATATACTTCTGAAATCAATCACACAAATCTGCGTATTTATATATTTACAATCAGTTATTTTTGGAGTCGGTGGCAGCCTCAAACAAACTTGAGCACCTTAGTGAAGAGTTGAACGCAACACAAATTTTAATTAGGTAGGTTAAGTATTTACACAGCTTTCAACTCACGCACCAACAGATTCAGTCCCGTAATAGAAATAAATCTATTCGTACGACACGTAAATTTGTAGTTTATTTATTCGTCAATTCATAAGTAGCAAATCTGATCTACAAAAAACATTACTAGACAACTACTCATAAACACAAACAACATAAAGAGACTATTATGTCAATCATAAACAGGTATTAACAATACAAATATGAATGGAAAAGGTAGTAACCTAATACACGAAATACATAAACGTCTTAAGATTACTCATCCATTAGCCTGACCAAGTAAGATTTGCGCATTGAAAATTCAATATTTTGACACGACCGTCAATGACGTCTGCCCTCACGCGTCTGCCCGCGTTCGGGTCGCGCACTCCACCGCGTGCCCCTCCCCTCGCTCCGCCCGCACGTAAGCAGCGCCGCCTTGTATTGGGCGCTTGGCGGAGGTTGCAGTTTTGGAATGTGTTGCGTTCAACTCTTCACTAAGGTGCTCAAGTTTGTTTGAGGCTGCCACCGACTCCAAAAATAACTGATTGTAAATATATAAATACGCAGATTTGTGTGATTGATTTCAGAAGTATATATATAGTTCATACTTTCTAGATGTAATTAAATTGATATAAGCCTAGCGATTATATTAGGTATATAGAAAGTGTAGAGAAATAGATTATAATTGTAATTTTAGGGTAGGTATTCACTTGCGTTATTGAAGACCAAATTATTATTTTTTTCTTTTCAGTGCGCTATTGTTTTTGTTGGTCGATTCGTTTCGTGTTAGTGCCGGTTTTTTATTGGCTTTTAGTTTTTTTTCGGCGGTTACATTTTTTTGTTAAAAAGTTTTTAAATCCAAACAGAAAAAATATTATACAAGATGTAGCAAAAATGCTGGTGATCCGTTTAAGTATTTTTTACGCGTAAAAGAATTATGGTTTTTTATGAAGGGTTGACCGGCGAGGACGAGACCTATACAAAAAAAAATTTTTTGGCATCCAAACATTTTTTCCTACTCTTTCTTAGTCGCAATACGATACCAATTGGGTACTTTCCTGGGTAAAAAAAATATAATTATATTTAGTCCGTCAGTTAGATTATCAAAAAATTTTGGACACGTATTTTTTATTTTGTCAATCAAACAAAAAATGGTGAAGATATAGCCCGTTAAAGTTCCACGTGACGTTACATTACACTAAAAATTGTACTGAAATGTGACGTCACGCGGAACTTTAACGGGCTATATCTTCACCAATTTTTGTTTGATTGACAAAATAAAAAATACGTGTCCAATATTTTTTGATAATCTAACTGACGGACTAAATATATTTTTTTAGGAAAGTAGCCAATTATGCTCTTAAACGGATCACAAGTATTTTTGTTACAGCCTGTATCATACGTAGTTAATTCTATTAGATACCAATAATTTCTCCCGTAAGATTTAAATCAATACAGCATATGCCTTAACAAATCATAAGTTTCTGACATGCCTAATTTATTAAGAGGCCGTTACTACAAGTATGTGGGTGTTATTATCTCAATCACCGCCAAGCTACTGTCTCGATGCAGTCCAGATTATACAGGTTTTACTCGACCGACGGCCTTTTAATTCAGTTAGATAACAACGCATTAAACGTGTAGCAGTTTTATTTGGATTTGATATCGGTAGGGCTGTGAAAATTGCTTTAATTTTTTGGGGAATATACATGCTTCATGCTAAGGTTATAAATACGCTAAATTAACTAGGTACCTACGTTTTATTGGTTTATTTTTGTGAATTATGAAGCAATGCTCTCCCTACCTTAAGATACTAATGCTCTACCTTAAAAACTACAATCGGCTCGAAAAACTATGAAAATAAGTAAGTAAAGTAAATATCCTTTATTGCACCAAAAATACAAGAATAATAAAAATATTTTTTTACAATAAACTTAAAATAAGGTAAAAACAGGCGGTCTTATCGCTAAAAAGCGATCTCTCCCAGACAACCTTTGGGTAGCAGGAAATGAAGAATTAATTTAAGATAACAGGTAGTGCAAAGAATTTAAAGTAAAGAGAGCAAATTACACACAAACTCCTACAAACTAAATAAATATTAAAAACTAACTAAAATACATAAATATCATACTTATACATACATATATATAAGTTATAATATAACACATACAATATATACATACACATAATATAAAGTAAAATAAAGTAAATGTCCTACCTTAAAATTTGCCATGCTCTATCGTAAATTAGCACTGACCCATCTTAACTGCAATTCTGGTTACGGGCCTGGTCAGGTGTCTGAACCGGCCAAAAAATTGACTGCAGTGCAGCAAAACGTGCCTGAACATCCAGGAACTGTACAACAGTATTCTTCCATCCCAATTTTACCATCGGACTACCAGACAATCGGCACTGCAGCATCGCTTCCTGGTAGGTATTCCACATATACGCACGAAGCGTTTCGCTTCAACATTCCTTGTATGAACTGCCAAGGAGTGAAACGGCTTGCTCAAGTCTGTGTTTCTACTTAAGTACAATTTGGGTCTCTTCAAAGCGAGAATAAATAGGTATCTCTTAGGTAAGCGTGCTCCACCGTAGACCGTCATCACTCACCATCAGGTGAGATCGTGGTCAAACGTCTGCCTGTCCTTCATAAAAAAGGAGAATTCTTAGTGCTCTATTCGCAATTAATTTTACGGAACATTGATCACGCCAAACAATGCAATTTACATGAAGGACGCGGGACCTTGTCGAATAAATAACTAATAAAGCCCGATAAGGCCCGGAGGCCACTTAAAGAGATTGCCCCGGGCTACGCACCACATCCATTCTCCCGGGATTGTTAGGGATGTGCTGTGAGTCCCGGTTCCTGTGAAAAAACTGGGAACGTTACACTTTAACTCAGAAAACACTTACTCAAAGCAAAAGCTTTTGCTTTGAATATTTTCTAGATCAAAGTGGAACTATTTACTTGTAACAACATCTTTCAACAAGTTGGCGAGAATTGGATGAGTATTGAGAGGAGGCCATGTCCGTAGACGGGCGCTGTAAAGGCTGCTATACATATAGATAGTTTTACTTATACAACTTTTACAGATTGGATCAGGATGATTTTTATTGTTTAAAAACCATATTTTCAACCGACTTCAAGATTTCGAAGGAGGAGGTTCTCAATTCGTTTGGATCTTTGTTTTTGCAATTTTTTTATGTATGCTCACCATTTATTCGAAGACGGCTGGACCGATTTGAAAAAATATTTTTTGTTTGAAATATACTTCACAGTTGGTCCCATTGTAACCAGGTGATCTGATGATGATCCTGGAGAAACCGAGGAAATATTATAGGCACACCTATAGTGATTTAAATATTTTTTTTAAGTAGCTCGGGCATTTCCTTTTGGAAAGGTTTCTTTTTTGTTTAAAATGATTTAGTTCTACCACGTTAACGTCGTTGATTTTACAACCGCGTAAAACTGTAAGAGACAGTAAATCTTAATCGTCTTTTATATTATGATGTTTATGACGGTAGTTCCACATTTTGTCATTGCGAAGTTCATGCAATTGCAGACAGTGTGGTTGGACTCTCTCTACACTTGGTTTTTGAAGATATTTATAGAAACAAAATACTTAATTTTTATTACTTATCTAACAGATTTCAATTATACCTGCAATAGGTAGTACATTACATAAAAAACACAAAATTGTACGTAATGTATTTGCAAAACTTATTTAACGTTGATATTTATAATTTTTTCTGATATTTACGTTTCTGGTTATGCTAGAGGACATGTATTGGAAAAAAATCTTATACCAATCTTCTTCTTCAGCGAGTATGCGCCCACTGTTGGGCATATGCCTCTCCAATTTTCCTCCAAGAACTCCCGATTCATGGTTTCACTCCTCCAGAGTGGGCCCGCAGTATACCAATACGAAATGTTAACCTTTCGATTTTTAAAAAAACTTTAAAAATGAGAATCCCTATATCCCCGGTGACCCATCCTTAGCTAGAATTCCGTTAATATGAGCATTCTCTAAGCAAAAATACAGTCCCTAGAGCCGAAATAAATATCGTTAAGTACGGGACTGTCTGCTATAGTATGTTTAGCGATATATCAGGACAGATAGCGACCGTCTTCTCAGGCTGTAATACACCGCACCCGGACGCGGCGACGGTGTGCGTGTGAGATCGCACCATTGACCTGTAAATAACAGTCTCTTTCGCACATCGCAGCGATGTAGCCAAAATCCTGGGCCGTATTCTAACTTTAAAACATGTATAGATACGATCCAACTTCAATACAACTCCAATGCATTCTACGCAACACATTTAGCGTCTTAACGTCTGAATCAGAAATATCAGACTTCGCTTGGAAATTATTGCTGTCTGTTGGAGTTATGTTTGGGATAGATTGTGTTTGTAATGTGTTGTTTATGTATTTTAAAATTAGAATATGGCACCCTGTCGTGCGTCGGTGTGACAATTCTGAGGCTTGTTTACTATATAAGTAGAAAATACTTAGCTAACTTTGATCTCGATCTGTAATGGCAATTAATTATTAATTATGAGATGAGCTTTTTTTTGGGACCAATTTTTGTTAATACCACGACAGTAGTAAAGAAGCATTTGTCCCCCATGATAATAAACAGCTACCGTAGCTTATGGAAGCCTGCAACACCAGAGGTGTCACATGCGCATTGAAGACCCTTTAATTCTTAAAAAAAAGGAAGATTCACTGTGTTGACGGCGAAAGGGACAAATGGGTTGCCTGTGGTCTACTACACAATGCATCCTCTTTGAGCTCATGAAAACAACATGGTTCATATTTAAAGGGACAAACAGGTGCCGTGCCGTATTATTTTTTTAAATACATAAACAATGCATTAAAACACAATCTATCTCAAACACAACAAACAATCAACCAATACTGAAGTTGTATTGGAGTTGCATCGGTAAAATTTTGAAGCAAATACTGATAATTATTTCTGATTGAGACGTTTAGGTGCTAGCTGTATTGCGTACTTAATGCGTTGAAGTTGTATTGTATTTGGATTGTGTCTAAACGTGTTTTAAAGTTAGAATACGGCCCCAGGATAAGGTTGTAATGTTCGTGAGTAATTATTGGGAAAATAAACAATTAAATTTTTGTATAAAATGAAGTTTAAATTGTTAGGTCTCTTTATCTCGCTGGTCTCTTCTGAACCTTCATCGTTGCAGGTACCTTCACAGTAATATAGATCTGGTTAGGTGTATTCCTATCTGTCACCGGCGATCGCGTCCGGTATAGCGATAGCGAGGACAAATGGAATGGTTACTATGTAAATCTCTATTCTCATCGGTACCCGGCGGGCACAGATGGGAATCACCTCTGGTTAGCATCAGCTTGATTGACAGACAAGGCAGCCTAAACCACTGAAAGTAGAGCCTTTGAATTTGCAACGTACTTATATATTTTTAATGTGGTGAAGCTATGTACTGTAAAGGTTTACTACCTTTACAACCTCTTCTCGAACACTGTCTGGCACGATGTTATTTTAAATTAGGAATTCCCATGTTCTATGTCAGACGATCTGGATTCTTTCAGGGAGTCCCAAAGGATCAGCCTAAACAGCTAGTTGATATTTCTGTTATTAGTTAAAATTAAAATAATAAACATCTGTTATAAGGTCTATCGGGTATTCATTCATTGATACCCTGACAAGTGGTGGAGGTGCGGGGTCCACTAAGATAAAATATTTTTAAATCAACATTTAACCCAGAGTCATTTTAGACACTGAAAAAAACTCACTCCTACTCATTAAAATGAATAGGATTAGGAGTGAGCTTGTATCCTTTAGAGACCACGGTCGAAAACGACCCACTGGGCATATATGGGCTATGGGGATGAGTGTTTCAACGATTTTACACGGACAAAGACGCGGGCGGGTGGTAGACGTGGTATACAGTATGATAAAAATCTTGTACCTATGTAACACGAACTGTGCAATATTCATAAGAAAATAAATTCGCTTGACTCACTATATACGACTAAGTAAATGTCAACATTTTGCCATTCATAAACAACACACGGCGCCTCCCAGATCGCAGCAATGTTTACTTTCTATTACCTGGTATCTATATGATGGTCGAGCTTATCGACGTTCAACGTATTAAGGACAGCGTCTGTCTCTTTCAAATGCGAGGTGTTGAAAACTGACGCTAGTTCCGCCACGCGGATAACTCAGTCCATCATACTATGCCATCTATTCCTAACCTACGAAGCATCAGGTTTACCAGAATAAGTATGATACCCATTCATGCACAGTTGTTATGGATCTTGAGATCTAATGATATTGGTTTGTTTTTTGTTGGTGAAGGGTGTAACAGCTTGTCGATGTGATATATGTCACGATAGAAAAATAGCCCTCGTAATATTAAGGTTGCGAAATATGGCACGTGCTTTGGAAGTGTATGAAGGGATAGTTTAGTTTATCAAAATAATAGCGTCTTCCTGTGATTTTCCTTGGTACTTCCGTACTGCTAAACCCAACTCAACTACTTCCTTAGAAGATTTCTTAACATGAGGCGGAAGCGAGTTCACATACACTTTGAGGGGCTGACAACAGCTAAATTCCCTCCCTATCTTTTTCAGCGCGATTGAAAGAGAAACACTGTGTTACGATTAGTATGGGAGTTCATTGCAAATTTTGCAAAATGATGAATTAAAAAAAACTACGCATTAATTGAGAAATATAAAACAACAAAGTTTTTAGTAGTTTGGAAATTTGTTATTAGTTAAAAACGTATAAGTCAAGAAACTAAAGACGTACAACTGTTTAAAGCAAATTTTAAGATGTAACTTTGGAATTTTTTTCTATCAAGCTGATTTCGTCCAATCGTGTATCGGAATTAACGAAGTTCTTCCAAATATAACGAATATTAATATATATTTTTTTAGTTTCTCAAAACAAGTAGTTACAGCTAAAAAAGTGTTTGAGTATAGTCAATTTGAAGGTCATCGGGTGTTATCAGCCTCTATCATATTGGATAGTGTAGATACGCCATAACAGTTATTAGAGTTCTATGCGTGGGCACGGCGACATTTGAAATAGAAATAGAAATATATTTATTCGTGACATTAGAGAAAAAAATAATAGATTACAGATAATTGTAGAGTAAGACATGTGTCACGAAATGGTCTCTTCTCAGCATGTCGCTAGCGTTAGCCAGCGCTGATCTTCCGAAAAGACCATCCGGTGAAAAATTCACGGCAGGTACCAAAAATCTGTGGCTAAGGAGTACAATCTATGACAAAAAACTTCAGTAATAAACAAGAGAACAGTAGAAATTAAAAACTTAATAAAACAAAAATAATATTAACTTATAACTACAACGCAACAATCTGGTGACCACGTATCTGACAGGACATGCCTTGGCCTAACATTATAATTTCTTAGCCACTAGCGCCAGCGTCAACGGCAGACACGTGAAACATAGCATAGCATAAAACAAAACAATACACTCTAACTAAAAATCGTGGCTTACATCCGACTCAGAAGACTATAACTAAAAGAATACAACGTGGCAATAGAAGAAAGCGGGCAAAACGACAATTGATAACACGGAAAACTCACACAGCAACGAAAAAGGAACATAACCTAGCGGTACGTGTTAGAAACAACTGGTGTCAACTCTACAAGTTTCCTCGTTGAGTTGGTGACAAAGCATAAACTTTTTAATGTTCGATTTAAAGCAATGACTACTTTTTAGGTCCCTCAATGGTGGTGGAATATTATTTCAGCATTTTGACGCTACATATCGGAAGCTCCCTCGGAAAGCGGCCGACGCATGACGAGGCGTCAGCAAGTACAACCTACACTCCCGGCGTTCACGTAACCTGATGCCAGCTAGCTTTTCGAAGAGATAAGCAAGACTCTTATACTGAAGCACTCCGAACAGCAAGCAAGCCAAGTGAAGCTTACGACGGTGGTGCATTTTAAGCAAGTTGTGCTTATTAAGAAATGGGGTAACATGGCCTCTCAACGGGACACTGAAGCAAAACCGAGCGCAAGCATTTTGAACCCTTTGGATGAGCTTTTTTGTTTTACAGAGAAGTCTAGGGCCAAACACTGTGTCAACATAGTTCAGTTTAGATAAAACAAGTGATTCAACTAACCCGATACGTAAGTTTTCATTAATATATGCCCTAATTTGGTACAGAATCTTAAGTTTATAGAAACAACTCCTAACAGCCTCGGCTACATGCTTTTCATATCGAAGCCCACAGTCCATTAAGAGGCCCAAATTTCGAGCCTCATATACCCGCTCTATGGGTTCCTCCAGCAGCCTGATGTCAAGCGCACTGCCGATACTATCTAGTTGCTTTTTGGTGCCAAAAATAAGGTATTTGGTTTTACTGGGATTAAGTACTAGGCAGTTTTCTCTGGCCCAGCTTGCGATACTGACAAGGTTCAGATTAAGCTTCTCCAAAGCACTGTTAATTTCTGTTGGCTTACAAGAGATATACACCTGAATGACATCTGCATAGATGTGATACTTGCAATGAGTGATGCTGAACCTTATATCAGCGGAATATAAAATGAAAAGAAGTGGGCCAATGACTGATCCCTGAGGAACCCCTCTAGTAAGGCCAGCCCTATCCGAGTACTGTGAGGAACCATCATTGAGACTTACTTTCACTTTTTGGGACCGCTTATAGAGGTAGCTGTCAAACCACTTAATAGTACTATTGTCAAAACCATAGTATCTCAGCTTGGACAGTAACAGGCTTATATGTAAACAATCAAATGCCCGAGAAAAATCAAGGAGTACTAGTATTGTGCACATTCCCTTATCCTGAGCATCCAAGATGTTGTCAGTGACATCCAATAAAGCAGTCATTGTACTGCGACCTTGGCGAAACCCAGACTGAACATCCGGCAAAATATTGTTACTCTCTACGTAGTGCCTTAACTAGTAAGATACTGATTTAAACTTTCACGGTTTTTACACATATCTATTTGTAATAACGGGACTTAACCGCGTCTTTCTTCGGGACCACGGGGACAATGTCGTCCTCGAAACGTCGAAGGTAATTTTTAGAAATATATACGCGGTTAAGTCCCGTTATTACAAATAGATATGGTAAGATACTGCTTTTTCCAATATTTTTGACATACATGGTAGTATACTGATAGGTCTAAGGTCTTTCATCTCAATTGGGTTTGAGTTTTTAGCCAAGGGCTGTACAATTGCTAATTTCCACACATCTGGAAAAGTGGATGTAAGTATGGAGGTATTTATTATACTTGTAATAGTGTCAACGGTATGCGGGCGTGTCATTATCAGCATATTTAGATTAATACCATCACAGCCTTCAGCATTTGATTTTAAACTTTTTATAATTTGGTCAGAGCTATGGTATCTAAATGGAAAATAGAGTCACTGTACCTATGGAACTCTAAAAATGTCAACTTTGATATAGTGACATCTGAGATACCTGGCAGACTAAGAAAATGTGCGTTTAAGACTGTAGGATTGTTGAGACAAAAAGGTATTTCAGTGATTTTTTTGGGCAGCAAATTAGATTTTAAATTCTTCCATAATGCTTTAGGTTGATTTATTTTATTATTAATATTTAGTTTAAAATAGGCAATTTTTTCAGTATAAAGTGCTTTATTTACAACTGATTTTAGGTCTTTGTAATATTTTTTCTTAGACTCACATTGATTTTTATGGAAGTCTGCAGCTGCTTTGTCTCGCAATCGCATCATGACCTTGACTGTATCAGTAATCCAAGGATAGGACTGGGCTTTGATCAAGGATCTCCACAGGGGTGCATGCAGATCAAATATTTCAAGAACTTGATGGTTGAAAGTACTCACCATATCATTAACATTTTCCAGCTTAGACACTATGTCCCAACGAACACTCCGCAAGTGCACATCCAGGTCATCAGAACAGATGTCCTTCAATGGCCTATAGACAATGCAGTATGGCCTAGGCTTAGTTTTCTGTATGTTGAAGTTGCATACTACCATGCAGTGCCCGTACAGAGTACCAACATGTTCTATCGTTGCGCTTTTTGCCTTTATGTCTGCACAAACAATGTCAATCAGCGATTGGCTAGTATCAGTAAAATGTGTAGGCTGAGATATTAATTGAGATAACCCAAAGCTAGTTAAAAAATTGTTAAAGCCGGTAGTTTTACTGCTGTTGTTATCTAACAAGTTTAAGTTGAAATCACCCAGTACAACCAAAGCATCGTAGCAGGGCGTTGAGCTAATCGTGTCAGTAATAGCATCCAAAAACAACTGAAGATCCATCCAAGGTGGTCGATATGCTGTACCGATTACCAGCTTCTTGCCGTTGAGAGTCAATGTGACCCACATCTGCTCAACCAACTTATGATCAGGGTCGACGGGATGAGGCAAGGTGCGTGCATTAAGATTACGCTTAATATAAAAGCCTACGCCTCCACCACGTGCTCGCTCGCCCTGAGGTCTAGGAATATGGCGGAAAATGAACCCCGGAAGAACTGGCGCTCGCCCCTCCTGACCTGCTCTCAACCACGTCTCATTTATCGCTAAAACATCAACATCTTGCCGGGTAGCCGCCGCTGTGAAGTCGTCATGATGAGTGCCAAGGGAACCAGCATTGAATAATAGTAGTTTATGTAACTGTTACGTAATAAGGGTCCTTAAAACATGAGTGTGGTTTTATGAAATGAGCCGCAGGCGAATTTCATAATAAGATCACACGAGTGTTTTAAGGCCTAATTACGTACAGTTGCATACACTGCTTTATCTACACTCATATTATATATATTAAATTAAGTGTTCGGAAACCATAGAATGACCGCCATTGTACCGTCATGGCCAACTCGATTGTGCCGGCGCTCGCGCGGGACCAATCGAGTTGGCCATGGCGGTAACATTATGTTATCAAATTCGATGTTCCAAATTTGAAACTCATTGCTTAACAATATTTGAGCATGCAAAGTTAAAATTACGTTACTGCCGCAGATAAGAAACTTATCATAGTTAAATCGTTTGTTGTAATGCTTGTCATTGTCTACGGTTTTTGAACGCATTTTAGAGTACTTACAGTATGGGTGTAGATAAACCAATATTGAGTGACTTATTTAACATTTTGTTTCAATATAAGACCAAACACATTTGTATAAAACATAGTTCTGATTAAATAGCAATCGTTGTAAATTGATAAATGTAGTAGAGCCATGGTCGCTGATTGAAGTACAAAACTTAAAACAATAGTATTGCCTATAATAACAACTTAAATTAATTAAAATTAAAACATTGCCATTCCACGATAAACATTCAAACATAACAATATGTATACTAGTAATCACCTGCCTCAAACGGTGCCGGACCCAAAAACACGCAGAATGTCAGCCTCTGTACGTATGCAGAACGCCTGCTTCCCTTTGCCCTTCACTTTGCCGGGCATAGACTCGACCACGCCTCGTCCACGAGTACCTCCACTGGTGTTGACGACATAGTTCGCGTACTTTGTGGAACAGCAGGCGGTTCGTGCGCGTGAGACGCTCGTTCACAAAGATGCGGCGTGGTGGGCCCGGTAGGTTGCTGTCGGAGTAGGTGAAGTTACGGCGCACCCGGGCGGCCTGTAGAAAGTCGTCCCGCAGATGCCGCCGCGCCAACCTGACGACGACGCGACGCGGGCGCTCCCCAGCCTCGCCGTCAGCGCCCTCCTCGCCCCGGCTAGCGACTCCAACGCGCTCTGCAAATACAACATCACGCTGCTCCAGGGTGACCCCCAACTTGGCTGCGAGGACAGTGACGGTGTGGACCAGGTTTTCCCCCTTTACCTCGGGAACGTGGCATAGGGCACGACATAGGTCGAGGTCGGAGAGCAACGCATCTTGGTCGCGTTCGTTCAGTTCATGCTGAAGGCGCGCCACCGTCTGCTGCAATTCCACCACCTCGCCGCTCCGGGGCGCTGCCTCCAGCTCCACCGCCTTCCTCTCGACCACTTCCAGCCTCTGCTCGACCCCTTCCAGCCTCAGCTCGACCCCGTCCATCCGTGTCGTTAAGCTTGCCAATGAGACCCGGATCTCCTCCCGGAATGCGCGCTGCTCGATCATGTACTCCTGGAACTCCTGGCGTAGCGCTGCAACCTCGGCTCCCTGGCTCGTGTTAGCGGAAGAAGAAGAGTCTTCCGGGGGTCCCTGCATATTGTATGCAGCTCGGACTGGGGTGTTGATATTTCCCGTCTTCTCCTGTTTGGCCTTGCATTCAGTGCATATCCAATCCTTAGGGATATCACCTTTTTCAGGCAGGGCCTCACAGTCCCTGTGATAAAGGCTCTTACACTGCGGACACGTAGCGCCACCTGCACGCGGCGACATGAACCTCTTGCAGCCCATGCATTTGTTCATCGCGGATTATCGGGCTGCTAACGGAGAAGTATAAAAAATTCCTATCGAAGACGCTAGATGGCGCTAATATAAAAGTTATAGGGACAGATGCCTTATTATTTTATTGTTTTATTATTTAAAATAAACTTAAATATCATACCCTGCGCAATCGCTGTAGCACTATATGTCGAGATGCTCAGAGGCGTCATATTCACAGTTCTGTTGAAGATGGAAATCCAGCCAAAGTGTGGAAATTTTTGAAAGGTCTCGGAGTTGGCAAATCTCAACAGGCAACCAATTTAAACAATATTAGCGTTGACCAGCTTAACCAGCATTTTTCATCGTCCACCTGTTTCAGTGGTCCTAAGAAATCTAACTCACTTCATCATCTTTCATCACTTCCTGCCTTAGATTTCTCTTCTTTCTATTTTAGCCATTTCTGTGAGAGTGATGTTAGGAAGGGTATATTGAATATCACTTCTAACGCCGTTGGTGTTGACTGTGTTAGCCGAAATATGATACTCCCTCTCCTTGATTTGTTTGTTCCTATTATCACCGGTATTCTGAATTTTTCCATTTCATCAAGTACTTTTCCCAGTCTGTGGAAGGATGCCAATATTATTCCTTTACCCAAAAAATCCAACCCCAGTTCCTTCTCTGACTATCGCCCCATCTCCATTCTTCCTTTCCTATCCAAAGTCCTCGAACGGCTAGTGCATCTGCAACTAACTTCCTTCCTGAATAGAAATGACCTCCTAAACCCATTTCAATCTGGTTTTCGTCCGGGCCATAGTACTACCTCGGCTCTTGTCAAGGTTACCGATGACATCCGTTTGGGTATGAATGACCAGAAGCTTACAGTTCTTGCACTTCTAGATTTCAGTAATGCCTTTAACACGGTCGATTTTGACATTTTGCTCGCATTCTTACAGTCTCTTAACATATCGGCTGCAGCGATTGACTGGTTCCGCAGCTATTTGGTTGGTCGTCGGCAAAGAATAAAACTAGATTCTTCGTGTTCTTCCTGGTGCAGCACATCAGCTGGTGTTCCACAGGGTGGTGTGCTGTCTCCTCTTTTATTTTCTATCTTCATGAATTCCATAACTCTTGATCTCTCCTCTTCGTATCACCTCTATGCCGACGACCTTCAAATATATTCGCAGGGTATGCATAGCGATCTCAATTCAGTTATAGAAGCCACGAATCTTGATCTGCTCCGCATATCAAATTGGAGTCAAAATTACGGTTTAAAAGTAAACCCCCTAAAGTCACAGGTAATTGTGATGGGTAGCGCCTAAACAAATCTCCAAAATTGACTTTCTCAGGCTCCCTCCGATAGTCTTCGATGGTATCCAAATTCCTTTTTCCAACCAAGTGAAAAATCTTGGCGTAATCATGGATCGTTGTCTATCATGGGTGCCTCAGGTGAGTGAAGTGAGCAGGAAGATGTTTGCTGCCATAGGGTCTCTCAGACGGCTCCGGAATTTCCTGCCAATTGCGCTTGCTCAGTCGTTACTTCTCCCCATTCTTGATTATGCAGATATCTCCTATTTAGACCTAACCGAGGAGCAACTTAATAAGCTTGAGCGTATTCAAAATGCCTGCATTCGGTTCATTTTCGGATTACGCAAATTCGACCATGTTTCTAGTTTTCGTTCTCTACTCAAATGGCTCCCTATCCGTCACCGCCGTAACTCTCACATACTTTCTTTACTCTTTTCTATACTTTTTAACCCTGCAACTCCCCGCTACCTCAAAGAGCGTTTCTCTTATCTTAATTCTATTAGATCCTCTCAAAAATTGCTCCTAAAAGTGCCATCTTCATCTTCCAAATTTTATAATTGATCATTTACGTTCCAGGCCGTTCGTTTGTGGAATTCTCTCCCTCTCAACATAAAACGCGCGCAATCTATTGGTAGCTTTAAATCGCAACTTAAGGAATACTATTTATCTCTTCCTTAGGTTTTTAAGTTGACACTGTTGTTTCTTATTGTGTGTATTATATATGTCTATATGTACGTATATGTATGTTTATTTAGTATTTATTTAAGTATGTATATTCATATGAATGTGCTGTGTTATCTATTTCGTCTCTTTTGTTTCTATGCACCACCTACTGCTTATTGTTTTTCTCTAGTCTCCACTACCCAAAGGTTGTCTGGAAGAAATCGCTCATTAGCGATAAGACCGCCTGTTGTTACCTCTACCTAAATTTATCTAATTGTAAAATTTGTGCTTGTAACTGTATGAGGTGTGCAATAAAGAGTATTTATTATTATTATTCTTATTATTATTTTTATGTCCGTACCCACACACGTAAAAAAAACAAAACAAAACCGGGCGCACACAATAATTAAAACTTATCTAGCGCACTAATACAGGCACGCCGTTATCTACGAACAATAGCACAACTTTATAGCTCACTAATGCACACGCTGAACACTTTCGATAGTAGATCTAGACACACGGCAGTGTGTCCGCCAAGTTCGAGCAAAAAAAAGCGACACACCGGCCGTGGGTTATATTACACGAACCATTTCGGGCCAATTTAGACCACCCTATAACTCAAAACATATTTTATCTACGCATATGAAATTTCGAGTGTCTGTTGACATCCCCTTAATTGTCTAGAATACAAAATTTCATTATTCTACCTATAGCAGTTCTTGAGATATTGACGTCAGAAAATCGCTATTTTTAGTATACACTCACTGACTCACTGACTCACTGACTCATCAAAAACCTAGACCACTTCCAATGGTCGTACTGACTTGAAATTTGGCATGGAGATAGGTCTTAAGGTCAAAGTAAAGGGAAAAATCTGAAAACGGCCAAGTGTGAGTCAGTTTTAAAAATAGCGAAGGTGTAACTTTGTTCTACTATGAAGTCATAATGAACTAAATGGGTCTATCTTCCAATGGTCGTACCGACCTGAAATTTGGCTCGAAGGTTTGTCTTTAGGTCGAAATAAAGTAAAAATCTGAAAACGGCCAAGTGTGAGTCAGTTTCGAAAACAACGAATATGTAATTTTGTTCTACTATAAGTAGGTATGGAGTGGAAATGAGATAAGACTTATTTAAATTTAGATACATACCAATTTAAGACAATACATATTTGTCTTAAAGACAAGAACAATAAAATTGTTCACCACTCTGTGTGTGTCTGTTGCGGGAACCGAACCCACGATTTACGAAGTGCAAAGCAGGTCACTACCTGTACACTAGGTGCGCTAAATCAGTAAAACAAAAATGAAAAGACTATTTTTTCTCGCATAGTCTAAATAATTTCTAATTTTACAACTAATAAAATCGCAGATTCAAGAACATGGAAATCATATATACTCTAAGATGGAATTATATATACTACTGCCCATCTCACCCTCCGATACGCCACGGGATGAGATGGGATGGTGCACTTCTAGGGCTACATAATAGGCCACCAATTATAATACCTACTGGTAGGTAGGTATTACCAAGTTATTAATTATCTATGTAGGTAGCGTACTTACAAACAGAATAAAGTACGTTATTGATGTATGTAATTATATGTAAGTAGGTACATTTCATAGGTGTAGGGAGCCAGTTTATTTGTAAAAATCACCTATAAATAAATAGTAAAATAGGATTTATCATAGATTATAGGTACTCGCGCTGCCCGATCGATCCCGAAATCCCGATATATGTATGTATAGTGATACTAGATAAAAAATTCCGTTCCCCGCCTCGCGCACTCTCCGTCGCTGCCTACACTCGTCCGCCGCGCTCGCGCCGTCCGCCAGCTCATGCCATCCGTTCGCCCGCTCATGCCGCCGGGGGGATGCGTACGCGCGGGAGGCGGGGAGTCGACGAACCAAAGCGTTCGGCAGCCGCGCGTCATACGCAAGACATTTCCTAAAGCAAAAGTGATAAAAAAATAATAAAGAACCTACACCTAACAAAAATAAATGAAATCCCATCAAAAACATAAATGTGAAAGGCTGCCAAGTTCGATACTATGGGAATGCTTCGCCTATAAAAGAAGTGAGATCTGAATAAGTACCAAGTTCCATAAAAATACCTCAAATCATAAATAGTTATAGAAATGCACACTTGACTTCCAGCAGTTTTTAAGGTACATTTTGAATAAGTATCACGTTACATAGAAATACCTAAAATTATAATAGTCAGAGAAACGCACACCGGGTTTTTTAGCAGTTTCCTGATAACATTTATTATTTTCAGTACTTTTTAATGATGTAACTTGGCAAGTTTTAATAGAAAATTATATACTTGACACATTGCAGTCCAAAGGTGTCGATTCATTGCATTGAAAAGGTGTGTGGTGTGTGAAAACTTGCCAAGTAACATCATTAAAAAGTACTGAAAATAATAAATGTTATCAGGAAACTGCTAAAAAACCGGTGTGCGTTTCTCTGACTATTATAATTTTAGGTATTTCTATGTAACGTGATACTTATTCAAAATGTACCTTAAAAACTGCTGGAAATCAAGTGTGCATTCCTATAACTATTTATGATTTGAGGTATTTTTATGGAACTTGGTACTTATTCAGATCTCACTTCTTTTATAGGCGAAGCATTCCCATAGTATCGAACTTGGCAGCCTTTCACATTTATGTTTTTGATGGGATAACTATTACTTTAATATTTATTAGCGATGCAGTAGCGCGCACACACACCGTACGTGTTACCGTCCGTGACGTCACTCCGTCCTTTATTTGGTGTTTTTGGCGTTTCCATTTAAACGATCTACATTGTTTTATATAATACTAGTTTCTACCCACGACTTCATGGGCTTAAATATAGTGAAATTATTACACCCACCTCTCGCTCCACTATTTTGAACCCTTATTTCGCTTTCTTGCAATGATTCCTGGAAAAAAAAGTATCTCATATCGCTTTACAGCTTACACATTACGCTTGGAAAGTCAGTGAAAAGTTAGCGTGCATACATAACCTACCTTAGTGCAAATTTTCACGGAAATCCTTTGAGTAGTTTTTGTGTGATCGAGAAACAAAAATCCAAACACTTAAATATGCAAATATCTAAAAACAGACCTACTCGCATTTATATTATTAGTCCCACTGGAAAATCTTTTCTAATTTGGATGACGTATCAAGTACCTAAGTACTATAACATGCGATGCGATGCAAACGTGGACTGATGATCAAAGCCGAATTTTCTAGTTACCTTCTTACTCATCTGCTCCAAAAAGAAATTTAAAAGTTCCACAGTCTTCAACTTATTAGGAATCTTTTTGTAAGATTTCTCGAGCGCTCTCAAGGTTATCCAAGTAGTTTTTTTCGATTTCCACTAATCGGCTTTTCCGCTAAATGTAATAAATCCCGTTCACGTTTCTAGGTCAGCCTGAACCCAATTAATCTCTGGAATTAATGCGATTGACCAATAATCTCGTTTGTCAATTAATTATGAACGGTCACCATAAAATGCTATAGCAATATTATTTATATTAAACAGCTAAAGTATTTGCATTTTTCACCTCAGCAAGGGTGCTGTTAAAAAACAGTGAGCAAAATTCGATTTTGCTGCGAGCGTTAGATGAAATGACCGCATATTTATGTTCGTGTAAAAATATGTATGCGGTAGGGCATGCAATACCTGTATTGCTTGTATGGGCAATCCCGGAATTCCGGTATTAGCCCATACAAGCAATACCGGTATTGCATGCCCTAGTATGCTGTCATTTTGTCTACCATGTGTGGACATGGTTCCTTTATATTTACACCATCTTTTGTGCCTACAACATTTTAATATCCAAAATACCAAGCCAAAAACCTACTTAAGAGTGCTTAGTTTTTGATGGCGTATGTCACAAAATTTAAAAGTGTTCTTAAGACTTAGAAGCTTTTAAGTGTTTTTGGCGTTCAAAGGGTTAATTTGTTAAATTTCATAACCATATAATTAGTAAGCCTATAAATTATCTTCAAAACTTTGGCCTTATCGGGCTATATTTACCATCAAAACTTAACTGAAACACAAAACCTTCGTATTGTGATACCTTACGCCTCGGCAAGTTTGGAATGATGTTAAGAGGCCTTATTCCCAAAATGCGCGTAATTTGCGAAATTCATCATTTTCTTCGGAGGTTATAGCGAAAATGCTTTGTGTTTTTAAATTAACTTTTCATGCATATAATAGTCCCTTCCTTTATCTAGACGGCCATGGGAAAAAATATTACATTTTTGAGAAAAAAACCTGAAAAACATGGCTTCTCTTGGCAGGCCTCTTCAGAGTTTGCAGTTAGACGTCTGGTTTTTTTTCAGATTACTCAAATAAAGGGAACCTTTCTCATAAAATTTGAATACAATTCAATTCAGTATATCATGTTCAAGACGGCCATGGTAAGAAAAATTGAAGATTCATCTTGGATAATAGACAAAATACCTTCTGAATATTGCAATTTTTTTGATGAAAACCGGTTTACATTTAATTTTTTTCACGGAAGTCCTATAAATATTCTGCCCTAAAGATATAAATATATTAAAGTTCAGCTATAGATCTACCACGAAAAAAAAAATCATTACTGTAACGCAAAATTTAAATAAAGTGTAATTTTTTGAAGATGACTCTAAATCGGTTAAAAACTTGACAAAACACATCGCGCCGTCGCCTCTAGCTCAGTATGGAACGAGAGCTCACAGACGACGGACCTGTGCTAAATCGTCCTACGCGCATTACGTAAGTTTGCCAGCTAGATACACTAAGAGGCCACTAAAACGGGTAACGTTGTATGAAATCCCCAACACGTAGTGACCGGTTTCCATTGCCCTATAGTTGCGAGAAGTGCGATTGAATTATAAAGATCCTTGAAATAAAAGATTGAAATATTTACTTTACTTTAATATTATTATAGTACATTACTTACCAAGGACTGTAAAAGAAAGAAAGCCCGAAATCGCAGGTACTTGTAACCCGAGCCGCAGGCGAGGGTTGTAAATATGCGATAGAGGGCTTTCTTTTTTACTGCCCGTGGTGAGTACACAATTAGCGTAGCGTGCGGTAAAACTCACATTATGGCCAGGTGTGACGTAAAATGATTTTTTATTTGAAAACTAGACAATTTTGTCAATATCGTCATGGTAGTCATTTCCGACTAATTCGGGTAAGCAGATATCGAAAATAATGTCTATTTTGAAATCCAAGATGGCGGTCATACACTTTTTTTGTAAAAATCGTTATGGTAGTCATTTTCGATTAATTCAGGGGTGTAGATTTCGAAAATAAGGTCCGTTTTAAAATCGAAGATGGCGGAAACGGAAAATTCTGTCAAAATCGTCATGGTAGTCATTTCCGACTAATTCGGGTAAGCAAATATCGAAAATAATGTCTATTTTGAAATCCAAGATGGCGGTCATACACTTTTTTGTAAAAATCGTTATGGTAGTCATTTTTGATTAATTCAGGGGTGTAGATTTCAAAAATAAGGACCGTTTTAAAATCAAAGATGGCGGAAACGGAAAATTCTGTCAAAATCGTCATGGTAGTCATTTCCGACTAATTCGGGTAAGCAGATATCGAAAATAATGTCTATTTCGAAATCCAAATGGCGGTCATACACTTTTTTGGTAAAATCCGTTAAATTTGTCACGGTAGCCATTTTCGACTAATTTGGGTGTGCAGATTTCGAAAATATTGTCTATTTTGAAATCCAAGATGGCGGTTATACACTTTTTTGGTAAAAATCGTTAAATCGAAAATAAAGACCGTTTTAAAATACAAGATGGCGGAAATGGAAAATTTTGTCAAAATCGTCATGGTAGTCGTCTTCGACTAATTCGGGGGTGTAGATTTCGAAAATGATGTCTATTTTGAAATCGAAGATGGCGGTCATACACTTTTTTGTAAAAATCGTTATGGTAGTCATATTTGATTAATTCAGGGGTGGAGATTTCGAAAATAAGGTCCGTTTTAAAATCAAAGATGGCGGAAACGGAAAATTCTGTCAAAATCGTCATGGTAGTCATTTCCGACTAATTCGGGTAAGCAGATATCGAAAATAATGTCTATTTTGAAATCCAAGATGGCGGTCAAACACTTTTTTGGTAAAAATCGTTATGGTAGTCATTTTCGGTTAATTTAGGGGTGTAGATTTCGGAAATAAGGTCCGTTTTAAAATCGAAGATGGCGGAAACGGAAAATTCTGTCAAAATCGTCATGGTAGTCGTCTTCGACTAATTCGGGGGTGTAGATTTCGAAAATGATGTCTATTTTGAAATCGAAGATGGCGGTCATACACTTTTTTGTAAAAATCGTTATGGTAGTCATTTTCGATTAATGCAGGGGTGTAGATTTCGCAAATAAGGACCGTTTTAAAATAAAAGATGGTGGAAACGGAAAATTCTGTCAAAATCGTCATGGTAGTCATTTCCGACTAATTTGGGTAAGCAGATATCGAAAATAATGTCTATTTTGAAATCCAAGATGGTGGTCAAACACTTTTTTGGTAAAAATCGTTATGGTAGTCATTTTCGGTTAATTTAGGGGTGTAGGTTTCGAAAATAAGGTCCGTTTTAAAATCGAAGATGGCGGAAACGGAAAATTCTGTCAAAATCGTCATGGTAGTCATTTCTGACTAATTCGGGTAAGCAAATATCGAAAATAATGTCTTTTTTGAAATCCAAGATGGCGGTCATACACTTTTTTGTAAAAATCGTCATGGTAGTCATTTCCGACTAATTCGGGTAAGCAGATATCTAAAATGATGTCTATTTTGAAATCCAAGATGGCGGTCATACACTTTTTTGTAAAACTCGTTATGGTAGTCATTTTCGATTAATTCAGGTGTGTAGATTTCGAAAATAAGGACCGTTTTAAAATCAAAGATGGCGGAAACGGAAAATTCTGTCAAAATCGTCATGGTAGTCATTTCCGACTAATTCGGGTAAGCAGATATCGAAAATAATGTCTATTTTGAAATCCAAGATGGCGGTCAAACACTTTTTTGGTAAAAATCGTTATGGTAGTCATTTTCGGTTAATTTAGGGGTGTAGATTTCGAAAATAAGGTCCGTTTTAAAATCGAAGATGGCGGAAACGGAAAATTCTGTCAAAATCGTCATGGTAGTCATTTCCGACTAATTCGGGTAAGCAGATATCGAAAATAATGTCTATTTTGAAATCCAAGATGGCGGTCATACACTTTTTTGTAAAAATCGTTATGGTAGTCATTTTCGATTAATTCAGGTGTGTAGATTTCGAAAATAAGGACCGTTTTAAAATCAAAGATGGCGGAAACGGAAAATTCTGTCAAAATCGTCATGGTAGTCGTCTTCGACTAATTCGGGGGTGTAGATTTCGAAAATGATGTCTATTTTGAAATCGAAGATGGCGGTCATACACTTTTTTGTAAAAATCGTTATGGTAGTCATTTTCGATTAATGCAGGGGTTTAGATTTCGCAAATAAGGACCGTTTTAAAATAAAAGATGGCGGAAATGGAAAATTCTGTCAAAATCGTCATGGTAGTCATTTCCGACTAATTTGGGTAAGCAGATATCGAAAATAATGTCTATTTTGAAATCCAAGATGGCGGTCAAACACTTTTTTGGTAAAAATCATTATGGTAGTCATTTTCGGTTAATTTAGGGGTGTAGATTTCGAAAATAAGGTCCGTTTTAAAATCGAAGATGGCGGAGACGGAAAATTCTGTCAAAATCGTCATGGTAGTCATTTCTGACTAATTCGGGTAAGCAAATATCGAAAATAATGTCTTTTTTGAAATCCAAGATGGCGGTCATACACTTTTTTGTAAAAATCGTCATGGTAGTCATTTCCGACTAATTCGGGTAAGCAGATATCGAAAATAATGTCTATTTTGAAATCCAAGATGGCGGTCATACACTTTTTTGTAAAAATCGTTATGGTAGTCATTTTCGATTAATTCAGGTGTGTAGATTTCTAAAATAAGGACCGTTTTAAAATCAAAGATGGCGGAAACGGAAAATTCGGTCAAAATCGTCATGGTAGTCATTTCCGACTAATTCGGGTAAGCAGATATCGAAAATAATGTCTCTTTTGAAATCCAAGATGGCGGTCAAACACTTTTTTTGGTAAAAATCGTTATGGTAGTCATTTTCGGTTAATTTAGGGGTGTAGATTTCGAAAATAAGGTCCGTTTTAAAATCGAAGATGGCGGAAACGGAAAATTTTGTCAAAATCGTCATGGTAGTCATTTCCGACTAATTCGGGTAAGCAGATATCGAAAATAATGTCTATTATGAAATCCAAATGGCGGTCATATACTTTTTTGGTAAAATCCGTTAAATTTGTCACTAATTTTCGACTAATTTGGGTGTGCAGATTTCGAAAATATTGTCTATTTTGAAATCCAAGATGGCGGTTATACACTTTTTTGGTAAAAATCGTTAAATCGAAAATAAAGACCGTTTTAAAATACAAGATGGCGGAAATGGAAAATTTTGACAAAATCGTCATGGTAGTCACCTTTGACTAATTCGGGTGTGTTGATTTCGAAAATGATGTCTATTTTGAAATCGAAGATGGCGGTCATACACTTTTTTGTAAAAATCGTTATGGTAGTCATTTTCGATTAATTCAGGGGTGTAGATTTCGAAAATAAGGTCCGTTTTAAAATCAAAGATGGCGGAAACGGAAAATTCCGTCAAAATCGTCATGTTAGTCATTTCCGACTAATTCGGGTAAGCAGATATTGAAAATAATGTCTATTTTGAAATCCAAATGGTGGTCATACACTTTTTTTGTAAAAATCGTTCAATTTGTCGTTATGGTAGTCATTTTCAATTCAATCGGGGATGCAAAAAAGTATATGGCCGCCGGCTTGAATTTTAAAACAGAATTTGTTTTTGAAATCGACATATCTGAATACCAACGATTTTTATAAATGAATAACCATTTCTGCCATCTTGGATTTTGAAACGGACTTTATTTTTGAAATCTACACGCCTGAATTAATCGAAAATGGCTAAAATAAAAGTAAAGTGTGTGATCGCCATCTTGGATTTCAAAATAGACATTATTTTCGACAATTACCGAAATAGTCGAGAACGACTTCCATGACGAATTTGAAAATTTTTCATTTCCGCCATCTTTGATTTTAAAACGGTTCTTATTTTCGAAATCTACAGACTTGAATTAATCGGAAATGACTACCATATGGATTTTCACCAAAAAGTGTTTGATCGCCATCTTGGATTTTAAAACAGACATTATTTTCAAAATCTGCACACCCAAATTAGTCGAAGACGACAACCATGACGATTTTGACAAAATTTTTAGTTCCCCCATCTTTGAGTTTAAAACGGTCCTTATTTTCGAATTATTCATCCCAGAATTAATTAGAAATGACGTCCATTACGATTTTCAAGTAAAAAGTGTATGGCCGCCATCTTGGATTTCAAAATAGACATTATTTTCGAAATCTGCACACCCAAATTAGTCGAAAATGACTACCATGACGATTTTGACAAAGTTTACCATTTCTGCCATCTTGAATTAAAAAAAAAAAAAATTTTTTATCGAAAATAATGATATCGATCTGCTTACCCGAATTAGTCGAAAATGACTACCATGACGATTTTGATAAAATTTTACGTTACCGCCATCTTTGATTTTAAAACGGTCCTTATTTTATAAATCTACACTTACTAATTTACGTAATTTAGTAAAAATGACTACCATGACGATTTTTACAATAATTGTCCTTTAACACCCATATTGGATCTCAAATCGGTCCTTATATCGAAATCTACACCCCTGAATTAATTGAAAACGACTTACATGATGATTTTTACTAAAAAAGTGTATGACCGCGGTCTTGGATTTCAAAATAGACATAATTTTAGAAATCTGCACACCATAATTAGTCGAAAATGACTACCATGACGATTTTGACAAAATTTACCATTTCTGCCATCTTGAATTTTAAAACGGTCTTCTTTTGAAATATACATCCCTGCAGTAGTCGAAAATGACTACTGTAACGATTTTTACAAAAAAAGTGTATGACCGCCATCTTGCATTTCAAAATAGACATTATTTTCGATATCTGCTTACCCGAATTAGTCGGAAATGACTACCATGACGATTATGACCAAAATTTTCCGTTTTCGCCATCTTTGATTTTCAAACCGTCCTTTTTTCCGAAATCTACACCCCTGAATTAATCGGATATGACTACCATAACGATTTTTACCATAAAGTGTTTGACCGCCATCTTGGATTTCTAAATAGACATTATTTTCGAAATCTGCACACCCTACTTAGTCGAAAATGTCTACCATGACAAATTTAACGATATTTACAAAAAAAGTGTATAACCAACATTTCGATTTCGAAATAGACATTATTTTCGATATCTGCTTACCCAAATTAGTCGGAAATGACTACCATGACGATTTTGACAGAATTTTCCGTTTCCGCCATCTTTTATTTTAAAACGGTCCTTATTTGCGAAATCTACACCCCTGCATTAATCGAAAATGACTACCATAACGATTTTTACAAAAAAGTGTATGACCGCCATCTTCGATTTCAAAATAGACATATTTTTGAAATCTACACCCCCGAATTAGTCGAAAACGACTACCATGACGATTTTGACAGAATTTTCCGTTTCCGCCATCTTTGATTTTAAAACGGTCCTTATTTTCGAAATCTACACACCTGAAGTAATCTAAAATGACTACCATAACGATTTTTACAAAAAAGTGTATGACCGCCATCTTGGATTTCAAAATAGACATTATTTTCGATATCTGCTTACCCGAAGTAGTCGGAAATGACTACCATGACGATTTTGACAGAATTTTCCGTTTCCGCCATCATTGATTTTAAAACCGTCCTTTTTTCCGAAATCTACACCCCTAAATTAATCGAAAATTACTACCATAACGATTTTTACCATAAAGTGTATGACCGCCATCTTTGTTTTTAAAATAACCATTATTTTTAAATTCTGCACATCCTGAGTTAGTCGAAAATGACTACCATGACGATGATCATTTTCGTAATCTACACACCCGAAGTAGTCGAAATTTGCAACCATGACCATTTTTACAAAAAAAAAAATTTCAGCCATATTGGAATAAAAAAAAAATAAAAAAAATACTACCTATGTATGTATAAGTAATAAATTATTTCCTACCGAATACAGGCATATTGAAGGAGGGTAAAAATTAAACATAAGTGTAAAACAGTCTATACAATCTATACTAATATTATAAATGTGAAAGTGTGTCTGTCTGTCTGTTTGTTTGTCCGTCTTTCACGGCAAAAGGGGGCGACGAATTGACGTGTTTTTTTAAGTGGAGATAGTTGAAGGGATGGAGAGTGACATAGGCTACTTTTTGTCTCTTTCTAACCCCCCACTTCCCTAAAATGGGGGGTGGAAGTTTGTATGCAGCATTACGAGGGGGCAAAGGGGAACCGTGTTATCCCGAATTTAACGCGAGCGAAGCCGCGGGCAAAAGCTAGTACTAAATAAACCTAATTTTCGAAATTCGAAATTTATTATACTTTTAATTCGAAAAGTATCTCCAACAGTCCCTACGACATACTTTAATTAGTAGTATCTTCCATATAAAAGAAAATAAATAGCCTGTGTGTAACTTATGCGTAAAAAGAATTTTACTTGTAATTGAAGTTGAAAACGATCAAGATCGTTCGATCGTCGATCATTGCCAGCGGTCGCGTACTGAGCGCTACCGCCATCTATCGAGTAAGATTTCATGAAATTGAGGAACGTTCATGGGAATAAGGCCTCTTAAAAAAGATTTATTTTTTTGGGAAACGCTTTAAAGTGTGTTTAAACTGTTAAAACAGCTATTAGACATGGCAATTTGTAGGGCCCAACCTAGTGTTGTGTTGGGAGGTGTAATAGGAGGTTTGGCTCGTAGGGAGCTGAAGGAGGGTGTGGGAGAGGCAGGGTACACAACAGGTTGGGCCCTACAAATTGCCATGTCTAATAGCTGTTTTAAAGAGCTAATCATACCGTCGTCTGTGGCATTTATTCGCGGTATTGATATTTTGTATCTATGTCAAAGAAGTTAAAAAAATTAAAAGACCGTCAAGTTATATCATAATTTCACCTTAGTTTAGTTATTGTGCGTAAATAATAAGTATTTTTATGATATTTTCTCGCAATCGAAGTGAAACATTCATTGCATCATGCATTACTCTGGTCTAAAAGCCATATTACCACTCGAACAATTTTCCCTCACTTCGGTCGGGAAAATAACACCTGGTGGTAATATGGCCTACTTTAGACCCTTGTCAAACAATCTACTATTATGTCATTGTAGTTTTTTCGCAATTGTATTAAAAAATGTTATTCGACACACGTGCAGAAGTGTCATTTTCACTCGTCCCGAGTCTTGACCCTCGCCTCTCAGCTCGGGCCAAGTAACCTCGGTACTCGTGCAAAATGACATACTTCCGCACTTGTATCGAAAACTACTATTTTTTGGTAAGGGCCGGACACGTCATTCCAGCCTACCGACCCCACATGCAAATCCAATATTTTTTTCGCGTGTTGTTTTTTGCTCAGTTTTTTATAATTAGAATACCATACTAATTATTCCCTTAAACGGATCACTAGCAGTATTTTTTACACCTTGTATTATAATAATGTATGGAAATAATTACAAGACTCTTCATTCGTGTCTGACAATACTTTAAATTTCGATTTAGGACCGAGAAATGATATAAAATGATTTGTAATTCTACAGGGATTCTCAAATGCATTATGACAGTTGTATGGTGATTCCAAGAATGTGTAGGAGACCTTGCGCTTGCGATGGTTCGAGGTTTGCGTGATGAGCGTATTTGATGTCATAGACGCACAGACTCAAATTAAATTCACCGAGAATAGGGCTTAGTGAGTACCGGTTATAATCGCAGTAGAGGTAGTAGTAGTAAAGATTACGTGACTAGTATGACTTGGCCTCCATAATCATAGCATTCAGTCTTATTCGGATAGTCACTGGTCTAATTTTAACGAAGCGCTCCGTCAGTCCTCTGGGACTAAGGATACTCTACGTCAAAAGGGTTTGTATGACCCCTTTTACTATGCCACCTTTAGAGTGCTGATTGTGATTCTCTGGTTTATACGATAATGATATCAGACGTGTGTCAAAAAATCCACATGACACGGAAAAGCACGATTGTTATAAAACATTCGCATTAACCATTCAATTGTAATCTTAACATGCGCCATGCGGGTTCGCGTAAAGTTCGACGCAAGTCTGTGACTACGGTGGTTACAGTAGACAATCGAGTTTTAAAATATCCATGCGACAAATTGTACAAAAATATGTGTGCACGACCTTAAACCCATATACAAACAAGATTGTGTTCATATATTTCTGTCCAACAAAGCGCATCTATTTGTAGACCAACCGATTTGTAGTTTAGTAAACAATATTTTCATTAACGTGTTTGCTCGAAAGCGATAAGGTTGAGGAACTTGGGAAACATTTAACTTATCTTCCAAGAAATACTCCTTATTCTATGAAACATTTAGGCCGATATCATCTAATAGTGTTGAAAAAAAGTCTTTGGAATCCTAACTTTTAAGACTTGAATCAGTTCTTTTTATTAGATATTATTTATACGATAACAGGACTGAATTGGTTACTGACTTTATTAAGTTCGTCTGAGATTTCGAATGTGACATACGTTCATGGCGGTAAGAAGTGCGGGTAGTTCGTAAAATCCGTATAGCTAGATTACCTAATAACATATGTTGATATAATTCCGTCAGTTTACATTCGACCTTCGATAATGAGTGAAAATCGTATGAAATTTTAGACTATTGTCGCTAAATATAAGTTAAAGTTCTTGGAAACTTGTTAAAGATACTCCTGAAGAGATCCTGCTTTTAAACTGGTTGCAGCCTTGAATTTTAAACATATCGTGTCCATTCAAAAGAAGATTCAGAACTTTTAAAACAATCTTTACATTAGTCTAAGCATTTCAGGTATAATAGCCAATATTTATATAGCTTTTATTATTACTATTATTATTACTATTTACTCGTCAAAACTCAAGTATTTTCAGCCCCGAGTCTCATACAAGTGAGTCATTCTTTTTAAATTAGACTTGATTCCAACACTATCAGCAATTGATTAAATACCTCGAATATTTTAGAGATCGGAATCTTTTATCGGAATGACGCCGGAAATTTTCAGATCCGGTATTCCGGTAAATCACACTTAGCGTCAAGTGGGGATTTCCCGTGATCGGGTGCGGTATGACGACGTAAATTCAAGTCGTTCAAGGATACTTAAGTGAATGGTCTATTCTGATAAGAATTGTACAATCACCTTTGAAGCTGAATAGTAGTGCTACTTTTTTGGGTTCCGTAACAAAATGGCAAAAACTGGATCCTTTTGGTTTGAACCACAACACAATATATAATGAATTGTCGCTTGGTTTAGTTGTTATAATGAATTTATTTGAACTGAATAGGTACATATATTATTAAAAGTGTCACCTCGTTCATATAGATACCTATAAATGACTTGAATTTAAACTTTCGTGAGACATTTTAACGGCCTCCTAGCCAAGTCGGTAGTAACCCTGCCTACGAAGCAAGATGTTCCGGGTTCGAATCCTGGTCAGGGCATTTATTTGTGTGTTTATCACAGATATTTGTTCCTGAGTTATGGATGTTTTCTATGTATTTAAGTATTTATCTATATGTATCTATTATATATATGGTCGTCTAGTAGGTACTAGACTAACACAAAGCCTTATTGAGCTTACTGTGGGACTAGGTCGATTTGTGTAAGAATGTCCCATAATATTTATTTATTTATTAACACTATATAAATTTGTATTTAGTCATTTAGTCACTACGCGCACTAGTCCCGACGCGAAGAAGAATCATGGTCACAACTAGGGTGGACATGATACTTAGTTTAAGATTAATTTGAACTGGTCAAACGCTGGTCGCTGATCGTACCAGGTGGCCAATGAACTTCAGATGCCGATGTCACAGGCCCTTCACCAAGCAGAAGACCGCAACAAATGGAGGGGCTTATTACGACGTTTCCGTCGAAGCCACGATCCTCAGCTGTGAGGGACCGACTTAAGGAGGAGGAGGAATATTAATTTAACTTAAAACATAAACACATAAATAGATTCATTCTGCTTTGATCAAATACTATGATAAGTGATCAGTTAAGGAGTCAAAAAAGTGGTTTAGGAGCATAACCCACATTCAGTATAGTCAAAACGCTTAGCAAGAACAAGAACCCATTCCGCCATGTTAAACAAGTTATATTGTAATATATCCGTTAGCTTCGTTATACCTATCTATGTCTGTCCGTCTTTTCGTAGGTATGTCACAGACTTTTTGTATGGTTTCATTAAATTATTTGTTATAAGATACGTGTATTGTAAGTGGGTATTCTTATTATATTCTTAAAAAGCCCCAAATTATTTTTGGTCTTTAAGAAAATTAAAGAATACCTAAAGCTAAAAGTGGACAAAGCGTATACGAAAGAAACCCGTCAATGGAACTGGATATTTAACTGGAGAGCCGAGACGGGAATCCGTAAAAACATTTAAAACTTTTGTTTTTCAAATATGAACAAGGTTTTTTCTGGTTAGAAATTCTTTCGGGAGTTTATAAGGAGTCCTCGCCTCCATTCTTTTACAAATAATTGTCGAGTTGTTGAGTTTTTTAAAGTATTCCCGTTTTACAAATTTATTATTGCGACATTAGGGAGATCAAAATAAACCCTTTACTGCACGACGAAAGCAAATTAGAACTGCCATAATACATGGCTCTGAGAAGGTGAAGGGTTGGTTAAAAGGGGTAAAAAAATCTGGAGCCTAAAGGGTCGCGCACTATACGGTTTTAGAGTAATTTCTTCCCACGAACGCTGCGGCTGTGGAATGAACTCCCTGACGAGGTTTTCCCAGCAGGCTACGGTATGAGGTTCTTAAAAAAAGGATTGTATAAGTTCTTAAAGGGTAGGCAACGCGCATGTGAATCCTATGGGGTTGCAGGTGTCCATAGGCTACGGTAAATGCTTACCATCAGGCGGGCAGTCTGCTTGTTTGCACCGTCGTGGTATTAAAAAATCTAATTGTATTTTTGATGCAACAATTGATTTACAATTTTTGAATGTAACTTTAATGTACATACGTTAACTGAGTCTCGATTCCAGAAAATTTAGTTTAAAATCCATATGTAATAGATACCTGAATAAACTAGGTTCTCATTTACTTAAGTCAATTTGTTAAGTTCGTATGGATATTTCATCACATGGTGGTTATACCTAAAATTTTACCAGCTATTTAATTTGAACCGCAGTGTTTAAAATTACTTTTCACACCACCTAGTCGTATACGGGCTTTTTCTTCCCTGCTAGGAGGGAACAAAGTGGCACTTTTCTGTTCTAGGACATTCGTTTTTTTTTCAGCCAGTCCGTCATCACAATCAAATTTATTATTAAATTAATAGATTCATTATAATCAAGAAGCACACTAAGCACATATAAAGTCAAAATAAATATGATTCAACAATAAAAAAAAAATTTCCCCTAAGGTGGTGTGAAAAGCAGTATGTGTCACATAGGAGCAAAACTATTTTCAACTTGGGCGTTAACACTTGAATCCCTCACTACGCTCAGGAGTCTACTTTAGAATCCCTCGCTACGCTCGGGATTCTATTATAGACTCCATCGCTTCGTTTGGGAATCAATATACGCCCTCGCCGTAAATATTTCATTTTGCTCCCTTGTTACACAATCTACTATTGTCACGACTTGTTTCTCCCTTGAGGTTTCACGGGCCTAAACACCCCGGTTAGGGCTTGCAATACGTATATTTGGAATAGTATAATTTGTTTGGAATTATCCGGATATCAGGCATATTATCCGAATAATAGGTGTGCGTGGAATGCGTGGGGATATATGTAGATCCAACACGTAGTGCCCTCGGGACAGTTTTGCTATGTGTTACAAGTGTTACTAGAACCCATGGGCACATCAATGGATACCCGTGAACAGGCCCCAGCCTCCCGGCAGGTGTTGGGGCTGTTCTAAATAAAATGGAAAGTGTAATGGCCTATATAGTGTTGAAGATTGATTAGGTAAAAAGATCGAGCTATTGAAAAGAAGTCATAACAGCATTGTTAATGCATATTAACATGTTATTGACACGATTTGTATGTCTTTCCCGACCACGGAATAATGTTGTTCCGGACCTTTGGGAGGCGTATGCTGAGCAGGGACCGGCCCGCTATCCCTTATAAAGGGTTTTGTATGGGTTTTGCATAAGGCTTAACTAACCATACCCTTTCCCCGACGATACCCTTTCATATTGCTTTTAAAGCCCTTATATAAAGGCTAGCAGCGCTATCCCAATACCCTTACGAAACCCTTATCATCCGCTCACCAAACCTTACATATCGCTTATAAGTGTTAGCCTTATATAAGGGCTTCCCTTTTAGCATACTGCGTGCTAATTTAAATCGTCTACCTTGTTCATAAAGCACACATTCCTCCGAATCCACGCGCTCGATGTTCGCGCGCTTCGAAATGATCGAAGCTGCTGTACATGAAATACGGTTCAATTTTCAATGGCAAAATGCTGTGATGGCTGTTTCTTACTTTGCGCGGGTCGAGCGACTCGAGCGCATCGTCACGGCGCTTTTTTTAAAGTCTTAGACACGTGCCAATGTTATCATTATTTATTATTAGATGTCAAAGTGGAGTGAAAATAAACATCATGATAAGTGAATTATTATGTTTAGAACACTTTAGACCTACTTGCTGTATGTATAGTGTATAACTCCGTGTGTCAAGCGCGCTTTAATGTCGTTTGCCCAATATTACAGGGTTGCATGTTTTACTTTAATCGAATTGAAATTTGAACCTCTATTGAAAGTCTAAATTTAACTATCCTCAAAATCTAACATAGAACCCTGTAATATTAGGCCAGCAATATACGACCTATACATATATGAAGCGATACAGCAAGGTAAACGAGATGGCGTGGGCCATAGAATAATAAGAAAGCATGGAATGCCATTTCAAAAAACCTATTAGTAATAAGTTTTAAGCACGGTTTATCAAAACTTGTTGAGCGCACTTTAACCCTTTATACGGCAGCGGTCTCAAAAAAGACTGCCTGTAACATCATCTTTTTGTATTTTTTTCTTATACAGAATTTTTAGGACTATAGCAATTTTTAGGATTGGCGATGAGGATTTTTTTCAGTCTTGCCCGGTAAAGAGTTAAACTTATTTTAATTCACATTCTACATTTTCAGTGTGAATTTTTTATTTTATTTTCATTTTATTTACGTTTTATTTTCGTTTTATTTTCGTTTTATTTTCGTTTTATTTTCGTTTCATTTTCGTTTTATTTTCGTTTTATTTTCGTTTTATTTTCGTTTTATTTTCGTTTTATTTCCGTTTTATTTCCGTTTTATTTCCATTTTATTTTAATTTTATTTTTATTTTTTTATTTTTATTTTTATTTATTTATTATTTATTCCGTTCAGTCAGACAGCTCAACTACGATGCGTGGCAAAAGCAACTGGTAGTTGTAGTCGTACTAGTATATAGTATATATGGTAAGCGGATATAATGATTTAACAAACCCTTCCCGTACGTATTGTCTTTCCTTTTCATACACTACCGATATAGACTAATTCTTTCTCGTTCACGCAAGGCTCAACTACGACATTACTAAAGGGAAAGCCTTATAAAAAGCGCTTAATGATAAGGGTAACCCTTATTAAGGGCTAGCTTTATATTTGGCTAAGTTTTATGATAAGGGTTAGTCAAACGAATGTGTTAGCAGTTCAAAAGGGAAAGTCTCTCAATCGGTTAGCCGTATATAAGGGACGCCCATTGAAAGGCTTTTATCGCGGAAAGGGTTGTCCGGTCCCTGATGCTGAGCCGAAGCCAACGCACAGAGGCCCTTTCGACAATTTAATGAAAAGTGAGGGGTACACTAAGCGGATGCTGTCCCTGCCCGTGTCATGGGACGCACGCAGAGACAGCACCCGCCATGGTGAAATTACTATTGAGAGCTAATGGAGTCAAAAACTTACTAGGCTATTGGGTGAAGAGTATGGACTCGACACGATTTTATTATTAAGACAACAAAACATGTCCAGATCATTTTTACCACTTGCTTAGCTTAGCCTAATTCTGTTGTTTAGTATATATAATATCTGAATACAGGTTTTAGTTATCATCACTTAGTTCCTCACTTAGTCTATATATATAAAAGAAGAAACTGACTGACTGACTGACTGACTGACTGACATATCAACGCACAGCCTAAACCGCTGGGTCTAGAGATTTCAAATTTGGCACATAGGTTCCTTATAAGGTCTAGGGGAGCACTAAGAAAGGATTTTTCAAAATTCACCCCCTTATTTATTTAATCGTATGGCAATATATAATACAATCGTTCTTTATAACAAAACACTCAATTGCTGGATCCATTGGATTATGTCATTTTCAAGAGTGAACAAGTCCACTGGATTGCCCTGATTTTTTGTTAGTGGGCATTCGCTGATAATGTGGTCCATGTCCTGCACCGCCGCTCCACACACGCATGCCGGCGACTCCCTCCAGCCACATCTGTGCAAGAACTCTCGACTTCTACCCCAGCCGGTTCGTAGTCGATTTAACTGACACCAACTTCGTCTAGGTAGTGAAAATCCTGCGGCTTTTTCTGTGGGATTGATGGTAGTCCCTAGGCTGCTAGGTGGCTTCTCTTCCCATTCTTGGCCCCATCTGGCATTTATGTCAAAGGAAGTGTTTATGAGGATCGATGCAGTTTTGTAGGGAGGATGCCGTGATTTAAACCGGTGTGGTGGGGGGTTCTTAAACTCTTCGTAGGCGGGAAAGTTAGGTTTAGCTAGAATCTTCTGTGCTTCACGGACTAAAGCTTGTTGCCTTCTTAGGTGCGGCGGGGCTATGTGGCTTAGTACAGGTAGCCATTCCACTGGAGTGCTCTTGATGGTTCCTGTTATGCATCGCATGGCTTGTTTCAGTTGTACATCAACCTTGTGCACATGCGCACTGTTCAGCCATACCGGCGCGCAGTATTCTGCTGTTGAGTGAACCAGACTAAGGCAGGTGGTTCGAAGAACATCAGCGTTGGCTCCCCACGTGGTACCCGATAGCTTATGCAGGATGTTATTACGGGTCTGGAGTTTCTTGCCAAGTTTTTCCAAATGTATGTAAGGTAAGACTGCGATCAAGGGTCACGCCCAGATACCTTGGCGTTGGGTTGTACGATATTGTTTTACCTGAAAACGATATTTTCGGTTGATACTTGGCTTCTTTATTGCAGAGATGGAATGTTGTTACTTCCATTTTACTTGCGTTGGGCACCAGACGCCATTTTTTGAAATATCGATCAAGCGTGTCCAAATCTGCGTTCAGCACCTCCTCCGAAGATTCAAAGTAGGTATTTTGACTGGTAATAGCGATATCATCTGCATACACAAACTTTCGGCTGGTGGTTTCTGGGATGTCATGTATATACAAATTGAAGAGAAGCGGGGCTAGAACGGAGCCCTGTGGGAGTCCGTTGTTGAGAGTTCGTACACGGCTCTGCTTATCACCAAGATGAACAGTGAATTCCCGATTGCTCAGCATATTGTTGATCAGCCCCACCAATCTTTTACAGGGCACTGCCATCATGAGTTTGTACATAAGACCTTTTCTCCACACAGTATCATACGCAGCTGATAGGTCAATAAAAACTGCAATGGTTCTTTGCCTATTTTGAAAACCTGCCTCTATATGGGTTGTTAGGGAAAGGACCTGGTCTGTGCAGTTTCGTCTACTCCGGAAACCCGCTTGTTCCATTGGGGTAACGTTGGGGTAACACCCCCTAAGGGGGTAAAATGGGGGTCCAAAATTTGTATGGCGAAATAAGATTTGTTAGACTATTTTATTCGAAACTTCACAGGAGTATTCCTAACGATAAATGAGTAAACACGTGTTTCAGGTTTTTTGAAATTCAACCTCCAAAAGGGGCAAATGTGGTCACAAAGTCTGAAAATCAACATGGGTATCGTATCCTTTTTGAGTACTTATAGTACGCGGGCGCAGCCGCGGGAAAAGGCTAGTTCCTCATACAAAGCGTTTTAAACGTGCACTTTGTTTGTCATCAATAAACAGCTGTAAGCTAACGAGCCCCGAATCGTCGCTCGAGATAACTCTAATTAGCCTTCAAACAAAGTTAGTCGGCTGGGCCAAGCACTTTCCTTTTAAATCATTTGTAACAACAGACGTGATACACATCACACATACAACATTTGGAGTGAAAAAAATATGAAAAACGAAATTGACAAGACGTCACGTCAAATAATATTATTTAAATTTTATTTACTTCTTTTGTATATTTTCTATTATACTTTGGATTCAATCACCAAATTTTTAGTTAAAATCTCCAAAAAGTGTATAGAACAGCAAATGGACGAAGACGGCGGTGGAGACGATGCGGAAATCACATCGTCTCAGCCAGAAACATCCTCATCATCTGCAACAACAAAAACACCATGTCTCGTATGTTTCCGTGATTTTAAGAAGAGAGGTTTAAAAAGACATATTCTCATGTCACACCAAGGTTATTTTAGTCAACCAACCATAGCGAACCCAAATGAAAGGCAAACTGATGAAACGGTACATTCACCTATCAACCAAACACAAACGCCAGAACCTATTCAAGACCTACTTCAACCAACTACATTAAACCAATTTGAAAGGCAATCAGACGTAAGGATTCATTTACCTATTAACAAAGCACAAATACCAGAGTCTATTCAAAACCTATTTCTCAAAGGATTTAACGCAAGGCTGCTTAATAGCGAAGGCGGTCCAGACACAATTTGGAGAGAACGCTGGAAAAAAATTATAAATGTTCGCAGTAAACAGTACAGCATTCCACAAGGAAACGTAGGCAGACAATTAACTACACTCCTAGCCAATGAAATTAAAGAACTTTCAAATAAACTGCCAGGAGAAGGACACTCTGAAAAAATATTCATTCTATGTAGTACAATACTTCAAAGAGATCCAATGGTCAAATCAGGTCATGATATCAGAAGAACTCTTCAAAGAAGAATGGAAATGTGGAATTCCGAACATTATGACGAACTGATTGCAGAAACCCTACTCTGCAATTCAAAATTTACATCAAGTAACAAGCAGAAACTGGACGAAGACCATGATGTCAGAATATTTAGCCGCCTAATGCTACAAGGAAAAATCAGACAAGCAAATAAATGGATAACAGGAAGATCAGGAGGCGGAATTTTAGATCCGAATGAAAAAATTGGAAACAAAACAGTACACCAAATATTCAAAGAAAAACATCCAGACCAAACAAACCCAGAATTATCTGACTTTTTAGATCACCCTGAACTTCCTATTATAGTGAATGTGGATATTACTTCAAACCACATAGAACAAGTTGCTAGAAAATTGTCTGGTGGAGCAGGTCCGAGCGGCACAGATTCCGAACAATGGAAATCATTTCTTCTTCGTTTTGGTAACCACAGTTCCGACCTACGGGAAGCAATCGCATCACTAACCAGGAAGCTTAGCAGTGAAGTCGTTGAATGGGACTGCATCAGAGCACTGTTGGCAAGAAGAGGCATTGCTCTAAACAAATATCCAGGCGTCCGTCCAATTGGGATCGGCGACATATTACAACGCATAATCGCAAAGGCATCCACCAGGCAGCCCACCGCAACAGGATCTGACGTTCAACAAGCATGCGGCTCAGATCAGCTCTGTGCCGGCACGAAATCAGGAATTGAAGGTGGAATTCACGCTATGACCCAATGCTTTAATGAAGGCGAAGACGACCAAGGCCTGCTTTTAATAGATGCAGCAAATGCCTTCAACGCATTAAGCCGCCCAATCGCCCTTTGGAATGCTAGAGTCTACTGGCCCCGTTGTGCAATATTTCTTTTTTATACATATAGAGGATACGCTGTCATCTGCCTATCAGGATCTAAAGACTTTATCCTTAGCAAGGAAGGAACAACACAAGGTGACCCGTTAGCCATGCTAATGTATGCAGTCGGGATTTTGCCACTTATTCAAAGCTGCAAAGATAGAGGCAAATATATCCAAAATTGGTATGCTGATGACTCAGCCTGCTTTGGTAAACTTAAAAATATAAGAGATTGGCTGGAAAAACTCATGATACAAGGACCAAAATACGGCTACTTCGCAGAACCCACAAAAAGCTATGTAATAATTAAAAATGAATCTAACGAAGAAGCTAAGAGATTATTCGAAAATATGGGTGTCAAGATAGTAACCTATCACCGTTTTCTAGGCAGTGTCATCGGGAATGAAAACGAACAAAAAGAATATATCAAAGAAAAAGTAACTGAATGGACCAATTGCATACGGCTACTGTCAAAAGCTAGCAAAAAAACACCCGCTTTCACAAAATCACTTCAATGTTAGTGGAGATATTTGCAAACAGTAATGGATAAAACTGGCGAAGAATTTCACACTTTAAACGAGACGATAATGTCAACGTTAATACCATACATTCTTGACCGAGAAATCACTTCTATTGAACAGGATCTATTCAACCTGCCAGTGAAGCTGGGCGGTCTTGGCATTAACAATCCATTAAAAAACACTGAATATTATAAATCATCCGTTGAATCAAATAAATTACTAATTCACACAATAAAAAATACAGAAAACCTGGACCTAATAGCCCATCATACACATGCAGCAGAAACCATGAGGGTAGCCAAATTGACGAGACATTTGAACGAGAGTGATAGATGTAAAGATGTTTTATCCAAATTACCGAGTAAGATGCAAAGATGTATCCAAAGAGTAGTTGAATCGAACTCTTCTTAATATATTTAAACACTGGTTCCGGCTCAGTGTAAATTTCGGAAAGTTTCCGGCGTGTTGCAATACATCCGTTCAAAAGGTCGTTTAGGGATATTTGGCCGCGGTTACGTCATTTTACTGTCCGGAACCCATGTCCTTTCACTATGCCGATTTTATTCAATATAAGAATAAGAATAAGAATAAGAAATCGTTTATTGTTTACCGTGTCAAGCATAGATGTTACAAAATAAAAAGTAGCAACGGTTAACCCTTTCGGGTATACAATATTACATTTAAATATATCTAACAAGTTACAACTAAGTATTTATTAAACTAGACTTATTTATTTACTAATACTAATTATTACACAATATGTTTATGAGATCAGTTAAGTAAAGCTAAATTAGCACAAACGATAAATACAAGTTAAATATATTATACTTTAAATGGTTTTAAATAAAAAGTATTCATTTAAATCATAAAAACCATGCTCGATTAGCCACTGTTTTAATTGGCGTTTAAATGAGAGTCCAGTCAACATTTTTATATTAGCGGGTAGATGGTTAAAGACTTTGATAGCCATGACGAATGTGCTTCTGGCATACATTTCATTGTTAATAATCGGGAGCAGTATATTGTACCTATATTGATGACGCAAATTATCACGTTGTGCAGACCAGAAATTGAAGTTATATTTATTGACTGACACAAATGAACACAGCTCCAGGATATAAAGCCCAGTTAAGGTAAGGAATTTCTTCTCCTTAAAAATATGTCTGACGGATGCGTTATAATAGAGGCGGTAAATACTACGAATACAATCTTTTTGTTGTATAAAAACTCTTTTCACATCGACAGAATTACCCCAGTAAATTACACCATAATTGAGCAAAGGGTAAACATTTCCATAATAGGCACTTTTTACTATGTCCTCTGAGCAAGTACTAGCTAAAACGGAGAGGGCATAACACTGGCTGGATATTCTTTTACATAAGTTGTCAATATGAGATTTCCAATTAAGATGTGAGTCTACAGATACCCCTAAGAAACTAGCACTATTTATGTTTTGTATTACAGTACCCTCATGTTCTACATTGAAGGCCATTGGGTCTGTTTTATAATTCCTAAAATGCATGGTTTTAGTTTTGTCTATATTAACTTTTAAGTTTATGGAATTAAGCCAGTCTATAACTGTTTTTAAGGTATTTTCCATTTTCGTTTCAAAGTTAGGATCTAAATGTTTATCTGAGAATAATATAGTTGCGTCATCAGCAAACATGACACATACTTCATTGATGATTTTTGGTAGCTCATTTACATACAGTAGAAATAATACAGGCCCAAGAATACTCCCCTGAGGAACTCCAACCTTAATGGGTTTAAATTCGGACTTTGTTGTTTCGATTGTCTTAGTTTTCTTATTATAGTTTTGAATTACCGTAGCTTGCTGTCTATTTTTTAAATAACTTTCAAATAATCTTAGTACATTACCTCTAATACCAACACGATCGAGTTGAGATAATAGTATATCTGGAACTACACAATCGAACGCCTGGGACATGACTAAGAATAAAGCAACACACGGGTTTTTATTATTTACTTTATCCCAAATGTGGTTAAAGAGTTTGAATATGGCAAGAGACGTTGATTTACCCTTTTGAAAACCAAATTGGTTGGGGTCAATGATGTGATTTGTGTTGAAAAATCTAACGATTCGGTTATATATACACCTCTCAATTATTTTGGAGAAACTCGGCAGTAATGCAATGGGTCGGTAATTGGATATGTCATCTCTTGCACCTTTTTTTTTGTATAGGGGAATAATGAGAGCTTTCTTTAAATCATTTGGGAATATTCCTGTTTGAAAAATAAGATTAGTTACGTGAGCAAGTGGGCATGCTATGTATTCTATGGACGCTTTAATTATCTTTATTGGTATATTATCATGTCCAGAGCTTTTTGTGTTCTTAAGGGCTCTCGTTACAGCCTTTATTTCAAATGCATCAACAGGTTCTAGAAACATACTTTTGCAAATAGATGGTGAAATTGGTTTGAAGTTATGAGTTGTTGTATTATTATTATTACGTGATATGTAATAGTTGTTAAATGTTTCAGCTATTTTTGGAGGTTCTGTAATAACATCATCGTGCAGTTTAATATTTTCGACTGTAGTTGATATAGAATTGGTTGAGGAGGTGTGCTGGTTAATGACACTCCAAGTAACTTTTGATTTATTAGCGCTGCGATTGATAAACTTGTCGTTGCTTATTATTTTTGATGAACGAATAATCTTTTTCAGTAATTTACAGTAGTTTTTGAAGTCTGATATTTGGTCTGTATTATTATTTTGTTTCAATTGCAAGTACTTCAGTCGTTTTATTTTACAGCATTTTATAATGCCTTTACTTTTCCAATGCGGCTTCTTTCTATATGTTACTCGGATGCTTTCCAATGGGATGCAAATATCAAAAATTAATAGGAAAAGCTCTTTAAAAATAGTATAAGCTAAGCATGGATCAGATTGTAGGTAGACGTCGGAAAAGTTTATCTGAGATATATATTTTACAAAAATTTCCAAATTAGCATCCACATTTCGTTTATTAATATACCATGAATTTTCATTGAAACTCAGATTTGTTGGTAGTTTTAATAGTTGGCCAGTGTGGTCGGAAATCCCTAAATTTAATACCTCTACATTATTTACCCTGGCATTTGTTATAATATTATCTATACATGTTTCCGATTGAGCTGTTATTCTAGTTGGTGTATTAATAGTTAGTCTTAAATTATATTTACGTAACATTTCTTTGAATGCTTTAGACATATTATCTTCTTTAAGCGTATTTATATTAAAGTCGCCTGCAATGACAATTTTTTTACGCAGTCTTCGGTTTTTTAAAACTAGCTTGTTTAACAGAAGTTGTAACTTATCCATGAAAAAATCAAAGTTACTCTTTGGCGATCTATAAATGCATACAAAAATAGTGTTTATCTCTGGAATAACAATACCACAAGCTTCAAAATGTATATCAATTGACATAGTAGATATCCAATCAAGAGTTACATAGTTAATAGAATTCTTTACATATATGCCTACACCACCTCTTGATTTGATTTTTCGGGAGAAGTGAGCTGCCATCTGAAACGTGTCTAGTTTAAGTATAGTTACCTCGTTATGCTTTAGGAACGTTTCAGTAAAACAGAAAATTTGAATATTTTCAGAGTCGGCTAAAATATCTATGTGATCTAATTTTGATCTTAAACCTTGCACATTTTGGTGATACACGTTTAAAGTGTTAGACTCGAAAAAAAAGATTTTCAGGTTTTGTGTTTTCTATATAGTCCTGAACATCTTTTATAAAGAGCAGGACATTTTCACATATGTTTCGTAACCCCTGGCTGTTTAGTTTACCAGACCATGAAGAGAACATGTCTAAAGTTACCTTTAGGTTAGAGTCCATGAAATATGCATACTGATTCGACAGGATGTCTTGATTGAGCAAACTATTAAATAATATAGTTTTCATTGAAAGTAGATATTAGGCCTCATTTCCATGATTATATAAATTTTTGGACCCACGGTTCAAAAGTTAGATGACGCACTTTTTTGAACTTTCTAAACTATTATTTACGAAATTATTAGTTTTATCCAAAAATGTTTTAGAAGACCTCTTTCTTTCCAACTTATGCAACGATATCCAACACGATAGGGTTGGACCGAAAAAAAAAATTCACCCCCACTTCATGTGCACGGGCGAGGTAACCTAATAAAAATATTTTTCCAGTTTTATTCTACCACTTTGTCGGCGTGATTAATGTACATACTTATATAAAATTTCAGCTTTCTAGTGCTAACGGTCACTGAGCTAGACCGCGGACACACGGACACACGGACATGGCGAAAGTATAAGGGTTCCTAGTTGACTACGGAACCCTAAAAATTGTATTGAATCTTACACTCGTCCATCCTGATAACGTGGATGTTCCCACACACCGGTAATTTGAACCACGCCTCTTCATTCCGGTACTATCTGGTTGTATTAAAGACCACCAAAGACACAAGATAACGTTTTCTGCCTGCTTCAAAAATCTTCAAGACTAACCAAACTCGCACAGAGTAATCTCCTGGGAATGATCGTTTAGAGATTCTGCGGAAACCGTGGCGCCAACATCTTATCACTTATTACCAGTGTTATGCATCTATATATAAAAACCATAACAGCCATTAAAAATCAGTTTAGATTTAGAACTTGCGGACCCAGAATAGAGTACACAATTGAATGGGTTTTGCAATGACTGCTAAGCCTGATGTGCGCGCGGGGCAATGATCACGTCTTACATTTCTAACAAGCCGCGACTGACGTGTCGTATGCCTTTTTACGGCAAATAGCGGTATAGGGACCATTGAGTAGGCATATCGTATAAACTGTCTGTTGTTGTAGACGTGTTGTCGTAGACGTGGGAGAATATGAGTTGCTTATACTAACTTGTACTTACCTAGTATGGGGATCTGGGCATACGTTCAACTCTCCTAAATGAATTACCCCTAACCTTAATAATATACGGCATTCAAAAACTGTATTTTTAAATTATATCGTTTTACCTTTATGTCTATTCTTTGCACTTTATACGAAAAAATACTCCGTTCCGTCCGTTCCGTCCGTTCCGTTTAATTTGATAAAATTGATCGCGACGAAATAATGCGATTACGATGACACCCACTTAATAAAAATATTCTAATTTTATTAGGTACCTAACTTTTACTGATGCTTAGTTATGAAAATTGTTAATTTACAAACAATTATCCCCCTCATGAAATAAAACAATTAAAAACGGATTTAATCGCGTGTACTGAGCTTAAATTACATCCCGACGTTTCGAACACTTTACAGCGTTCGTGGTCAACGGGTCGACTGAAGAAAAATATACAATTACCTCCGTTCAAAAACTATCACAATATGCAAACCTACCTATGTGTGTTTGCACATGCCAGAGGGGCCTTTATAAAAAACAAATGCTAATAATGTCAAGTACCTAATTTACTACGTCAAATAATTTTAAGTTACAAAAAATATAAAGAATGTTAATACGGTCAAATAAATAATTTCAAATAATTTACAAATTAAATTAGTATTCAATTATTATTAGTGTCCACACTGTCCACCATTATGGTCTCACAGTCCTATGTCTAGCTTGCTCCTTAACCAAATGAATAACTGGATCCCAAGCTGGTGGTACCGAAAAACCATCCTCTCTGTTGAAATTTGGATATTTTTTAATCTCGATCGCCTCTCGCAACATCCGGGGAATGTATCGTTTCTCCTTGACGAGGATTTGCGGTTTGTCAAATTTAACTGAGTGGTTGGGCCTATCCATGACATGCTTACAGACTGCTGACCTTGGTCGACGGTGCTTTACATCAGCTATATGTTCCTTTACTCGAGTAGAGATGCTCCGCTTAGTCTGGCTAACATTGTTTTATTTCATGAATAACTATCATGAATAATCAACCGAAGACAATATTAATTATCCCCTTATTCATAAAACTTAGGAAACCTCTGCTAAATTGTGTCCTTTTCTAACAAACGAAAACGGATATGGGCACGTTCATTAAGTTACCTATATATGTAGTTAGTATCTATAGTTTATTATTAAATCAAATACAAACACTGAAAACATTGAAAAAACATTGGCGTATCGATGCAGGTTCAAGTCCTGCTGGGTTGATTATTTTTTCAATGCTTTCAATGTTGTATTTGATTTAATAACAAACTATTGTATGAGTGGAATGACCCACTTTAAAAACATGCAAAAATATTTATGTAGTTAGTATCTTTTCAAAATAAATGACGCTTGTCTTGTGTTCCGGACCGAATTAACAAAACGAAACACATATTTAACTTGACGTCACTCTCCGACATATCTCTATATGTTTAAGATTAAATAGTCCATCAAAGTCCAGTTGCTTTCGTAAGATTTTTGTCTGACGATAAAAATACGCTACGTAATGACGCAGACAAGGCATATGTAGTGGTAACAATTACTCATTAAAACAAATGTCGCATAGAAAAATATCTGGAAAACATATCACCTTTCGGATCATATTTTAATTCAAAACCATAAATAAGAAACTAAACAAATTTCAAACATGAAAATTTGTTGATAATCCATTAACTATAAAACTTTCGTGAGACTCTAACATATAAAAAAATCGTAAATTGACCGAAACATGTCGAGCAAAAATCGATTTAAATTACGTGAGTAACCCGTTATAAATATTTTTAATATAATCCGTTAAAGCCAACAAGTTTTCTTAATCGCAAATGCAGGTTTGGACTCTAAAGATCGTTTCAATACTTCTCTTCTCTTTAACTATTTCTCTTCTTGCTATTCAAAGATCGCGTGCACAGAGCAACTAGTAAAAATAACACTAAAGTTATACTTTATAGTTGGCACCTTTCTCGATCCACGCATTCGTTGGCTGTAATCGAAAAAGCTGATAGATGAATCTAGTCCGTGCACCACACTTCGCTGCGCTTGCATCCGATTCTATACGATCCGTTCTTTGGCATGCTATCGCTTGTTGAGAGAGACGAACGTTCTGCAAAACCAGTAGTAGACATTGTCTAGACTCTAGACGGACTTCTCAAAGTACCTACTTATTACTGAAATCGCTACTGTTAGTTCTCTTAAATCTTAAATTATAAAAATCTTTCAAAAGAACAGTTGCTTTTCCCAGGACAATATAGGCCGCAATGCGGCAAGACAATATCATTATATCTGGATAAAAACTTTTGTTGGTGCTTAATAAAAAACCGTTTAAGCATCATATTTACGAAAATGCTACTGCGGCGTAACACAGTACGATGCAAAGTACTTACAGTCTTAATTAATGGCAATGCATATTCTCTATAGTTCTATAAAATACGCTCTTTGATTAGTTACAACAGATCTTTAAGTCGAAGTTATTCAAATGATCGCCTTCGATTCACATGTACCCAGTGGGCGATTAGAATTCCCAGGAATTCTTCCTCGCCTCAGATGTATCCATCAGCGTACCCACTATCTGATATCGGCATGTGTGGCGCAGTAAATTATGCCTTATCTGCGACGCGCCTGAGGACTGGAAATCAACATTAGAAGAGGTAATCTTAAATTTGTGTTTGGAAGAGATATGGGTTTAGATAAGTTCGTGTTACAGCGAATTTGCAGGTGTACGTTACACTTGAGATATTACTGTTTTATTTAGTTACGAGGTAGTTTGAATAAACGTAATCTTGCTCTATTGTTTACCCTGCCTAACTTGCTTGGTTTAAGAAAACAGCGAATCGTTAATCAATAGCTACTTACTTATACATATTTAATTTCTGGACTTAAATAAAATACTACCAATTTATGGCACCTACTTACCTTTTAATCATGGTTTATGAATTAATTAATAAAATGTTACTTGCTATCATCATAATGATTAAAACATAGTTATTGTATCATAGTATTAATCAGTAGCAATTATTTAATAATAGCTCATAACGTCACTGATACTGTGATAATAAATCCCTTGCTCAGTTTTCCTACTTATTTAATTTTTACACATAATATTAAATATGGAACAGCATTAAATTGCCATTTAGAGTAAGTACAGTCAAACAAATTGATTCCTAGGCCACTCTAGAACCTTGTCACAATAGCTAGTTTGGTAGCGAATAGGTTACGTTTATACGTATCCTCGGGCAACTGTCATTATGACAAGGTTCTACCGTGGCCTAGGAATCAAATTGGTTGACCGTACATGCACAATACAGATTTACCAGGGAGTCGTTTTCTCATGCTGGTAGTCTCTCCAACAAACGCTTTTTTCTACTGCTACTGACAAACTTGATAGGCAAGAATATATTCAACCAATACTTTGGCTCTTTAAATCATTTCACAAATTTTATTTTTCTTAACTACGTCCAGGTAAAACCAAGCTTTACCGAGGCACGTCTTATTTACGTGACCAATTTAAAAATATTGCGTCGCTTCAATTTCTTTATGAACGCCAAAGTTCAAGTGTAGCACTCAAGCAGAATTCTAAGTAGACTGATGATTTGAGTGATTTATCATTGTTTAAATGACAACCCTAATTAACTTGTCCTTACCACGTAGTTGACCTGATTTGGCTTTTGGCATGTCATGTTTTCTGTGCATCATCAATGAAGGTGGGACTGATACGATAGCATATCTTTCATAAGTAAACAGTGACTCATTCAAATGTATTGATAACTGACTTGCCCTTGGTGACGTTTAATATCTATAGTTTTTAGGTGTGATAAACTCGTCATACATAGCTAATAATTATTTGAAAGATAATAAACCCAATACACTCATATAGTCTTATAGGTATAGTAAAACGTGGGTAAATATACTGTGAAAATTAAATGATTGTATTTAAATAATCTGAAATCAGTCATTAAGTATTCAGTAGTAGGTGAATAAGATTGATACAACTTGTAATATGTTATTTTATCAAAAATATAAATTATTTATAAAACTTGTTATACGAGTATTACTTAATATTAGTCTACATTATTTATTAGTTAATACATATTATTCTACATTAACACATTCCCGTATAGATGTAACAAAAAAGAAATTAAGCTTTTGATTTTAAGACATTAAGATCATCATTCTTATAGCGTTGTCCCGGCTTTTTGCCACGGCTCTACTGAGCCTGGGGTCCGCTCGGCGACCTAAACCCAGTAATTGGCGTAGGTGTTTTTACGTTAGCAACTGCCATCTGACCTTCCAACCTAGAGGGGAAACTATGCCTTGTTGGGATTAGGTCTGGTTTCCTCACGATGTTTTCCCTTACCGAAAAGCGACTGGTAAATATCAATTGATATTTCGTAGGTACATAAGTTCCGAAAAACTTACTGGTACGAGCTAGGTTTTGAACCCAAGACCGTCGACTTGAAAGTCTGACGTCTTACCACTAGGCCTAGTTTCAGTATTTTCAGACATTAAAATAATGAATAAAAAAATCCTAATCATCTTTAAAAAAAACTACCAAAGCCTTTCTTCCACCTCGCCGTGCATACATAAAATGTCTTAAATTTTAAATTTTCAGACATTAAGATAACAATGAATAAAAATTCTTACTTTGCAAAACCAAAAAATCTCACCAACGTCTATCTTCAACAGGACCAAGACGAAGAACTCAAGAAACAACTGCCTGTCGTGCCAAAATGCTGCGACAGCGGTCAGAACCTGACGTTCACGATACACAACGGCGCGGCGCGGTCGGTGTGCGCGCGGAGCAGCCTGACCTTCCAGCCGGTCTTCCACAAGGCCAACGAGACGCACATCTGGAGCTACGACAGCAACGTGTTCGAGACCATTGTTGGCAACCCCTGCGCGTATGACAGGTCAGAAGGAACATGTACTCAAACCATTACAGTATTACAGACAGACAGAGAGACATACAGATAGACAGAGAGACAAAGAGACAGGCAGATCGACAGAGAGATACACAGAGAGATAGACCGCTATACAGACATACAGACATTCAGATTACAGACAGACCGACAGACAGAGAGACAGACTGACAGACAGATAGTCGTCAGAAACTGACGTTCACGATCCACAACGGCGTAGCGCGGTCGGTGTGCGCGCGGAGCAACGTGTTCGAGAGAATTGTTGGCAACCCTTGCGCGTATGACAGCCATGAATACTACGCATGAACATTTACTCGAAATCATTACAGACGGACAGAGAGAGACATAGACAAACAGATAGAGAAAGAGAGAGAGAGAAAGCGACAGACAGATAGACAGATGAAGATACAGATAGACAGACCGACACATGCCAATATGACTGGTCCTAGTACTTGATTTTATCCAAGATATTATGACTGTCATATATCATTTCAAGTCTTTATGAAATTGTTCCCTTTCAATCATCATAATCTATCAAACTGTATATGTATTCTACAACCTTATTACGTAATAAATACATAGCCCCACAAACTTCCCGAAACTTTCCTTCGCATACTTGATTCGATCCCAAGTATCCAACTTCCAAATATCCCGATGGAAACATTATTAGCAAACGAACGGTATATCATTGATATAGGAAGTGAGGCAATAAAAATGCCATATTTGTACGATTTATGCTATAATAAGGTTCATACTCATATTCAGCTTTTAATTTGTTGCTCATTATCCTGATGCAGACAGATATCAGTACCTTTTATCCTATGAGGATTATTAAGTTGGGCCCAGACGGCAGATAGCCGCAGATTCTGCTACGTGACCTTGGTTGGAGCGAGTTGTTGAACCGAGTGGCTACATGGATATACATACAACCAACCAACCGCTTCTGCCAATGGTTGGCAGAGCACACCTAGCCACCAAGGGCGTTTAAAGGTCATGTTGAATTTGGCACCAACCACTGGTTTAAAATCTCATTTTTCTGCCAAGGTCTCGTGACAGGGAGCTCTGGTTGTATGCCGTCTGGCCCTCTTTAAATAAATCCTTATAATTATATTTGAACAAGCGTCTTCCTACCCTCTTGTCTACGTAGATAACTTCTATATATTTTATTTTATTTAAGGAGTTCCATCAGCTAACATAGATACAATAAACATCTTAAGTAGAAGTATAGAATCAATTACACGAAATCACAGATATAAAACAGGATATGATAGTATACATACACTACACACTTTGTTACTAAGTCAGAGTGGCACTATAGTGGGTAAATTCTTCTCTCCTTTTCACCCCATTAAGGGATAATTGCCGTGATAAAAATTATGTTTTTCTACTCGTCGACTGTAATGCTTGAATTGAGATTGTGTAGACCGAACTACTAGCGCATACTTTTCGGTAGTGCTTTTATTGTCGCATATTGTAGCATCGAGAACGGTGTTACAAAGGATTTTCATACAAAATTGTAACACTGTTGCTCGAGCCCGCCCGGCTACACCCTCCGTCGCCGGGGGGCACCGGCACAATCTGCCGGGAGATTGAAGTTACTCAATTGTATAGAGGCAGTAGGTCTTTCGTCGAACTCAATTCTTACCGGCTTGCCTATACTCAGCAAGCTTCGTGGCCTAAACACGGTGCTCGAGTGAAAGGCTCTTAATTATGTCATGATTGTATAAAATACTATATGACCATTGGCGGGACCTGAACTACATAGTTCAGACCAACCAACCGACAACCACCGACATCGGTTTAACCGTAAAATGGCAATAGACTGACAGACATATTACTTATAACGATGCGCCTGTAAGACAGTTAAATCAGGTAACTAAGTGGTTGTTCAATAGCTGCAGTGTAGTGTAGTAAAAAAAACTTAGCACTTGAAAGCTACATCAATTCTTAGTCTGAATCTGTAAATGCGCACATTTGAGATATAACTGAAGTAAGGCCAGCGTCCTCAAACGAAAACACAATAAGTCCAATCATGATTGTATACTATATATCTGTGATCTGGGACCAATTGTTCTAATTCATTAATCGATAGCGATCACATTTATGTAGCACTTACATGGAACTAAGCTCTTTTTAGGGTTCCGTAGTCAACTAGGAACCCTTATAGTTTTGCCATGTCTGCCCGTCCGTCCGTCCGTCCGTCCGCGGATAATCTCAGTGACCGTTAGCACTAGAAAGCTGAAATTTGGTACTAATATGTATATCAATCACGCCGACAAAGTGGTAAAATAAAAAGTGGATTTTTTATTTTATTAGGGTACCTCCCCTATACGTAAAGTGGGGAGTGATTTTTTTTTTCATTTCAACCCCAACGTGTGATATATTATTGGATAGGTATTTAAAAATGAATAGGGGTTTCCTAGAATCATTTTTCGATAATGTAAATATTTTCGGAAATAATCGCTCCAGAAGTAAAAAAATATGCGTCCCCCCCCCCTCTAACTTTTGAACCATAAGTTTTAAAAATATGAAAAAAATCTCAAAAGTAGAACTTTATAAAAACTTTCTAGGAAAATTATTTTGAACTTGATAGGATGAATAGTTTTTGAAAAAAAAATACAAAATAAGTTTGTAATTTAACCGTATAAGCAGGTGTTTATTGTACCTGTAATTTCTACAAAATTACAATGAAATGACGTGCTTTCAAATAAAGTAAAAACGGTGAAAATCGGTTCACGCATTAAAGAATTATCCCATAAAATTCATCTTCCATACTTTATGCTCGCGCGCAATAGTTTACTTAATTTGCCGATAGATGTCGCTGTACGTGGAACGCTCATATCATATCCTACATGGCGGTGTTATTAACTCTTAAGTGGGGCCACTTACTGTGACGGACGGAAAACTACGGAACCCTACAGTGAGCGTGGCCCGACACGCTCTTGGCCGGTTTTTTATCATACTAATACCATGTATACCTATACTAATTGTAATTTCCTTTACAGATACAAACTGGAGCCAGACAAAATCAGCGAAGACGAGTTCTACCTCCTCGTCAACGGCTCCCTCTTCGTCCCGTTCAGCAAGCCTCCTTTACTCAGCACTAAGGACTTCTGTATGGAGACCTTTTACAACGAGTCCAACCCTGCGGGCATCACGTTGCCGCTGGTGTGTTTTTCTCAGCCGGTTGAGACGGCCAAAACCTCAACTACGCTAATACTTTACGCAGTAGGTAAGTTGGTGGTTTGGTAACATAAAATTTCTCGGTTTTTAGTCAAGATTTAAATTAAAATGAATCTGAACCGCGTACGTAATTTTTTTGTACCACGACGGCGGCAAACAATCATACGGCCCGCCTGATGGTAAGCAGTTACCGTAGCCTATGGACGCCTGGAATTCCAGAGGATTCATATGCGCGTTGCCTACCCTTTACGAACTATGCACTCCTTTTTTGAAGAACCTCAGCATACTGTAGCCCTCTAGGAAAACCTCGACAGGGAGTTCATTTCACAGCCGGAGCGTTCGCGGGAGGAAATTCCTCTTAAACCGCACAGTGCGCGACCCTTTAGGCTCCAGGGTGTGAGGATGAGCACCCTGCCGACGGCGAGCGGTGCGGTGATAAAAAGCGTGATTTGAAAGTACCCCCGCCGTTTTAACAACGATATGGTCCTCATGATTCCGTAATTACCTCCGCCTTATTATGAACGACATTGTCCTCGGCAGATACAATCGCCCTCACTGTTAACTTCCCATCGGTGGACCTTATGCTTTTTGCAATAAGGTCCACCGATGTACAGTCAAGAGTGTTGCTATTTGTACAGCAGCAAAGCTGGATAAAGTTGTCAACAACATTTTTTAGCCGAGCGAATTATAACTACCCCCACTTGGTCTTGGTACAGCGCCATCTAGTATCTCTGATTGGAGCACAAAAATTTCTTAGACTGTGCCCATTCTCTTTGTTCATGCATACTAGTCTATGACTCGGTCGACACACAACACTCAATATATACATTTTTTGAAACTGACGTTACAATATTATATGTATACAGTGTGGAAAGATAAGTCGGGCTCTGGAGGGAAACTACCTTAAAACGTTGAGATAGCTCAATTCGCTGAAAGTAAACATTCCATTATTTTTCCTAAAAACTAAAACTGTATTCACAGTTTTTTCCTAATTCCATACTAATTGTATGAAAAATATTATTATTATTATTTATGGGTTCTCTTGTGCCCTAAACTTGGTTGGTATTAAGAAGTGTTTGTCCTTGTTAGAAATAGGATCGATTGGCATCAATTGTCATAAAAATTATTTAAGGCAAAAATTACAAAATAAATAGTTTTTTTGTAAACTGCACTCTTTTCCAAAAAATTGTAAATGCAGTTATGTCCCTTAAAAAAAATTAAGAATGTTTTCTTTCAGTGAATTGAGCTATCTTAGCGTTTTAAGTTAGTTTCCCTCCAGGGCCCGACTTATCTTTCCACACTGTATAACTAATAACTGGTTTTGTCGACGTTACCGAAACCCGAAACGTTTGGTGTTTTCCCTCAGCCAGTAAAGACAACCAAAACTTTAACTATACTCATACTTTATCCAGCAGCTAAGTTGATGCTTGAATATTTATCATGTTCGGTATACTTTTCAACAGTTCTTAGTTTTTGTTAGTTTTGTGACTCGGAAGTTTTTTCTTGGATGGAGTAATAATGTATCTTGAAAATGTTTGATAAAAATAGAAGTTTTGTTTCTGCCTCGGGCTAGGGCTAGGTAGGTATAAGAAATAACACACAATTTTGTTCCACGGGTTTTTAAGATTATTTTAAGATTATTCTTTGGATGAAATGTTAAAATCCAAGGGCTAAGTAACTAGTTACCCAGTTCTCTTAGACGGAGAGCTAGCCACGTCAGATATGACACAATAATGAGAGCAACGAAACCCCTCTAGTCAGTTTGCTATACTATGCTTATTTCTAGATCTGGACATCTGGCAGCTGTAAAGTGGTGGAGGTCAAAGAATGCGAACCACTTCAAGAAAACCAAAAGAAAACAAATCCTGGAGTTCTGGGTTTGATGCAATGTTATGAGAAATTATACATAAGGAGTGGTCCGGAAAAAAAGTAGCCGTGCCTTTTTTGATTTATATTTTTATTTTGTGCCGATTTAGAAGCAGTGTTTATATTTAAATAATCTCTAGATACAATCATACAAAACATAAATACAATGATACTTAAATAAAACAGCGTTTGGAAGTTTTCGCCTTTTGTATTCCATCATACACATAGTTTTTTGAACAGCGTCTTCTGACAGAATTTTTGAGGTGTTTCTCAAAAACATGTTTTTTCTTATAGTTTGATTTGATGAGCTATTTTATACCTTAATAAATTGTCTTTCTTCAATAGTAAACTTTTTTATCTGGCTTCATTTTAAGGTAGTTACAGTAATTTTTAATTAAATGTATTTGCCTTTTTTCATAGAAAATTATCTCCCATAGAAAAATCTTTGTCAGAGGTTAGATTAGAGAGTCTTCCTGACTATCCTAGCTAAAATACAGTTAATTAATGTAGCTTCTTGGTAAGATGAAATTCTGAAAAGCATAAAACGGGTTGTGAAAATGGAAATACAATTGTGGCATTGTAGCGGATGTCGATTGAAGATTGTCAAATTATGTTGTTCAAAAGGTTACAAAGTATGTTGAATTAAAAACGCGAAAACTTAAATATGCTCACATATTCTATTATGATTGTATTTTTATTTATTAGTATTGTATCTACGGATTAATAAAATAAATATACTGCTTCAAAATTAGCACTAAATTAAAAAATACACAAGATTGTATACTGCTACTTTATTTCAGGACCACTCCTTATAAATAATAAGATTATATACAGATACTGTCAAAAGTTTCTGTTGGGGGTTTCTGTTAGTGACAAACGACATAATGTAATTCGTAGTTTATTGACTACTGTTTTTGTTTTAGTAATAATACGCAATGTTTTTTGTTCTTATGTTAAAATATAAGCCCTGTCCTTTATAACTGACACAACTTCGGCAGTGTTTACCTATTTGGTTTTTACCTATTTATTTATATGCTCTTTTCCAATTCAAAAATTTTTCTTAGTCTTTCACTCTAACCTCCACCTAATAAAAGCTGCCAGATGCCCGGATCTAGCAATAAGGATAGTATAGCAATCTAACCTGACGGGTTTTGTTGCTCTCATTATTGTGTCATATCTGACGTGGCCAGCTCTTAGACCATCTGGCTAATTGTTATTCATTCGGAGTCACTTTTTTATTTATTATTAATGAGGTTTCAAATAGGAGGGCACTAACTTGAATAGGGCAAACCTACGCAAGCTTTTCCCTATGAAAACAAAGATTGACCTTTCAAAGCGGCTCATGCGTGCTACCAACACATTTCATGTAAAGTTCATGGCTTCCCACGTGACTGACATCCATGCGTAGCATATGTATGTATGTATGTTACTAACCTCTGTTCGCGGCTTTGTCTATGTTGAATTATAACTTCGGGTAGCTTACAATCTTCGCACTTCCAAGGTTCTTTTTCCTCGCCTCTTTAAACCCCCTTAAGGCAGCGTTTCCACCAGGGATGAGTGAGGATGCGTTGCGAGGAATGTGTTTGTTAAGAACCAAACCTAGAGCTGCGCTGTGCGATTATAGGTAAATGAAATGATTCTATTGGTTCTTAAAAACACATTCCTCGCATCGCATCGTAGCCTAACTGTGGACTCAACATATCTGCTATAAATTGATTTATCGTTTTTAGTGGGAAGTGGTAACAGACAGACAGACTTAGTTTCGCATTTATTTATTTATTTAAGATTACCAACAGATAATACATCTTAAATGCACTTAAATCTATGTTACAATTGAGGTTGATGCCTATCTAATTATAGGTAATCACAACTTAAGCCAATATCTTTTACGTAAGAACATGCAGATCCTAAAATTTTATTACTATTAAAATTAAAAATAAATTATGACTAACGAAAGAAATTACATTATGTAACTAACACTAGTGTCAAAATGGGAAGACAATGATTTTTGACAATTCAACTTTACTTTAAGATGTCCAGCGTGGCGCAATATGTCATTATCAGTAGAGATAAAGACGTAACTGTATCTATTATCAAGTCTGTAACTTAGTGAAACCGTTGACAATAGGACGTGTTTTTTGACTGAGCCTCATTAACTCCAGTATCCAACTCTATAAATTATTATTATTATCGTATGGCTACATGTCACTGGATATAGATAGGCATTTCTTCTCTGGAGTAGTAGTATTGGGAAAGCAGATGATGAAGAAAATCCAGTGAGTGCTGCGAGGTCCGGATGGGACAGTGCAGCTGCCAAGTTTGTTACTCTTTTAGCACCACCCAGGGATCACGTGTAGGGTTGTCTAAGGTGTTTCCTACGGACGCAGAGTAACATTGATCCCCAATAAATAAGCAAGTACCTAACAGTTATTTTTAAAGGTCTGATATAACGTTTTCATTTCACTCCTACATTATTTTAAATCATCAAAATCCACGCTGCCAGCGCAATCTCTTCCTACGCCTGAAAGCTAATTATAGCACAACAAAATGTAAAAATTCACATGAAAATAGTTTTCTTTTAAATAAACTGACTAACGCTTTTTTAATTAGTATAAAGTTATAAACGCTTTAGGTAAAGGAACTATAATTTTATACATAAGGTCAAACAGGGATGTGCTTCTATAGGGGCAACAAGATTTAAAGTAAATAAAATCGTAATTAAAGCATTATGGATCCTTCCAACGACACTAATATTTCCCTTTTCTTACTGTGGAAAGTGCGACCACAGTGGAGTCGCCTCACATGATGAAAACTAGCAATAAGTTCAATTTTATTTACAGGTTTAATAATATCCGTGCCATTCCTACTGGCAACGGCATGTGTGTACACGTTTATCACCGAGCTCCGAGACACGCATGGCAAAGCTCTGGCATGCCATTCTACATGTTTAGCAGTAGCCTTCTCCTGTTTGGCGGCTACGCAGTTGGCAGGCCATGCCTTTCCTATTGTGGCCTGCACTATTATGGGTAAGCATTTTATCATCGAATTGTCACATGCATGGTAAAGCTCTGGCTTGTAATTCTACGTGTTTGGCAATAGCCTTCTTCTGCTTAGTGGCTATGCAGTTGGCGGGCCATGCCTTCCCCATTCTGGCCTGCACTATGATTGGGTAAATATTACATCACCGTGTCGTCATATGCATGGTAAAGCTCTGGCTTCCCATTCTACGTGTTTAGCAATAGCTTTCTCCTGTTTAGCGGCTACGCAGTTGGCAGGCCATACCTTCCATATTGTGGCCTGAACTGCTATGGGTAAATATTTTATTATCTAATCATCAATTGTACAGAACATCTATTAACATTACATTATATGTAATAACTATATAATACATATATCCACATTGATAGGTCGGCTTGTGCTATATGCATGTTAAGCCGTGCGATTGCCGTATCTATAGATAGAATGACGTGGCAATCGCACGCTTTATCATATATCATATAATAAAGCTGAAGAGGGTCGAAAGTCTGTACATGGAAGATAATCGAAAAAAAGTTGGCTGGGGATACTTAGAATCGATAACAGAACACGTTCCAAAAATTTTTGGTTGCTACTTATATATCCGGAAACAAAAAAACAAACAAACGTACACGGCTGAAAATGGTTTTATTGTTTTTCAAAGTAATCCCCTTGATGATCTATGCACTTTTGCATTCGCGTGAACCAATTTTTAAAGCACTTCTGCCACTCCGCCTGAGGTACCTCCATAACGTGTTGTTTGAATGCGTCGACAGCATCTTCAGCGGTCGAAAATCGTTGACCGCGTAATTTATTCTTTATATTTGGAAATAAATAAAAATCGTTGGGTGCCAAGTCAGGGCTGTACGGCGGATGACCCGTTAATTCCACATTTTGACCCTCCAAAAATAGAGTTGTTTCGCGTGACGTATGACAGCTGGCATTGTCATGATGAAGAATGATTCTTCGTCGCTGGTTAGTTTTACGAATTTGTTCAAATACTTCCGGTAAGCAAATGGTCGTGTACCACTCTGAATTAACCGTTCTACGGTTTTCTAGTGGCACTGTAGCTACATGGCCATTAATACCGAAGAAGCAGGCCACCATTTGTTTCAATGTACTTTTTGCACGAGTAACTTTCGTAGGGTTCGGCTCATTTTAAACACCCATACCGTTGATTGTTGCTTCGTTTCGGGATCGTATGCATAGATCCAGGATTCGTCACCTGTATAGATGTTATAAACGGCTTTTGAGTCACCACGGTTATATTTTTTTAACATTTTATTGCACCATTCGACGCGAGCATCTTTTTGCTCTTTTGTTAAGTTGTGGGGAATCCAACGCGAACAAATTTTTTTTACAGCCAAATAATTATGTAATATGCTATTAATGCTGGTCATAGAAATACCCAGAGTCGCCTCTATCTCGCAGTACGTAACATGTCGGTCGTCCATTATAAGTTTTCGCACAGCCTCGATATTTTGTTGTACAACGACCGATTTCGGGCGACCTGCCTTAACTTCGTCCGTAAGCATACTACGTCCACGATTGAACTCACTAAACCAGTGATACACAGTAGTTTTAGATGGGGCTTCATCACCAAAAGTTGAAGTTAGTTGATCTATGCACTGTTGTTGCGTTAAACCACGCCGAAAATCATAATAAATCATAGCACGAATATTTTCACGAGTGAGTTCCATTCTTGCTGCGAGATGACATTTAAAACCCGTCAAAAACAAAACACGAGCGTTAATAAGAAAGAAAAAATATACCGGCCAGTACTTAAAAAAGTTCAAATTTTACCATGGAGGTCAAATATGCTATTTAAGAAGATTGTAATCCCGGTTTCCGGATATATAAATAGCAGCCTATGTATCTGTTTGTCTGTTTATCTGTTTCTCTGTTTGTCTGTTTATTTGACCGCGCATCACGTGAAAACGGCTGAACGGATTTCGATGAAATTTTGTATAGAGATAGTTCGAGTCCCGGGAAAGGATAATATATAGTTTTAATCCCGAAAATCAACCCTGGTGGGGGTGAAAATGGGGTTGAAAGTTTGTATGGAGAATTTTTAACCGCTGTAACGATTTAGATAGAAATGAGTATGGAGATAATTTGAGTCTCGAGAAACGTCATAGGATAGTTTTCAAACCCTTGTGGGGGTGGAAAGGGGGTTGGAAGTTGGTATGAGGATTTTTTTACCGCTGAACAGATTCAGATGAAAATTGGTATAGAGATAGTATGGGTCTCGAGAAAGGACAAAGGATAGTTTCATCTTGAACCCCCCCCCCCCCCCCCTACCACCAAGCTGTTTTGATATGTCTTCTTGAAGAACTACGCATTATTTTGTATCTTTAAGATCTAATAATGTATTACTGTTTTGAAAAAAATAAGTCCCGTCGAGTATCTTTTCGGTCATAATACTTCTTGGGCCAGAGGTGTAGGGTTAGAACCGGTGGTAGTTTTGGAACGAAGTTCCTTATTGGACGGTTCGCGGATGGGGGGGCTAGGTGAAAAAAAGTCACGTGACCGTCACGAAAAAGCGTCACGTCACGAAAACGCGACACCCATACGATTGAGAAACATGTAAAATGGAATGAAATAAAAAATATATAAAATAGAATAAAGTGAAGTGAAGTGAATTGTAGTGAAAGTGAGAAGTGACAAAGTGACAAAAGTCGAGAACCTAAAAGTAAAAAATGACAAAAATTTTAAAAATTTCTAAATTTCATAAATTTCACAAATTTCAAGTTTCAAAAATTTCAAAAATTTTAAAAATTTCAAAAATTTCAAAAATATCAAAAATTTCGAAAATTTCAAAAAAATCCAAAATTTCATAAAAATACAAAAAAAATTAAAACCACAAAATTTACGAAAAAGTCAAAAATGAAATAAAATGAAATAACATAACTTCGTTCCAACAGAGTGTTCCACGACACTCACGCATGGTGTCAGTGGATTTTTAATATGTGTGTAGGTAAAGCAGTGTATGCTTCTGTACATAATTAGGCCTTTTTACGTAACAGTTACATAAACTACCTTTTCAGGGTTCCGTAGTCAACTAGGAACCCTTATAGTTTCTACTATTACGAATTCCTCAAATAGAAAAAAACATTTCTGCATTTGTGACACCCCCCCCCCCCCCCCCCATTTCAACCGCGCTTTTTATTACCTTTCATGCTTAGACTGATGTGACGGGAGGATCGATTTGGATGATATTTGCCGTGGACATGGACGTATAAATACAAAAGTGGTCCTGTATCGTCCGATATACACCTACTATTCTATGTCGTTTAAATCATGCCAATAAAAATTAATAGGATAAATCCATCTGTCAACTTTACTTCAAGTTCCGCCTCCAGGGTAGCGGGAGAGAAATTAGGGGTGAATTAGCCGCTTACTGACACAGACCGAATTCCACGCGGGCGGAGCCGCGGGCACAGCTAGTTTATTATAAAAATATAGACATTTATATTCAAAGGACCACAATGACATGTTGTTAGTAAACTCCGGCACACCGGCTTGGTTTTACATTAGATCTCAATACTTTTTGCAGTAGGATAACTGCGTTGCAAGACTGGCATTTTTTGTACTATCGGGTTCAGAATTGCATGGCCAATTTATGAATGAATTCATTGATAAATTGACCATGCAATTTTGAACCTGATGGTACATGTAATGTTTTTGATGGGATATATTATGCCTGCCCGTTATTTTAATCCACAGATTGTCTCGTCATATAAAATTCCGTTCTTTAAATTGGCCTTGTTTAGTACAATAAAATTATTATTCCGGTGTTGATTAAAAGCGAATAGGTTCATACGTAATTTACACAGAAAATATGCCGGACTTTTTTTATCGACACAGTTGCAAATGTCCAACATTGTTATTTGGGATGGTAATATTCTTTTTTTGTTTCAGCATACCTCATCCAGTTTTCGTTCGTGTCCTGTTTTTTCTGGTTAAACGTTATGAGCTTCGATATTTTTCTAAATGTTAGGTAAGTTTTTTATACTTTCAACATATATTCTATTTGTTGCTTATTTTGGGCAAGGTATTTTTGCCTGGAAATGTACTTATTTTATAAAATTTCTATCTTAAAATTTATCCGTATTTTCAAGATGCCAAGTTATAGCTTATGAAATGACAAGATGACTAGATTCAATTCAATTCATTTATTTTGACCAACTAGGATCATAGTTTAGGTTAGTAACAATATCTTAGCCTAGAGTTAGTAAAAATTATAACCTAATAAATGTCTACAAACAAAATGAAAATTATGGACAGCACTCAGTAAGGTTTGACTGTCAAGTACATGGATCAGATGACAATTATTTAGATACTACCTTGCCTTTCCTTAAGTTGTCTACGAGAAACTTGAAAGATGCTTGCGGGATAAAGCTAGTCATGTCATGTTAGTATTTGACCAATATATTATTTGGTCCGCAGACTATGTTTTGTATGAGTTTTTGAACCAGCATACTAATATAACACAGACTAATAAATGGGGCAAACATATTGATGATTAAAACCAAAAGTCACATGTGGACAAAAGTTCACGGCTTATAATTATAATTATTCAAGTAAGTTGTGTTCTCATTGCATAGATTTATATGTGATTTACGTGTAAGCTGACAATGAGTCCTATCAAAATGCTGGCTTTAAAGCCTTTAAGGGTTGTTGCTAAATTCCCTCCCTATCTTTTTCACCGCGAGTGAAAGAGAAACAATGTGTTACGATGTATGGGAGCACATTGCAAATTTTGCAAAATGATAAATTAAAAGAAAACTACGCATTCATTGAGAAATATAAAACAACGAAGTTTTTAGTATTAGTACGGCGAAATTTTGTCCTTAATTACAGACGTGTAAGTCAAGAAACTAAAGACATACGACTGTTTAAGGCAAATTTAAAGATGTAACTTTGGAATAATTTTCTATCGAGCCGATTTCGTCCAAGCGTGCATCGGAATTAACGAAGTTCTTTCAAATATAACGAATAAAGGTGCGACCACACCGCTGCTTAAAATACGGCGACGTTACGGAATCGCAGTGACGCATCGTATCCGCACCGTTTACGCCGTGACGTGCCCCATACTAAATATTTTGATGCAGCTCAATGTCTGCGTATTTCAAGCAGCGGTGTGGAGAGCATGCGTTAAAATCGTGACGTTTACGGCTCGTCATTGCGATTCCGTACCGTCAACGTATTTTGAGCAGCGGTGTGGAGGGCATGCGATTAAAACGGTACGAATACGATGCGTCACTGCGATTCCGTAGCGTCACCGTATTTTAAGCAGCGGTGTGGTCGCACATGAATAACATATTTTTTTTAGTTTCTCAAAACAAGTAGTTATAGCTAAAAAACTGTGTCATCAGGTGTTGTTAGCCTCTTAACTTTCTCAATGTCTACAGGAAAGACGTGATAAATATCTTTATGACCCAAGTCTAAATAAGACCGTTTGTGAAATTGGCCCTTGTTAGTGATGGTGTAATATATTTTTTTCATAATGGCCTCTGTTTTAGGCGATATTTAAACTCATCGGTAAGCAGAAGAAGCATGCGGCGCCGCTTCGCGTGGTACTGCGTATACGCCGTGGTACTGCCAGTGATACTATTGGTGGTCACCATCAGCATGGAACTGTCTCCGGCCGTGCCCAGCACGTACCTCAAGCCTAACTTCGGGGTCAAGGGCTGCTGGTTCAAAAGTAAGTAATTTTAGTAGATATAGGTACATTACATTGACAGTACAAAATGTTAGGTGACTGATTTATAATTATGTAATAATAAATATATTTCATAAGGGTAAAAATGCAAAATAAATATTTGTTATATTTTTATACAGAACAGTACAAAACAGAACATATATTAAAAGTAAGGGCAGACAACAGGCGGTCTTATCGTCAGAGAGCGATATTACATTGTAGACTATAATTTTAAACAAAAAAGAACCGACTTCACTTAGCATCCACCTTTCCAACAGCAAATGCTCGAGCTGCTGTAAAAAATACTCAAATCACTATAGGTGTGCCTATAATAGTTGAAGAGTTCCTTCGATTTCTCCAGGATCCCATCATCAGATCCTGACCTGGTTGCAATGGGACCAACTGTGAAGTATACTCTTTCAAACAAAAAAGAATTTTCCATATCGGTCCAGCCGTCTTCGAATAATCGGTGAACATACATAAAAAAAAAAAAAAAGCAAAAACAAAGATCCCGACGAATTGATAATCTCCTCCTTCGAAATCTTGAAGTCGGTTGAAAAGTGACTTTCCGAATACCTATGTAGGATTCATAAATATAAATCCTTTTCTCAATGCATGAGATAACTGATTTTGTGGTGTTCTCTTAAATACTTAAAAAGAGGCACCAGCATAGCTACTGTATACCTGAAATTTATTTTATCAACCGACTTCAAGATTTCGAAGGAGGAGGTTATCAATTCGTCGGGGTCTTTGTTTTTGCAATTTTTTTTTTAATGTATGTTCACCGATTATTCGAAGACGGCTGGACCGATTTGGAAATTTCTTTTTTTGTTTGAAAGTTGGTCCCATTGTAACCATGCCAGGATCTGATGATGGGATCCTGGAGAAATCGAGGGAACTCTTCAACTATTATAGGCACACCTATGGTGATTTGAGTATTTTTTTACAGCATTTGGTGTTGGAAAGGTGGATGCTTAGTGAAGTCAGTTCTTTTTTGTATAAAATTATAATTTTATATTAAGTACCCATAATTGACTTTTTCCAAGCACGAAAGTGATTTAAACTAACCTTGGTTATAGTTACCTATGTAAAGCTGTAATCACTCAAGCGATACAAGCATGAGGTTCCACATCTACTCCATAAATGTAGATTGTAGAATATATATTATGTAATTAATTAATACATCTAGGCTTCGCCAGCCTGCCGACCTCCTGAAGTACTTACATAATTCTCCTGGTTTATCTATTATAGATAGAGAATTAAGCTTCTTGAAGTGGACTCGATTCGTCAATTTAAACCAATTGTCTTCTCCATCACATACTGAAATGACGTGAGCAGTTTTGTCAACACCTAAAAGATGATTCATGCTGCAACGTTCCGCCCGACAACGAGCGTTCAGGGCACTACATAAGCCGCCGCGCCCGGGCCGTTTTAAGTCCAAGCTTTTTATTCTTTGAATATATAATAATTTTAAACAAAAAAGAACCGGCTTCCACCTTCTACACTTAGCATCCACCTTTAATGCTCGAACTGCTGTAAAAATACTCAAATCACTATAAGTGTCCCTATAAAACTAGAAGATTTCTCCAGGATCCAATCATCAGATCCTGACCTGGTGACAATGGGACCAACTGTGAAGGATGGGACATACTCTTTCAAACAAAAAAATAATTTTCCAAATCAGTCTAGCGGTCTTGGAATAATCGGTGAACATACATAAAAAAATTGCAAAAACAGAAGATCCCAACGGATTGAGAACTTCCTCCTTCGAAATCTTGAAGTCGGTTGATTAAGTGTCGAAAATGTCGTGTTGAATACAGAACATAACAGCGTGATCCTTACCCCTTACCTTAACCCTGTTTATTATTTGCAGCGGACCAAGCAGCTCTGCCATATTTCTATGGGCCAGTGGCAACCATCTTGCTCAGCAACCTCGTCATCTTCGTGTGTACGTCGCGCGCGTTTGCCAAACACTACGACAAGCTGAAGGATGTCACGCGTAAGTTGTAGTATCTTTAATAGTGGTAGTAGTAAAAAAAATTATTGTACAAGATACACAGCGAGCATGCAACAAAATATTAGTACAAATAATATTTAAGTTACTTTTTTAACCAGTAACGTATATGAATCTTGAAGCAAATCAAATATTTTTGTTCAATATTTTTGATTTGCAATTTTTTAAGTAGTTACACTACTATATATAAACTGAAAATAGATGTCATATACTGAAAGCTGAAGACGCCAGTTCGAATCTGGCCTCGGACACCGGAGGGTTTGGTCACTTTTTCTGAAGTATATGACATCTATTTTCAGTAACGTATAATTATGTTAATTACATATTAAACTACCTAATGTACCGAAAAAGCGTAGACGACCCCGAATTAAATTGATTAGGAGAGCCGACCCCAAATAAAAATGGGATAAGGATGATGAAGAAGAAGAAGAAGATGTATTGAAATACCTACCCATAGCACATAGCTTTAGCCTAGCGTTAGTCGTTTAGCAGTTGCACTGATTGCACTGATTGCACATACTTATTTGAAAAATTTTGACGAATTCCGCTGTGAACGATGGACTGCTGAAGATGCCTGGTCGAATCCGGCCTCGGAAGGGAGGTTGATCGCTTTTTCTAATTATGTGACATCTAATTCAGTTTATAATGTATGTTTTAGCATTGTACCGTGCCCACGCCTATTATATGTACATGTTAGGATTGCACGCGAATAAGCGATAAAAAAATGTTTGTTTTATGACTAAGACAAGTAGGTGTTATGTGTACACACATAAACTATCAAAGAAGCCCGTAATAATAGACATGTGCTTTCTTCATTTATGTTCGTCATCACATATTCAAACGTATGACGTAAGAAATATTTGAATGACTAACATTGGAAACATTTTCCGTAGGATTTCCCTAATGGTTTTGTTGTGTAAAATTGTGAAAATAGCGATTACTTTATCACTGAGTGTTTGAATATTACACAAGATAGTGTGGCAATGTTAACATTAATTTTGTTATTCGTCAAAGTGATTTGCTGTAACAATAATTTGGTTACTAAAGAGTACCTGGCTATCAGTATGTTTATTTCCGGGAACCTTGATCACCTAAATGTCACCGAATGGTAACCGAATGCTTAATAGATAGATGGCTTTTATCTCAGAAGCTACCATACCTAAAGATGTATTTAAGAGTAACCTATACCTATTAAGTGACCCTACAAATAAAGCGTTATTGAGTTCAAATCTCAATTAGGTACCTATATAAAATATTTCTGTGATGAGCGAAAATACTACATCGTATTCTAAAATATATTCATCATCTCATAACCATAACAATAACTCAGACTTATAGGATAAGGATTAACTTATTATTTTACGTAAATCGGAACGTACATTTCTTTAAAACTTTTTAATTCTCTCTTTCTAATAGGTACTGATCTGTTATCGTTTGTTTTAGCTCTAGACTTGGCGCATTCCGACTTTAGCACGACAGACGACTGGGTGCGCCTGGGCACGGTTTTAGGACAACCACTGGCCGTTCCGGAGCGATCCCCGACGAGGGAACGTGGCAGTTTCACGCAGCGATTAAAAAAATATAGGAAAATGTAAGTATACACCCAAACGACCTCCTAGCCCAGTTGGTAGTGACCCTGCCTACGAAGCAGGAGGTCCTGGGTTCGAATCCTGGTAAGGGCATTTATTTGTGTGTTTATCACAGATATTTGTACCTGAGTTATGGATGTTTTCTATGTATTTAAAATTGTCCTATAATATTTATTTATTTTACACGTAGTAAAAATGCTTAGGATTTTTTGCACTTCTCGTAAGTAGGTAAGGCCTTTACATTCGATTTATTAAATATTCTTTCTTATTGAAAAGCAAGCAAGTAGGTAACTTTCGATAATTTTGACATAAAGTTCTTGTTTTAATTTCACTTTAACCAATCTAAGAATGAAAAATTGCTTAAAAACCTGAAAATCATAAATACAATTTTGACTCTTTCTGTTACTTGATTGAAATTTTATTTATTGAACTCTACTATGCAAGGCAACACGGCAAAGGGCTGGCTTGTAATAGAGAGCTACCAGAATCGTGTAAATAATTAAAGACTGAACTAGTTAATCCATTAATTCTGTATAGGTACAATAAGCTGAAGGAATGATTGACTCTCCTTGCATACAAACTTTGTAAAAAAATATATTCCGTTACGCCAATCTTTCCAATTGCCTCGTATTCTAAAAAACTGTCTTGTTGTAGCTTTCGCACATGCTGCCTCCTCTCCTTCATCATGGGACTATCTTGGGTACTAGAAGTGGTATCCTGGGCCGCAGGTGCAGGGTCCAGCTCCGTCTCCGTGTGGTCGGTGTTCGACCTCATCAACGCTCTGCAGGGCGTCGTGATCTTTGCCTTGTTCGTGCTGCAACAGCCAGTACGATCTTTAGTGAAGGTAAGCCTTGTTTCTCCTTCCAGGAAGCCTTCTTTTCCTTTGATGATGATGGGGCTATCAGCTCCAGGTCCATCATCGAATGTTCTGTGTGGTCCCTAGTCAAGAGCGGCTGTGTTCTTTGTTACTTCCTTGTTTGTTTGTTTCTTCCTTCTTTCCGTCCCTTTCTTCGTTTTCTCTTACTACAAATAATAAAATATCGCATGCAATATGAATAAATCATCGCATGCTGCGCCACAATCTTCGTCTATATTCTGGTTTTAGTTTTGTCAAAAATGAAATTCGTTGTAATTTTGTTTAAAAAAATCACTGTTTAGTAGTTTAACGGTTTAGTAGTTTTAACGGCCTCCTAGCCCAGTCGGTAGTGACCCTGCCTACGAAGCAGCAGGTCCCGGGTTCGAATCCTGGTCAGGGCATTTATTTGTGTGTTTATCACAGATAATTTTGTTCCTGAGTTATGGATGTTTTCTATGTATTTAAGTATTTATCCATATTTATCTATTATATACGAGTATATCCTCGTCTAGTACCCATAACACAAGCCTTATTGAGCTTACTGTGGGCCTAGGTCGATTTGTGTAAGATTGTCCTTATAGGATTATATATATATATATTTTTTTTAAGTAGTTAGAACTGTCTAACTGTTTTACTGGTCAGCGTCCAAATATTCCAACGCCGAAACTCTGTTTCGGTCGATAATTTTATGTCCTATTTTTAAATATTTTTGATGGATACCACGCCAGTGTTATAAACAATATAGATACTCTTCCCTACCTCTTATAAACACATTCATTTTAAGTTGGTACCAATGGTACCTCATAACATAAGTATCGTCCAATTTTAGAGATAAATTCGTTACATTTAATATCGTTCCCAGATAACAAGTGATTTTCTTTTAATCATAATCTTACATTGAATTAAAACCATGAGTAAAGTAAACGAAATTGCCTTAACATACGGAACTCAAAACCAAACGTGACATAAGAATGCAAATTACAAGCACGTCTAATATCAAATAATTGCTCATCACAGTTGAATAATTAGCTTCTTGGAAACATTTATTCTCTGCCAATTATGACATTGCATTGCTGATTGTAAAATATGGCAATGACATCTTCGCGTACTGTTTATAGCATCTCTGTAAAGGTGATGTCAGATTAGAGTAGGTAAAATAGCGCTTGATAATGTCATATAATTTATGTTGAAAATGTCAAAAACAAAGATTCTTTCTTACGTTTATGTTGCTCAAAGACATTTTAAGGATTGTATTGTCATGCGTCGGCGTTCCGCGTCCTACACGACACTTCCAACACTTCATTTTGTATAGAGAAAATCACGTGACCTCGGAGGACCACGTGACGCTTTCTATATAAAATGGAGGGCTAAAGGCAAAGCTACACGAATAGATTTTAATATTAGTTTTTCTTCCACAGTTATCGAAATTCTGCCAGTTCTGCAGGCGAAGAAAAGACGGCTCAGAAGTGTCAGTGGTCAGTGCGAAGTGTAGCATCGGCTCCGGTAGGAGAGACTTCGTGTAAAGTGTACGTTAGTTAAGTACTGGAATCAACTGGTTCTGCCAGTCAAATGGTATCAACTGGTCCTCCCGCCAGTTTGGTATTAACTGGTTCTCAAAAATGTGAGCTTTAGTTAGAGAACATTTTCATACTATTTGAGGCGGCACTATAGTAGAGTCAAAAGAATCGTGCCGCTAGGATCATAAAATAAAGCAAGAACGCTGCGACGCGGAGTAACAGCAGACAGTGAGAGTGAGCGAGACGTCCAGTTGAATGAGTTTCGACGCAATCGGAACGTCGCTTTTGGCCTTACTATAACGAGGGCGGCGGCACAGTCACGTGTAGAGTGAATTCCTGACAATGCATGGAATGGAGTCGTATTGGAACTTATTATTTGATTTCAAGAGGATATCATTTTCATATTATTTGTCCGTGCGTCTCGCTTGCACCGATGGTATCAACTAGCTGGCCTGATAACGCCAGGTCAGGACATATAGTGGTAGAGATGAAACGTTATGTGGACTTTGTGTATATAATGGTCGCGTTAAAGAGCAGTCATGTTGTAGACTTACGCTTGAGACTGATAATAGTAGCAGTATTATTCTAAACGATCGCTCCAGTGGTTTGAGCTTAAGCACATGGCACGTAATAATATCGAAGCGACTGAGATGCTCAAAATAACTGAACACGCACTGTTACGCCTTGATAATAGATAGTGATCAGCCATTTATAAATACTGGCCGCTCCGATTATCCGATGACGATATTGACGACATGTAACTTAATGCACTTGTTTTAGAGGTTGTTTTTACAACAATTAGCCATATTGTGCGATGTGATTAAATCATACTGAATTTCTTTTTCTATGGGACCAACTCCGAAATGACAAAAGAAATCTGGCTGTCTCATACATTTTGGCCAATCAATGACCAATTATCCATTTTTTTCTATGGGGAGGCCAAACTGTTTTTTTTTAATTTCGGGTTTGGTCTCATAGAAAAAATTGTTCAGTGTGACTTACCTAAACACCTCGTACAATATGGTTAATTGTTGAAAAAATATCCTGTATAGGTTTTTATTTAATTGTATACGAAAAGACATGAAATATATGCTGTTTATATTGAAGTGATAAAAATCGAATTAATCTACTTCAGACGCTATTTATGCAAAATTTAATTTACGCTTTCAAACATTTTTTTTTGTAGAAGCTTCAGCTTTAATTGTGCGATTTTAACAGAACGTCTTCTTTGAAAAATATATTGGAGTTATGTTTAATGTCTATTAATAATGCCTTTTGTAAAATATTCTAGTTTTATCTAAATCTAGATCACTGCCTTTTAATTACACTACAGTTTATACCTATCTTTGGTGTTGATTTATATCAATTATAAAATACATACTGTAAAGTCTCTGAGGTAATTCCTAAACCTAAATTGTCTTTCGAAATTATACAACAAGTACCATCGCCCACACTGTTAACTGGCCATCGGTGGCCTTATGCCATTTGTAATAAGGTCCACCGATGTACAGTTAAGAGTGTTGCTGTTTGTACCTATACCTATAGGCTACCAGGCTTTGTTCGGTTCTCGAACCATTGACATCCAATTAATGGGGATATCGACATGTATGTCAAGGATGTGACAACGCACTCAGCAATACCAATATTAGGTCATTGCGTTGGAGTTCAAACTATTAGGAGCGATCTATAATACCACCTAAAATGTTAAAAATGGTTCACATTATCCGACATATCAGGCGACTGAAGAGTTATCTACAATGTTTTTTCAATATATAATATCAACTTGTAATCACTGTTTCTTTATTTTGAGGTGTTCATAAAGAGATTCTATGTTTATGTTGTGGTCTTTGCTTTCAAGCAATCTAATAAACGTAGTCGCTATCGGATCGATACCATGTCAGATAATGTGAATCGGCCATTATCGTCAGGCGCGGATCCAGGATTTCGTTCAGGGGGGGGGGGCACTTTCCTTCACAAAAAACCTCGCGGTCCGCACCTACGGGCCCTGTAGTATACAAGGATTGCGTTTCAGGGGGGGGGGGGGGGGGGGGGCAATTGCCCCTGTTTCCCCCCCCCATGCATCCGCGCCTGATTATCGTGCAGGACGTGTGATCTTCTTTCTTTTTCTGTGATAGCGCCTTTTATTACTTTGCTATTCTACCTTTTTTAATTCCTTGTAAAAAATGTATATTTAGGGTTGTACAAAACAGAAAAGTGTCCATTTAAAGTTACCGTTTATTTGTAACAGCTTGTTGTAGCTATGGTTGTTAATAGTTAGAGTAAGAGAATTGCATATTTTTATATCGTTCGTAAAGATAGTCGAGACCAAGAAGTTTATGGTAATGTATAGGTTTGATTTGTTAGTGGGATGCACTACATGTTTCCGAAGAGATTTTGTACAAAATATTCATTTTTCCGAATGCTTTCTAGGAAACTCAGATCGCCTGAAAGATTTCTTATTTATATTATATTTTTCTTTGTTTGTACATAGTAATTTCTTAATTATTTTGTCTTAGCGGTATTCACTGAGTAAGTAATAAAAAATAAAGGCTTAACAATACTACACATTTTAAATTATAGAATGATTTCCAACTAGGATAACGTCAAACCATTTTTAGCAAAAAAATATTCGGAATTTTTAACACTTTCGGCAAAATGGATATCCAGAAATTTACAATATTTACTTTAGAGAGCTAATGTCTGCTCGCTTCTGCATATTATTATGTTAAATTCACATAAATGTATAGTGCCATATTTATAGAAAATATTAGTAACTATGTATTATGGTGCATTTCCTTTCCTTGACGAAAACTAGTCATATATTGTGTAATTATAGTTATTAAAAAAGTTACAAACTAAGTTAATTTATTTATATTAATTTAAGTATCGTTTTAAATGTTATTGAATATCTCATAATGTAAAGTCTTTTGCTTTGAAATGTACTCAGACCAAAAACCTGAAAACTGTCCCTCGGACATATTCTAATTTTAACGTATGACAGCTGCAACTGATAGTTATTTATTTTCTTTTCGTTTATATCAAAATTGGTATAGGTAGGTTCTCGTCTGAAAATAAGGATGGAAGATTTGGGAATAGAGTCGTGACTACATATTTTTGTCACATTAAATGTATCCATATTTTCAGACGTGATTGTACGTACCGGCAGTAACCACGATAATGCCTTCGTTACAGAGATTCGGTGCGGTATCCTAACTTTAAAAAACAAACACAATCTATATCCAAAACAACTGCAACACACAATAAATAACCAACCATTATTGGAGTTGTATTGGAGTTGCATTGGAATAATTTTCTTCTGATTCTGAGTGCTGTATGGCATACTTAAGACATTGGAGTTGCCTTGGAATTGGATCGTGGCTAAACGTGTTTTAAAGTTAGATTACGGTATATTAAATCTACTATTACTATGTCTGTTTTATGCACCAACTATAGGGGTAATATTTGAAGATGTCGGAATCTTCCTAAAGAGTTCTACCTACAATTACGACATCTTAAAAAATATATACTATACACGAGGGGCTTTTTTCATTTTTGGAATAAGACTGTAATGAATAACGGAACAAGAATACGTAATACGAAATTAAAATTCAATTTAGTACTTGATAAGATAAGGGTTTGTACGAGACTCTATTATTTTACAAATTACTAAACAAATGAGTGTCGGCGCGACGGCGCTCGAAGGGGGTCCTATTTCAAGGGTTTTAGATATAATAGCGACATTGCCATGTTGAGAGTGAAGGTAGATGTTGTATAAAACATGTCGGATGCAGATTTATTAATGTTAGCGGGAATTATGTAGTAGATGTGCCCGAGAGCAGATCTTCGGAAAATCTCTAAGTATATACACGGTGTCACCCTCTTTCATAGACAGAAAATTCATAGAATTTCGTTTCTCAGAAATTATTTCATAGATTATTTGGTTCATATACTTTCTGTTCCAATATTATTGTTTCATAGACTATTCAATTGGTTAAAACATATTTCACAGACATTCAGTTCCATGTATATTGCTATCAAACTTTTTTAATTTACAAAATTATCGAACACTAGAATCATATTTCATGTATTTTTGTTTCGTAGACACAGATTTCATAGATTGTTGTTTCATAGTTACTGTTTTATATAATATTTAGTTCCAGTATTTTCTTTTCCAATATTATTATTTTAGTATTTATGCACTTCCTTTACATTAATTGCAAAGAATATACATAATGATATTAGATCTGTTACACACACAAAAACAAATCCAGAAACAAACGGTTGCCGTAAAAGTTGGCTAGGTTAGGTTAGCATTGCGGCCCCCCAGAAATAAATTGTTGCCAGAAAAGTTGGTTAGGTTAGGTTAGAACTGTGACCCCCACAGAAACAAACTGTTGCCAGAAAAGTTGGTTAGGGTAGGTTAGAACTGCGACCCCTACAGAAATAAACTGTTGCCAGAAAAGTTGGTTAGGTTAGGTTAGAACTGCGACCCCTACAGAAACAAACGGTTGCCAGAAAAGTTGGTTAGGTTAGGTTAGAACTGCGACCCCTACAGAAACAAACGGTTGCCAGAAAAGTTGGTTAGGTTAGGTTAGAACTGCGACCCCCACAGAAACAAACGGTTGCCAGAACAGTTGGTTAGGTTAGGTTAGAACTGCGACCCCCACAGAAACAAACTGTTGCCAGAAAAGATGGTTAGGTTAGGTTAGAACTGTGACCCCTACAGAAACAAACGGTTGCCAGAAAAGTTGGTTAGGTTAGGTTAGAATTGCGGCCCCCCAGAAATAAATTGTTGCCAGAAAAGTTGGTTAGGTTAGGTTAGAACTGTGACCCCCACAGAAACAAACTGTTGCCAGAAAAGTTGGTTAGGGTAGGTTAGAACTGCGACCCCTACAGAAATAAACTGTTGCCAGAAAAGTTGGTTAGGTTAGGTTAGAACTGCGACCCCTACAGAAACAAACGGTTGCCAGAAAAGTTGGTTAGGTTAGGTTAGAACTGCGACCCCTACAGAAATAAACGGTTGCCAGAAAAGTTGGTTAGGTTAGGTTAGAACTGCGACCCCCACAGAAACAAACGGTTGCCAGAACAGTTGGTTAGGTTAGGTTAGAACTGCGACCCCCACAGAAACAAACTGTTGCCAGAAAAGATGGTTAGGTTAGGTTAGAACTGTGACCCCTACAGAAACAAACGGTTGCCAGAAAAGTTGGTTAGGTTAGATTAGAACTGCGACCCCCACAGAAACAAACTGTTACCAGAAAAGTAGGTTAGGTTAGGTTAGAATTGCGACCCCCACAGAAACAAACTGTTGTTAGAATAGTACAATTAGAATAGTAAAATTAAACATATTGCTAAATTAAATATATGAAATGAAATACATTAATAAAAGATACATTTTTTTATTTGAGTTTAATAATCAGCTTAATTGATATGAAAATTCTACAGTTTAATTCTGTTTGAATAAAAACATATAGGATTTAATGTATATTACAATAAGTATTGAGACACTGAGTCTTCAATGAAACGAAAATATTAAGTTTCATAAAATCAGAAACAACATTTTATGAATATGCAGGCTTTGAAACAAATGGTATACAAACTAAATACTATACGGATTAATAATATTTGATTTAAAACGTAATGAACTGAAATTCGAAAAACTACTTATCTGAACAATAAAAAATATACAAAACCAGATTCTACAATGTAAGAGCTCTGACAAATGATCACTCTATGAAATGAAAATATGAGAAACATTTTCTATGAACCAATATTCTGCGAAAATGTAGTCTATAAAACAACGTACAACCGTATATACACATATATATATTGACTTTGGACACACTTATTGTACGTCGATAGTTTTTCTACCTAATTCTTTACATTTTCCACTCAGTTACTCTAAGGTTAGTTAGTAGAGATCCCTTATAGGGATAAATTCGCTTTTGTACCTATATCTCTTAAAATTGTTAAGTGTATGTTGTATGAAAGTTTGTATAATTATGTCCAATATAACTTTGAAACCATTTGATTATTCTTAATTCTTAAAAGTTACTGATTTATTTTCTGTTTCTATAAAAGACAAAAATATATAAGAGTGTAGCAAGTTTTATCAGTAACGCCACTACTACACTAAATATATGTAGTTACTAATGTGAATTAATAAATATATTTTTGTTTCGAACAACGCTCATAGTCGCGACGTTAGTTAGTTCAGTCCATATCACAAAATTGGCAATGTCACGACTTGTAATTAAAACCTATTGAATAGTTCCCCTTCCAGCCTAGTCATATTCTCCTGTGGAACAAACCTTCAAAATTCTAGCCCACCACGTAAAGCTATAAGGTCGTAACAGCCATTTGAGCTCGTTCAATTGTATACCATATTTCCAGGCGATAAGTTCCATATTCAAACGGGTTTTCATATGGTTGTTGCTTGTATACGTGATGGGGCAAAATTTACCCACGACAATAATTAGATTCGTAACACTGTTCTCGTATTTTGTTTCCAAATCACCCTAATCTTGTAAGAAGACGATGACGATTATTTTGTTCTAGGCTAATTATGTAACTCAAACTCTCTGGTTGTGGTTCTCAAAGTTTAAGGAGTCTGATGAACCAGCATAAGTAATCTCGATAGTACAATAAGGGTCGATTGTATCAAACCGTCTGTCACCGTTAAAACGTTAGCTAAATCTTATTGTATATAATTTTTATAGTACCTTGCCGAGTGACGCTGATGAGTCCGTCAAATGTGGTTGGTGCAACTGGCCCCAAGTATTTTAACGTAACTGTCAACGTAAAACTAGAATGTCAAGTGACAATCGTTTATAGACTTCGAAAATAGAATAATAAATAGTTTATTTCACAAAAGACTAATGTACATGGAGGCGGATTTAATTCCGTGAGACATTATCTACAAGTCAACTATAGACAGGGCAGAGCAGAAAAGATTGTAGGCAGTGCATTAAAAAAGACAGAGAAGAAATGTTGATAATGTATGGAAATTACCACGTGACCTCTCGTTCTTTAGCTGTCATTCCGATACATTTTTTAATTCTTTCTTGATGTTGTCGATAACCAATTGTCACTGCATAAAATGCATACCGTTGTCTCGCTCACACACCGGAGCAACGCGTGTACCATTAGTTACACCGGTTCTTCTGAAGAGGATCACTCAAACTTTGAGAAGCACGGTCCTAACGTATAATTTGGTGAATTAGCGAGGGTGTACTATGTAATGTATTATTGTTGAATGTTGATGCGGAATTCTAAGTAAATGACGATTTCAAATGTATATTTGTCTATTTTGCAAAACATGACGTTAAATAAACAAGCTTTATAATATTGGTTGGCTTTTATTTTATCCTGCGCCAGAGATAATTTACCTATCAGGCTACTAGATGGAACATATACGTTGGTTCGCTTTCTCCAATAAAAAAGTACAAATGAAATCAACTGCAAAAACTTCACCTCAACTGAAACGAAATGCTGATCAGAATTTCATTAGAAAAATCCTTATTCATTAGTTTTCAAATAAATCTAAAAACGTCCGTTCCGTGAACTGATGCGTACTTAAATCAAGGCTGGAATCGGAAGAATACGGTCTAATGGTTCTTCCTACATGTCCAAATCCCGCAAGGAGGTATATTGAAACTGAAAATCTTTCAATTTTAATTTAAAATAAATCTCAATCAGATTTAATTTAAATCTGTATAAATTTAATTGTTTTGAATTATTGGCCATGTTTTTAACTTTTTGGATGGCTGCATCCCACCAACGGAACGTAAGCTGACATTTACAAGGTTTACATTTATAACCACTTCACAAGTTATCGTCCGAGTTGCGCTGACCGACGAAATTTTCCAAAAAAAAAATGGTTTAGAGCTAAAGTTAAAAATTAACACACTTACTAGTCCAAGAAAAGTACGTAGCTACTTTATTTTAACTTTAAAATAGGAATGAAATCAACTGCAAAACTTGACCACAATTAGGAACATGCATGATTTTTTTGGAAGACGTCATTCGATTCTATTTCCCTGTAGATTCAAATGTCTCTAATAAACCTACTATCTATGATATCCTTGAAACCTCAAAAATCTGAAAATACGTTAGGCGACTGCGCCGCGCGTCAAAACGCCCCATACAAAAAGTGTGAGGATTGTGACGTCACCGACCTCAAAGTTGCAGAAAACTGTTTGGAAGGAACAAGTTTTTGGAAGACTTTTGTAATTTTAGGCACGAAAAAGTGCGTTTAACTATATAGTTGTCGTACATTTTTTTTCTTGTTAGAACATAAGTAATCGAACTGAAGTTGCGAAAATATATTTGAGGTATAAAAAAAATCCTAAAAGTTTACGTTTTTAAACCGCAATAACTTTAAAAACTATTATAAATTATTACGGATTTCCACTTATTTATATTAATTTGCGGTTGTTGAACGCGTTTATTGAACAAATTCAATTAAATATTTTTCACGCATGTTCTCCATTGAAGTAAAATGCTGATCAGAATTCCATTAGAAAAATCCCCATTCATTATGTTTTAAAATAAATCTAGAACCGTCCGTTCCGTGAACTGACTCGTAATTAAATCAAGACTGGAATAGGAAGAATACGGGTTTAACGATTCTTCCTACATGTTCGCGTAGTTCCTTTTTCTTTAGGCGACGTAGGATTAGACATCCCACAAGGGTAAAAAGGAACTGATGTTTATTTTATAGCTCACTTTTACGAAAGTCACAATGAAACTAGTACGATCTTAAATTATTATTAAAATAATTATAATAATTAAAGAACCGACTTCGCTGAGCCTACTCAACCTATCCAAAAGCAAATACCCGTGCTACTGTAAAAATTCTTAAATGCTGACCTGATAGTAATATGGGACGAACTATCAAGTATAATACTTACTCTTTAAAAAAGAAATTCAAATCGGTCCAGCTCCAGCCGTCGTCAAATAATCGGTGAAAAAATTTGCAATAACAAAGATCCCGACCAATTGAGAATCTTGAAGATTCTAGACGGTTGCGTACACTTACTTTTATTATTTCGCCTTACGATTAGAACGTAAAACTACATTCTACTCGCGGATGGCTTCACTGGCATCAGAGCTCATACTAACGTGTGCTTCCAAAATAAAAATGAACCGACTTCTCGAGTCCATAAGTACCTCTGCCATTATTTATGGTTCATAATTCATAAGCAGTTCCACTTCACTAAATCGAAATGCAATCCAATTTGTTGCGGCCATAATGCCATGATAATTGCAATGAACCCCAACACGGGTTCAATTGATCAATTAATTCATAAGTTACACTTTAACAAAAAAAAAACTATTCGATCCATTCGTTTTCAAATAATAGATGAACCTACATAAAAAGAAAAAACAAAAAGATCCTAACGGACCGAGAACCTCCTGCTTTAAAGTCTGAAGTTGGTAAAAAGAGTGAAAATAAAATATAAACAATTTATGGGATAAAACATAACTCTTCAAGCTAACTTCGACATTACCACCAACCAATTAAACTTCACATTTCAATGGTCAATGTTAAGTGTATGGATAATTTCGGAAGCTTCTGAACCGTCCAATCGTTTAAATAAGTTTCAACTTTGCTCCCACAGATTAAAGTTTACCTTTGAGTAATAAAAAATCTTCGTAGAAGTAAGTTCCTTTCAGAATCCAGGGACGTCAGCTGAAGGTTTTATTCACAGGAAATTAATGAAATAGAACTCCAAATGACACCCTTTTCGTAAATCAAGAATTACCTGTCCCTATTATTTCTATTCATACTAATAACATAAATGCAAATGCACAAATAGAATAGGCAAACTGCGTAGGCAACTTAGCTCTATGTGCTGATATTCTGTCTATCCGTTCCCTCGTCGCGCTTGAAACGCATAATTGACAGATTTAGATAAAAATAGTTGTGGAGTTAGTTTGAGTCTCGGGAAGGATGTAATAATATTTCACTTCCGGATACGTACATATATGTATTTAGATGGCGACTGGCAATTCGAATACGGTAGGGTCTAAAAAGGGTAAAAGGTCCGGTTACCGAAAAGTAGTAAGGTTTGCCACTAGAATTTTTTTGAAAAATGGGACCTGTCTAGTAGTTTTTGACTCGGAAATTAGGTATCCAAGTATTAATTCTACATAGAGAAAGTTGCATGTAGAAAGTACTATTCTATAAAACACATTTTGCGTCCTGGAGAGAAATATTTTCAGCCGCTGTTAACTTACCTACATTTTGTTTTGTTTTAAATTAACAGACTTGGCTTTTTTTGGCTAGATTCAAGTTCTAAATTAGTATTTGAAACTTACCTCCTTATTAATAAACGTCTCGCAGGCCGCAATTAGTCAATTTGTGTTTTGTCTGTTTCTAACAAACACAACTCTCAAAGTGACAGCTAAGGACAAAAGATTATTAGTTAAATGAAGCTTGTGAGATGTTTATGAATAAGGGGGTTAGGCATTACAAAATCCTTAAGTGACAATATCCTAAAGAGGGTACAAAACTAGCACACCACTTAAAAACTAGTTTCAAAAAATGCGATTTATGCTACCGTCTATTCAGATAATGTCTGTGTCTAGGATCTTCGCAAGGAGCGAAGGCTCCGACATTCCACTTCCAATATCACGGATAATTCATTTAGCAAAATGAAGAGAATGCGAGCTGTCTGTCGTTATGAAGTTTACTGTGCCTTTTACCCAATTATTTATATATTCACTTAGAATACTTTAATCATCATTATTTACTTAAGAGTTATGTCAGGGGTTTTCACTATGTTCCATTGTACCTACCCGTTTTTGTCGTTGCGCTTACCGCATATGAGGGTTAATGAGGGGAGGATTGGCACATCGCTTATCAATTTATGGGTGCGTTCGGAAATAGTATCAATTTAGCCAGTTTATTAAAGCCTGACCAGAAATATATGATCATGCGCCATGTTGCGGAATTTCATTGGAACTAATTTCTTACACTGGCAATAATTTTAATGATAGAATGATATGCATGTGTGAGTGCATGTGATAGGCTGTCACCGTTGTCAAGTGTCATTGAGACGGTTTACTTGAATAATAATAAAGTGTTGAATATGAAATAGGTAATAAACGATAAAAATATCCCAAAAAGATCCATATTCAAGAGCGAAACATTGTAAATAGTGTATATAATAAAGTGCTGTAAATAATACACTCGGGAAAGGAAACTATTTCTCTGTGAAACATTTTCAAATTAACATCAGAGCTATATCCGAGCTGACAGGTAAACAAATCAAGATGTCACTATACCATAGACAATTAATATGCTCTATGACTGTTGCCATATAAATGAGAATAATAACGCCCTCTTGACAATAATCATATATTTCTGGTCAGCCTTTATATGCGTATAACATATTAGCAGTGCCCGCGGCTCCGCCCGCGTGGAATTCGGTCTGTCAGTAAGCGGCTAATTCACCCCTAATTTCGCTCCCGCTACCCTGGAGGCGGAACTTGAAGTTAAGTTGACAGATGGATAGGCTAGAGGACAGTAGTCCTAATAAAATATTTTACAATTACCACTAAATGAAACTACACTCAAAAATGAATACTTTTTTTTATCCTATTATTTTTTTTGGCATGATTTAAACGATATAAGTAGTAGGTGTATATCGGACGATACAGGACCACTTTTGTATTTATACGTTCAAAGGTAAATTTAAAGCATCGACGGGTAACATATTATAAATATGAACACCTTGACCAAAAAATTACAAATTATTTCAATACCAAATTTCATCTAAATACGTACAGCGGTTATTGGTTATTTCTTCCCCATGTAAACTTCCACCCCTTTTGCATCCGCTTAAGGGAATTTCCGAGATAAAACTATTTTGTTTTCTTTTCCAGAGCTCAAATTATCTCCATACCAAATTTTATCTAAATCAATTCTGCGGTTAATAATTCCCTATATAAATTTCCAACTCCCTTTTCACCCCTTCTTCGGGGTGAAACAACAGACAACCTATTGTTCTGAAGTTAAATAGAGAGGGGGGGGGGGGGCTTTTTTGAAGATTAAACTATCCTTTATCCTTTCTCGAGACCCATACTATCTCTATACCAATTTTCATCTAAATCAGTTCAGCGGTAAAAAATTCTTCATACCAACTTCCAACCCCCTCTTCACCCCCACAAGGGTTAGAAAACTATCCTATGACGTTTCTCGAGACTCAAATTATCTCCATACTCATTTCTATCTAAATCGTTTCAGCGGTTAAAAATTCTCCATACAAACTTTCAACCCCATTTTCTCCCCCACCAAGGTTGATTTTCGGGATTAAAACTAAATATTATCCTTTCCCTGGACTCAAACTATCTCTATACAAAATTTCATCAAAATCCGTTCAGCTGTTTTCACGTGATGCGCGGTCAAATAAACAGACAAACAGATAAACAGACAAACAGATAAACAGACAAAAATTCTAAAAATTGTTGGAACGTGTTCTGTTATCGATTCTAAGTATCCCCAGCCAACTTTTTTCGATTATCTTCCATGTACAGACTTTCGACCCTCTTCAGCTTTATTATATGTATGTATAGATAGATTTCAAACACGGTACGGATATATGAAGCACGTTAAAAACCCTATTCTTTTAAATGCGCATGACAGCTAACGTTTTCATCTCTGTAGTTATGTCAAATTCAGGAAGGAGAACCTTCTGTACTTGTACTATTAGTTATTCTGGGGTTATGTTCTTGTCGGTGGAGTAATCACTAAACCTTTCTTTTTCCAAAGACAACTAACTAGTAACTAACTGTAACTAGTAACTGGTTAAAACACTAAATTATGAAGACGTTGAAACACTGACATATCATAAGAAAATCAGTATAAGAAAACCTCTTTCTCTCTATTTCTCTCGTGTCGCAATGAAATATCGTGATTAGACAAATACAACTACAATAAAATATATAAACTCTAGAATAACGAACTCGAATCACCGGCCGAAATAACCTAATTTCGATATTACCTGGTAACTAGTTTAATTACTTTTTGGCTAGTACCCTTGCCTAATTGGATTAACAGATGTTATGACCTAGTTTACTTACTTTTAATTAACTTATTTCAGTTTCTAAGCTTTATGATTACCTACGTTTATTTTTACGTGTAGTTTTTGAGAGCGCTAATTATAAGTGAACCGCGATGAGAATACGATTCATTTAGCTGTCAATTTATACCAATTATGACGTAAGTATATGGGAAATCTGTCAACTCTAATCCTATTTTAATCGCGGTTCAGTAATTACATAAGTATTGACATGTGTAGCATGCCGAAAGAACGCCAGCTACATCTCGCGGCGTCCCTTGGGACTATCCGCGCGATTAGTTTGTTTACCGGCTAAGTTGCGTGAGTCAGGGTAGGTTAGATCGTGGTTCGTCTACTTATAGATAGGTGGCGCCGATATCAAAATATGATCACCATATCATGTGTCCTTTTTTATTTTGAAAGAAGCTGACGACTAAGAAAAGAGGATATTCGCATCAATTTTAAATTCAAATTTTGTAGGAGTTTGGAATAGTTTTTGTTTTAGTCGAGAAGAGAGATAGATGGTGAACCTCGAGCTGGGCAGTTGTCATAATCCATTTTTGACATCCCATTTTTCCTATTTTAATCTGAGGTTGATTTTTTTGGGCGTGATTGGAATTAGTATTTTGTGATATCCAACGCCAAGTGCGTGCGTGTAACGCGTCGGAGGGGCGTCAAGCGTTTGCGGCCGGACCCGCGATACTGTCCAACGCAGATATTGGATATCGCCTGTCGCGGTTGGGATACAGCCGCCAGCCGCTTCCAAAGGACTTGAGCCCGCATTACGCTTGGTTCACCAGGTGAAAGCGGCGTGTCGCTCCGTGAAGTGTTCTAGAGTTTAATTGGGGACTTCGCATTTTATTTGCCGTGCTTTAGTTCTATATTGTTGTTACCATTCTTACATATCTGCGATTCGCATTTTTATATTAACCCTAAATCCCCAAAATTCTAATTGCCTCATTTGACGAGCGTACAAAGACCTGGCTCTTGAATTTAGGCTACTCTCATCCAGCGAATCATCTGTCACCATCCATATCACTCGCCTCATTAATCCATTACTTTCCCCGCAGCCAAATTACCAGCCGAGTCTTTATTTGTACTTAATAGTTTTGCTCTCGTTTTATTTTCCTTTCGTGCGGAAAGTAGACGTCTACGATACTAAGGTAATTATTGAATGTTAAATATCTTTATATCTATATCATTATCGTCATTTTATGTGAAGTGCTAATTTTAAATAATCTGATTATTATTCTTAATTACATTCTATCCGGGTCTACGATACTAAGGAAATTATTGAATGTTAAATATCTTTATATCTATATCATTATCGTCATTTTTATGTGAAGTGCTAATTTTAAATAATCTGATTATTAGTCTTAATTACATTCTATCCGGGTCTACGATACTAAGGAAATTATTGAATGTGAAATATCTTTATATCGATATCGTTATCGTCATTTTTATGTAAAGTGCTAATTTTAAATAATCTGATTATTGTTTTTAATTACATCCTATCCGGCCCGTAGGACCAAATTGCTAATTTTAAATAATCTACTTAATCTGCAAAATTAAACGTGTTAATGCAAATTACGCTGTGTATGTTGTGTATGTTTACTGCGCATGATACACGTTACTATAAGATGTTGGTTGATCAGACTCTGCAATTTTTTACCTATTCAAACTGGGATCACTTCAATATAACCCGTTTTTCCTAGTTTGAGATATAAATACATCCTCGAATATAACGGATGTGTCACCCTATAAAGAGGTACAGGGTTCAATTCAATTCAATTCAATTTATTTATTCTCCTTGACAAGCAATACAGTTAATAATGAAAACTGCATAGTATCAATAGAGTAGGCAAGGATTCCCCCGTACAGTAAAAACTGTATGACGGCAGGAAGCACTACCTCTCCCGGACAAAAGGTACCTTAAGTCTAGACGCGATTTAGCATCATTTCAGTATTTAGTTACTCTTATGGCCTGTTTCACAATATACAGTCAAAGCATATCTGTCAGATAAATGCCCGCTGTCCTTGTCTTTTATATGACTGGAGAAAAGGATAGCAATAATTTTAATTGGCAGATAAGTCTATCCGGAGATTGTGAAACAGGCCCTTAGAGTTTTAGTAGTGGAGATTGTACATAAAAAAAAACATAAGAAACTAAAAGGCAATAAAATACACCTTTGTTGGAAACATAAATAAGAGAGAGAAAAAAGGGAAAGAACGCATGGCTGAGTGTGTTTGTGTGTGTGTGTGTATTTGTATGTACTATTGTCATCACCGTTATCAGTGATGTTACCATAGAGACAGTGATGTTACCAGATTTTTTTTTTTAAAACACGCAACGTAAGAAGTATCAATAAAGAGGGTTTACTAATGAAATGATAAAACAAGAAAAGCATTGGTTAGAAATATTAAGTTAGATCTGGAGAGAATTTACAATTTACTAGATGAGAAAATGATTACGACATACCGAGACTCAACAGTTATGGAATATATTAAAAATTAATACAAAATTAAAAATCATTTATTTCGGACTCTGAGATCCATAATTTGTTAGTATCAAGAACAAAAACAAAATTAAAATTTAACTTACAACTAGGGTTAGTAGCAAAGCTTAAGTTTTAAGGTCTTAATAACGGTGGGCTGGGGCACACACCGGTGCGTGAGCCTCATCCCAATGCCGCATTATCGGGCAGTCCACCCGTTCAGCAAGCGTACTCAGGATGCTGCGTGAATATATGACCCTGTATTATTTAGATTGTGATGTGTAAAAGTTTTAGTTTGATCCTCGTAAGGGCATTTATATGTGTGGTTGTCACGAATTTATTTCTGAGTTATGGATGTTTTCCATGACTACACGATATGTATTCATCAATAAAAATTGCTTTGTATACAACAAGTTTTCTTTAACTTATATTATAGATGTCATATACAAAGGAAAAAGTGACCTGCGCCTCCAGTGCAATGATTTGTTCTTAAGTTTTTCGTAGTTAGATGCTTAATCACACTGCGAAGTTGTCCACAAAATCTAAATATATAAAAGAAGAAACTGACTGACTGACTGATTGACTGACTGACTGACTGACTGACTGACATATCAACGCACAGCCCAAACCGCTGGTTCTATAGATTCCAAATTTGGCACGTATGTTCCTTGTAAGGTCTAGGGATGCACTAAGGGGGCGTCCATTAATCGCGTCATACGTTTTTGGCTTGTTTTAGACCCCCCCTCCCCCATGGTGATCTTTGGTGATATTTTCAGGACCCCTCCCCCCCCGTCCAATATGACGTGTAATTTTTTGCTAACTAAAGTAAGTAAGTACCTACAGTTTTCTAACACGTGAACCTACGTACACGTGAAGGGTAAAAAAATGAATATAAAATAAAATAATCTTTAATAGAAAAAAACCAGCCAAGTGCGTGTCGGACCACGCTTAATGGAGGGTTTCGTACCTATTATAAAAAAGTAATATCAAAAGGTCGTTTCTGCCTATGAAAGAAGTTTTATGGATATAACTCAATAATTCTAAAATCGATAATGCTCTCAATATTTTTCATATTTTTTGGATCTCCGGTTCAAAAGAAACAGGGGGCATAATTTTTTTAGACTTACGGGGCGATTTTTTCTTAAAATATGCACTAAATAAAAAAATGTTCAAACAAACCTCAATGTTATTTTTAAAGACCTATCGAGTGATGTGCATCATGTTGATATTTGGTAAAAATTTACAAATGGATAATGTATGGAGTGCCCCCCTAAAATTATATTTTCCAGCAATTTTACTACAGAGCTAAGTAGCGGCACACAAAAATACAAGTTATGTTCAAATATTTATTAAGGTACGTTTTATAGTTTCCGAGTAAAATGAATGTGACATACAGACGGACCGACGTACAGACGGACATACGGACATAACGAAACTATAAAGGTTACGTTTTTGCCATTTTGGCTACGGAACCCTAAAAACCTACTTCACAAAATAATATCTCAAATGCCATTAAAAAATATTTACAATCATAGTGCATCTCATAACAATTAGTCCCAAGACGTAAAAAAACGGGGTGCACTTCGGGAGTGCCGACAGAAGTGAAAACTTGAATATTAACGTTGTGCATTTTTGATATTTTGGAATGGTTCAGGAATTATTTTGCACGAATTGCTTTAATAAAATTATCAGTATAAAAGCACTATAATTTATGTGATAAAATACAATATTCATTTATTGCGCTATCGTATACAAACATGACAATTTATATTACATTAAAAATGTAAAATTCATTTATTGAACATTGTAACATGTTTTCCCCATCACAAAAAGTGCACAGCGGTGCTAAAGAACTTTTCACTTCAAAAACCTTGTCGTAGAGGAGTTCCATTCTGATCTTCACGAGCAGTTTCTATTTCACTAAATAGCACTATTTAAATGCAATTTTTTGGTTTTTACATTTAAAAATATAGCTATACGTCCGCTTATGAGGTTTCAGGAATTCCCTTGATTCCTCATGGATCCCGTCACTAGAATTAAATTTTCCAGCTACTAGTCGAAAATCTGCGCGCTACTCTGGTTTTGACAATTGATTCATTTAAAAGTTGATAAATTTTATTTTATTGACTATACGAGTAATACAGCGAAGCACGGAGGAACAAAAAAATTACACGTGATATGTGTCCAAACCCCCCTCCCCCCTGTGGTGATCATTGGTGATTTTTTCGTGACCCCCTCCCCCCCTATACAATATGACGCGATTAATGGACGCCCCCTAAGAAAGAAGGGGGGTAAAATGGGGGTCCAAAGTTTGTATGGCGAATCAAGATGTGTTAGACTATTTTATTCGAAACTTTATTCGAAGTTTTCCAGGTTTTTTGAAAATTGAACCCCTAAAAGGGGCAAATGTAGTCACAAAGTCTGAAAATCAACATGGATATCGTATCCTTTTTGAGTACTTATAGTACGCGGGCGAAGCCGCGGGAAAAGGCTAGTAATAAAATAAAACTAAACTACTAAGTAATTTGTGATGTCAGTAAATTTTGAGGCTTCCTTTGTCCATACATTTTACTGTCACTAAAACATTTGCATGAGACGTCCGTTCTTTACTGACTAAACGTTAATTCAATCCGCATTCATGTCAGTTTAGCACTTTGACTAACTGAACACGGACCGTATTTCCGAACGTACACCAACTTTTTATTTCATATAAAGACGTGCTTATGCCGTTCACAAAGAGTTTATAATCGCACAAATGGAGTGTTAAATGAGTTGGTTGGGTTGTAAAGTAGTAGTTTATCATGCTTGGTGACAAATAGGGCGGATTTACACGGATAGTTGGGGTTTGTAGCTCAGGTGTTTTAGGTGTTTACAGGTGAATAAGTTTTCAATGGTAATGGCTCATTTAAAGTTACGTAGTCAGAAAAAAATCCTTTACTGCCTAGGGGATACAGTATTAAAACTTGCTAATTTTGCGTGGCATGACATGCTTTATAATCTGATGAAACGGTTTACGAGTATAGTGTGATGAAAAATTAAATAAAATTATTTAATTTATGGCTCGTAGGTACAGTCACGAACCCAGATTGTTGAGCCACTTGCCATTGTTCGTAAATTAGCCGTGTTATGAATGACCGATGTTACCGACTAGCTGTCAATGTCATCTGTCAGTTACATCGGTCATTTATTACACGGCTAAACTACGAACAGTGGCAAGTGGCTCAACAATCCGGGTTCGTGACTGACCTACGAGCCATAAGAGAAAAACATTTTGAACGCGAAAAATGTTTTTTTAATACAATCGCTCAAAAAGTTTAGTTTATGTAGCTGCAAATCGTGCGTAAAGTTTGATACACCTTGTATATTACATGACATAACTGCATATTCATTTTGTTAGTTTGTTTGCTGAAAATTAAATACTGAACTAAACTAGAATTCCTCTAATGCTATAAAATCTAGACAGAGTTCTAATCCCGTCGAGTCTAGCACACTCAGGCATCTCCAATTTGTCGTATACTCCATTACGGGATACATCAAAAGTACAGGTACAAAGCATTCCTGCTAGATATTGCTACTAGACATAGGGTTACCACATAGACATTGAAGACAAAAATGTTTCTGATGTCCTGCGTATTCTTGGATTAACAAATCAAAGCAGAATCGATCGATTGGAGCAGCACACGATCATCGGTCGTAGTGGAAATCCTTGGCGAAACCTGTCTTGCACCTCTTTCGGTTAATATGATGATGATGATATGTATATTTGACGGCCTCCTATAGTGGAGTCAAAACCAACGTGCCGGCCGGGCAATAAAACGAGCTGTCAGCAAGGATGCGGCTAAAGTCGATATTTCTTATCGATGAATCACGCTTGTTCTATGAAAAGTACTATGCATGTGCATGGTAGTTATAAGTAAAATCGATTCCATTATCTATAAATAAATATATTTACCTCGTTAGGTTTTAGTGATATCTAAATGGTTAATTATAAATAGCAGTCATTAATATCATGGCATTTTGTTACTGTTGCAATATAATTAGTGTACCTATTAGGGTAATTACGAGTATTATAATGACCTAACAATGTGACAGTAGTTATAGATTATTATAGCGGTCATTATTAAGTCCTAAACGTTAATTAGTAATATGTTATCGTGCTATTTTCTCATTGGTTCTTAAAATCAATATAATTAGTGTCCACATATATAAATATTGTAAAATGTCTCACGGATATCATAAGTGCCAACCAGTTGAGCAATGGAGACCATATTTTCTAACGTGCAGTTGTTGAAGTTGAAGGGCGATATTAACTCGCAAACTCGGTGCGTTATCTATAACGTTCTATCAATTTTTGACGAATTAAAATGTGATCCGACAAAACTTCATCGGTTCAATCTTAATACGCCTCAAGATATTACGGCGTATATATGTGGAGTAGGAGTGAGGACCGTCGGAAAAATAAAGAGAGAAGTTTTACAAGACGGAGTACCTTCTACACCAAGGAAGACGTTCACGGCTCCAGCAAAAGTCACAAATTTGGACGACTTCGACGTCGATGTGCTGAAACAAAAAATTATTCAATATGTTTTTATATATTTTATAATTTATTTTGTCTACCTAAATATGAAAATAAACCTTTGTTACGAAATATTGTCTTCGGTTGCCGCGATAGTTATTCATGAAATAAAACAATTAAAAACGGATTTTTTATCGCGTGTATTACACGCGATAAAATCCGTTTTTAATTGTTTTATTTCTTTGTTACGAAATTTTCTTCTATATTCATATTACACTTAAATACAACCTTATTATTATAAATAAATCCATCGATAATGTGCGAAGGTTGCGGCACGCATCCCTACAAGCAGGTAGAAAAGGGCACGTGGCCGGCCCGGAGATTTATGGCCCCGCCGGCACGATGGTTTTGACTCCACTATAGCCTAGTCGATAGTGATCATGGGCCGTATTCTAACCTTAAAACACATTTAGATACGATCCAACTTCAATACAGCTCTGCTAGCGTCTAAACTTCAGAATCGGTAATATATGAATTTGCTTGAAAATATTCCGATGCAACTCCAATAGAATAGAATAGAGAATAGTTTATTTTTATTTTTTATTTTGACCGTTATTTGAATTAGAATATCAAATAAAAAAACAATACTGACTAAAACTCAAATAATTCTAAATAATTAAATTTACCAATAAAACTAAATTAAAACTAAACTAATTTTAAACAAAAAAGAACCGAGTTCACTTAGCATCCACCTTTCCAGAAGCAAATGCTCGAGCTGCTGTAAAAAATACTCATATCACTATAGTTGTGCTCCCATCCATCATGAATCCCATCATCAGACCCTGACCTGGTTACAATGGGACTAACTGTGAAGTATACTCTATCAACCAAAAAATGAATTTTCCAAATCGGTCCAGCCGTATTCGAATAATCGGTGAAAAGATAAAGATATATAAAAAAAAGATCCCGACGAATTCATAACCTCCTCCTTCGAAATCTTGAAGTCGGTTGATAAAGATTATCCCATAATATTTATTTAAGTACATATATATTTATTTAAAAAAATGCCGCTGTTTCGCAAACTATCTAGAAATCTGGTACCCCTAGCCCGACAAGCGGGTCTAGAATGTCGAAAATCTATGTAACAAAAGGCGCTACACATAGATACACACTTAGAAATAGAAACATACTACGTTTTATAGTATAGAGGCACCGTGCCGGATTCTAATTTAAAAATACATTAACAATACAATAAAAATACAACCTATCTCAAACATAACTCCAACACACAACAAACATTCAACCAATATTGAAGTTGTATTGCAGTTCCGTTGGAATATTTCTCAAGCAAATTCTGATATTTCTGATTCAGATGTTTATGCCGTAGCTGTATTGCGTTGTTAATGCATTGGAGTTGTATTGAAGTTGGATCGTGTCTATACGTGTTTTCAAGTTAGAATACAGCCCGCCATCTTGGAGTGGAGCCTCGCAATAACTTACAAAAGACCTAATTTAATGTACATACCAAGCTGAAAAACTAATTAGAGGATTATTCATTTGTGTGTTAATTGTTGCAGCAATTGCAGGGACATTTACACTTAAGTAGAATGAAAACGGGTCACCCTTCTTGAGTAGAAAGATACAGATGTAGTGCATAATCCTTTCCGATCGAGATTAAAAGAGAGACTAGTTTTTTATACACATTTATATAAGATTCAAATCTTGTAAGTTCAATATTGGAGGATCGAAATCCATAACTCAGGAACAAATATCCGTGATGTCACACAAATAATGCCCTGACCAGGATTCGAACCCGAGACCTCCTGCTTCATAGGCAGGATCACTACCGACTAGGCTAAGGAGGTCGTTAAAATAACTCTAATAATCATCTCTTGCGACAATATTTACTGAGACGACAGTGCAAAAGACGTGAAACCGCAAAATATTCACCCTCACTGTCAATTTCATACCGAAACCGCATCCGCATAGTAATCAATTCACAACGCCTGACGGTGGAGATTAGCCTAGTTCGCAAATAAAACGCTCCGACCGTCCCCTTTCTCCCCGATCCCCTAAATATGCAGCGAGTCCATATTTCAAGGTGGTTATGCCATTTGTGAGAGTCTCAGCGTAGCTATCGAAGTATAACCAGTATAAGTTTGTCTTGTGATACATATCTAGACTTATTGCATAAATTGTTTTTTTATTTAAATGACAAGCAGGTAATTTACTAATGTGTCAAACTAAGATTGATATCAGAAAAACAGTTGTACCTAAACACACTAATACAATAAAATAGGTCACCTGTGTTGTCCTTGAGTATAGTTAACTCACAAAGCGATACTATAGGTAAGTGCCTGCAATTAAATATTTTTTCTATTAATTAATCTCACAACATTAGCCTAGACACTGCTGTACAAAAATCTAGATTGTTTAACGTAGTTACCTAAGTCGGATTCGAATTATCTATACAAATACCTAAAAACTACGAATCTGAATGAGAGGAAGCGTATAACTGGTTCCTAATTGTCTTTTATTTTAGAACCATGATAAAACGATTGCGGCACCATCTGCCTGTTTCTTTGAGCATTTATCCCCATTTCACATAGTCAAACTAAACTGGTGTCAAACTTCAGCCCTGTACAAAATGTTTAGTGAACATCTGACTGCAGCGTCCCGATAAGATCCCATCCATCACACTTTGCGTTATAAACATGCTCCGGTTCTAAAAAAACCTATAAACCGACCCACTCACAGACACCTTACCCTTTTGGACACTGCGCGGTGTACGGATCTGAGGGGTAATATTTCACGGAGTGTCTAAGTTCATAATTATTATTCTGTCGTTTGGAGATTCTGCTCGATTTGACGAGTAAGCAATAAACGTACACTTGACTGATAGGGTTTACTCGTAGGATGCATTTCTTGTGCCATTTTCAAGGCTAAAAACTTTCAGATTAGGAAAATAACGGTCGATTTCGCCATGGTATCTTTATTTTTTCAGCTATATGAAGGATTTTTTTTAACAAGACTAGTTCTAAATAGTTACCTAATCTTGAGCATTCGCTTTACAATTGCTAAAGTTTTTGCAGGTTGCTTTAAATGCACAAATACTCATAATATAACGCGAGTTCCATATGTACCTATAAAAGTAATTACAATCATTCTTTAAATTGTGTATCTTAGAATCCACGCCCTCCGTAGCCCAGTCAGTCGGTAGTGACCCTGCTTACGCAGCTGGAGGTCCCGGGTTCAAATTCTGGTAATGGTAAAGGCATTTATTTCTGTGTTTGTCACGAATATGTGTTCTTGAGTTATAGATATGTATGTATTCTTGTATATAAATATGTATGTATTCATGTACATATCTAAGATCTAAGTTTGGATATAGTCGCGTTAGCATCCATAGTACAAGCTTCATTAGTTTGGATCTGTGTAAAATTTACCCCGAAAAATAAACAGGATTATTTTATCGTGCACCGGGCACCTCATGCTTTACGGTGTATAAAGATGTAAAAGTTTAGTGTAGATTATGCACAGAGTTTGTCTTACGTTATGGTTTTAATTAAGTTTCCTGCTGCGTGAATACATTTTATTTGTTTTCGTGTGACGCTAACTGTTGGAAATTTAACATATGTCAAAAGAAAATGTTTGCACTAGTCTAGATTTAAGATTCACCTGTTTAAAAGTTGTGAATCAAAATACTAACTTTTTCTTATTAACCTAATGGTTTTCTGGGTAGTAACTGCAGCACTGGGGGATCAATGTTACTCTGCACCCGTGGGAAACACCTTAGACAACCCTACACGTGATCCCTGGGTGGTGCTAAAAGAGTAACAAACTTGGCAGCTACACTGTCCCATCTGGACCTCGCAGCACTCACTGGATTTTCCTCATCATTTGCTTTCCCCTACTTCTACTCCAGAGAAGAAATTCCTATATATATATATATATATATAGGAATTTCTTAAGAAGAAAGAATAAGAAGAAAACGCGACCCAGGTATATTTATACAGGTGGGTAACACATTACTCATTACTTACAAGAAGTGCTGCAGTTATTTATTTATCGTATGGCTACATATCACTATATATATATATAGTGATATGTAGTGATATGTATATATATGTATATATATATATATATATATAGTGATATGTACCTGGTACCTATACCTGGGTCGCGTTTTCTTCTAGCCGCCCACAGGCCTTTAAGAAGGCCTCTCATTGTATTGTATTTTAAATCTTAATTTTGAACAAATCAGAATTGTATTTGTATTGTGTTGGCGATTTTTGGACCGTGGGCGGCAGGATAAGTATATAGGTTATAGTATAAAACTTATAAACAAAGCCCGGATGACGGGAGCAAAAATGCACCTTTACTCGTACTAGTGCTTAATTAAATATCGACTATTCTATCGACATTCATACGAACAGTTTCTGAAACAGAAATGTATTGATCAAACTCATTATCTTACATGTCAGGTTGTTACACAATATTACATCAGGTACCTAGCTAAGCTTACTTTATATATTATTTCAGTTAACTAATTACATACTATAATTATTATCAATATTATCATACTCATGGGAATAATAATAATAATAAATACTCTTTATTGCACACCTCATACAGTTACAAGTATAAATTTTACTATTAGATAAATTTAGGTAGAGGTAACAACAGGCGGTCTTATCGCTAATGAGGGATTTCTTCCAGACAACCTTTGGGTAGTGGAGACTAGAGAAAACCAATAAGCAGTAGGTGGTGCATAGAAACAAAAGAGACGAAATAGATAACACAGCACATTCATATGAATATACATACTTAAATAAATACAAAATAAACATACATATACGTACGTATATATACATATATAATACACACAGTAAGAAACAACAGTGTCAATTTAAAAAGCTAAGGAAGAGATAAATAGTATTCCTTAATGATCGTAATAATATAATAAGAGTGACAGTTCTTTTAAATAGATTCTTTTCTCATAATTTCTGATTCAAAAATTGTTCGTAGGTTTGGATGTCGATAGTATAGTCGATATTTAATTAAGCACTAGAAAAAAGTGCATATTTGCTCCCGTCATCCGGGCTTTGCTTATAAAGCTACAATTTTGGTGATTGCCTCTTTCTAACAAATAAGATTGTAAAATACATGATTGGAGCCAGCATAATGGGGTACATGCCGCAGGCATACCCTGTTGGACGGGGGTTTTCTTTTTATAACTGGGGGTTTTTTATATGAAAATTTAGACTTATATTTATTACTAGCCTTTTCCCGCGGCTTCGCCCGCGTACTATAAGTACTCAAAAAGGATACGATACCCATGTTGATTTTCAGACTTTGTGACCACATTTGCCCCTTTTAAGGGTTGAATTTTCAAAAAATCTGAAACACGTGTTTACTCATTTATCGTTATGAATACTCCTGTGAAGTTTCGAATAAAATAATCTAACAAATCTTGATTCACCATACGAAATTTGGACCCCCATTTTACCCCCTTAGGGGGTGAATTTTGAAAAATCCTTTCTTAGTGCACCCCTAGACCTTATAAGGAACCTACGTGCCAAATTTGGAATTTCTAGAACCAGCGGTTTGGGCTGTGCGTTGATATGTCAGTCAGTCAGTCAGTTTCTTCTTTTATATATTTAAGATTAGTAGTTTTAATTTTTGTTTTAGCTTTATATTTAAGTAGTTTAAGTTTTTAGTGTTAGTTTAACATAAATAAGATTGTTAGAACATAAGCAAAGCATAAGCTCGTTCATAAGTGCATTGTAATGTGCCTAAATTGAAGAATAAATATCTTTTATCTTTTTTTTTTTTTAGAAGGAGCGGTAAACAGTGAAGTTATATTGATAGGTAAAAACTTGTAGATTTTATACATCTAGTGAGTAACGATGGAAACGGATTATCCTTATACTTAACAGTTAATTAGAGCTTATTAATATAATGAATTAATGACATATTTAGTTACTTTAGATTATTTATACTTAATTCCTAATAAAACTTCACAATAAAATCACTAATCCCATAGATTTCGTGGCTTATAGTAATTTTTATTGCAATGTGCAATAAAAACGGATATATTGTATATTATCTAAGAAAAACTTATTGTTTCAATCCCGTTTCCAATTTCGCGATATCGTTCACCCTATAGGCATTACGAAATTTTTTAATCAAACTCATTGTCCTATTATACTCTGCAATCACACGCTCAATTTCATTCGTAATCGGACTGCGCCCAAAAAGGGGGGTTCGTATTTCGTATGTTAGTATCTGGGCTACATAGACGAAAAAATACTGGACTGACAATGTTATATAATCGCGTTCCTATTGTTCAGGCAAACACACTGCTGCGGTTTAAGCATACGGCGCGCACCCGCGCGAGATAGCGCTCTGCATGTGTATAGCGCTGTCACGCTTGCACACCGTCGCCGCATCCGGTTGCGGAGCCAGTGTGATAATCGTCTAAAACAATCTACCGCGTTTCTATTGCAGCCAGGGGCCGTATTTTAACTTTGAAACAGGTTAAGAGACGATCCAACTTCAATACAACTCCAATGAATTAACTACGAAATACAGCTAACGCTTACTTGTAGATATTGATAGGTAAAAACTTGTAGATTTTATACATCTAGTGAGTAACGATGGAAACGGAATATTCTTATACTTAACAGTTAATTAGAGCTTATTAATATAATGAATTACTGACATATTTAGTTACTTTAGATTATTTATACTACATTCCTAAATTTGTGTGAAAAATAAAACTTCACAATAAAATCACTAATCCCATAGATTTCGTGGCTTATACTATTTTTTATTGCAATGTGCAATAAAAACTGATGTATTGTATAGTATCTTAGAAAAACTTATTGTTTCAATCCCGTTTCCAATTTCGCGATATCGTTCACCCTATAGGCTTTTTAATCAAACTCATTGTCCTATTATACTCTGCAATCATACGCTCAATTTCATTCGTAATCGTACTGCGCCCAAAAAGGGGGGTTCGTATTTCGTATGTTAGTATCTGCGCTACATAGACATAAAAATACTGGACTGACAATGTTATAAGTATAATCGCGTTCCTATTGTTCAGGCAAACGAACTAAGACGGCTTTCACACTGCTGCGGTTTAAGCATGCGGCGCCGGTGCGCGAGCGAGATAGCACTCTTCATGTGTATAGCGCTGTCACGCTTGCACACCGTCGCCGCATCCGGTTGCGGTGCCAGTGCGATAATAGAGAACATGCATGAAAAATATTTAATTGAATCTGTTGCATAAACACGTTCAACAACCCCAAACTAATATAAATAAGTGGAAATCCGTAATAATTTTTAACGGTTTTTTAAAGATATTGCGGTTTGAAAACGTAAAATTTCAGGAATTTTTTTATACATCAAATGTATTTTCGAAACTTCAGATCGATTACTTATGTCCTAACAAGATAAAAATTGTAAAAGAACTATATAGCTAAACGCATTTTTTCGTGCCTAAAATTACAAAAATCTCACAAAAACTTGTTCCTTCCAAACAGTTTTCTGCAACTTTGTGAACGGTGACGTCACAATCCGCACACTTTTTGTATGGGGCGTTTTGACGCGCGGCGCAGACGCCTAACGTATTTTCACATTTTTGACGTTTCAGGGCTATCATAGATAGTAGGTTTATTAGAGACATTTGAATCTACAGGGAAATAGAATCGAATGACGTCTTCCAAAAAAATCATGCATATTCCTAATTGCCTAAAAAAAATATCAAAATTCTTTATTTCATAATCATATACGTTTTTGTGATACAGCCTAAAACAATCTACCGCGTTTCTATTGCAGCCAGGGGCCGTATTTTAACTTTAAAACAGGTTAAGAGACATTCCAACATCAAGAAAACTCCAATGAATTAACTACGCAATACAGCTAGCGCTTACACGTCTGAATCACAAATATCAGAATTTGCTTGACATTTATTCCGATGCAACTCCGATACAAGTTCAATATTGGTTGATTATTTGTTGTGTGTTGGAGTTATGTTTGAGATAGATTGTGTTTTTAATGTATTGTTTACGTATTTTAAAATGAAAATAATGTTTTTGTTTCTTCCGTTGAATAGATTGCGCGGCTAAATCTTGCAGAGGTATAGCCTGAATGGAGGAACGTGATTTTGTATAGACTTTCGATCCAAGTATTTATTGGTCCATAGTTAGTATCAGACATTTATTCCACTTAGTTACGCTGGAAGTTTGCGGCATTTCGCCGATCATGCTTTATGTAGCGAAGTGGTAAACATATCTTCATATCCTCGCTACTGTTGACTTCAATTCCTCAAATTTAAATTTTATTCTTGTCATCCTAAGGTTGTATTTAATAAGTAACAGATTGTGTAGATACGAGGTTGTGTAAGCTAGAATTGGGAATGGATGAGCGATGCTTGCGTTAAGAGATAAGTCACGTTCCCGACCTACTATCGTCGGTGCTACTAACGTAACTCGCACGTGCGTAAGTTATCGGGTTTCAATTGTTTTTAATTAGCTACTTTTGAAAGGTATTAAGTTGATATTAGAGACGATTTAATAATAAAGACGTGGGTTTTATACACAGACATGTTTTTTTAAAAATACTAGAATACAACTTGTTTGTTCGTGTAGAAAATTTCCACTCTGAATAGATGTTTTCCCTACTAATATTATCCTACTACTGTTAGCTCTTTGATTTGAGTACCAGGATCCCGCTAGGCGGGCTCTCTTTTCGTAATCGCTTTTTTCGCCAACAAACTATTGTGCAATCCTAGAGTTCTGGGTTTGATGCAATGAGAAATTATATCATTGCCAAAAGTTTCTGTTTGGGTAAAGTAGTGCCAAACTACGTATAACGTAATTCATAGTTTATCGCCTACTGTTTTTGTTTCCGTAATAATACGCAATGATTTTTTGTTCTAATGCTAAAATATATACCCTGTCCTATATAGCTGAGACAACTTCAGCAGCTGTCACTTGTATTGGTATTACTATATATTTCCTAATTTAAAAAGTTCCTAAGTCTGTCACACTGACCTCCACCCATAAAAGCTGCCAGATGCCCAGACCTAGCAATAAGGATAGCATAGCAATCTAACCAGACAGGTTTTGTTGCTCTCATCATTGTGTCAAATCTGTCGACGTATTTAGATGAAATCAGGAGGGTATGGAGATAGTTTGAGTCTTGGGGAAGGAAATAAAATATTTTGTGTCGCGGGCATAAACTAGTCTATAATAACGGAAAGGAGCTTAACAACTAACTCTCTTATTCATAAACGTCTTAAAAGCTTCATTTGTTTAATTTATGTTTTGTCTATTTCTAAAATTTTTTTTTATTTTTGGACCCGGGGTATGTCCTTAAACTACGTCTGGACTTGGGTATGTCCTTAAACTACGCCAAAAAGAGAGGTATGGGCACTGCGAATGGCATCTTGCTAAGTGTGGTAGGGCACGTTCAGCGAATGTCATCTTGCTCAAATCTAGAGCAGAGCCCGACTGGGGAAGTACCTCCACCTTACAGAAAACCACAGCCAAATAGCACTAGACCCTACTTATAGTGTTGTGTTCCTGCTGGTGAGTAAGGTTGCCAAAGAGCTCAAAGAGGACCCAGTGTGTTGACGATGACGGACCTTCTTGTTCCTTTAGCCATCAACACAGTGAATCCTCCTTTTTGTAAAGGGTCGGCAACGCGCATGTGACTACTTTGGAGTTGCAGGCGTTCATAGGTTACGGTAACTGCTTACCATCAGGCGGGCCGTATGCTTGTTTGCCACCGTCGTAGTATATAAAAAAAAGAAAACAAACAGAACTATCAAGGTGATACATAAGGACAAACGATTATTAGTTAAATGAGGCTTGTAAAACATTTATGAAAAGGGTTATTGTTTAATACTCGCCATATAAGGAGAGACTAAATATAAATTTATTCTACACTAGCTTTTGCCCGCGGCTTCGCTCTCGCGTTAAATTCGGGGTATCAAACCATACAAACTTCCACCCCCCATTTTAGGGAAGTGGGGGGTTAGAAAGAGACAAAAAGTAGCCTATGTCACTATCCATCCCTTCAACTATCTCCACTTAAAAAATCACGTCAATTCGTCGCCCCGTTTTGCCGTGAAAGACGGACAAACAAACAAACACATACACTTTCCCATTTATAATATTAGTATGGATCAATACAATTATGTTACAAAATATATTTACAATGGTACAATTAATAATAAAACAGGTTTAGAAAATAAATAACACATTTTACAAAGAATTTAAAGAGACTAGTCAGAAGTAAATACTACGGATTCATTATAAGTATATGTACTTGCGGCTGGTTTTACATAAATGGATATGCATTTCGATAACTAAGAATGTTGTTGTTGTGGGTTTAAAATATAGCTATCAGTCTAATATGTCGTGGTATGTTATTAAACATTGGAAAAGGTACTTACTACCTAGTATAATTGTAAACACCTGTGATAAACACATGTTTTGAAATATAATATGACTTACCTAATATTATTACGCTATTGACTCATTCAATTTTAACTGTTATAATTAAAAACATTTTAAGTCAAAACAGTTATCATGTTCTTGTGTTGAATACAGTGGTGCTTTGAAAAATAATGTGTAGTTTGTACTACGGGAAGACGAAAAAGTGAACATATCAACACGGATTCTGTGAATAATTTTAAACTAACGTAGGTAAGTCGTAATTATATTAGCGTATTTATTGAGTTTTTGTACTTAGTTACTAAACATCAAAAGTCTTACGATACTGGCTCCATACGTGACTGCACAAAACATTATGTAGTTGAAATAGATGTCATATACTTCAGAAAAAGTGACCGCACGAAAATGTCCGAGGCCAGATTTGAACTAAAAAAAATGCAAATCAAAAATATTCAACAAAATAATTTGATTTGCTTCAAGATTCTGTAGCTTTTAAATATATTTTTTTATACCACGACGGTGGCAAACAAGCATACGGCCCGCTTGATGGTAAGCAGTTACCGTAGCCTATGGACGCCTGCAACCCCAGAGGATTCGCATGCGCGTTGCCTACCCTTTAAGAACCTATACACTCCTTTTTTGAAGAACCTCATACTGTAGCCCGCTGGGAAAACCTCGGCAGGGAGTTCATTCCACAGTCGCAGCGTTCGTGGGTGGAAATTACTCTTAAACCGTACAGTGCGCGACCACTTAGGCTCAACGGTGTGAGGGTGTGTAGCTGGTAAAATTTTCAGTTACCTAACGATACTAAAGGAATTTAGGTTATGTCTCCACAAAGATGAATAAAAGCTAATAGTACGGCCTGAACGACAGTTGCTTATACTTATATCATGTTCTAATAAATCCGAGCATTAGATTGGGGGCCGGATATGCGTGCATGTCGAGATAATTGATCGCTCTGCGCGATTTATCCGGTTCCATTCCACCGATTCATCGAACCGAGTTGTCGAGATTACTGTGTCTGTAAATATGCCATGGGCCGTATTCTAACTTTAAAACACGTATAAACACGACCCAACTTCAATACAACTCCAATGCATTAACAACGCAATACAGTTACGGCATAAACATCTGTCTGAATCAGAAATATCAGAATTTGCTTGAGAAATATTCCAACGCAACTCCAATACAACTTCAATATTAGTTGATTGTTTGTTGTGTGTTGGACTTATGTTTGAGATACGTTATGTTGTTATTATATTGTCAATGTATTTTAATTTAAAATTAGAATCCGGCACCATGTCTGTCTATTCAGTAGGTACCTATTATTGGTAGGCTAGGTAGATCTGAATGAGAATGAGACATTCATTGATTTAAAAATTCAACAATTTTTATACGTAAGTTACAATTAAGTGCTTATAAATTATATTTACATCACATTTTTATGCTTATTTTATAGCAAGTTTGGTTATTTTTCATTTACAAATTTACATGTTAGGTAAGTACATTATTTTTAAATACGTTTTTAAAGGTATATATCCATTATTATTCAATATTTAAATACAGTCATTTTGTTAGTCATCATTGTAATTGTGTCATTTTTTAGCATGTCCTTGAAATAAATTCATTGATCTTCTAAATAGATCTTATAAAAGTCGCAATTAGACAATACACAGCCTAAAACTGTTAAGGTTGAGAAAGATATGGCATGGAATTTCCACTAAGAAATAATTCAACATCCAAATGGCTGAAAATAAGATATTGGGCGGATCTAGTTACGGGTGGAAGGTAGTAGGTAATAAACCTATAAACACTGGGTGTCAGGGTGTCACTGTGTCTACAGGGTGTAAAAAACTACTGGTGATCCGTTTTAAGGACATAATTGGTATTGTATTGAGTGTAAGAAAAAGTAGGAGAAAATTTATTTGACGCGAAAAAACGTCACAAAAAAGATTTACAAAAAAAAAGCTTACAAACAAAGGGTTTAGAAAAAAAACCCTGCCCTAAACACTAAAAAGAACAAAATATATTTTTTCACACAAAATATTTAAGCTACGCTAATTTGAATCTGTACCTATGTTATATATTTACAAAATTAACATATTAGGGCTTAACTGCAGAGTGATTTTTCATCAATAATATTTTACACGTCAAATATTATGTACCTACGCTAAATTATTATTTACCTATAAGAGATATTTACAATATTTACATAACAGTTCCGACTGCTTAGACGAAAGTATTACAATTTAACACGTATTTACATTTTTACAATCATTATTTATGTTTGGAGTCTCCTTTTTTGAAGTCGGTTAAAAACGAACGACACGTCGTCCCAGCCGGCCACCCTCCATACAAAACCAATATTTTTTCGCGAGTTTTTTTCTTACCTTCTTAGAATAAGAATACGATGCCCATTCCCAGGTAGCAATGTGACGTCACTGACGAAACCAAGACGTCATTTGTAGGTCATTCAATTGACGTCATACATCAGTCGGTCTTTTCGACGTCAATTTCCCGTCACCCAATCGACGCCCATAGTTCGACGTCCACCTCACGTTTCACAGACGTTGCCTGGCTGACGTCTCACTTTTGCCAACTGCAGTACGTCACCACGGCGTCAATTTTAAGTCACCAAATTGACGTCCAAGGTTCAACGTCCATATCACGTCCCAAAACTCTAACTAAGTCACGTAATTTTTATGGCAACCGCAGTATGTCTTTGCGACGTCATTCTAAAGTTATCCAAGTGACGTCCATATATTCTCGTCGCTTTTACGTCACACTGACTTGAAGTGCCTGACGTCTGTCTTAGAGCAGCTGCTGTACGTCTCCACGACGTCAATTTTTAGTCACCAAAACGACGCCCAAAGTTCGACGTCCACCTCACGTCTCACAGACGTTTCCTGACTGACGTCTTACTTTCGTCAACTGCAGTAGGTCACAACGGCGTCAGTTTTAAGTCACCAAATTGACGTCTGAGGTTCAACGTCCATATCACGTCCCAAGACTCTAACTAAGTTACGTCATTTTTATGGCAACCGCAGTATGTCTTTGCGACGTCATTCTAAAGTTATCCAAGTGACGTCCATATATTCTCGTCACTTTCACGTCACACTGACTTGAAGTGCCTGACGTTTGTCTTAGAGCAGCTGCTGTACATCTCCACGGCGTCAATTATTAGTCACCAAAACGACGCCCAAAGTTTGACGTTCACCTCACGTCTCACAAACATTTCCTGACTGACGTCTTACATTCGCCAACTGCAGTAGGTCACCACGGCGTCAGTTTTAAGTCACCAAATATAGTGCCAGACATAGTGGTACACTATAATTTAAGTAAGACCTGTAAGACCTACAAAAATATTTATTTTTTCAATGACGCAATATGTGAAACGGAACAGAGTACTGGAAACAGTTCCGTTTCACAGATTGCGTCATTTTAAAAAGAAATATTTTTATATCGTATTCGACTGGAATCTACTTAATGGACACTGATATTGCTATATGTTTTTAAAAAGTACAGTTTTTACATTTTTGATTATTTTTCTTCAAAACATAAATTATGTTTCAGAAACATTTTGCAAACATAGTATGCATAGTTTGGAAAATTTTGAAGTGTCACAGGAGACATCACTGGTGAAAAATACTGTAAATGGTAGCCAATCGGTAGGCTCGGTGACAAATTTCCTGTATTATGGGCTCCAGCACTATCCGCTTATGCTGAACAAAAGTCAACCTTATTGAGATTAAATTAGACTTGATCATACTTATTTTCGCTTACAACGATTAAGGTCTAGTTGTATCTATTATGTCTATGGAAAAGCGTCTGTTCGTTTCGCGCCCGCGCGCCCAGCTCTTAGCGTCCTTTTGTCGTGGGACTCGTGGGAATTTTCTCTTGCTCACGCCAGGCGCAGTGCTGTATTGCATTGGTGCTGTAGTCAGTTTAATCGGTCGACGTTGCTTTATTTGCGATACATAGTGATAAAACTAACGTGCCACCACTCCTATTTGTGATAATTTATGGTGTGGTCCAGTTTGAGGCAAGTGAAGGCGGATCAATCTCGGTCATTGTGAAAAAATGGCTAACACCAATGAAAACACAAATTCTTTGGCCACCCAACGTTAAGGAAAGTAAATCCCTGGATAGGGTTCTAAAGCGATGCGAGTCACCAGATGAGACGTGGATTCCTTATGGTATTCAGCGATTTTTCTACGAAACTGGTAAGTTAGAAAACTAATGTATTGTGTTTTAACCTCTAGAGTAGATTTCTGTACATTGCGGCTAGTGACTGAGCCTCTGCAACGATCGTTTGCGTCTGTTGCACGCGGCCGAGGGCTGAATGAAATGTGTGAGCTGAGCTGAATGTATGGTGTCGGCGTCTGTCTGTGTGCGGACGATCGGCCGCAATGCAAGGAAGTCTAAGAGGTTTGCCTGTTGACAGCGGCGAGCGCGAGGCAGGGCAGACTCCACTTCATATATTCGGAATGCTCCCTAAATATTAGTGTAGGTATCCAGGGGGCTGAGATGAACACCTTGACTGACTGACGAATGAGACTGATATCTATATAATAAATTAAACAGTCAGTAATGAAGTTACCATTTGACATAATGATCTATAAAACTGGATAAAGCTATCTTGCTTTCTCATTATATGTATGTCAGCCCCTTGTATGACATTAAATGTATGGGTTTACTGTTGGATTACTCTACTCAATGCTATCTCTATGAATTCATGTAAAGCCTACTGGATATTATGACCAAGCTAGCGATCGATTAAGGAAAGCCAACCAGACTCTTTTGAGGCCGTGCGACCATCGCATTCATCATCATCATCGACAACGTCCACTGTTGGACGAAGGTCCCCCCGCCCCTTAAAGGTGTATAATATATAATACTGTTTAACTCATCATGCTGTCTTCCAGATGATCTTGAAAATGCTAAGAAAAAGCTACTTATCTTAGAGTCAACATCTGATATACAAACCGAAGAATAGAATGATGCTAATGCTGTAAATAAGAAGAGGAAACGCCAAAGAAACAAGAAGTTTGGATCAGAATCAGGCTCATTCGATGAAGATGCAGGATTGAATAACGATGTTTGTAGCACAACTTTGTGAATGTAACTTTTGTACTTTTACCTATTTAAATCACTGTTTGATTCTATATGACTAGGTCGTAATTGTCGTATTGTAATTTGGAACATTCCCATTATGTGATCATTATGATTATTGAATAAAGATGCTTGTGACACTCAATTTTATGAATATAACTTTTGTACTAAATTTTGATATGTTTGATTGAACCGTCATTATTTGTGACTTCTTGAGTAACTTGTCTAATATATCGATCGTTCTCCGTTTGGCACAGCACATACCAGCGCGGAAGCGGAGTGAACGCGAACCGAAACTGCGGTGCGTATCCCTTTCACGTGCTCATAAAGGTGTTCGCTCTGATTTCGAGCTGGTGTACTTGCTCTATTTTGGTTGTAATAAGCGCGACGTCGTTATTAGACGTTCTCAGGACGTCACAAGCAGACCTGCCAAGACGTCTGAGCTACGTCCATATTTGACCGTCTCAAGACGTTACAGTATATGACGTCTTGGCTACGTCAAAACTACTATACCTCGTAACGTCTTTAGGACGTGCCATCAAGACGTCTTGACGTCCAAATTTGGCCGTCTAATGACGTCTTGGCTACGTGAGAACAATCAGCTTCCTGACGACTTGAGGATACGTCCTTGTGACGTCAGTAACATGTCGTCTTGAGATAACGTCTGTGCGACGACAGGAAATGACGTCAGAAGTCGCGACATCACGACGTCATTTGCGACGTCGCAGGTACTTCGCTTTTTTTACGTCATTACGTCAGAAATAACTTTAATATGACGTCATTACGACGTAAAATTGCTAGCTGGGTTATGGGCTTAAAAAGATCACCAGGACTTTTGTTACGTTACTTATCGACCAATTAAAATAATCGACCCTCCACAAAGACTCAAACTCATCTTGGTTTTGAGCTTCCTTTTTAGCACTTATACTAGTTAGATACTAACAGCACTAGCGTTTATTACGTAATAAATAACGTCTGTCAAATCTAAAATAACCTTGATAATATTTTGTCCTTACCTACAATCTGATATACTATATACAAGGGCCGGTGACTGTACATCAGAATAGGACTTAATAGAGATTTATTAAGTTTTGATTTTGAATCAGGGGTTAAGTTAGTCAAGTATGCTTTAGGCCTAAGGGTCGATGCAGCTTAAATATATCTAGAAGCACAGGATCCTCCTGGTGTCTCTAAGCAACTTCGGTGTTAGGATTTGAGGCCTTGGTGTTTTAATTATTAATTCTTTACCTCCTCTTTGATCTTTTTCTTCCGCCCGAAGCGATAGCGAAGGTCTCCGTTTCAGCTTGGGCAATAACTATTAACTATTAGATACTCGTATGTCACAATCTTACACAATTCAACCGAGTCCCAAAGTAAGCTCGATAAGGCTTGTTTTGTGGTTACTAGGCGACGATATATATATAATACATATATACATATAAATACATAGTAAACATCCATAACCTAGGAACAAATATCCGTGATAAACACACAAATAAATGCCCTGACCAGGATTAGAACCCGGCACCTCCTGCTTCATAGACAGGGTCACTACCGACTATGCTAGGAGGCTGTTAAATGCTTCATAAATATGAATAATGCTTTCGTTTGTCCGTCTGGCGTCTGTCCGGCTGTTCAGAGACTGTACCGACTTTTGTAAGCATGTTCTAAATTTACATATTTTTTTATATCTCCCTCTTGTTCCTTTAGTCGTCAACATAGTGAATCCTCCTTTTTTTGAAGGGTCGGCAACGCCTATGTTATACCTCTGGAGTTGCAGGTTGGGGATCAATGTTACTCTGCGTCCGTAGGAAACACCTTAGACAACCCTACACGTGATCCCTGGGTGGTGCTAAAAGAGTAACAAACTTGGCAGCTGCACTGTCCCATCACCTCGCAGCACTTACTGGATTCTCCTTATCATCTACTTTCCCACTACTACTACCCCAAGGAAGAAATGCCTATCTATATCAGGGACATGTAGCCATACGATAATAGTAGATTGTACACCAAGGGGATAAAGCACTGTTTTATGTCACGGGCGCAATATTGAATCCTGAACGTAACGAAGGACTCCAGATTTTAATCCCGAGCGTAGCGAGGGGTATATGAGTTAATTCCCGAGCGAAGCGAGGGAATTAAGACTGAGTCCTGAGTGCAATGAGGGGTTCAAGCGCGCCCGTGACAAAAACAGCTTTATCCCCGAGGAGTATACTCTACTTTTCTCACCTCTTGCGAGACAATAAAATAGCTAAGGCTACTAGAAACGGATTTTTATTAAAGTAAATCAAAAGTAAAAACCGGCCAAGTGCGTGTCGGACCACACATAGGAGGGTTCCGTACCTTCAATGGAACCAAACTAATACCAAAAGGTCGTATCTGGTGCCTATGGTTTTTTGGAGATAACTCAAAAATAGCTAAACCGATAATGTTCAAAACAATTTGCGTAGAAAGTATATGATAAGACGCATCTCCTCAATTTTTTTCATATTTTTGGAGTTACGGTTCAAAAGTTACAGGGGGGGGGGCACAATTTTTCTGACTTTCGAAGCGATTATTTCAGAAAATATTCACTTAATCACAAAATGGTCAAAGAAACCTCAATGTTATTTTTAAAGACCTATCATTGATGTGTCACATGTTGATATTTAGTAAAAAAAAATAGTTACATGTATGGAGCGCCCCCCCCCCTAATTTTTTTTTTTCAAATCTACATAACTAAGTAGCGGCATACAAAATACACCTTATGTGTAAATTTTATTCAGATACGTCGTATAGTTTCCGAGTAAAATGGCTGTGACATACGGATGGACAGACATACAGACAGACATGACGAATCCATAAGGGTTCCGTTTTTTGCCATTTGGCTACGGAACCCTAAAAATTTATTCTTGATACATTAGTCCATTTTATTCAAATTTTATCTTCAATTTTTATAGAACCTGCAGTTTTACTCCGTATACTGCAGCGTCTTATGACACTCGCGGCATTTGTTTTAGGTATTTAAAAAAGGTGGCCAGCACGATTTTCCGAATAAATTCGATTTTCAAATCAGTTCGACGCGGCGGCGCGGGCCCCGGGTGGCGTCGCGGGGCTGTGCACCGTGCGGACTTTACCAAATTAGACTTTAAGCACATAACAATAAGAACTATGGGAAGTGAAATCACATTATTAACCAGCGGGTTATAATGAGATTTAGTACAACATTATAACCCGGCTAAAGCCAAGGGCTATAATGATTTGCTTTCGGTGAGGTTTGCATGATATATAATTTGGCATTGTCGAGCAGGTGGTGTGAAAATAAATAAACCGTCGTGGTATATGTTTTATTTATTGATAGTCAGCTTTATCGCTTTCTATTTAACTAGATTATGTTATAAAAGTCAGCAGTGTCACTAAACTACGTTCAAAAGTTTAAAACTGACCAAAGTTAAGTGTCGCCACCGTGCTACAATACCTAACTGTTCTTGTATTCAGGTCAAACATTTAATTCTGCCAGCCAAAACTCACTTAAAAGTTCACAATTAAGCGTGATGGTTTCAGACTACACAAGTACAGTCAGCTGCAGAGAAAAATACATACAAACTTTGTATGCAGCGTGGGCCTTTTTCTCTGCAGCTGACCGTATACACGTGTGTGTATTGTCCACATTATGAAACGCAACAAAAAGCGCGAGGGTAACAATTCTACATACATCAGCACGGCTAGAACGTCTTAGGCACGACTGACGCGACAAGAGACAGATCTGCGCGACTTCATGCGTTGTCGCTATTTGGCAGCACAACTTGCGCGTGAAAGGAGCGACAGACCCGCGATCAAATGCCACTGTCATAAAATGACAGTGACTCGCGACTTTGGACTAAAACCCTTAGAACAATTTTGACTTCTCTTCGCGTCAGTTACAGCCGCGGGCCGCGGGTGCATGTTATGCTACTAGAAAGCGAAATTCTCAATCTACCTAATCTATCAGTAATTTTAATACAAAACTGGATAAATGTCCGATTTATTACCTTATTTACCCAATCTAATTATTATTTTAGTACAAAACTACTACTATAAACTACTTAAATATCTTATATTATCTGTGGTCATGCCGCAAATAAACGAAAGGGATTTGGACAACCCATGAAACGTATCCGATACGTTCCAATGCCGTAGCTGTCACTTCGTGGAGATGGACACCCTTGTGAGAAGCGCGGTATGCCTTAGAGGTAAACTATGACATTCATTACTAACCCATCCGCTATCTGTCTAATAATTAAGGTGTCTGTGACGATGCTAAACAACACGACTTCACAGTAAAGTTGGTATTCTAGAAATGAAAAGCAAATTTTTATATTTTAGGCTAACATTTGTCTTCAGAATATAAATGATAACATTTATTTTAATAAGCGCTGCGGAAACTTTAGGCACCAGCCTTTTTATAATTATTTTTTATATTGTTTCTTAATGTAGAGTATATTCTTACCCAGTTAAAGAGCTTAGAGGAGAATTTTTGTGTGCATGTAGGAGTAAGGCAGAAATGTAAAACGTTATCATGTGTATACGTTATCAATAGTAGTAAGTAGTACAATACTTAATTGTACAACAAAGAAAAATACGACAAGAAAGAATACACAATATTTGTACAAAGGCGGACTTATCCCTTAAGGGATCTCTATGGATCTAGAAATAAGCATAGTATGGCATAGCAAACTGACTAGAGGGGTTTCGTTGCTCTCATTATATTAAACCGGGTGTTTCCTGTAATAGGGGAAATAAATTAAACCGTAGATTCTACTCCTCAAACTGGACAATATTAGTTCAGCGACTTTTAAAAATAATTTATAATTTGATTTTTATTTCACTTTAAAGTTTATTCGAACACGCAATGTATTGCGAAATTGATTATTTCTGTTGGGTGACAAGAGTGACAAGCAATGTCAATTAGACGGATTTTAACGTGCATTGAAAATACTATTTAGCATGTATGAAAAAGAGACAATATAAAAACTTCATTTTTTTTAAATTGTAGAACAAACGTTTCATTGTTTGAGGAGTAGAATCTACGTCTTAATTTATTGCTCTTATTACAGGAAACACCCTGTATATTGTGTTATATCTGACGTGGCTACCTCTCCGTCTAATTCGAGACATTATTAAAAATTCAACATGTTTCAACATCCCTATTACCTAGGTACTTACACCAAGTCCGTCTGAACACTGTGAACCCTACAACACCAAGCACGCTTCAGCCTTTAGAACTTGACATAAACAAACTTGGCATGGACCTTGAAATAATTACAACAGTCAACATTGCCTTCAAATGTAAACTGCCCCATTCTTCTTCACTTCGCCAGGGGCCGTATTCTAACTTTACAACACGTATAGACACGATCCAACTTCAATACAACTCCAATGCATTAACAACGCAATACAGCTACGGCATAAACATCTGAATCAGAAATATCAGCATTTGCTTGAGAAATATTCCAACGCAACTCCAATTCAACTTCAATATTGGTTGAATGTTTGTTGTGTGTTGGAGTTATGTTTGAGATAGGTTGTATTTTTATTGTATTGTTAATGTATTTTTAAATTAGAATCCGGCACCAGATGTTCACGTGAATAAAACAAACGAGAGACGAAAATGATTCCGAGTCCCTAACTACTGAATGAGCTACTGAGTGAACCAACCACACACAAGCTGTCGCTAACGCTTGTCTGTATGGGAAGGTATAGTAACTACAGTAGTATAGTAAATAAAATATGACAAGGCGTTGCGATGGATTGAGATAAAGATGTTTGAATCTTACCTTTATCTCCTTCTCTATGCCGTGGGTTCCGACTGCTCTCGCACTCGGAGAGCTCGCCTGATTCGCAGTATGGGCCACGCCTGCAGGGTTTCAGCACACCACCTGTGGTTTTGAGTGATCTATGATTTAACCATTATCACTACTGAGCATCTCGGGATATCTTTATGGGAGTTAACAGAGCTACTATGGCTAGATGACTTGATAGGATCTATGTAAGTTACAGACGTCAAATAAGTACAGTAGGTCAGTAATGTCAGGGAGTATGTATTGTCACATTGTCAGTAAGTAAGTAGTCCAGGAGATCATACACATTCATTTGACTGTCGAGGCATTAACGTCGCACGGGCTGCTGATTCCTTTGGCCTCGTCAGGCACATTCGAGGCATTAACGCCTCACGGGCTGCCGTTACTCTAGGCCTCGTCAGGCACATTCGAAGCATTAACGTCGCACGGGCTGCTGATTCCTTTGGCCTCGTCAGGCACATTCGAGGCATTAACGCCTCACGGGCTGCCGTTACTCTAGGCCTCGTCAGGCACATTCGAAGCATTAACGTCGCACGGGCTGCAGATTCCTTTGGCCTCGTCAGGCACATTCGAGGCATTAACGCCTCACGGGCTGCCGATACTCTTTGGCCTCGTCAGGCACATTCGAGGCATTAACGCCTCACGGGCTGCCGATACTTTAGGGCGTGGGCTGTCGATATCTACTTGTCTCATCTCTTCCTAGACTCCGCGAGGAGATACGTTAACGGTTAAACTATAGGGACAATCATTATATTTACCATGGAGGGTTTTGATATCGGGTCATGAGACAAGTGGCAAGGAGGATAAGTTACGTTACGAGGTCAGATTACATGGTCACAAAATAGAAAGAAACAAATTATAAAGTCGGAGAATACTCAGCTTAAGGGAAACCAGCCCATGTGGTTTCCTGCTTCTTAGGATAAATCTGCACCTCATTGCACTAACACACTTCACTGTTCCGCTCGTTACGGCGGCAAAGACTGACTGCCTCGTTAGCTACGTGTCCGGAAAAGGCGCTGACCATCGACACGTCTACCATAGACTAGATCTGATTTACTTTCCATAGATACGCTTACCATAGATTTGATCTGGTCTACTTACCATAGATTTGATCTGGTCTACTTACCATAGATTTGATCTGGTCTACTTACCATAGATTTGATCTGGTCTACTTACCATAGATACGCTACTCCCTGGTAGGGTTGCCAGCGGTGAATTGTTGATGGAAGACGTCATCGCGGTGCCCAGCACTCGCGACACTCCCGACGGCCGACAGAAGAGAAGACAGGGATTGCGTCCACCGCCGGATCTTCTCTCGGGCTTTGACGGCGGCATCCCGCTGTCACGGTCGAGGAGATGCGCCAGTGTCATCATCAGCGTTTAAACTGTCGTCTGTATCTATATTATTAGGCGAGCTGACTCTCTGTAGAGTACACTCTTCATTATACTTTCAGTATCATGTAAAATTTCCTTATCCCCTTCCTCATTCAAGGGCATGTAGACATGCAAGTGCGACTTCAATGTCGGTAGCTAAAATTTGTGAATCTTCAAGAACTCTCGAGTCTTCTTCGTTCACCGATGATGCAGTAGCTTCGTCGCTAGTCACATCTTCTACTTCTAATGGGTATAATTGTGCTAGAGAACGAGTGTATACTTTATTTCCTACCTTAACGCGGGCAACACGACACATTGTCGCTCCCCTTCTCAAGAGATATAATTTTACCTACTCTCCAGTCTTGCCTGTTTTTGTTATCTGATTTAATTTGTACTACTTGGCCCTCTGATGGCTCCAGCTTGGAGGTGCACCTAGGTTGTTTTAGGAGAGTGTGAATACCTTTCTCTCAGACTCAAAAGGTACCGATCTATGAACATCGATCTATGAACATTCTTTTGATCTCTTTCAGTATGCTGATACATTTCTTCCCTTGTGGTATCCAGAAGTTCTGACGAATGGTACTAAGAGTGTGTGCGTCTCCGACGTGATAATTATCACTATGAGTCCTCATAATGATATTATCTGTATATAAACTCTTAGGAGGTAGTAAGATTGGATATCGTTTGTCATACGTCCAATTAGCATATTGGAATCGCCCCTTACTTCTCAGTAATCTATCTTTATCCATAAAAAGGCCTAGATTTCCTTTTAAGCTAGTCTCTTTCCTAGCCATTTCTTCGGGAAAGTACTTAGCTTGGACTGCCTTGATCTCAGATACCTTAGTATATATGATGCCGATGTCTTCGTGCATCCCTTCTTTGGGTCCAGTTCTTGAGCTGTCGTCTTCATGTAACGTTTCTTCCGATTCAGTACTTAAACTACCGTGTTCATCCTGTATATCTCTGTCGTTCAGTTCTATTTCCATTGGAGTACTCGACAGACCCTCCCCAACCAGAAGAGAAGTGTTACTTGATGGACTGAGTCTCTTGATAAGAACTCAGGTCCTGCCAACCATTTCTCCAGTTCCTCTTTGGTTGTGTGGGCCTAGTAGCCACGTCCGTTGGGTTTAAATCTGTTGGGACAGATCGTACCTTTGTTTGTTTTCTTCATCTCTTGTATTATTCTTGATACAAACGGTGTTAGGAATTTATCTGAGTAGTACCAACCGATTATACGACCTGACTGTCCGTCCAGAGGATCTGTTCAGTTATTTCACTGGTTTGTGTCACCATCTGGATCTTGACTTTGGGACTTTCCACTTCTTAAGGTGTATTGGTACCGAAGGTAAATATAGTAAGATGACTATCTTCTACGGTGATCAGGTTGAATTTTCTTGTGAAGTCCTTTGTAATGTAAATCTCATGCTTCCGTCGTCGAGCAGTAATCTTCCCTTATGCCTGTTGTTATTCCCTTCAGCAGCCGTTGTTTTCCTTCTCATTTCTAGATGTTTTCGCCGTGTTCTTCTGCGTTTCCGTTGACGTCGATTGCGTATTTCCATGAGGTAACTTTGGACACAGAAGTGAGTGATGGTATCTATCTCCACAGTACGTGCAAGGTCTGTTATATCTGCACACTCGCCTCTGGTGCCCTTGTCTCATACATATAAAACAACGATTCGTAAGTCTATCTATTTTCTTTCTTATTGTCGTGTATCGGTTACAATCCTGGGAGTTATGTTCTGCTTCACAGAAGAGGCATGACTTCTTGAACTTCTCTCTTGAAGGTTCCGTTGAAAAATTTATTTCTTGACTGTTTCCAAACTTCCTTTTCAGCCACTGGTCTCTTGAGGTGGGAACATAATTGTTTTTCTGTCCATTACTATTATCATTAAATCTATAATTATTTCTTCCTCTTCCAAATTGATGGTTATTAAACCTTTCACTGACGTGTAGTGTCTCAGTAGTGTAGTTACCTGCAGAACTCACTCTTGTTTGAGAAATGAATCGACTGGCGTCTTCCTTGGCGGATACTATTTTCTCAAGCTCCTTCCTTAATTCCGGAACCGAATCATTCTGAACTCTTTTCTTCAGCTCGTAGACTATCTCTTCAGGAAACTTTCCCAGTATCACGAACCGAAGGTAGCTGTGAGTATCATCCTCACCTAAAGAGCTCAACACTCTGAGATGGGTTTCTATTTCATTCAAAATGTTCCGGCAACTGCTCGTAGAGCTGTCGGCAGGCTTGATCTTGTCTAGGGCAGCGTAATGAGCATCCTTAACTAACTCCACTCGTCCATATCGTTCTTTCAAAATGTTCACAGCGATGATGTAGTTCTTGTTGGTGGTACCAGGACCTTCGATCAGTTCCTTCGCTTCTCCCTTAACCGCAGAATTGAGGTACATGAACTTATCTACGTCACTTAGTCGTCGACTATCTACCAAGGAGACGAATTGATCCCAAAACTGGTGCCAAGTTAGAATATCACCGCTATATTCTGGTAAATTCAGCTTAGGTAGCTTCCCTGACACTGGCATGGCAGCTTCTCTTGATGTGGCTCGAGCTCTTCTGATCCTCACTTGCAGTTCACATAGATCCTCTTCAGCTGTCAGCTGTATGACAGAAACTCTTGAGATCTCGTCGGCATCAGGCTGATTAGCCATTCTAAAGTAGTTGTTCATTTCAGTCTTTATTCTATTCAGGCTGCTCTCTAACTTTGAGATTACGATTTCCGTTTCAAGGGTAAAATCATCTGTAGGGGAACCAGGTAAGATGTTAAGAATCTCCCTCGCCTTAACTGACAGACGTTCTAAGTGGTCGGCAGTAAATCTAAGTGCAATCTTCAAGCCTTCCTCAATGTTAATTAGTAACGTAGATACAGACCTGTAATAGACACACAGCAAAATAGTAATGCCAAATTGTATACCGTTCACCGTACAATGTCTCATGGAAAATGTTTTAAGAGAGCCGGAGCGTGGTTATTCATCGCATAGCGTTGCAGGCATATAGCGTTTTAGGCAGGTTTCCCATATTATGTATGAATTTTTATTAAGGTGAGCATTTATTAAGGTATTCCGTAAGCATTATATAAGTCTAGCATAGCTTAGACTTTGACTCCATACAATTACTTAAATCTATGGGGTTTTAACGCTAAGTTGGTTGAGGTCGCAGGATGATAGCTCTTGGCTGGTCAACGCTTAATGAAATCAAAGTTTTGTAATAATTTATGTCTAACTTAATGATGAAAGTATATTCCTCTGTTTATCTGTGTAAACAAACCTATTTGTTATTTAAATGAACTAAATGTTCCAAAGTGAAATGTGTATCCAAGGTTAAAACCTAATATTCTAGGAAAAAAATTAAATACTAGCAGTATTTTCCAATACTTATTACTTATTACTCATCAACAAATCTATTTAGATTATGGAAGCTAAATTACTAATAAGATATGTGTAATTTTATGTATCAAACAAATGAAGTTATGCAATCATATATTAAAAAAGAGTCTATGTTGTAATATAACTAAAGAAACCTTCCATCCAATAAAATGATTTTATCATTGTGAACTAAAGTTGTAAATTTTCTTGGACATTTAGTATGTCTTAAGCTTACTAGGAATTATCACTAACTCTATATGGCAAATCAAGAAGGTGTGTATATTTGTTCAACATTACCTTGTATATAAACTACTGAAGTGTATCAAAGAAATTTATAATTTTAAAGTGTGCTGTGACAAGTCAATAAGTCCAGAAATATTGATCCAAGTATTATACATAATGAAATGAAGGAGTAATTAATTTAGTTTTAAGTTTAGTTTGTATTTGGTTATATTTTAAGTTTCACTTGTATTTAAGTATGAGTTCTATTAATGTTCCTTTATTTTTACAACCTATATCATCAAATCATGTATGAGGCGCATTTCACTGACACTACCTCATATAACCGCTGTAAATACACCCAAAGAAATATATGCAGAAGGTTTAGACACTGGGGCAGAAAATCAACACAAATATATATTTATTCACACCCAGCAAAGCAGCTCCCTAAATTTGTAAAATTCTAGACGGGCAATGCAAATAATCTCAACGTTTGATGTAGCAATTAGTGAAGAAAGTTACTAAATAAAGTTGAAACTCTTAAATGAACCGTTCACCTTTCACTCTCTTGGTCTTACGATTGAATTTGATTTTCAACTAACATTGATATCACGATATGAATATAGCACTGATAGTCAGAACTATTACTTACCACCCGTTAAATTAATGTCCCATTGATAGTAACAAGAATTTCATTATGAAAGTTGAGTTGACTATGATACTTTAGTAAAGTACGGTGAAGTTAGTACTAGTATTTACTTGTTTATCAATAAGCAATGTGCAAGAAATTAATTTCAATAAAAGCGTTTTGTTTCAACTCCCAAACAAGTGAACAATGCAATGTAGTCATTTAGCTCTGTGAGAATTCACTCAATTTATCTCACAAGTAAACCTATCACACAATTATGTCCAAATTATATTACTCTTTTAGCTAGTCTATAAACCTTGCAATAATAATAGTAATAGGTCACGCTGAATTTATCCAGTTAATGAAATACCATTTTCATATCCAAGATGACAAGACGCCCTGGGTTGGACGTTTCAGGCGGCAGGCACAGGCATGGTAAATGCAGAGACTATTCGCATGGATCGCAGGTCGCATAGCAAGACGCTAAAGGGATTCAGATAAATAACATGTACTTACGGTGAAACAGACTGAGTCTCGCCTCAGATGACACCGGGCAGACGTTGCGCTGGCTTTGTGGAGAGTAGGTAGACTACGTGATACTACGGCTGACGGCCTACAGGTACCAAACGAAATTCGTTATACAAAACTAACAATTACGTTAATAAAAGTGGGACGCCTTTCTCCTAGCTAGCATAGACTAATTTTGACAAATTATTTACCAGCAAGACGAATTCTAATTAGAAACATCAAAGCAAAATCTAAATGGGGGTGGGCGAAAATTGAACGCTCACTGTGAAATTTATCGTAGTTAAGTTTGGTGGATATTACTTTACATTTTGTTCAGCGTGACACCTTTATTTGATTCGCGTTCACGAACGGATAATCTGCTCAATACACTATTAAAACAATTAAAAGAACTTACCCCGCAGCAAAAATTAAACTTTATAAGTTTTGTCGCAGCGTTCCGATGTTGTAGCTAACGAAAATGGCCGACGCCGCCGACGCTGGGTCCTAAGCGCTCGTATACTCACTGGCACCAACATAACAAACCAAATCGTTTCCGGTGATCATAATTGTGTCGTAGTTAATTATATCACTATTCAAGTTAATTAATAGTTAAATTAATGAATACGAATATAGAAATGTGTTTTAGGTTTGTAGGGTGTTTTACATGATTTTGACAAATAATAATACCAATGATCGATCAACCAAGCGCCCTACAGATGCGCACTCATAAACACTCCTAATTCTAATCTTAAATACTATTACATCCATTTTACGTAAGAACAATACATAAGGAAATTAAATATCTATTTCACTTTTCATTTCATTTAATTAATATATTTTACGTTTGTTTTTCTGCAATTTTCTTGAGTATCGATGATTATGAATCGAATGAGTTAAACAGCATCCTTTGAGCATTAAACCAACCGGAGTCGCCATTCACAGGAGTTCCCCTCTGCCGAAACATATGACCAGTGATCATGCACGTGTATGGACTGACGTTTATCTGACGTGGCTATTTGTACGTTACGTACGAATAGTCATACATTTGACGTTCCTTTCCCCCGCAAATTTCGACAGACCTTCGTGTATCGGAAATGACAGGCATGTCTACTCCACCCGGGTTAAATTCTCTAAGACAACATCCGATCTCTCGTTTGATCGAATCGAATGCTTATCGACTTATTGTATCTGCAATTCGCCATGAAATCAAATCTACCTTTTGTTGTTTACATTTAATGCCGTATAAAAAAAAAAAGAACCGGCTCGGCTCGGGCAGCTGCATGTAGGAACGCCCGCATTCCATTGCAAACCTTTTGCATTTCAATACTTACCCCAAAATAAGTATTTTTAATTTTAATTGTTTTTATTTAGTTTAAGTTAGTTCATAATTAATACACTCATTGTGTCCTCACCGACGAAATTAGTATACTCATATACCTAAGTATGTAATGTATGCATGTCAAATTTCTCATATAAGTGAATATGTATATTCTTATGTTATGAGAAATGAAGTATCTTTAAACTTAAAATTAATACTTCCATAGCTTATATGAACTATATATTAGCTTAATTTTAATTTATTTACCTGAAATAAACATTTAACAACAAATACAACAACAATTCCGTTGCCTCTTCGTATCTGAAATATAAAACTTTCTTCTATTCCCTGAAAGCTCAAAAAAAGACATCGACTATTTGTTGACCCATAACGAGTTTAGGCATAGATTCATACATCCCAGCATCTTTCTCCACCATGTCGCTAACGCTTGTCTGTATGGGAAGGTATAGTAACTACAGTAGTATAGTAAATAAAATATGACAAGGCGTTGCGATGGATTGAGATAAAGATGTTTGAATCTTACCTTTATCTCCTTCTCTATGCCGTGGGTTCCGACTGCTCTCGCACTCGGAGAGCTCGCCTGATTCGCAGTATGGGCCACGCCTGCAGGGTTTCAGCACACCACCTGTGGTTTTGAGTGATCTATGATTTAACCATTATCACTACTGAGCATCTCGGGATATCTTTATGGGAGTTAACAGAGCTACTATGGCTAGATGACTTGATAGGATCTATGTAAGTTACAGACGTCAAATAAGTACAGTAGGTCAGTAATGTCAGGGAGTATGTATTGTCACATTGTCAGTAAGTAAGTAGTCCAGGAGATCATACACATTCATTTGACTGTCGAGGCATTAACGTCGCACGGGCTGCTGATTCCTTTGGCCTCGTCAGGCACATTCGAGGCATTAACGCCTCACGGGCTGCCGTTACTCTAGGCCTCGTCAGGCACATTCGAAGCATTAACGTCGCACGGGCTGCTGATTCCTTTGGCCTCGTCAGGCACATTCGAGGCATTAACGCCTCACGGGCTGCCGTTACTCTAGGCCTCGTCAGGCACATTCGAAGCATTAACGTCGCACGGGCTGCAGATTCCTTTGGCCTCGTCAGGCACATTCGAGGCATTAACGCCTCACGGGCTGCCGATACTCTTTGGCCTCGTCAGGCACATTCGAGGCATTAACGCCTCACGGGCTGCCGATACTTTAGGGCGTGGGCTGTCGATATCTACTTGTCTCATCTCTTCCTAGACTCCGCGAGGAGATACGTTAACGGTTAAACTATAGGGACAATCATTATATTTACCATGGAGGGTTTTGATATCGGGTCATGAGACAAGTGGCAAGGAGGATAAGTTACGTTACGAGGTCAGATTACATGGTCACAAAATAGAAAGAAACAAATTATAAAGTCGGAGAATACTCAGCTTAAGGGAAACCAGCCCATGTGGTTTCCTGCTTCTTAGGATAAATCTGCACCTCATTGCACTAACACACTTCACTGTTCCGCTCGTTACGGCGGCAAAGACTGACTGCCTCGTTAGCTACGTGTCCGGAAAAGGCGCTGACCATCGACACGTCTACCATAGACTAGATCTGATTTACTTTCCATAGATACGCTTACCATAGATTTGATCTGGTCTACTTACCATAGATTTGATCTGGTCTACTTACCATAGATTTGATCTGGTCTACTTACCATAGATACGCTACTCCCTGGTAGGGTTGCCAGCGGTGAATTGTTGATGGAAGACGTCATCGCGGTGCCCAGCACTCGCGACACAAGCCGTATACACTTGTAATGTTTTTATTTGTAATTATTTTTAAATATAAGTTTTTAATCGGCCTGTATTTAATTCTACATTTTAAATGTGTGACAGTTTAATTCAAAAGGTACCACTTGGCAGCCGGCGCCTACGCTTCTTTTGGTCGAGTGTAATATTTAATCTGTACAAAAATTACCTATTCTAACATGGTGCCGTATTCTAATTTTAAAATACATAAACAACTACATTAAAAACACAATCTCACACATAACTCCAACGCACAACAAATAATGAACCAATATTGATGTTGTATTGGAGTTGCATCGAATAATTTTCAAGCAAATTCTGATACTTATTCTGGTTCAGACGTTTCGGCGCTGGCTGTACTATGCATTGAAGTTTTATTGGAGTTTTGTCGTGTCAACATATATTTTAAAGTTAGAATACGGTCCTTACTCTTGTTCCAAATCAATCCCTGCCCGGTCCAAAAGCTCCATATAAATTATGCTTGTACTTCAAATAGAAGTATTCTACTCGTAGCAATGTACCCTGTGAGTCCTGTGACATGTAGCACAATATTTTCCGCGCTCGCTGACATACCATCAATCTCGCAGCCTCTCCACGCCACAGAGCTTCTAACTTATAGTTATCTTGATTGCATTCGGATTCCCAGTGAAAGAATAGTTTTTTAATACAGTTGCTCAAAAAGCGATTTTTTGTAGTTGCTTAGCGTGCGAAAAGTATTTAGTGTTTTTACTTTTACAGCGTTTAAATTGCAATTATGAGGTGTTACTAAAAAGGTAGGTATGCTATCATTATAAATTTTCTCATAAATTTAATATTGCCAGTTATAATTTAAATGCAAAGTTGGCATTCAGCTAAGCTCATTGAAAAATTCGTAACGTAAGTTCAATTAACGTAACCAATATTACTATTTATTGTTTTTTTTTCGCAACTGTATTAAAAGACATCGTTCAATGCTCGCGCGGAAATGTTATTGACTTCACTCGTCCTGAGTCTTGTCACGAGTTAATTAATTAATAGAATAAATAAATAGAACAATCGAAATAAATACTCTAAAACAGAAAATAGCGTTGCATTGTTATGACGCACTTTATTCACAATAAGCACAGAACCAATTAAAAATAATCTTTAGGTAGGGTTTCAATCTCATTAAGTATTATAAATAAAATGAATGACAATCAGGTCACCTTGAAGGTCTTTCCAAGTTAACGTAATAATTTATTTCGTGGCTACATCAACAAAATGCCACGACAGAATGCTAAATATTCTCGGTAGGACTTTATTGTGTACGAGGCGTGTGTGATCGCATACGGCCCTTATTTGAGTAGGAAATTGGATTTTTCTTGACACGCCCGACGGCGTTGTTATGGAAATGCCTAGTAAAATTAGTCGCTCGCTGCCTGTTTTTGATGGCCAGTGGTTAAGAGTATACTTTACTGTAGCTCCCCAATAGTTGAGGATCAGTTCTGTTATAATCCTTCGATCAACTCCAATGCATTAACTAAGGCTAATGCCTAAACGTCTGAATCAGAATTTGCTTGAAAATTATTCCAATGCAACTCCAATATTGGTTGATTATTTGTTGTGTGTTGGTGTTGTGTTGGGGATAGATAGTGTTTTTATTGTACTGTTTATGTATTTTTAACGTTAGAATACACCTTGCAACGTCCGTCTACGTGACGTCGGAACGGGGTGGCGGGCGTAATAGCTAATGTGATACACTACACGTGATTACTCTTTAATCTATAAGGATTCCGTTTTTGCCATGACTACGGAACCCTAAAACAGACACACTACCTAATAAATAACCCAGAAGTTACGTGACTTAGAACCCAGAAGTTACCAATTTAGTTCAACGTAATCACAAGCCCATTCCCGCATTAACAATTCAATCAGTATACTAAGATATTGTATAATGAAAATATTCATGCGTCCAGTGTCCCGGCGATTACGTCCCGGATGTTGCTCCAGAGGGCGCTGACGTCAATTTCCGGGCCCGGGAATGGCGCGGGAAAATACACGCGACCCTGTAATGGAACACGTATAACGAGGCGTAGGAGGGTTTTGTGGTGTGAATTGTTATTGAATTGAGGAAATTGATTTTCGTTAAAAAAAATTAAAAGTAGGTTTTACTAGTACTTAATTTTTCTCATTTTATAGTACATTATGATACGAGGGTGCTAAGTTGATCATTACATACGAAGCGATATTATGCGCACGAACGCATGTGAGTGCGCATAAGGAAGCTGAGCTTATGTAATGATCAAGCACACGCGTTTCATACGACGTTTTTCAACACACTTGCGAGGAAATTCAAATTCAAATTTAGTGTGCAATAAATTATAGTATTTTTTCTTACGTATTGCTCACTAGATTTTTATGATGACATTTTACTAGTATGTATCACAATTTTGAAATATATCCAGAGGTTAAATTAACGCTAAAGTTGTCTTCTTATTAATTGAAAATATAATTTGTTTAAATTAATAAAACACGACGAGAAAAATCTAACAAATAAACAATGATTTGAGGTTAACTTATAAATGGCGCGCAATTTTCTTTTTTGGATGTGCGTGCAGCTTGAGGCAAAGGCGCGGACGTATAATGTCAAACAGCCAATATTAAAACAGACAATTCGTGTTTAAAACGTAATTTATTGTGTATTACGAGTAATATAATAAGTTGAAATGATTCTTATTCACAATCAGGATTGTATAATTTGTATTCTATCGTAAATGTGTATATTTTTAATATATTTACTTTTTTAGAATGTAAACAAATAAAGAGTTAAAAAAAAGTAAAGGTAATACCCGACTAAATTACAACGATTCGTCTGCGTACGTACAACTTGGTACTAGAGTACAAACGTCACTTGATCGGATTATTAAATTATTCCACTAGTTGGATAATTATTGTGAAATGCACGCGTGTTTAATATCTAGGATTATGAGCATAAAAGCGTTGGAATAAGAACCTCGTTACGAGCAGGTGTGTTGAAAAATGATTAACCTCTTCAAGCAACAATTGCAGGTGCAGTTTCAAACAAGATTTACTGAAAATATGGCTCCTGAAAATTTGTAACCGGCCAGTCTTATACCGTAATAAGACTGTCAAAGAAAGTACCGCCCGAGTAGTTCTTGCAGTACTATTGTGGGGCCATTTTTTTGGGCTGATTGTGTATGCCTAGTATTATTTGATCGGTGATTATTTTTTCATCATCATCATAATTTTAAGAGCCTGGCTCTTGTCGGTGGAGTAGTCGCCATTCCTTTCTGTTCTCCGCTAATTCTTTTAGCTCTTAATACGTCATGACGTTGGTTTTTTCTTTGGCCTGATCTAGAAACGCACGTCATGGTCTTCCTCGGTCTATTTTGTCGAAAGCTTTCTCTAAATCGATGAACGCTATGTGGGTGTCGAGGCCAACGTCCATTCTTCTGTCTATAATTATATAGATTATTTTTTGTAATACAATAATTCTTCTTCCAATGAAGTGTTGCGTGTAGAAACTAGGTGCCGTATTCTAATTTTATACGTAAAATCCATAAACAGTACTTTAAATACACAATCTGTATCAAACATAACTCTAACGCACAACAAATAATGAACCAATATTGAAGTTCTATTGGAGTTGCATCAGAAAAGTTTTCAAGCAAATTCCGATATTTCTGATTCAGACGTTTAGGCTGCTGTATTACGTAGGTAGATAATGCATTGGAGTTGTATTGAAGTTGGATCGTGTCTAAACTTGTTAGAATACGGCCCTAGGATGTAGTTGGGCAGAGCTGTAGCACACGTCTTCATGTAGATTTCTTCATCGTAAACATGACAGGCTTATCCCAGCTGGTGTGATGTGATTTACACATTTCCGATCCTTCGACCCCCATAATTATGTCACATAAAGTCGCCTGATCTGTCGACGGGACGCATCAGAACCGGGTTGCCTGCTATAAGGGAACAAGCGGAATCAGGGTCGAGGATAATATGACGGACAAAGATGCATGGCCCAAACACGAAACTACTACAAAATCATCTAACATTTATAGGAAAGAATTCAGAGGAAAGCATATTCTGTTGCTTTCCAAATAAATAAAATAAAATAAATATCAATCGTTTTGTGGAGCAATCAGATTTGGATTTTATTATTATTATTTCTTTTTAATTAAACAATTAGGTACATTGTCTGTCTCTCAAGCTGTTTTGATTATGTTTTCTTATAGAACTACGCATTATTGTGTATCTTTTAGATCTAATGTATTACTGTTTTGTAAAAATAAGTCCCGCCGAGTATCTTGCCGGTCATAATAATTCTTAGGTCAGAGGTGTAGGGTTAGAACCAGTGGTAGTTTTTTTTTTCTCTGACGTTCATAAGTGCATTGTAATGTGCCTAAATTGAAGAATAAATATCTTTTATCTTATTATCATCTTATGGAATGGGAAAAGAAGAAGGAAAAATTACCAGCTTTCAATCTTGCAAGTTGTTAAGATGTAAGTACAAATTACAATTAACTAATTTGATTACTAGGCTATTGTAGAACCACAAGGCGGACACGTCATAAATAAAATAAAATAAAAATAATAAAATAAAAATGATTTATTCATTAACTTAAAAGAAGACTTACCTTTACAAAAAATTACACTACAACTTTAAACGTCATACTACAAAACTCGTTTGTGCGCCTTTGTGTGCACGGCACATTTGTACACGCTTCAACGTGTGCGTGCATCTTATGCTGCAACTACACTTCGCCTATGCGGACAAATATTCGTGTTTCGTCTCTTTCTTATTGTATAGAATAGGAAAGAGACGCAACACGAATATTTGTCCGCATAGGCGAAGTGTGGTGCCACCATTAGGGCGCTGTTTATGCTGTCGTAAATGACGTTTGACAATACACCATTTTGCTAATCGGCCACCGCGGGGTGAGGTAATTCCAATCGGTGCGGGGCGTAGCGTGGCCATTCTGTATGAAATACTATTTTTTATTCTATAGAACCTTGTCATACATAATAGCTAGTTTAGTGGTAAATAGTCACACGTACCCAAGGGCAACTGTCATTATGAGAACGTTCTATTGTGGCCTAGGAATCAAATTGGTGGACTGAACGTACCAAAAGGGCGTCAAATATATTTGTAGGCAAGTCTGAGTTAATTTTCCTTTATTTATTGTGTCCTATAGAAAAGTGCTTAACTTTTTGAAGATATGGCAAGCCGATGGTAATCGAGTTCTATGGAAGCCCCGCCACTGGTATCTACGGCGGAGGCTAGATGTTCAGTAAATACTGTGATCTACTTATATTTATCAAATATTGTCATGTTGATTGACCGTCTAGTCTATATAGGTAGTAAGTAAATTGATGTATGACAGTATTTATTATAGACGGAGAGCTAGCCACGTCAAATATGACACAATAATGAGAGCAACGAAACTTCTTTAGTTAGTTTGCTATACTATGCTTATTTCTACATCTGGACATCTGGAAGCTGTAAAGTGGTGGAGGTCAAAGAATAAAAACTACATTAAGAAAACTAATCCTAGAGTTCTGGGTTTGATGCAGTATTATGAGAAACTGTATAAGTAATCAGATTATATTATTGCCAAACGTTTCTGTTGGGGGAAGTAGTGCCAAACTACGTATAATGTAATGTAATGCATAGTTTGTCGCTTACTGTTTTTGTTTCCATAATAATACGCTATTTTTTTTGTTTTACAAGTTTCGACTTCTTATTAGTTCTAGACTTCGGCAATTTTTACCTACTTGTAATACCAAAGTAGGTAAACATTTTCCAATTCAATATTTTACAAATCCCAGAGTTCTGGTTTTGATGCAGTATTATGAGGAATTATATAAGTAATAGTGTGTAAGTGTATAAGTAAGGACCCGGAGTATGTCCTAAAACTACGGCCAAGACCACCGGGGGATGGGCAGCAGCATCCTCGGAGTGCGGTGGAGATACTGCGATCGCCAACCCGCATGCCAAGCGTGGCGATTACGGCATTCACCCCCCATGGAAAGAAGACAAAAACCACGGCCCCGAGTGTCCGGCGACCCCCGGTGCCCTGGTTATGGTAGCGGCCAGGGTACTAGCGGGGTCAGGGGTGCTAAGAATCTCCGGCGAAGATCCGGCTACCACCACCGACGACTTCTGGCCCTGGCAACTTATAACACGCGTACACTGCGGACCGACGAAAAGATAGTGGAACTGGAGGAAGGATTGAGCAAGTTGCGTTAGGATGTCATAGGGTTATCTGAAGTCCGAAGAGATGGGGAGGAAACGATAATCCTAAAGTCCGGCAACTTGCTTTATTTCCGGGAGGGCGACCAACAGTCCCAGGGAGGTTTCGGGTTCATCGTCCATAAGTCCCTTGTGAACAACGTGGTGAAGATCGAGAGTGTGTCGACTAGGGTGGGGGGTGGCGTACCTTATACTCAGAGTATCCAAGAGGTACTCGTTGAAGGTCATACAGACACCTGCATACACATGCGCCGACTTCGGCACACTCCGATGACGAGGTGGAGGCTATGTATGAGGATATATCGAAGGCCATGCACAGCTCCAAAACCTACTTCACCGTTGTTATGGGGGACTTCAACGCGAAACTGGGCAAGAGAGATGGTGAAGAGCTGAGAGCGGGGCAATTTGGATTTGGAAGTCGGAACCTTCGGGGCCAACTACTGGCTGGCTTCTTGGAGAAGGAGGGACTCTACTTTTTCAAGAAACGTGAGCACAGGAAGTGGACCTGGATGAGTCCCGACGGTGCAACTAAAAACGAGATTGACTTCATCATGTCAACGAAGACGCATATATTCAATGATGTCTCTGTGATCAATACGGTTAAAACCGGAAGTGATCACCGTCTGGTGAGAGGCACATTGAATATATGTGTTAAGCTAGAGCGCTCTCGACTGATGAAGTCTACGCTCCGTCCAGCAGCATTTCAAATCCAAAACCCTGAGAGCTTCCAGCTGGAACTCCAAAACCGTTTCGATTGTCTAGGCGGCGATGTGGACGAATTCAACGACGGGTTTGTGGAAGCTGTCCATAGCACTGGGTCTAAGTTTTTTAAGGCCCAGCGGAGCAACAGAACCAAAAGGCTCTCTGACTCCACTCAGAAACTCATCGAGGAGAGGAGAGAAATGGTTCTACAATCCTCAGGAGATGCGTCATTATACCGGCAGCTCAATAAACGGATCTCTAAGTCTCTTACCCGTGATTTGCGCCAATTCAATACAAATCGTATTGAAGAGGCCATTGAGCAGAATAAGGGCTCTAAAGTTTTCGCAAGGGATCTGTCTATTGGGCAGAGCCAGCTCGCCAAATTAAAAACTAAGGATGGTAGAATCGTTTCATCCAGACCCGAGCTTCTGGGGGAGATAGAGAACTTTTATGGACAGCTGTACACATCAACTAGCAGACCTGAAGTTGATCTGGCGGAAGACCCTAGAGCTAGACTGACCCGCCATTATACCGAAGACATCCCGGACATCAGCCTGTACGAGATTAGAATGGCTCTTAAACAGCTCAAAAACAATAAGGCACCTGGTGAAGACGGAATTACAGCCGAACTTCTGAAGGCGGGTGGAAAACAGGTCCTTATGGCCCTTCAGAAGTTGTTCGACTCCGTTTTACTAGAAGGGAGAACGCCTAAGGCATGGAACAGAGGTGTGGTGGTATTGTTCTTCAAAAAGGGCGATAACGCGTTACTGAAGAACTGCCGACCCATTTCACTTCTGAGCCATGTCTATAAGCTGTTTTCAAGAGTCATTACGAACTGTCTCGCACGCAGGCTAGATGACTTCCAGCCTCCCGAACAAGCCGGTTTCCGAAGAGGCTTTAGTACCGTAGACCACATCCATACGCTCCGTCAGGTTATACAGAAGACTTAGGAGTATAACCTGCCCCCTGCGTTCGTGGACTACGAGAAAGCCTTCGACTCGATCGAAACCTGGGCTGTACTACAATCTCTCCAGAGGTGCCAAGTATCGCTATATCGAAGTGCTGAAGTGTTTGTACGAGAACGCCACTATGTCAGTCCGACTCCAGGACCAGAACTCGAAGCCTATTCCGTTGCAGCGGGGAGTCAGGCAGGGAGATGTTAGTTCTCCTAAACTGTTTACCGCTGCACTGGAGGATGTTTTCAAGACTCTGGACTGGAGAAGGCTAGGCATCAACATAAACGGCGAGTACATCACTCACCTTCGGTTTGCTGACGACATAGTAGTCTTGGCTGAGACCATGGAGGATTTGAGTACGATGCTCGATGACCCCAGTAAAGCCTCCGAGCAAGTTGGTCTAAAGATGAATATGGATAAGACGAAGATCATGTCAAATACCCATGTAGCACCAACTCCCGTTACAATCGGAGACTTTACACTCGAAGTTGTGGACGATTATATATACTTAGGACAGACTGTCCAGTTAAGTAAGATCCAACTTCGAGAAAGAAGTCAATTGACGAATCCGACTCGGTTGGGCAGCGTTCGGGAAGCTACGGTACATCTTTTTGTCCAATATTCCGCAGTGTCTCAAGACGAAAGTCTTTGACCAGTGTGTGTTGCCAGTGATGACATATGGAACTGAAACGTGGTCGCTTACAATGGGCCTCATAAGAAGGCTCAAAGTCACCCAAAGGGCAATGGAGAGGGCTATGATTGGAGTCTCTCTGCGTGATCGCATCAGAAATGAGGCCATCCGCAGCAGAACCAAAGTAACCGATATAGCCCTCCGAATCGCTAAACTAAAGTGGCAGTGGGCGGGGCACATTGCTCGTAGAACCGATGGCCGTTGGGGCGGAAAGGTTCTCGAGTGGCGACCACGAACCGGAAGGCGCAGCGTGGGTAGACCCCCCGCAAGGTGGACTGATAACCTGGTGAAGGTCGCGGGAGTCCGCTGGATGCGGGTGGCGCAGGATCGGTCATTGTGGCACTCTTTGGGGGAGGCCTATGTTCAGCAGTGGACGTCTTTCGGCTGATATGATGATGATGATGATGATATAAGTAATTAGATTATATCATTGCCAACACTTTGTGATGAGGGAAAGTAGTCCAAAACGATGTATAATGTAATTCATAGTTTGTCGCCTACTGTTTTGGTTTCCGAAATAATACGGAATGTTTTTTGTTCTAATGTTAAAATAGGCCCCGTCCTCTATAAATAAGACAACTTCGGCAATTTTTACCTATTTTGGTATTATTTTTTACCAACTGAAAAATTTTGCTAGTCTGTCACTCTGAGCTCCACCCATTAAAAGCTGCCAGATGCCCGGATCTAGCAATAATGATAGTATTGCAATCCTGCTATACGGATTTCGATGCTCTCATTATTGTGTCATATCTGACGTGGCCAGCTCTTAGACCATCTCCTTAAAATAAACAAATCACAATATTTATTAAAATAATTTGATTTGTTCTTCAGTAGTACTGACGTGATAAATGTTGTAGGTGTAGCCTTGCCATTGTATTGCGTGAACAGAATGTATTTACCATATTGATGGACCAAAGTATGTATTGTAAGTCTAGCCTCCGCCTACAGACTATCAGTCCTTCTAAATTAATTAAACGGTAAAGTCAAAGTCAACTCACCCCTAGCTCAGCGGTTGAGGTGAAAATGACCTTTACACGCTCTTAAGTTATTTCGAAGCAATAAAGTCGTGCTAATATCATTTGCCCACGTGCATTTTGGATAGGGTTTGCTCCCGGTACTCGTTTTCTATACAAATCCAGTACCGGAACCGGGAATTCCCGGTTCTCTCCATACAAAATCAGAACCGGGAGCATTCCCTAATTTTGGAGTCTATGGGTTGAGCTCATCATGGCGGCAACGCATTGAGAACCGTTTTTGTTTTTTGTTAATTTTCGTGGTTCAGCGTGAAATATTGATAGCTTATTGTGCGGTGATCTAACGAACAAGTGTGCAGCTAATGACGAATTAGTCTTAAAACGCGTGTAACCAATGTTTGGTTCAGAACAACCTGTAGTCGCCAGGGTCGGGCCCATCGTGCTGTTTGTAGGGATCAGCTATCGTTCTACAAAAAGGCCTCTACCGAACAACGTTGCCTATAATTTATTTGATTAAACAAATATCGGCCGAAGACATTTTACCCAAAGATTGATTGACTTACAAGCGTCCAATTTTCCGCCATTATATACTTGACATTGGCTCACAGGCGGTATTCCATTAGAAGAAAACAAATATCATTTCGAACATGTCATCCGCTTAGCTTTTTCTACTTCTGATTGTACTACAGCTTTTAAAAATATTTATAACGGGTTACTCACGTAATTTAAGTCGATTTTTGCTCGATATGTTCCGGTCCCGTTATAAATATTTTTAATATGTTAGAGTCTCACGAAAGTTTTATAGTTAAAACTACAGCTTTCGTTTGGGAACGGCACAATATATCTTTGTACTTCTACTAGCAGCAAGGCACATGCAGAATGGTATTCGTCACTTTATTCCTGTTGGGCTTTCAAACCTCGAGAAGCGCTGGCCGGTGGTAAGACGTCAGACTTTCAATCCGAAGGCCTCGGGTTCAAACTCCGGCTCGTACCACTGAGTCTTTCGGAACTTATGTACGAAATATCATTTGATATTTACCAGTCGCTTTTCGGTGGAGGAAAACATCGTGAGGAAACCGGATCTAACCCCAACAAGGCGTAGTATCCTCTCTGGGTTGGAAGGTCAGAAGGCAGTCGCTTTCGCAAAAACTAGTGCCTACGACAATTCCTAGGATTAGGTTGCCGAGCGGACCCCAAGCTCAATGGAGCAAAAAGCTGGGACAAAACGCTAGGAAGTAGGGCCTTTAAACCTTGCTTTTCATTACCAGCAGTAAACCAAAAAATCTCATTGTCAAATTGATAGCTTTGAAATGCAAATCGTGACATAGGTATCGCATTCTAAACTGAATTCGAATAACATGCTTTTGGTGGTACATTCCAAATCCTGCAGGTTTAAGAGCCGATTTGAAAACCAGTTGAATTTGGAATTTATTACGTGGGAATACGATAAATAATTGAATGTTTTTCAATGGCGGTTATGACTTTTACATATGTGCGGGGCAGAATTATTTCGATACAATTCAATTTGCGTGAAAATATTAAATGAAAATATAATTTACACGATATGGATATTCAATTCACATTCGAATTTTACAAATTGGAATAATAATTGAGCAATTTACGCTTCGCGTGTGATAAATATGTTTGAGGGTAAGTACATGTGGCTTTAGACCAATTGCAGGAAAAATATTTTAAGTCATTCACTGTTGCTACTTTTAGAAGTGTTTTTTTGTTGCATTTTGTTTTTAAATTTATGAACTTTTTTTTACATACAAGCAGACTATCGAGTGTAAATTAAAAATATCTAAGATAATATTAAATTATATTATAGTAAATTTTATTTTTATCCTTTTTAAACTTATTTAGCAGTGCCTTGGTAAGTTGATAGCCATATTGTAATACTGTGTCTAAATTTATTTGAATAACAAAATAAAATAAATACGTATATAAACTATTAATTACAACAGGCCTTTTTGACGATATATCGGAACATTTATTTGTATGTTCAAGCACATGAATTAACAGCCTCCCACTCTACATTCATTATCTTATTATAAATGTCGCAGGGAAATGATTAAAACAGAGATTTCAACAAATCTCTAAGGGATATGATCAAATCACGCAGGATGTTAAAATGGAGACTCCATATCATCATTTCCCTAGAAAATTTTAGTAATTTCACCAAATCACTGACTCTGTTTAGTGAGAAGACGAAATCGGCCAAAAAACGTGACACGCTTTTTCATTTCACTAGATTTGTTTAGGAATTTGACAAAATCCCTAACCACTACAGTAAGTTGATGAAACGAACTCAAAAAGTCAACTAGTTTTATCATTTCGCTAAACAAGTTTAGTGAAATGATAAAGTTTCAACTGGAAGATGGTATATGGTGATTTGATTAAATCTCTGAACTGGTTTAGTGAAATGACGAAAGGAAGTACCGAATACAATATTTTACATTACAGTTAAGCGATTTTATCAAATCTCTGACTAGATAAAGTGAAACAGATATTAAATCAGAGATTTTAACAAATCTCTAAGGGATATGATTAAATCACGCAGGATGTTAAAATGGAAAATCCATATCATCATTTCCCTTGAAAAATTCAGTCATTTCACCAAATCACTGTTCAGTGGAAAGACAAAATCGGCCGGTGCAATATTTGTGAACATCCAGTGCATGCAACATGTGGAAGTACTGTTGGAGAGGAAGGTTAAGGCTTTAAATGCCAATTTTGTCAAAAAGAAAGCAGTATTAGAGCTGAGAGGGAAAATGCAGCCAAATTTTTGAAGATATACTAAAGAAAGATTGAAGATATGACTTGAAGGTATAGACTAGATTCCGTGAAATTATTACATAAAATGTAAAAAGTAGGTATCAAAGTTGTTTATGCCATCAAAAACAAAACTTGTAAAAAAAACAAGTCTCGCAACTCAGTTCTTCTACCGTAAAAAGTTGTGAGATCCATGCAATACCAAGTCGGTTGATTTATTCAGTCCCTACTTAAGGGACCTTCTGTCTTAAGTTATTACGTAATTAGCTAATCTAACAACGTCGTATAGTGACCGTGAGCATGCACTGGATTTTCACAAATAACGCACCTTCCAATTATGTCTTTCCACTAAACAGAGTCAGTGATTTGGTGAAATGACAAAAAATTTCTAGGGAAATGATGATATGGATTCTCCATTTCAACATCCTGCGTGATTTGATCATATCCCTTAGAGATTTGTTAAAATCTCTGTTTTAATATCTGTTTCACTTTATCTAGTCAGAGAGTTGATCAAATCGCTTTACTGTAAAATGTTGTATTCGGTACTTGCTTTCGTCATTTCACTAAATCAGTTAAGAGATTTAATCAAATCACCATATACAATCTTTCAGTTGAGATTTTATTATTTCACTAAACTCGTTTAGCGAATTCATAAAACTAGCTGACTTATTGAGTTCGTTTCGTCAACTTACTGTCGTAGTTAGGGATTTTGTCAATTTCCTAAACAAATCTAGTGAAATGAAAAAGCGTATCGCGCTTATTGACGGATTTTGTCTTTCCACTAAACAGAGGCAGTGATTTGGTGAAAAGACTGATTGTTTCTAGGGAAATGATGATATGGAGTCTCCATTTTAACATCCTGCGTAATTTGATCATATCCCTTAGAGATTTGTTCAAATCTCTGTTTTAATCATTTCCCTGCGACATATATATAAAACAAAGTCGTGTCTGTTGCACCATTTATACCTCAAGAACAACGGATGAGCCGATTTTAATGATGTTTGATTTTTTGGGTTTATCTCCGCCCCGAATAACAGAATAACTTTTAAAATAATGGAGAATTTAAAAAAATGGAGTTGGCGGTACGAAGTTCGCCGGGTCAGCTAGTTACATATACAGTGTGGAAAGATAAGTCGGGCCCTGGAGGGAAATGAACTTAAAACGTTGATATAGCTTAATTCGCTGAATTTTATTTTTCCTAAAAACTAAAATTCCATTCACAGTTTTTTTCTATATTTTCACTTTTTTCCATACTAATTTTATTAAAAATATTATTATTATTATTTATGGGTTCTCTTGTGCCCTAAACTTGGTTGGTATTTAGAAGTTTTTATCCTAGTTGGAAATAGGATCGATTGGCATCAATTGTCATAAACATTATTTATGGCAAAAATTAGAAAATAAATAGTTTTTTGTAAACTGTACTTTTTTCCAAAAATTTGTAAATGCAGTAATGTCCCTTTAAAAAAATTAAAGAGTGTTTCCTTTCAGTGAATTGAGCTATCTCAACGTTTTAAGGTAGTTTCCATCCAGGGCCCGACTTATCTTTCCACACTGTATATGTAGGTTACTGTCACCGTTCTGTCGAGTGTCGAGGTACAAACACATGCCATTAGCGAATAACCATCATTATATTAATACAATTCACAAAATGTAATATACAGGATGTAACAAAAATAGTGGTGATCCGTTTAAGGGTCTAATTATACCTAATCGTATTGCGATTAAGAAAAAGTAGGAGAAAATTTTTTTGGACGCGAATTTTTTTTTTGTATAGGACACGTCATCCCAGCTGGTCGACCCTCTCCATACATAACAATTTTTTTGTCGCCTGATTTGTTTTTCTTACTTTTTCATAATTATAATACGATACCAATTATGGTCTTAAACGGCCTAGCATTTTTGTTGCACCCTGTATGAGCGGTACCTAATCAGAGGTAGATTAGGTAGTTAATGATAATTATAATAGAGAACATGCATGAAAAATATTTAATTGAATTTGTTCCATAAACACCTTCAACAACCCCAAATTAATATAAATAAGTGGAAATCCGTAATAATTTTTAACAGTTTTTTAAAGATATTGCGGTTTAAAAACTTAAAATTTTAGGCATTTTTTTATACCTCAAATGTATTTTCGAAATTTCAGTTCGATTACTTATGTTCTAACAAGAACAAAAATGTATCACAACTACATAGCTAAACGCATTTTTTCGTGCCTAAAATTACAAAAATCTTCCAAAAACTTGTTCCTTCCAAACAGTTTTCTGCAACTTTGTGGGTGGTGACGTCACAATCCTCACACTTTTTGTATGGGGTGTTTTGACGCGCAGCGCAGACGCCTAACGTATTTTCAAATTTTTGACGTTTCAGGGCTATCATAGATAGTAGGCTTATTAGAGACATTTGAATCTACAGGGAAATAAAATCGAATGACGTCTTCCAAAAAAATCATGCATGTTCCTGATTCGGGGCAGCTTGTGGCGAGCTGACGGTGAGTGGCGACACCGCGGATCCCTATTCCAGAGGGCCCTTTCCATCTGGCCCTCGCCTCTGTGCTTACCTTAACTGGCCGGCCAGAGTGGAGTCGCAAGAGCGGGACCTATGCTCCAGGTTGGAAGTGTAAAATGTCATAACGCCGGCGGCCTGCGGAACGCATTACCGGGATCTGGCTACCGCAGACTCACCTCTCGACAACCTTACAGCCCACGCACCGGTGTTGCCCTTGAGCCATCATTGATGTCGCTTTTTACGGGGGTCCATCTTGCGGCGGGCGAGTCACCGTCTGCCGGACATGAAATTCGGCGTCCGGTTCTTCATCCAATAGCCCAGTAGTTAGTCCATACTTTTCACCCAACAGCCTAGTACATTTTAGACTCCATTAACTCTCAATAATCTTTACACCATGGCGGGTGCCGTCTCTGCGTGCGTCCCATGACACGGGTAGGGGCAGCATCCGCTTAGTGTACCCCTCACTTTTCATTAAATTGTCGAAAGGGCCTCTGCGCGCTGGCTTCGGCTCCGCATATGCCTCCCAAAGGTCCGGAACACAATTGTTCGGTGGTCGGGAAAGACATACAAATAATTATAATTATAATCATTGATAATTATACAAAGCTCGTGCTTTGTACGTTAACCTTAAGGTGACTTTGCACGAAGGACCAAAATAGTCCAATGTCAAAGTGATTAAACATTATTTGCACGACTCGCAAGCGGAGCTTTAGTTTTGTGTTATGATTTCATTATTATAATGTGTTTTCTCTCTGGTGGTTTTGTATCATGAGTCACAATTAATGCAAAAAGAAGAGATAGAAGATATTTATTCTTTAATTTAGGCTCATTACAATGCACTTATTAACGTCAGAGAGAGAAAAAACTACTACCGGCTCTAGCCCTACACCTCTGACCCAAGAAGTATTATGACCGGCAAGAAAGTCGGCGGAATTTATTTTTTCAAAACAGTTAACATTAGTTCTTAAAGATACACAATAATGCGTAATCGATATATCAAAACAGTGTACCTATACATACAATGTACCTATTGTTTAATTAAAAAGATCAATGGGGGATCAATGGATCCCTGGGTGGTGCTAAAAGAGTAACAAACTTGGCAGCTGCACTGTCCCATCTGGACCTCGCAGCACTCACTGGATTTTCTTCATCATCTACTATCCCACTATTAATACCTGAGAGAGGAAATGCCTATAAATATCCAGTGACATCTAGCCATACGATAAATAAATTAAAAAGAAAAAATAAATCATTATCATTATATATAATAAAACTAAGTTGAGAAAATGTGCGTGCCGATAAAACTTAAAAAGGAGTCCCAGCACGATAAAGGGACTTATATAGTGTGATAGCCCTTTATTCCCCCTCGAACAAGAAAGTTCCCGTTTTAACCTAAAGGGTGTGTCTTTAAAGATATAAGGGCTTTTCCAACCCTTCAACTCGGAAAGTAAGTGTAGTGGCGCCATCTGTTGTCGAGTAGTTGAACTTCATTCATTGTCCAAAGTGGCGCCATCTGTTGTCGAATAGTTGAATTTCATTCATTGTACACAATATGGACTTAAACGAACGTTTATTCCCAAACTTTCTCGAATATTCTAGCGCCAACTTTCTCGAATATCCTAGAGCCTAGCTTTCTGAATATATAAGAGCCCGGTGTCACCCGCCAGAGTTAGTTTGATTTGAACAGCGAAACAAGCGATTTCGAAACGAAAAAGAAAGAAATTATCTGTGTGTGAGCCTTTATTTTGAAGTATCACGTGTGAGTATTTTTAATAGTGTGTTTAATTAATTCTCGATTTCGAAGCGAAGAAGAAAAAAGTTATCTGTGAGCCTTTATTGTGAAATATCAAATGTGAGTATTTTTAATAGTGTATTTAATTAATTCTAATGGTTTTTTTTTCTTTTAATTGTAATTTCCTTAACTTTCAAGTAGTCGCGCGGCGTTGAATCGATGCCTTCTATATACTTTGGCCGTAAACAAAATATCGCGCGACCGCTTGAAGATTAAATTTTTTTTTTCTTTGTCTCAACGTGCTCCACGTTTACGTAACAATATATTTGTCTATAAAATGTTCATTTAATTTATATTTTACAGAATGCAATGCCTAGACGTAAAAGAGGTGGAGATCTTGCCAGTTCTGCAGCGAAACGGCGGAAACAAAAAGAAAATCGAAGAAATGAAACGGAAGAAGAGCGCGAAGCACGTTTACAAAATCAACGAACCAGAATGAGCACCCTGAGAAGCGGAAAAAGCGAAGAAAGAAAAGAAAAGAAAAGTATTGAAGAATCGAGCATTTTAAAAGATAATCTAACAAAGGAAGCATTCCACTACGAACCGACGAAAGAAATATTACGATCATAAATATGTTGTGATCGGAAAAATGAATAACATTTGCCAATTTTGCCACGCGAAAAAATTCAGTAAAGAAACACCAGGTCTCTGTTGCATGAATGGAAAAATTTGATTACCACCACTGGAAGCACCTCCACAGGAATTTCTACATTACATGACCGGGGAAACACCAGAATCAAAACACTTTCTTCAAAATATAAGATCATACAACTCCTGCTTTCAAATGACTTCTTTCGGTGTTACTTCGACTGACACTAATAGAGACAAATTTGAATATGTATTTTCAATTCAAGGGCAAATTTATCACAAAATTGGATCGTTACTACCAATGCCTAACGATGACTATAAATTTCTGCAAGTATATTTCATTGGAAATGAAGAAAACGAAATTGATCAACGATGTACAAATTTTATTGGATTGAAACGCGAAATAATCCAAGATGTACAGAGGATCTTACACAAATACAATCAACTGATTTACATATTCAAAACAACACTAGACCGCATGATTTCTGATGACTATAAAATTGTAATTCGAGCCGATAAAAGACCACGTGGAGAACACGAACGTAGATTTAATGCACCTCAGATAGATGAAGTCGCCATCGTAATGGTGGACAATGAAAATACAAGCCGTGACATAATTGTACAACGAAGAAGAAAAGGACTACAACGCATTGCAGAGACACAACGTTCATATGATGCTCTTCAATATCCGTTAATATTTCTGCACGGAGAGGATGATTATCATTTCAATATAAAACAAATTCATCCTAAAACAGGCATAGAAACAAACAAAAAAGTCACTTCCAAGGAGTTCTATGCTTACCGCTTAATGATCAGAGACAATGAAATATACAATCACATTCTCAACACTCGCCGTTTATTCCAACAATTTCTGGTAGATATGTACGCAAAAATAGAAGCAGAACGGATGCTTTACATAAGACTGAATCAGAAGAAACTACGCACAGAAGAATACATCCACCTTCGAGATGCGATCATAAATGACGGCAATATTGACGATATTGGAACAATGGTAATCTTACCCTCATCATACATAGGAAGTCCAAGACATATGCACGAATATACTCAAGATGCCATGACCTACGTAAGAAAATATGGACGACCTGATCTCTTCATAACATTTACATGCAACTCATCATGGCCAGAAATCAAAGAACAACTAAAATACGGACAAACCTCCATGGATCGACACGACATGATAGCCCGAGTTTTTCGACAAAAACAAATAAGATTTATTGAAGTCATCACAAAATACCACATCTTTGGAACCGTTAGATGCTGGATGTATACAATCGAGTGGCAAAAACGAGGATTACCTCACTCACACAATCTCATATGGCTACACGATAAAATTTATCCCACGGATATCGACAAAATCATCCAAGCTGAATTTCCCAATCCAAAAAATGATCCGGAACTAAACAACATAGTAGTGAAAAACATGATTCACGGACCATGTGGACCATTAAACTTCAATGCGCCATGAATGAGTGATGGAAAATGTACAAAAAAATATCCAAAACCATACTTGGACGATACAAAAACTGAAGATGACGGCTATCCCAAATATAGAAGACGATCACCGAAAAACGGTGGCTTCACCGCAAAAATACGAATACAAGGCAGAGACGAACTGGAAATAGATAATCAATGGGTAGTACCATATAACCCACTACTTTCCAAAATGTTCCAAGCACACATAAACGTTGAATATTGCAATTCAGTAAAATCTATTAAATATATATGTAAGTACGTAAACAAAGGTAGTGATATGGCAGTATTTCAAATAGTCCAAAATAGCGAACAAAATAATAGAAATGATGAAATCCTCATGTACCAAATGGGAAGATACATCAACAGTAACGAAGCAGCGTGGAGGATTTTTAGTTTTCCCATACACGAACGCGAACCAGCTGTGCAACATCTAGCAGTACATTTGGAGAATGGACAGAGAGTTTACTTCACAAAAGACTCGGCTAGAAAAATTGCAAGCGAATCACCTCAGAACACAACATTAACAGCTTTTTTCCAACTTTGCCAAACGGATCCATTCGCAAAGACGTTACTGTATGTCGACGTCCCTATTTATTATACGTGGGACAAACCAAGGAAAATTTTTCAACGACGAAAACAAGGAATGCCAGAAGAGGGTCATCCAGAAATAATGAAAACTAACGCAATAGGTCGAGTATACACTGTACATCCAAACAATGCCGAATGTTTCTATCTCCGAATGTTGTTACACGAAATACGGGGACCAACAAGTTTCACAGATCTCAGGACTATTGACGGCTACATATGCCAGACTTACAGAGAAGCATGTCAACGTTTAGGATTATTGGAAAACGATAACCACTGGGAATTAACACTACAAGAAGCCACACTCACAGCTTCAGCTGAACAAATTCGAGAGTTATTCGCCATAATTCTAACAACATGTAACCCATCAAACGCAAAACAGCTATGGGACTCTTTCAAAAGGAATATGAGTGATGATATATTGTACCAAATCCGACAAGCTAATCCAGAACTGACTATAGAATTCAATGACGACATCTTCAATGAAACACTCATTCGCTTAGAAGATAAATGTTTAGCAATAAATAACCAGACCTTAGTAGAAATTGGAATGCCAGCACCACAAAGAAATACTTTCAGTGTGCTAAACTACGAAATTACAAAGGAAAAAAGCTACAACGTCAATGAACTACTTGAATACATTGCTCACAACAAACCACTCCTCAATGACAATCAAAAAAAAATTACAACGTTATAATGAACCGAATAAATAACAACACTGGTGGAATTATTTACTTGGACGCACCAGGAGGCACCGGTAAAACGTTTCTAATAAATCTAATACTGGCGGAAATACGTGCTGAAAAACACATCGCACTGGCACTAGCATCATCCGGCATTGCAGCCACACTTATGGAAGGAGGACGAACTGCCCATTCTGCCTTACAACTACCGTTGAATATAGCCGAACAACAATTCCCGGTATGTAAAATCTCAGGAACATCTGGACGGGGTCAACTTCTAAAACATGCTAAAATTATCTTCTGGGATGAATGCACCATGGCCCATAAAAAATCACTAGAAGCCATGGACAGAACATTACAAGAATTGCGAAAAAACTCTGAAATGATGGGAGGAGCTCTACTCATACTCTCAGGAGATTTTCGACAAACACTTCCAGTTATTCCCAAATCAACACCAGCAGACGAGATCAATGCATGCTTAAAAAAGTCACATCTCTGGCCGCAAGTACAAATACTGCAATTAACAAAAAACATGAGGGCTGAATTATCAAAAGATGAAACAACAGCACATTTTGCTAAAATACTTTTACAAATAGGCGAAGGTACATATCCTACTGACCAAACGACCGGACTTATTGAACTCAATAGTGATTTCTGTAACATAGCCACTACTGAAAACGAACTAATCGACAAAATTTATCCAAATATTATTCAGAACTATACCAACGTAGAGTGGTTATTTCAAAGAGCAATTTTGGCCACTAAAAATAATATTGTTGACGATATCAATTTTAATATTCTAAAGAAAATACCTGGTGAAGAGAAAGTATATAAATCGATCGACACGATGGTATCTATTGAAGAAAGTGTCAACTTTCCTACTGAATTTCTAAACTCTTTACAAGTACCAGGAATGCCATTACACTGCCTTCGTCTGAAAATTGGATCTCCAATCATACTACTCAGAAATCTCAACTCCCCAAAACTATGTAATGGAACGAGGATGATCGTAAAACAGCTATCGAATAATGTCATTGAAGCTGAACTTATTTCTGGAAAGAACAAAGGACACACAGTATTTATACCTAGAATAGAATACCACTGATCTCTTCTGAATTGCCATTTCAATTTAAAAGATTGCAGTTTCCAATTAAATTAGCCTTTAGTTTTACAATTAACAAAGCGCAAGGGCAAACTTTGAAATATTGTGGCATCAACCTCAAAGAATCCTGCTTCTCTCACGGTCAGCTATATGTAGCTTGCTCAAGAGTAGGAAGTTCGAAAAATTTATATATATATACCCCGGACAATAAAATGAAAAATGTTGTTTATAAACAAGTAGTGTAAATAATGAGAAAATGTAAATACATGTAAATATAGAAAATGTTTTCAAAATATATTTTTTACTTTTTACGTCATAGTATGTTTTTTTATTTCATCTACCACGTAATCTCATATCAACTCCCGAGCGAAGCCGGGTATCATAGCTAGTAAATAATAAAAACAAAATGTGATTGCTTCACAAAACACTAAACTAGCAATTGCATGCGTCATTGTCTGTTTTGAACTTTTTCTTCCGTACAAACGTGTATAAGAATAGTATAAAAAAATATTTACCAGTGTGAGGCTTAGCACTAATGAGTATTTTTAATCTATACATATAATAAAGCTGAAGAGGGTCGAAAGTCTGTACATGGAAGATAATCGAAAAAAAGTTGGCTGGGGATACTTAGAATCGATAACAGAAGTTCCACGACACTCACGTATTTTATTTTTCTCTGACGTTCATTAGTGCATTGTAATGTGCTTATATTGAAGAATAAATATCTTGATCTACACCAATATCATAAATCCTCTATTGCAACCAGTAACGTAACATCAGTGTATTATCTGTGTTGTAGAAACGTATGAAAATTCATTACCTACGGTAACGTAATGAAAATCCGCCCCCCCGACCGCCGGCGCAATAAGGTTGGTCATAGCGGTGTAATGGCGGTCATTCTAATGGTTTCAATGGATCTTTAATATGTATGTAGGTAAAGCAGTGTATGCTTCTGTACATAATTAGGCCTTATTACGTAACAGTTACATAAACTACTATTTATCTCTTTCTAGGGTTCCGTAGTCAACTTATAGTTTCGCCATGTGTGTCCGCGGTCTAGCTCAGTTACCGTTCGCACTAGAAAGCTGAAATTTGGTGAGGCCTGATAAGAACTTTCAGTAAAACCTATATTGAATAAAATCAGTTCAGCCGTTTTTGAATTATCAGTCGAAAACGCATAGTGAAAGGAAGTGCCGGATAGTAAAATGACGTAAGCGCCGCCAAATATCCCTTAATAAACGAACTTTTGAACGGATGTTTTGTAACAGGGCGGCATCTACGAAACTCTACACTAAGCATCGCCCGACATGCTCTTGGCCGGTTTTTTTGCATTGTTATCCCGAAAATCACCCCTTAAGGATTACTAATTCCAATTCAAGAAAATCCCTAGCCAGGTTATACGTAGCCTATAAAAATTCAACGTCTAAAAGGGGGGGGGTAGCCACTACAATCGATTGAGTCAAATTTGCATGTCCCTCCCTCCTCCAAGTTAAAATAAAAAAAAACATTTCTACATTTGTGACATAATTCATGTAATATTTTCTTAATTGACTCGTTTCGGTTACGAAAAGCCATACATTTTACAAGGCTAATTTTCGTAACTAAAATGATTAAGACTTTAATAATTATTTAATTTTCAGTTTCACTAAGAAACTATTTTATGTTATTATTTTAAACCGACTGCGAATTTATACTATAGCTTATTTCCGACGGAGTTATGAAATTTTCATTACCTTATTTACCTTTTTTTTTAACATGATTTTTCTTCGCAAGTTGTGAATACTTTTTTTATATCCAGCTGAACCGCTATAGTTTTATGGCCGGCTCACAGCAGACGGCTTTAAGCCAGCTATAATGGCCTTAAATCCTCTGGTAAATCTATCAGCGGCAACAAAAGTACATCGAATGTCGGAACTGTTTTATACAGTTCAGTTTTAAACGACTTCGTCGTAAAATAGTATAATATTAAGAAATGTAAGATACTTACTTCTTGATACATACTTTCAACGAAGCTTATTTTAGACATTATTAGTTCGATGAGATTTTCAGGAAATGTATTTGAAAGTCAAAACTAATAAACAGTACTATTTATAGCGTTAACCTTACCAAGTTTCCCGTTTTCATATCTCATGAAAATTATTTAATTGATTGATTGACTTCATAATATTGAAGCAAAGGCAAAATTGATACGAATATAACGAATTCCAACAAAAATAAAGAATCGGAAAGTATTCGCTGTTTTGAATTAATTTGAAATTGGGCCGAAATACCTGTCATTTTATTGCTGGGGACTTAGCTTCTGTACTGTCATTTATACAGATATACTACAGGCCACTTTATGTACTATTAATACTACTAGCTGGAATGAACGCTCAGCAATTAAGCATTGCCATGCAACGTGGTAATGTGGAAATCTTTCTGCGCACACTACCCATTGGTAGCGATCTAGGATTTTATAATTGAAAGAGAAATGGACAAATTCACCGCGTCAAGCAAGATTCGAATTTGCGACCTTTCAAAAAACCAGTCCTCTGACCAACTGAGCTATCGAAGGTTACTTACTCAAAGTGTTTTTCAGTTACTTAGTTGTTAATGTAAAATCTGGAAAACCAGATTTAATTTAAAGCTTCAGAAGATAACTTCAGAATTGCTTTAGGGTTCATAGTGACATAATTATGACTACTGCTAAATTTATGCTATAGTAGAGTCAAAAGCATCGTGCCGGTACGGCAATAAAATAAAGGAAGAACGCTGCGACGCGTAACGACTGCAAACAGCGAGAGTGAGCGAGACGTCTATCTTTAGGAGTTTCGACTCATTCGGAACGTTGCTTATGGCCCAACTATAGTCGTGTGTTCACAAAGAGTTTTTTCCCGACGACTATATGTTAGAACAAGTGTATTTTTAGTATTTGGCGTTCAAAATTAAAAGTAGAGAAGTGAAGTATTTACTGGTCCTCCAGGTAGGTAACAAGTTAACTTTGGGAACGGCCAGATTTAAACGTAGTGCGACATGAATGCCAAGTAAGGCTAGCGAGGTAACGCGCGGAATAATAGCTGAAGTGCAGGGTTAGTAGGACTTGCTAAAGTGCAGTTAAATGTCAGGTGGGGAATATAATATATGACCGCCATTTAAAATATTCAGAAATCTAAAAACGTTATAAAATTAAAAAAACCAGTTGTAAGACTTACAAGTATTTAAAATACATGACTGTATACGCCAGAATACATAAATATTAAAGGCATGCACTTATATGAAGTGGATCTAATTCTTACACTTTTTCCTTAACCACAGTTGGAGCCTTATTACCGAGTAAAACAGTCGTTCATAGGTCACTACTACTAGTAAAAAGTAGTAAAAACGGTCCGATAGAGAGCATAATGTAGGCTTAGGGATGGAGTAGCCATGTCTGTCATTTTCTATACAAAAAAAGTCGTATGTCTATTCGTCGTACCGTACAAATAGCTACGTGAGGTAAACGTCAGTCCATACATGTGTATGCCCACTGGTCATATGTATTCAGCAGAGGGGAACGCCTGTCAATGGCGACTCCGGTTGGTTGAATTCTCTAAGAATGTAGGGGGCGGTGTCTCACTCGCACTCGTTACAAAATTGTCACATTTGACACATATTAACATTTCGTTTTCTGATTGTCTGATGACATTATTACCTCCTTAGTCAAAACGAGACACAGTCCCCTAGATAACCGTCTCTTTCGGCCTCACTTTGTGACTGAAGAATTAGATACACTTCATATAAATCCATGATTCCAGGTGCTCAGGATAACTCGCGATGGCTTTCTGGGTTCTTGACGTTCAAAGGGTAAGGAATACAAAACCGTCAATAAAAGAGTGTCAGTTTTCTTTGCCGTAAAATACGTGAACCGGAAAATTTTATAGGCATTTTGACTCCCTACCCTAATAAACGAGTGGATTTCGATACTTTTTCTATAGTTGATTGTAGGTAATGTTTTTCATAATAATAATTTTCCTTAATAAATAAGTTTTGTCAGGTTTGGTAATATCAAAATAGACGTGTACTGTGTGTTCTACTCCTACACAAACACAAAGTACTTCTACTCGTATGTAGAAATTCACTGGTACGTAAACGATATCATTAAAAGAAAGAAGAATATTCTACTATATTTAACTCTATGGAACATTGTTGTTTGCCTCTTTTTATCATGTATTTTTTTTCTACTGTGCTGTTTTTTTTTGAGGTGTGCAATAAAGCATTTATTATGTTTTACAGCTTCATTCTTTGCGATTTATATCTTCACTTGGTAAGTTCGTTTGATCTTCAATTCATTCATTCATTCATTACGTGAATCACTTTTGATTAGCGTGGATAGTCTTGAAATTGAGAATCTACAAACAAGGTTATTCAAAAATGGAGTACATAGAGTTCCAGGCGATGGTGATCGCTTACCATCAGGCGAGTTCTATGCTTGTCAAACAACATGGTACTAAAGAAATCTAGGATATTCTGCAACATTATCTTCATTGATCGGTGTAGCCCATCCGCAATGCATCATCAACAGAGCGTTGCAGTCACTCGAACCTTAACCCTCCCTCTTAACCCAATTCAAAAGTCAAGCCTTAAGCTCGGCGAGCCGTGATATCACCCTGTACATATTGTTGCTACGTGACGGAGCGAACACCCTGTGAATTTGGAACAGTCATTTTGGAAATGGTTTCGGCTTCTTTTGTTTCACGAGGAATAAGACTTTCACGTAGATTTTTTTGGTCTTTTCGTTTTTTTGGTAAATGTTTAAAATGATACAAATTAGCACTAAGGACTTAAACACTATAATGGTCTATGCCGCTTAACCTCGTAAAGCCCAATGGCCTATTTTTAGGACAGTAAAATTTAGTCCTATTTTTTTTTTATCGTATGGCTGTCATGTCACTGGATATAGATAGGCATTTCTTCTCTGGGGTAGTAGTAGTGAGAATGCAGATGATGAAGAAAATCCAGTGAGTGCTGCGAGGTCCAGATGGGACAGTGCAGCTGCCAAGTTTGTTACTCTTTTAGCACCACCCAGGGATCACGTGTAGGGTTGTCTAAGGTGTTTCCTACGGACGCAGAGTAACATTGATCCCCAATAGTCCTAATGGCCCACGAGGTGAACTTTTTTGTTTAAAATTAGATTTTGTTCCAAAAGCTGAAAGCTCAAAATATGATGTACTAATTTTAGGACACTGGGTCACTATTTCCCTTGTCCTAAAAATAGGACTGGGCCTTACGAAGTTAAAACTATTGTGAAGTCGCTAAGATATTGAATATTTATTAAAATGGCGGAACCATACATCTATTTAGTTATCAAGTCTCGCGAGGTCTTAAAGCCACTAGTTATGTATGATTAATCAAAAAAAAATGTTATGATTGAATTATCTACTTTCTGTATTGTTCAGCCATAAAATGTATTTATAACACGAGTGTTCGCTCCTAGTAGGTACAAAGTTGGCATTGCCGTGCACCCCGGGCTAACGACAGTTTGCTAGTTCCATCATATAACCAGCTCTGTTAGCAGCTAACTTGGTTCATTAACAATACGAGTATAACTGAACTAAACTTGGAATTGGTATACCTACTTAACTACTCGTACACTGTGATCCGAAGTTTCTCGATTTCGACAGATTATCCATCTTATTTTTATACAAATGTAACAAAAATGCTAGTGATACTTTTAAAGGCATAATTGGTATCGTATTCTAATTGTGAAAAAAAACTCCGGCCAAGTGCGAGTCGAACTCGCGCACCGAGGGTTCCGTACAAATCTTTAGGTATATAGGGGTAGTAACTTTAAAATTATTAAAAATATTTTTATTATATGATGTAACTAAAAATGTATGGTTTTCGCAATTTTTCCTGTATCTGTGCTATAAGACGTTGCTTCGTACCAAATTTCAAGATCCTGAGTTCACGGGAAGTACCCTGTAGGTTTTGATTCCCATGCGAGTTTCGAAAATTTGCGGAATTTTGCGGCATAAACGACTATATCTTTTGATTGCGTTGGCATAGAAGTTTGATTTTTTCACAGCACCAAGGGACAGTAGACCTGAGTATTTGATATAAATTTCAGCTTGATACCTCCACGCGTTCCTGAGAAAAATGGTCTTGGCATACAGACAGATAGACTGACAGACTGACAGACAGACAGACGGACAACAAAGTGATCCTATAAGGGTTCCATTTTTTCCTTTTGAGGTACGGAACCCTAAAAAGAAAAAAAAAAATTGACGCGAAAAAAACATTGGGTTTGTATGGAGGGTTGGCCAGCTGGGTTCACGTGTCCCATACAAAAATGCTTTGTATTTTCGCGTCCAAAAATTTTTTCTCCTACTTTTTCTTACTCGCAGTACTGTACTAATTATGCCCTTAAACGGATCACCAGTGTTTTTGGGGTAAGTAATAGAACGTATACGAATTTATGCTATATTGATAGTAACATATAAATTGAATTTATATAATTTCAATTTGTATAACGTGCATGAAGTATAATGTACAAATTGAATAATAACAAAATATATAATTGACTAATGTATAATGAACTTCACAAATAATATCGTTTACGTTAATGATAATGTAGTATAACGTTGGAATAATCTAATGTTTAAAACAGATATCATACATAAATTATAAACGCCTACCACTTTTAATTGGCAATGACTCTTGTAACTGATATCTATTCCCTATAACCTAACCTACTTTCCTGGTAGCAGTTTTCTTTTTGTAGGGGGTCACAGTTCTAATCTAACCTAACCCACTTTCCTAGTAGCAGTTTTCTTTTTGTGGGGGGGTCGCAGTTCTAACCTAACCTACTTTCCTGGTAGCAGTTTTCTTTTTGTGGGGGTTGCAGTTCTAACCTAACCTAACCTACTGTCCTGGTAGCAGTTTTCTTTCTGTGGGGGTCGCAGTTCTAACCTAACCTAACCTACTTTCCTGGTAGCAGTTTCCTTTTTGTGGGGGTCGCAGTTCTAACCTAACCTAACCTACTGTCCTGGTAGCAGTTTTCTTTTTGTGGGGGTCACAGTTCTAACCTAACCTAACCCACTTTTCTGGTAGCAGTTTTATTTTTGTGGGGGTCGCAGTTCTAACCTAACCTAACCTAGATTGTTATTTCAGATGTTAGTCGATATTTTAACTATTATACGTAACTATTATTATGCAAAACGGAATTCGTCTATATGTACGTTAGACTAAACAACGGTATGTATAATGTACGTTATATTATTTTTGAATTATAGTAATAGAAAATAGACATTTAATACATTATACCTAACGTAACGTAATTTTTGTTATATAGTCTGGCCAGCCAACGAACGCAGTAGCAATGTACAGCGAACAAAAGTATGACAACACTAAGAATCAGTGAAAAAAGCAGCAATGATCATCAAATTATATGTTTTTTATTTAAGTTGGTATTGCCGCTCCTTTCATTAGGTGACATTTACTGTGTGTAAAAGGGAGACGGATATATTTCGTCTGATCTGTCATCAACTGCAACAGATAATCTGGTTGAGGCAATTGACATATGCCTTAAAAACGAATTTAAATTCAATGTAGAACGTTGCAGGAGTTCTATCTCACTCGTGCTCAAGATGAGAGAGTGAAAGGCAAAAGAAACAAATTCAATGTAAAATAAATGTAAATTGAAATGTTCGTCAAGAAATACGGTGTCTCATCACAAAGGGTTGCCACATGTACGTATTTTGAATTTGCCGCGTTTTTCTACTGACAGAAATGGTTTGCCAGACTATAACACTTATAAAATGCTTACGAGGAACCCAGACGATTTTAACCACGCATTTCTGAGGACACAAAGATGAAAATACAAACATAAATTTCGCAAAAAAGTTATTTTTCTCGAGTTTTTGAACTCTTTTGTGCATAAGGCACTAGTCCCACCGCCGGCGGCGAGTAAGGTAGTAAAGTACCGTTTAGTTGCGGGCCTTTAAAGGTCGATCGATCACTCTATACTTACCTCGACAAACCGCAATGTAATGCTACTTGCTTAACTTTACTCGCTTACTCGCTCTTGGTGGTACCAGTGCCTAAAAGTAAATGTTATTGTAAAGACTATCGTTTAAAATGAATTGGTATTTTTTTTTTCGTAAAAATCAGTTTTTGTTTGAAAGAGTCACTTCATCTTCATAGATGGTCCCATCCCATTGTCTGATGACCTGATCGTCAGGATCTGATAATGGGATCCTGGAGAAATCGAGGGAACTCTTCAAATATTATAATACGTAAGTTTAATGAGGCTAATTCAGTCATATTAGCGTTTATCTCGAACAACGAACAAGTTTGATAATTTCATCGACAAAGCAGCGATTGCTTTTAGTTTCAGCAATCAAAAAGCAAATGGTTTGTTTTTCCTACGCTTGAAAATTAAATAAATATTCGCTCGTGGACGGAATAGTCCGTATGACGGAATTAGCTGCATTGACCTTATAGTGATTTGAGTATTTTTACAGTATCGGGCATTTGCTTTTGGAAAGGTAGAAGTCGGATCTTTTTTGTTTAATAGTAGTTTATGTAACTGTTAGTAGTTTATGTAATTACGTACAGTTGCATACACTGCTTTATCTACACTCATATTATGTATATTAAATTAAGTGTTCGGAAACCATAGAATGACCGCCATTGTACCGTCATGGCCAACTCGATTGTGCCGGCGCTCGCGCGGGACCAATCGAGTTGGCCATGGCGGTAACATTATGTTATCAAATTCGATGTTCCAAATTTGAAACTCATTGATTAACAATATTTCAGCATGCAAAGTTAAAATTACGTTACTGCCGCAGATAAGAAACTTATCATAGTTAAATCGTTTGTTGTAATGCTTGTCATTGTCTACGGTTTTTGAACGTATTTTAGAGTACTTACAGTATGAGTGTAGATAAAATTATTTATAACACGGTCAGGGTTGTGACGTGAAACTTAAAGCGTGTGTATTTTTCAATAAATAAGTTGAGGCTACCTTATACCTATCAATCTAGTCTCACACTATTTCATTCTATGCAGAGTTAACATGGTCATGGTCTACTTCTTTTTAGGGTTCCGTACTCAAAGGGTAAAAACGGGACCCTATTACTAGGACTCCGCTGTCCGTCTGTCACCAGGCTGTATCTCATGAACTGTGATAGTTAGACAGTTGAAATTTTTACAGATGATGTATTTCTCTTGCCGCTTTAACAACATATACTAAAAAACAGAATAAAACTACTAGTCCGCCTCGAACTCAGAACTCGCGATTTCCTTGCAATCGAGATGACCAATATAACAAGACCCTTCTAAAGATTTTTTTTCGCCTTCTAGCTCCACAAGCTCTTGAACGATCCTGCTCATATACGAACTCATTAATTTTATGTATCTCTGCTACAACCTCAACAAATTTCATAAAGATCAGAAAAACTTTACTAAAGTATCGCGGAACAAACTCTCAAAATCAAAAACCCATCGAAATGCCGAAACGTCCCAGTAGCCGAAGTTGTTTGTAAGAACTCACTTCGCTCGTTCGATAAATATTTCAGGGGCTCCCATACAACAGACATGATTTTTGCCGTTTTTATAGATAAGGTACGGAACCCTTCGTGCGTGAGTCCAACTTGCATTGGCCGGTTTTTTCTGTTATACTAAGGCTAGTTTTAGGACTTACCCACAAAAAAAACAATCTAAAAAAGTTCTAAGATGGAAGATTATTCATCTTTAGTGCTTCAGCAGATTTTTGGTCCAAAAGAGATCTCAGAGTGTATCAATATGAGTATGTTTCTATTCGTTTGATGTTTGATACCATGTCTCATTTAATCGAGCAAATAGTAATCAATGGAGTCGATTCCGAAATCCTGTATTCGTTCGGAAATAGGCTTGTGTTACCTACTCTGTATGTTTTTCTTGCTCCAATTCGATGTTATAGGTATCGTGTAAATAATAATTCCACGTTTAGAATAAAAATGTAACGAACGCTCACGCAACGGTTGATTTTATACTTTCCCGTGGATGTTGACGATATCGTCACGTTTTACCCACGAACCTAGAGAATCCGGACATTACTGTTCTCTATTTTCCAAACCACACCCACAGTCGAATCTTATTACCGAGCCAAACAGTTGTTCATAGGTGACTAGAAAACGGTCCGATACAGAGCATAATATAAAGGGCGGTGTCTCACTCGCACTCGTTTTAAAATTGACAAACATTGACATTTTGATTGTCTGATGACGTCATTAATGTCATTACCAAGTTAGTCAAAACAAGAGACAGTCCCCTACATAACCCTCTCTTTGGGCCTCACTTTGTGACCGAAGAGTATATTCCAGTTTAAAATCACAACTTTATGGTTTTATCGTCACAATAAAGCAGTGAGTTAGTTAAAGTCCGTGACTGTACAACATCCAAGCAAAACATGACACACCTCGGAATGATAATCGTTTTGCTATCTATCCCTCCATTAATCTTGGTTTACCCTGTAGTTGCCGAAGCATCATCAATAGGAATGATGATACTGTTAAACTATAAAATAAAAATTTTCACGCTACTGTTCGGAAGTGTGACCAAAGATGGTCAAAATCCAAACTGGAAAGTAAGCATTTGCTGTAGCACCTGAACCACCACTACAGCAATGTTATTATAGCGATGAAATGTCATTAGTTGGAAACATAGATTATATAATTCTCAGATGGAGTGCGGCTAAAAACTTTTTGTGATTCTATAAAGAGCCAGTGTCCTCGTCGTTACGCACTACACACACATACGCACAGCAATAATGAGCCGCTCCCCCGCCATTCGTGTCCAAACGTCTATGCAGTCAAGAGCAGTTAAAAAATAATTAAAATATGCCGTCGTGCGTCATAAACTGCTGCAAAAATGCCACCGGTCGAAAGAAAAACACGGATGGGGTAACTTTTCACCGTTAAGTAAACAGTTCATTGCGTAATCACATTAAAAATCAGTAATTTCGTAAACTATTAACTTCATGGTAGCGGTGTTGCCAGGTGGTTGAATAGGGAAACTTCCCGAACGTAAGGGGGTCTATAATCGCCGCGATATGTTGTCAATACGATATTGACGTCCCCACTCCTAACTAGACGTTTTACAACGAATATTAAAACGTTACCTAATAGTTAATAACTTTTATGCTTTTGTGAGCAAATTATTCTTTATTATTTTTTGAATAAACTTTGTAAATAAACAAAATTATTTATATCTTAAAATTATTCCAAAAACTGAGTAAAACAAAAAGCCCATATCTAATCGTAGATTGAACGCGCGAAGTTATGTCACCACTACTGATCTGTCAAACTTTCGTCTCATTCTAAGTATCGCTCCCTCTCACTCTGAGCGCCTGACTGACTAGTCGCTTTAGTAATCGACTGGTCAAGCGATTAGAACGAGATGGAACTATTGTTAGAATGAGAGGTCAGCTCTTAAGTCAAACCGATTGTGTTGATCGATCGAGGAGCCGATTTTGATGCAGTTTTCAAAAAGTTTTTGTTACATTCTAAACAAGGTTTAGTATAAAACAAGGCGTCGTTCATTGATTACGCAAGATTTTTTTGCCAGAGCCCCCCCTTCCACCTCTACGTAAGAAAAATAATAATAATAAGAATCCTCCTCTCTGTATTGGGACGACAAGAGAGGCCACCAGGCTCAACAGTAGTCGTGTACTTTTAATAAATAGTACATTTTTTTTTTTAAATTTTACCTTTTAGTCGCCTCTTCAGAAATATATTTCATCAAATTTATTCAAACAGGTGTTTATTAATTCTATTTAACTATATATGTTAATACTCTATTTTTTTAATTAAAAGATACTGTATTCTTAAAGGTCTGTTACATTTGTCCTAGTTAGTTTCTAAATTTAGTCAAGTGTAATCGCATTTAGCAAGTAAATTTACTATGAAAAGTAGTTAGGATCCTAATGAGGATGCTATTTAGGACACTTAAAAAAAGTAAAGTGTAACAGGGCCTTTAATCGGGAAAATTTGTATTACATGGCAACACTCGTCTGGACACACACATTCAAACCAGCCGCCATCTTGCGTCACGGTTTGTTGTACAGCCATGCTCCGTCCTTTTAATTTATTCGTCCAAGGTTGGAAAGTAAATTGTCCAGTTATGTCATTGCATTCATTTAAAACATTAAAAGGTCTTTTTTTGGCACAACTTTATGTTTCAAAAATAAAATAAGATTGTTTATCGGGCCAACTACCTGTTAAAAAAAAAAGAAACGTCAAAACCATTTATTCACCCTTAAGGCGTTTTTACTTTTTTAGTCGTTTGTGGTTTTCTATCAAAAACGCCTCTAAGTAGTGAGTCGGTTTGAAGCAAACAACAGAAAAAAGTAAAAAGGCCGGAATTGAATACTGAATTGGATATTCTATTAAAGCATTTATATTTCTTGTTGCTTTATACTAACAAATGTATAATGTATTTCTTGTTGCTTACTAACAAATGTAATTTATTGTAATTTATTATAAAATTTAATATTATAGGTAATCTTAATTAATGTTATTATTATTTTAATTAAAATGTATATGGACCTGGTCTGAAATAAAGAATCTTATTCTTATTATATTGTTATGACAAATGTTTTTTTTTAATTTCCTCACAGTAGTCGTGAAAAGCATTATGTAATATCTAGGCCAAAAGCGCTATAGGTGGACTCGTATCTTCGAAGGCCTCCCCTGGCGGGTCGGCCCTCGAACTAACTCGATCCACCTATAGCTTACTTTCAAGCCTCTACAACAATGTACTATAGTTGACAGGATGCAAAATGATCAAGTTATCCCAATTAAGTGGCAATTAAAAAAGTCTATACAAATGGTTCTAAGATATCAGGTTTCAAAAAATATTATTTTGTACGATTTTTTAAAGTATGATATTTAAAAAAAATATACCATTCGATTTTTAACAGTTAACTGTAAAATAAATTGTATAGCAACCATTTACATAAACGCAACATTTTACTGTAGTAATTTTAAATAAAAAAGTACCGACTTCACTTAGCCTTCACCTTTCCAAAAGCAAATGACCGAGCTACTCTAAAAAACACTAAAATCACTATAGGTGTGCCTATAATAGCTGAAGAGTTCCCTCAATTTCTCCAGGATCCCATCATCAGATCCTGACCTGGTTACAATGGGACCAACTGTGAAATATACTCTTTCAAACAAAAAAAAAATTCCAAATCGGTCCAGCCATCTTCAAATAATCGGTGAACAATCATAAAAAGAAAATTGCAAAAAAAAAACAAAGATCCCGACAAATTGATAACCTCCTCCTTCGAAATCTTGTGTTGCTTTAACGCATTTGGCCCCATATAGACATTTGATCCACACAACAAAACAAATCGATTGATACCATACATGAAAAAAGTTCATCATGCTTATTCCAAAGTTTATGTTACGTAACCAAAAATCTTTTTGGCAGTAGGTAACAAAAATATAATGTTATTTACATTGTTTGAAACCGTGAAATATATAAGACTTCATAATATTACAAATAATGAAAATAAAGAAAAGCAGTACGCGACCTGTAAGACGATTGTCGCCAGAGTGTCCTTGAGCGTTTGGGCGCTGTGTACCCGCGCTACCCGCTTTACCCTCTCATTGCGATCGTACGTAAATCCGCCACACTGCACCGGAACGATGTTCAAAGAATATGACTTTACACAGAGGCGCGCGGGCAGCTTTATAATAATTATAATCCTTTTGCGGATATTTTTTGATTTGAATACTGTGATTAAGTACTGCAATGGTGATATTTTTAGGAATGCTACTTACCTATTAAATAAGATAAGTAATAACGATCTCAATTAGTAGATTTTTAGGTAATAGAATAAAACCTAGATTTTGAATTTGAAGTACAGTCAGTGGCAAAACATTGGTAAAAATATTCTGCATATCAGAAAAAAAAACTGAATGCACATCAAAGCGATGTTTTCATGTGAATTTAGTTTTTTTGCTGCGCAAGTGAGTTTAATAGATGGTTATTGTTTTGTAGCGATTTTGAATATCAACTGTAAAAATCACTTATATAATTACGAAAAATGTACAAAACTAAAAAAGTTTCTTGAAACATGTCCGTCTGTCCGCCCGTCCATCCGTATGTCACAACCATTTTATTAAAAAATATATATTGAAAAAATTTTATCCATAGGTGTGTCTTGTGCCGCTACTTAGTTTTTAGCTAAATTGCTGAAAAAAAAACCTTAAGGGGAGGCACTCCATACATACATATGCCGAACTTTATGTCAAAACAATTTTTTTTTGCAAATATGAACATTGTGTACATCTATCGATACGGGTTTAAAAATATCTTAAGTATATATAAGTAGAGGATTTTTAAAACCTTTTTTATTGAGTCAATATTTTTAGAAATAATCGCTTCGAAAGTCTAAATAATAGTCCCCCCCCATCTAACTTTTAATCCGTAAGTCCAAAAAATATGAAAAAAATTAAGAAGATACGGCTTAGTACTTATTTATATGAAAACTATTTCACATATTATCGGTTGAGCCATTTTTTGTGTTATCTCCAAGAAACTACTTTCTATGGAACCCTACATTATGCGTGGTCCGATACACTCTTGGCCGGTCTGTTAAAGATATTTGATATGTAGTATTAACCGTTATTAGTAATTTATTTATTTACTTGTGTTGATAATTAATATAAATTTGTATTTCAGCGAGATAGTAAAGCTTTTTTTCCTTTATTCTTACTTACATTAAACTCTTAAATATCAGCAATTTTTAATTATAATCTCGATCAGGCTTCGCTCAATGATAGTTAGTACACTGAAATTTGTATGTGTTTTAATCAGGGACCGGAACCGGTAACCATTAAAGGGGTATTAGATTGGGTATTTGATAGAGTTGTTTTTAAAAACCCTATCAATTCGGTAAGCGTATCGTTTGACTTACCCGAACGAAAGGCTAAGCATGTCAATACAGTTAATTCGGGTAAGTGGTTACAACCCAGCATATGGTTTCCCTATCAGATAGGGTTTTTCAAATGCGATTAAGCTATTTTAAACTCTGTGACCAATACATTTGACTTATTTATTATTCGAGGACCCTACGAGCTAAGCGCTGCCGGGCGGCACGAGCGAGCCTACAGACAAACAAGAATCTATTTGCGTATGTTTTCGTACTTACGCCTTTGATCTAGACGCTATTATTGGTTGTTAGTGCGCTAAAAGATCGTTGTGTGGTGCCGGTGTTTTTGTTCTTGCCATTCGAGCGTGACGGCTCGTGTCGGTTGAATCTTAGACCCAGGCTTATAGGAACCAAAATCAAATGCATATTGTGAAGTGTTAATATATATAATTTTGTGTTATTCTAGTTATAGGTAGTACTTTGTTTCAATGGCTCCAGCAAAATGTGACGCCGTTCACCGATACTTCTAGTATAATGAAACGATCGATATCACTCATTGTTGGACACTCAAGAATAAAATGATTATTTGAAAAAAATATCGTAAGAATAAACTTATGTTGATTGTATTCCCGTTAAAATGATTCAAAATAATTTTGTCGGGACTAATATATGCGAGAAAATGTAATAAAAATAATTGATTCTTAACAGAATCATTTAATCATGCTTTTTATTTTAAATAATGTTCCGCGTATAAGAATGTATCTGGGTTTTTCGGTGTAAGAAAACATCGTGTGGAAACTGGACGTAATCCCAATAAGTTCAGGCACTTTTTGCGCGCGCGGCGGCGACGCACTATGGCCCAAACGCCCGATCTAGCTGTACAAAATTATTTTACACTCATAGACTAAAATTTACTATTTTTATTATTTTGCTATAATTCATGTGAAAAAAGGTTAACCAGTGTAAGTTGACCTTTGTATAAGAATAATTACTAGGGCAGAAGAGGTCAGCTAAACTTGGTTGTGTAATTTTAAGAGAAATGAAGCATTATTACAAATGGCACCTAAAAAAATTAATAATTAACTTAAACTATATTTAAGTATTTTAATTCTGCTATTCTTATATTTTAGGTGCCATTTGCAATAATGCTTCATTTCTCTTAAAATTAAAAACCATGTTTAGCTGACCTCTTCTGCCCTGGTAATTATTCTTATACAAAGGTCAACTTACACTGGTAAATTTTTTTTCACATTAATTATACCAAAATAATAATAAAAATAGTCAATTTTAGTCTTCGAGTGTAAAATAATTTTGTCCAGCTAGATCGGGCGTTTCGGCCATAGTGCGCCGCTGCCGCGCGCGCAAAAAGTGTCTGATGGTCATAGATTATTTAAACAAGTTTATTCCTTGTCAAATGATCTGTAAATTTGGAAATTTGTAGTTCAACTCCTCCTTAATGCATAGAAACCGAAATTATAACGTTTTTCGAAAATTAAAATACCCTCCCAATCGATTTAAAAAAAAACCGGCCAAGAGCGTGTCGGGCCACGCTCAGTGTAGGGTTCCGTAGTTTTCCGTCCGTCACAGTAAGTGTCCCCACTTAAGAGTTAATAACACCGCCATGTAGGATATGATATGAGAGTTCCACGTACAGCGACATCTATCGGCAAATTAAGTAAACTATTGCGCGCGAGCTTAAAGTATGGAAGATGATTTTTATGGAATAATTCTTTATTGCGTGAACCGATTTTCACCGTTTTTACTTTATTTGAAAGCACGTCATTTCATTGTAATTTTGTAGAAATTACAGGTACAATAAACACCTGCTTATACGGTTAAATTACAAACTTAGTTCAGAAATTATTTTGTAATTTTTTTTTCAAAAACTATTCATCCTATCAAATTCAAAATAATTTTTCTAGAAAGTTTTTATAAAGTTCTACTTTCGAGATTTTTTTCATATTTTTAAAACTTATGGTTCAAAAGTTAGAGGGGGGGGGGACGCATAGTTTTTTACTTCTGGAGCGATTATTTCCGAAAATATTTACATTATCGAAAAATGATTTAAGTAAACCCCTATTCATTTTTAAATACCTATCAAACAATATGTCACACGTTAGGGTTGAAATGAAAAAAAAAATCACTCCCCACTTTACGTATAGGGGAGGTACCCTAATAAAATAAAAAAATCCACTTTTTATTTTACCACTTTGTCGGCGTGATTGATTATTTTGTAATTTTTTTTCAAAAACTATTCATCCTATCAAATTCAAAATAATTTTTCTAGAAAGTTTTTATAAAGTTCTACTTTTGAGATTTTTTTCATATTTTGAAAACTTATGGTTCAAAAGTTAGAGGGGGGGGGGGAGGGACGCATAGTTTTTTACTTCTGAGGCGATTATTTTCGAAAATATTTACATTATCGAAAAATGATTTAAGTAAACCCCTATTCATTTTTAAATACCTATCCAACAATATATCACACGTTAGGGTTGAAATGAAAAAAAAAATCACTCCCCACTTTACGTATAGGGGTACCCTAATAAAATAAAAAAATCCACATTTTATTTTACCACTTTGTCGGCGTGATTGATATACATATTAGTACCAAATTTCAGCTTTCTAGTGCTAACGGTCACTGAGATTATCCGCGGACGGACGGACGGACGGACGGACGGGCAGACATGGCGAAACTATAAGGGTTCCTAGTTGACTACGGAACCCAAAAAAGGTCACTTTTGCAAAAGTCGACGGTTTACAAAAAGTTTACAACATTTTAATTAGAACAATTAACTGTAGTTAGAGGACCACAAAACTGACATCATATTCAAATTTCAGCTCTCCAGCACTTCCGGAACGCGAGTTATTGAATTTACAATATTTGCAAAAAAAAATGTGTTTTTTTGCGAATTGCGGACGATCCTCTGGACCGATTTTGCTCTACCGGGGCTCATTCTCTTTGTTTTATAATTGCGCACATTTGTTATATTTAACAATTTTTTTGTCCGACCCGTAGTTTTTCCTCTAGAAGCGAAAAACTGGTTTTTACCATTTTTTTGGCACCTTAGCGCCCAATATTCACTTATAAATTTTATTGATATCAATTCCTGCCACTTTGACCTATACAAACAAATTTTTTCCCGTCCAATAGGAATTGACTGTACTTTTTATGATTTTTCCGCTAATTCTATCTGAGTATTGCTATAATTATTTGAATTGCGTGTTTTCTATAATTAAATAAATGAAATCAAATTAAATAGGAGTTGATAATAGTTTATAAATGCCCCGAAATGTTTTGATGACTTGGCAGAAAATTTCTAAATTCACATGTTAAAAATTCAAAAAAATATATTAAAAAATTAATTGGTTGGAACCATATTTGTTTTCATTGTAATATTTTTGTCACAACTTGAAATTGTTTTACGATTACCGATAAATAATTTCCTCGCAAATGAAGTGAAAATTAGAGTGTAACCCTCGTCCATAAAACCCATTTTACACTCGACTTTTAAACGCCTCGCGTAAAATCGTACGTTTTATGCACTTGTTGTACAATCTACTATTATAATATAATAAAAATAAAATAAAATAAAAATGAAATAAATATAAAATAAAAATGAAAATAAAATGAAAATAAAACGAAAACAAAACGAAAACGAAACGAAAACGAAACGAAAATGAAACGAAAACGAAACGAAAACGAAACGAAAACGAAACGAAAACGAAACGAAAACGAAACGAAAACGAAACGAAAACGAAACGAAAATGAAACGAAAACGAAACGAAAACGAAACGAAAACGAAACGAAAACGAAACGAAAACGAAACGAAAACGAAACGAAAACGAAACGAAAACGAAACGAAAACGAAACGAAAACGAAACGAAAACGAAACGAAAACGAAACGAAAACGAAACGAAAACGAAACGAAAACGAAACGAATACGAAACGAAAACGAAACGAAAACGAAACGAAAACGAAACGAAAACGAAACGAAAACGAAACGAAAACGAAACGAAAACGAAACGAAAACGAAACGAAAACGAAACGAAAACGAAACGAAAACGAAACGAAAACGAAACGAAAACGAAACGAAAACGAAACGAAAACGAAACGAAAACGAAACGAAAACGAAACGAAAACGAAACGAAAACGAAACGAAAACGAAACGAAAACGAAACGAAAACGAAACGAAAACGAAACGAAAACGAAACGAAAACGAAACGAAAACGAAACGAAAACGAAACGAAAACGAAACGAAAACGAAACGAAAACGAAACGAAAACGAAACGAAAATCAAACGAAAACGAAACGAAAACGAAACGAAAACGAAACGAAAACGAAACGAAACCGAAACGAAAACGAAACGAAAACGAAACGAAAACGAAACGAAAACGAAACGAAAACGAAACGAAAACGAAACGAAAACGAAACGAAAACGAAACGAAAACGAAACGAAAACGAAACGAAAACGAAACGAAAACGAAACGAAAACGAAACGAAAACGAAACGAAAACGAAACGAAAACGAAACGAAAACGAAACGAAAACGAAACGAAAACGAAACGAAAACGAAACGAAAACGAAACGAAAACGAAACGAAAACGAAACGAAAACGAAACGAAAACGAAACGAAAACGAAACGAAAACGAAACGAAAACGAAACGAAAACGAAACGAAAACGAAACGAAAACGAAACGAAAACGAAACGAAAACGAAACGAAAACGAAACGAAAACGAAACGAAAACGAAACGAAAACGAAACGAAAACGAAACGAAAACGAAACGAAAACGAAACGAAAACGAAACGAAAACGAAACGAAAACGAAACGAAAACGAAACGAAAACGAAACGAAAACGAAACGAATACGAAACGAAAACGAAACGAAAACGAAACGAAAACGAAACGAAAACGAAACGAAAACGAAACGAAAACGAAACGAAAACGAAACGAAAACGAAACGAAAACGAAACGAAAACGAAACGAAAACGAAACGAAAACGAAACGAAAACGAAACGAAAATAAAACGAAAAAAAAATGAAAAAAAAATGAAAAAAAAAATGAAAGAAAAACAAAAAAAATGAATACACTGAATTTTTTTAAATATAAAATGAAAAAAAAAAATTATATATATACACGGTGAATCTGAGTATCCCGACAGATTTTAACCATACACCCCGAATAATTAACCGAAAATAAGTACCATGACTATTTTTCAGTAAAAAGTATATAACCATCCGCCATCTTGGATTATAAAACAGAAATAATTTTCGAAATTACATCCCCTAATTATAAATATTAATTATTTGAAACGGGCTATTTACCTCGCACCCGAAATATCGGGTGCCCAATAACGCTAATATACATAATACTCGTACATGGTAAATACCCCGTTTCAAATAATAATTATAATGTGAATGACCATGTGAGCTTAAAAAATCGTATATCCCATAATTAGCTGAAAACGACTACCAATCCCTACGCCAATTCATAGGATTAGGTTGCCAAGTGGCCCACAGGCTCAACTGAGCCGTGGCAAAAGCCGGGACAAACTCTAGGAGGATGAATATTGGTTTGTGTCAAATCGATTTGAATATGAATAAAAATTGTGTTTTTATTCTTATTCAAAATAATTATTGCCCATCTCATCAGTACGTGCGAACTATGCAAAAATAAACTGAAGGTAAGACACATTTCTTTAACAGAAATTCTTTAATTTAAATTTGTGTACGTGAGCAGAGGACTGGACTGTGAGTGTGACTTTTCCAGAATGAATAAACGACAGCAAATCTTATATTTACTCAATTTGTTCCGCCGCCACCTCTCCTGTTCCATTTCAAATGAGAAAGATAGAACCGCCTGCCTGCGTGGAAAAGAGACAGGAAAAGGGTAGCCCTATGATAGGGTAAGCGGTAAATATTAAAGCTATCTTTACCCCATTCGACTCGGAAACCACATTGAAAAGGGTTAAGCCTATTCAAAATGATTTCCATATCGATAGGGTAACCCAATGATAGGGTAACCCTATCATTAGGGTAAGACTTTAATAGGGTTACCCTATCGAAACGATTAATCAAATGAAGGGGTTTTCCGGTCCCTGGTTTTAATCACGCCGACAATATGGTAAATCAAAATCAGAAAAATAAAATGAAGTGGAGGTGATTTTTTTTCACTCCAATTACGCGATTGATACGATACACGATAGTGTGTGGTATTATTGGACAGGTCTTCCAAAAAGAATAAGTCTTAAACAACTTTTGGATAAAACGCATATTTTCGTAAATAATAACTCCGAAAATTACTTATTAGTCCATTGTATTGTAGCAATAGCAGGTTTCCGCAACTCGACAACTAACCCCTGTTTTGCGTGACTCATCAGAATAAGTACTAATACATAATAATTGTAGTGTACTTACAAGACTACATTTGTTTCAGGGCATTATAAGATGCATGAGTTCTGTTTTTTCTCCATTTTTATTTCATTTCTTTATTTAATTTGTAATATAGGTCATATAAATAAAATGCTTTTTATAAGAACGTAAATACATGAACACACATACGGGTATATTATCTTAAAAGATAAAACGTCTATGCGCTATTGATTCCGACAAGACACGTTATGCCCGCACCGCATGAACCCTCTGCAGTTATTTAGTCTTTAGGCACATTAAGTCCGATATTATTGCTCACGGGCCAAGCACAAGTATTTGTAGTACAAAGGAAGCACGGAGCGACGAGCGACACAGCCTCCTCGTCTCAAAGCTAGCTCACGACTGCCAGCAACGCCGTTTTCGAGCTACCAACGCACGAAATGTGGAATTATGATCAAGTTGTTTAAGATAATCAATTTAAATATCCTACGTTGAGTTTGTAGTGTTCTGTAGTACACATTTTTTAGTTCAACAATATTTTAAATCGAATGAGCCGTTCACTAGATATAAGCGAAATTAACCGTAAAACGACATTTCATTACATTTAAATAACGGAGAAACTATACGTTACACGAGTTATTCAAACATTGACAATGTTGTACATGAAATGGTAATTAACATATATTTTTTTCAAAATTTTTGAATGACCCGTTATTGAGATATATCCCTTAGAAAGTAACAGTTTTTGGCCACAATTAGCGCCTAGCGCCTTAAACAGCAATGGCTAACCATTCAGACGTTTTACAGCACGACCGGTACAATTGCTGGAACAAAATGGAAATGAGAACAAGACAATTGCGCTCCGGCGGGAAAGTTCAGCAAAGTGAGACGATTGCAGACTAGCTGCCGTAATGTTTAGGTAAAGTAACGGGTTGGCTTAAAGTAATTAGGAATTTCACATTGAAAAATTTAAAAATAAAGTCAATAGCTACAGGTTAATGGATTTTTTTACGAGGAACTAGAACATATTTGACATTACAAACAATCACTACTATATAGAAAAAGGCCCTCCAGCTTCGATCTTTTGTAACGTGCTTCTGACCATACGCATCATACCTTGGACAACATTTCTTAATTGTCCATATTATCCTTAAATCTAATGGTTTCGGAGAACTGGCATCCTGCCCGTAACCTTATACTAACCTACTACAAATATCCCATGAAGCTTCGATTGGTCGAGTTTTAGGGACTTTTGCTGGGTTGGAATCTTTTGATACATAATGTATGGGATTGCTTTTTAAACAATTTTGACTATTTTTGGCATACTTAGAGTTTGCTTAATCTAGTGTGACGTCTCTAAACGTCGAACAATCAGAGATTATTTGGCAATTTTCAAAAGAATGGTAAGATGCGTAGGAAGCCAATTTACCAATCAAATACAATATTGGATAAGTACATATTAAATTTCAAAAAGTCAATTTGTATGATGTCCAAGGTGTGAGTGGAACAGCCAGAAGCAAGTTACAAAAGTTTGAAGATGGAGGGACTTTTCCTATATTTTAATGTTTGTTTGTAATGTTGAATATGTTCTAGTTTATGGAAATACAACTTATTAACCTGTAGCTATTGACTTTATTTTTCGATTCTCCAATATGAAAATTCTCATTACTTTAAGCCAACCCGTTATCTTTAAGTTACATGAAATTATTTAATGTTTTAATTTATGTATTCTTTTCATCTCACCTATTTTTTTCATAAGGATTATTGTAGATGGTGCAGTCTTAGATTCCATACAATGAAATAACTTGCTTAACAAACACAGAGGAGAGGACAAATCGCCAAACGTTAACTTCTTCTTCTGCCTAAGCCTTTTCCCGTTATCTGGGGTCGCCTCTCCTTGTCCGCATTCTCCACACAAGCCGATTTTTTGCGGTTTCGGCGTCAAAATTTGTGTCTTTCAGGTCTTTTTCGACCGTTGTCAGCCAAGTAGCAGGGCGTCTTCCACGGCCACGTTTCGTCGTTGGTAGATTCAATGCCACGCAAACCAGGTAATCAGCAGGCCGTCTGAGCACGTGACCGTACCAGCGTAGTCGCCTTTCCTTCAGCTTTTTTTCAATAGGGGCGACTTTAAAACTGTCTCGCACGTATTCATTGCGGATCTTATCCATGCGGGTGACTCCAGCAGACCAGCGAAGAATGCGCATCTCAGTTATATGTAATTTTTGGATATGTTGTTTCGTTGTTGCCCAACATTCCGTTCTATACAGTATGGCGGGTCGTACTGCCGTTTTATATAATTTACCCTTGATCTTTAAAGGCATTCTATTGTCACACATGACACCGGTCAACTGCCTCCACTTCATCCAGCCTACTGTGGTCCTATGGGTTACATCTCTATCAATTTTGCCATCGCTGCTGATGATCGAGCCTAGGTATTTAAATTCTCTAACGGTAGGTTGCGGATCATCATTTATGAAGAACTTGATTGAGTCAAGATCTGTTGTGCCGTCAAACAAGCATGACATATGCTCTATCTTTGTGCGGCTTACTCTTAAACCATTCTCTTCTAATGATTTAATCCACATATTTAGTTGGTTTTGGAGATCATGGTCACTTTCCGATATTAAGGCAACGTCATCAGCATACAAGATGTTCCATGGCACTGGTTTTTGGTAAGATCTTGTCAGGTAATCCATGGTGACATTAAATAATAAAAGACTTAGTGCTGAGCCTTGATGAACTCCGACGCAGATTCCGAACTTTTCACAAGTCCCAGCTGGACAAACTACCCGAGTTGTGACATTGGTATACATATCCTGAATTAATGCTATATACTGTTCAGGTACTTGATGAAATCTCAATGCTTCCCAGATGAGTTCACGTGGGACGTGATCAAAGGCCTTTTCGAGGTCGATAAAGATCATATGTACGTTGGTGTTGTTGGCCTTAGCTTTTTCCACCAGTATTCGAATAGACTGAATCGCATCGGAAGTGCTTCTATCAGCAACAAAGCCACATTGGTTTTGAGTTAGCTGTATAATAATTTTAATCTGTTATTTTTTTATTTATAGTACGTTCCCACGTTTTTAAGGTATGGGACATAAGTTTAATAGCTCTATAGTTATTGCAGTCCCTAATGTCTCCTTTTACTTTGTAGAATGGAAGTAAGAAACTGTTACGCCAAGCATCTGGGATGAGCTGATTTTCTACCATCAATTTATTAAAAAGGTTGCACAACCAGGATACTCCAGTGCTTCCGGTTAGTTTCCATATCTCGGCTGGGATTTCGTCTGGACCAACTGCCTTGTTATTTTTCATATTTTTAACGGCTACCTTAACCTCTTCCACCGTGACTGGAGGAAGCGGTCCGATAACCGTTCGTGGCGTACTTCTGGTCGATGTTCCTGGATGGGAGACATTAAGTAGATGCCAAACGTTAACTATGCGTCGTTAAAGAGTTCCGTTCTCGTTCCGTTCGTATCAGCAGTTCCACTTCATCAAATGTCACTCTTTTTAATGAAACTTATTGATTTGTTGATAAAAATCACTATATGTAAAAAATAATAATATAAAAGACATTCTAAATTTGAAGAGTTTCCTCGATTCCTCATCGATCCCATCATCAGAACTGCGTTTTGATTAGCTATATGTTTAAAGTCCAGTGACACCTCTAAGACTGTAATGCTGTGTGTTAACTTTACCCCCAGCCCTCGCAGCGGTATTGCCCTTGAGCCATCTTTGCTGTCGGTTTTTATGGGGGCCCACCTTGCGGAGCACGAGTCACCGTCTGCCGAAAATAACTCTGAATAGTCCTTACACCATGGCGAGTGCTGTGTGCGTCTCATGGTACGGGCAGGGGCAGCATCCGCTTAGTGTACCCCTCACTTTTCATTAAATTTTCGGGCCTCTGCGGCCTATTGCGGCCGATACGGAACACCATAGTTTCGTGTCCGGGAAAGACATACAAATAATAATATATATAAAAATGTATACAAATGTGTATATTATTATTACTAATTGTTGATTGCATTGTGGTACATAATATATAAGTTGACTTGTAAAATGCATTTTTATCAACAAATAAATGAATACTGAACAACTTTTACTAAAATTTTTTTGGCTTCCTTTTAGAAAAAAATGACATGTGAGCGGCCGAAATGTATGAAAAGAGCCTTTTTTTTTCAAGATTTCGGAGTTAGTGCCATAGTAAAAGTTGTTTACTATGACCAATCATGATTAAAATTTCACATAATTGAAATGATTTTTTTATTTTTCAATCAACTTACAACTTAAAAATTAATAAAGGTTTTTTTTCTCTTGTAATGTGTGTTGACTGACGCTATAAAATTTTAAAATAAATATAAATGTACATAAAAAAAACAACTTACATAGTAAATAATGCAAGAAATGAAGTATTATTATAAATAATTCGCCAATATTCGCCAATATTCGGCCACTCCCCGGTTACTAGTCAAATCACAAAATTGCGTTATAAAGCAAGCAGCTAATAAAATGTATAGATTCAAATTTCATTAAATGGACAAGAACTAAGAACAAAGCATTATAAATACATATTAAATATACATTTAAATAGTACAGTAAATGACAACGAATGTGTGACTAAGCAAACAGGGTCAGTTACTAGCGAGTTACCCTACGTTAACTTTAACAGAAATATCGCAATTAACGTGAAAGAGTACTGAAGTTTCGTCAATTTTACAACACAAAATGATCCCGTATAAAACTTTTTACAGAAGAATACTTAAAAATGTAGAACCAACTTTGTACTAACTTCAAAAAATTTCGCAAAATGTGAGAAGCCAAAAAAATAAGAAATGTTGCTTATATAAAGTTCTAAATTGGCTGTTATTTATTTAGAAAAATACTTTCTCCTGGTTGTTATATTAGTTGAATTCTTAATTGAGTGGAGTACTTTGACAGAACTTTACATATATTTGCAAGCAGCTTTGTTTGTCTGGGGAGGTCAACTTATATAGGATGTTACAACATTTGCGTATGTATTATTATTGTAATTGTCATGTTGTCATTCCCATCTAATAATGTTATCGTGACTGTAATTAAAACAATAAGTACAGTTACAATTCCTTGCTTGTATTTTGGCCTAATTATTTTGTTCAAGAGTTCGGCTCGAGTTATCTTTAGGTAGTACCTAACTATTTCATAAGAAAATACATGAACGACTCGCGATATGAGCATTTCATTTGCTTCAAATGAGTGCCCAGTGCAAGCAACTTCTAAAGTTTCTAAATTCACAGCATAAAATGAGTTTTCATAAGCTAGATAGGATGGATTTTCACCGGTGTAAGTTTCCTGATATTTCTGTAGGTACAGAACAGAGACGCTTCACTTAAACGATCGGGCAAGCTCGGTTACTTTCGGCTTTAGAGCTTGTTCAAACGTAATTGTAACTTAAATTACAGGAATGTTACGGATAAGAGGACGGGAATCTGTTTTTATGCTGAGGTTTTTTTAATGCTCGTGAATACAACCTAAAAACAAATACCTATAACCACCCACTTGCTTCGTGTTGCTAGAGCTACCAAGTTTGCACACCTAAATTGCTTCTGGTAGCCACAGCTACCCAGCGGCGTTCGTGCCGTTTTTGATTTTTTTAATAGCTGCTAAGATATGGTGTAAATTATTATTAAAACACAGACTACCAACATAACAACATTTTAAAAAGTTTAAGTATGTTGACAGATCTAAAATATTATTTTATCTGTGTTCGGTTCGTCAATGAAATGGTGGTGCGACACTATGTATGTACAATTGACTGACTATTTTTATTGAAGAAATGTGGAAGAAAGATCAAGAGCAAGATAAAGGACGATGGTATGGCAGTATTCAAGAAAACCTACCAGTTAGACCATGGTATGATAATCTTCAAAGAGCCAGTCGTGACTTTATTACTTTTTTTTAATACCACGACGGTGGCAACAAGCATACGGCCCGCCTGATGGTAAGCAGCTACCGTAGCCTATGGATGCTTGCAACTCCAGAGGTGTCACATGCGCGTTGCCGACCCTTTACAAAAAGGAGGATTCACTGTGTTGACGGCTAAAGGAATAAGTGGGTCCCTCATCATCAACACACTGGATCCTCTTTGAGCTCTTTGGCAACCTTACTCACCAGCAGGAACACAACACTGAGTCTAGTGCTATTTGAACTGTATTACTACAATCAACCGATTACGCTACGCTATGGATACAATGCAGCACCATCACACCTTGCTAGATTGAGAATTATCCAAAGTAATGTCTGTACTTTTTGTGAAGAAGGAACCGTTGATCATCTTCAATTTAACTGTCAGAAGTTTCTCCTTGACAGATTAGTTCTTGCCAGTGAATTAAGTGAAGCGTGTAAAAATTACAGTGACTTTTCTTCTCGTCCGCCGCCGATTAAAAAACTGCTAAAAGATAGTGAAACTTATATCCCAATTTATACTTAAGTATATAAAAAATACGGTGCTAAAACTTTAATAATAATATGAAGTGTCGTGAAATCCCAAAAAAGACTTGGCTTAAAGGTCTTACGAGACCTTAAAATCCAGGCCATAAAATCCACAAAAAAAAATGATATGGTGGTCAAGCAAGTTGTTTAAAAACCGTAACCTTCAGTTTTGCACTGGCTCGCGTCACGTGTTGTTTTCACGCGTCACGCGAAAGCATGAAAAACCTACTCTGTGCACAAAAATGAAAATAGACCGTCCATTCTCCGGTAGAAGTAAATAGGATGATCAGTCTCCGAAGTCTAGATAAGAGCTGAACTTCGCCAGTTCCCGTTCAATGGCGGCCATTTTGCGGCTTAACCGGCTTCTTTACGGCCGATAGCTTCATTTTACACTTTTGATAACGGATATTGCTCGAACAGTTTATAAAAGGTATAAAATTTTATAACAGAACTGCATTTCTTTAGCTTTATTTTTCATTACGAGGTAATCACCTCATTACAAGATTTTATTCTAGAAACATTCTAGAATAGTATTTCGTTATATATATTTTTAAATCTTTTAAGTGTTGACGATCTTATACCTAGTGAAATTATTATTATATATTTATGACATGTAAATATATTTTTTTTATATTTTTCTGAAATATTTATTAGCTTAAGATATTGTAACTGACGATTCGAAAGTGCTTGTTGCTATGCCTACTTGAATAAACACATTTTTGACTTGACTTTTGACTTGACTTAAAATACTCTTGTGATGTGTGACGTGTGGAAGCTCCACTCACTCTATAACAGTGCAACCAGTGGGTGGAACCAAGATCCCAATCAAAGGTAAAGCGCAAGAAATAAAGTGCAATAAAAATAAAGAACAAACACAAGACCAGCCTATCGAAAACAATCATAGAAAGAGATGAGTCATCATGCGACAATCCTCGACAAAGAAATTAGAATCAATGGAGTTCGCATATAGGAGCAAAATTTGAAGCGCTAAATGCGACCATTTCGTTAAGCCTCATTGGTATTTCCTGTTCTTTCTCTTGGCTAATCTCTTGACGGTAGCTCAACAGCTGTTGTCGAATGTATGAGGATAAAACCTACTAATAGTAATTTTTTTTTTAATGGCACCAATTAGGTACTTAAATGTGTGCGTGCAGAATGCACTAAATAGAGAAGGTTGGCGGAAGACAATAAAAAAGGCCGTGCAATGACCTTAAAGATCACAACTACTCTGACAAGAGTATATGTCTTAGAAGAAGAAGTACTTGAGTTTTAGAGAATTTGACCATAAGGCTGTAAGAATTTTTAAATATCCAAAGCATAACCAAATATATATTTTTTTTTACGTTTGAGCGCCAACTACGCATAACTTTTTCTCAAGATAAGTTTATCCTCATTCGACGTTGGTACGCTACATGCAATAAACCCACTGTGCAGAAAAAGAGAAAAGCACGAATTACGAGAAAACCCTTCCTCGGCTGTCTTTAAGCTGAGGCCGTACTGAGGCGGAGATGCGCGGAGATTTGCGTAATCTACCAATAGCTGCCTTTGCACTGACGCGGAGATAAACGGTGGATGATGCTATTGGTTGATTCCGCACGTGCTCCTCTCCACCTCAGTGGAGGCAGCCTTCAACCGGGTAAAGGAGATGCAAACTCCATTAGTAAGCACCCTTAGTCCTCAACAAACTATAAACTAATCGAATCGTGCGGGAGCCAAAAATGTTGCCGTATTATCCGTGACAAGGCAACGGTGAAATTGAAACCAATAAAATGCCGCTTGTAGTAAAACGTTTTCCGTGTACCCGGTCGCGAGTGACAGCCCTATTATTCCCGTTTCTTGGCAAAGTCTGCGCAGGCGAACCTTTGTTATTTGACCTATTACATCAAAAATTGTTGTAGGCAAGCCGCAGCTAATTTTGCTTTCTTTTAATTATATTTTTTTTACAAAAGTCTCCAAATGTAGTTTACATTCAACAAGAGATAAAATTTCAAAGTTTTTAGATAGAAAGCCTTAACAATTCTTACACTCTCTCTCTCTTAGGTCGTTCCCTCATGTCTGAGGATCGTGGTCGGCATCAGGGTTGTATCTGGAGCGGATTATCTGCCTCCACCGGCTTCTGTCCAGCGCGTCTTACACTCTAAATATCTTCTTAAGAAAAAAAGTTTCATCAACAAGCGACGAGACACTTCAAAATTCTGTACCTACAAGTCTTAGAGCGAGTAACAAGATTTTTCAGTTTCAAGCTAGAGGGCCAAAACATTTTCAAGCATGTATAGTTCTCTTAAACTGGTTTATTTCAGGCGTTATTCGCAATTTAAGGTGGAAATAAGGCCCCCAGGTGCCTTGACGAGGGTTATCATATTCGTAAGTCTTCCTTACGCACCGCACTCCATAGGAGGTGCGTTCAAGCGATTTGTTAAACTTGGGAAATTATTAAATTAGAAAAAAAAAATTCTTTTCACTTTTTTATAGATCACGTATACTGGTTAATTTGAGGCGTGATTCGCAATTTAAGGTGGAAATAAGGCCCCCAGCTGCCTTGAAGAGGGTTTTCATACTCATAAGTCATCCTTACGCACCGCACGCCATAGGTGCGTTAAAGCAAGCTGTTACTTTGGTTACTAGCACTTGGAAAAGTATACTATTAGAATTAAAAAAAGATTTTTGTATCACAGACTATTTTTTTAAAAAAATATGGAAATGCTGTACTTAATTTAAAAAACATCAACGAGCAACGTGACAACGTATCTAAAAGTTATAAGATAGACGGCCCGACTTTTTAAATTCGTATAGGTCACGTATACTGGTTTATTTGAGTCGTTGTGCACTATTTAATGACGAAATAAGGACCCCAGGCGCTTTGACGAGGGTTGTCATACTCATAAGTCTTCCTTACGCACCGCACTCCATAGGCGGTGCGTTCAAGCGAGCTGTTACTAGCACGTTTATTGGCAGCTCCGCGATAATTCAGTTGGAAAAGACGCTTGTTTGCTGGAGGCGGATATTTGGAGAAATGTCGGATTTTGTTTACGGTTGTCTGGCATCCGTCAACTGTCTGTGAAAAAATAGATTATATTAATACTTTTCGAAATGTAGCTTATAGTAGTATTTCTAATCAAAAAAAAAAACCGGCCAAGAGCGTGTCGGGCCACGCTCAGTGTAGGGTTCCGTAGTTTTCCGTCCGTCACAGTAAGTGTCCCCACTTAAGAGTTAATAACACCGTCATGTAGGATATGATATGAGAGTTCCACGTACAGCGACATCTATCGGCAAATTAAGTAAACTATTGCGCGCGAGCTTAAAGTATGGGAGATGATTTTTATGGAATAATTCTTTATTGCGTGAACCGATTTTCACCGTTTTTACTTTATTTGAAAGCACGTCATTTCATTGTAATTTTGTAGAAATCACAGGTACAATAAACACCTGCTTATACGGTTAAATTACAAACTTAATTCAGAAATTATTTTGTAATTTTTTTTCAAAAACTATTCATCCTATCAAGTTCAAAATAATTTTCCTAGAAAGTTTTTATAAAGTTCTACTTTTGAGATTTTTTTCATATTTTTAAAACTTATGGTTCAAAAGTTAGAGGGGGGGGGGGACGCATATTTTTTTACTTCTGGAGCGATTATTTCCGACAATATTTACATTATCGAAAAATGATTTTAGTAAACCCCTATTCATTTTTAAATACCTATCCAACAATATATCACACGTTAGGGTTGAAATGAAAAAAAAAATCACTCCCCACTTTACGTATAGGGGAGGTACCCTAATAAAAAAAAAAATTCCACTTTTTATTTTACCACTTTCTCGGCGTGATTGATATACATATTAGTACCAAATTTCAGCTTTCTAGTGCTAACGGTCACTGAGATTATCCGCGGACGGACGGACGGACGGACGGGCAGACATGGCGAAACTATAAGGGTTCCTACGGAACCCTAAAAAAGGTTCTTTCATTTTGCCATTTCAAATAACGCCCAAAAACGCTAGGCGCCGGTTCCACAACGTCATATTACAGTCAATACGCCTACTATTTATTTATTACATATCAGTTCCCATTGCAACTTACGTTTTCAGCTAGATGGGCCCTAAAATATTGTTGCTTGTCGAGAAAATAATTTAAATAATGGTATAAGAATATGACAACAGGATACAATAGTAATTCGTGCATCGTGTAAATAAATCTTCGGTTAAATAAATCTTCGTAACGAATAGGGCTTGATCGTACCATACCTAATCATAATATCAAAACCTCACTTTCTGTCGGAACTGGGAGACCAGACGGCAGTCCCTTATACATAAATGTGTAAGTTGTGAAAGTTACCATACCTAATCATAATATCAAAACCTCACTTTCTGTCGGAACTGGGAGACCAGACGGCAGTCCCTTATACATAAATGTGTAAGTTGTGAAAGTTGGAGTAGCTTAGCCAAATTTTTTTGGGATGAAATTGAAAAACTGTTGATTCATTACTTAAGTAGTAGTTTTTGTGCATGAATTTAAAGTGTTCAGAACATTTTATAAATAATCCAAGTAGAAATTGTTATCCAATACAATGTTACCAGTACTAGCTTTAAAATGAAAGCCCAGGTTATCACCCTTCTAAGCTATGCGTGATCACGCACATTAAATATTGTGTTTTCTACAACGGCTGCAAAGTTTCCAGACTGCAAAGACACGATAATCACATTGACACCTAAATCTAAATTGAATAGAAATATTCTGACAAATATTATTATTGTAAATAGCTCATGTAGAGTGGCTTATCAGAATTTGGAATTATTTTACTGAAAACTGGATTTGTAAATGAAACTAAAGTTTCTGAATAATATGTTTTTGTTCAACGCCTTCTAAAATCAGTTTAATTTATAAAATAAATGACTATGGATGTTGAAAAAAATGAGAATATTTTTCAGGTATCAATTTTGATTTTTACTTACAATACTTATTTTTTTTAAATTTCTAATAGCTTAAACTAAGTAACTGAATATATTTTTTAAACAAAAACAATTCTAATTTTGTACAAATTACTTAGCGTCGATTCATTAATCATTTGATCATTTTTAAGTTATAATAAAGTGTAATTTTCCTCATTAAATACTTGCACAACGGCATACCGGCGGTCTCTAAACGGTCTTAAAGGGACACCCGTATACACGAAACACGGTATTTTATTATGAAAAGTGACTAACATTTCCCCCTCTCGCGACACTATGTCAACTTCAAACAGCTAATAACTCAGCCACTTGTATTTTTAAAGACGATTCCCTCTCGGGCAATCCGTATGTGCTCCAAAAGTAATATTTTGAGCGAGATAAGGCAAGTCCGTGAAGTGGACGGTAAGATGAGAAAATACAGAACGGACAATTCTTTACCGATTCTTTGTTTTACAAAATTTCCGACGTATTAAATATATTGAAACTGGTAAATCAAAATTCTAAATCTCTTAAGTGTAAAAAGCTATCAGTTTTATGGAGTAAAACTTTAAAAAAATGTCGACTTAAAAAAAAATTACGGTTTCTATATATGTATTTTAAGTAATATAAAATATTATAGTTTTAACTAATAACTTGTTGTGGGCAACTCCAGGGGTCAATAAGTTCCGTTAAATTTATGGATCTAAATATTTAATTTGCAATGCCTACTAAGGAAATACATGCTCAGAAATTAATACATTATCAACACGTGTTCGCAATTGTAGAATGTTTTTTTTTTAATTTTCGAAATGAAATAGAGATAATTAATTTTATTAAGAACTTTAGAAACCATCCCAGCCGTTTTCTAACTTTAAAAACAGGCTTAGCCACGATCCATCTTCAATACAACTCCAACGCATGAACTACGCAATACATTTAGCGCCTAAACGTCTGAATCAGGAATATCAGAATTTGCTTGAAAATTATTCCCATGCAACTCCAATAAAATTGTAATATTGGTTGATTATTTGTTGTGTGTAGGAGTTATGTTTGAGATAGATTGCGTTTTTAATACCGCACTAGGTAAGATACTTGAAAAGCTGCTAGGTACATGTCTGTTGCGGTTTTCTCTTTGAGGGAAGGGTTTCATGACACTTGACTAATGTTGTTGTTACCTCACAGTCCGTCCCACTTCTACCCCTTAACTTTTACACTATATCATTCAGGTAGCTGTTGCGCGTTTGTTATTTAAGATAAACTATTATAAAAGTTATCATGCTGATTGTTTTTGAAAGCATATCAAAATAATAACAAATTTTTCAAACTGAGTTGATTTCGAATTGATACTAAGTTTAGTATCTACTTATATATGTGAAGTATATACTCGTATATACTCATCCACCTGATGGTGAAACAAATATGATATATTTATTATTGCGTTTAATAATTAAACTACATAAAATATTAAGGTATATTTATTTAAGGTTCAAGGATAGGTTTCCATCTCTCTATTTTATGTAGCACGTTCATTAAATATCAAGAGGCAAGTTAATAATGAAAGCGAGTGAGTGGTCCCCGGAGAACGGTGTCTAGTGCTCGTGCTATCAGGTGTTCAGTAATAAATACACCTATATATATTATATACCTAGTCGGTTACTACCTTCGATACAATTAACGAATCGTGATCCTTATTACGATATAATAGTAGTTAATGTGACTGCCAAATAATGAAGGGCATTAAAATACGAGTGTGTCTACCGGGTGTTTCCTGTAATAGGGGCAATAAATTAAACCGTAGATTCTACTCCTCAAACTGGACAATATTAGTTCAGCGACTTTTAAAAATAACTTATAATTTGATTTTTATTTCACTTTAAAGTTTATTCGAACACGCAATGTATTGCGAAATTGATTATTTCTGTTGGGTGACAAGAGTGACAAGCAATGTCAATTAGACGGATTTTAATGTACATTGAAAATGTACGTTAAATTAAATTGAGTATGTATGAAAAAGAGACAATATAAAAACTTAATTTTTTTTAAATTGTAGAACAAACGTTTCATTGTTTTAGGAGTAGAATCTACGTTTTAATTTATTGCTCTTATTACAGGAAACAACCTGTATATTATATCACATGAGTGTTTTAATACCTAATTCTGTACAGTTAGACATTATAAATGCTCAATGAAGTTTTCGGGAACCATAAGAATTACAGCCATTGGACGTCCTCCTCCCCGGCAACCCCATTATATAAGTAAAATAATGTACAATTCATTACCAAATGTTATGAATTTTCATACATTATTGATAAATTTGAATGTAATTAAAGTATCGGTCATCGATACTGTAACGTAAACTTTACGACGCACCACAGATCTGATACAGGTTTATTAATATAGGCGATTAGCTTATAACTTCCGAACTTATTATAAGAAATTTATGATACCTATGGGTATTTTATACAATTGTGACATAATAAAGACCTTTTCAGTCGTGTACTGCTTAGGCCACGAAGCTTGCTGAGTCTCAATTCAAGCATTATAGTCGACGAGTAGAAAAAGTATATTATTAGATATAGCTCAGCGAATATAATTTCACTCAAATCTGGACCACAGCCTGACTGGGGAAGTACCTCCACCTTACAGAAACCACAGCAAAATAGCACTAGACGCTACTCATAGTGTTGCGTTCCTTCTGGTAAGTAACGTCGCCAGAGAGCTCAAAGAGGGTTCAGTGTATTGATGACAGATGCATTGTTTGTTTAGCCGTTAACACAGTGAATCCTCCTTTATGTCAAAGCGTCAGCAATGCACATGTGACACCTCGTCCATAGGCTACGGTTGCTGTGCTTACTAACAGGCGGGCCATATGTTTGTTTGCCACCGTTTTTAGGGTTCCGTACCTCAAAAGGAAAAAACGAAACCCTTATAGGATCACTTTGTTGTCCGTCTGTCTGTCTGTCTGTCTGTCTGTCTGTCTGTCTGTCTGTCTGTCAAGACCATTTTTCTCAGGAACGCGTGGAGGTATCAAGCTGAAATGTATATCAAATACTCAGGTCTATTGTCCCTTGAAGCTGTGAGAAAATCAAACTTAAAAGCCAACGCAATCAAAAGATACAGTCGTTTATGCTGCAAATTTTAGGGTTTTTCGGCACTTGTAAAACCTACGGGGTACTTTCCGTGAACTCAGAAACTTGAAATTTGGCACGAAGCAACGTCATGTAGCATAGACAATGGAAAAAATTACAAAAAGTAGACATTTTTAGTAAAATCATATAAAAAAATATTTTTTTAAATTTTAAACTTACTACCTTTTTCCTCGTAAACGCGTGGAGGTATTAAATTGAAATTCATGTCAAATACTCAGCGCTATAAGACCTTTCAAATGTAGCAAAACCAAATTTTTATGTCAACGCAATCAAAAGAAATAGCAATTTAAGTCGCATATTTTGAAACTGAGTACTCGCAAGAAACTCAAAACCTAAAGGGTACTTCCCGTAAACTCAGAAACTTGAAACTTGGCACGAAGAAACTTCATATAGCACAGACAAAGGAAAAATTACGAAAAGTAGACATTTTTGGTAAAATCATACAAAAAATATTTTTTGAAATTTTAAACTTACCTACTACCCTTTTCCTCGTAAACGCGTAGAGGTATTAAATTGAAATAAGTAATAAACATACTACAACTTTTGCTTGTAATAGGTTTGTACGGAACCCTCGGTGCGCGAGTCCGACTCGCACTTGGCCGGTTTTTTTTATTAAAAAAGCAGGTAAAAAGCGTTTAATACAAGGTGGATACACATAAAAACTCATTTCTTTACAGATTTAAATCGCTCCTAGAACCATTAATCAATATTATCAGTAAACAGTTTGCTTTTCCCGATTATTGCATTAATTTTTAAACAAATATTATTATACAACGTGTAGCTAAACAACACAGAGCTGAAATAACTACTAAGTTTGTATTATTATTGAGTCGTTCTATTCAGTAATCGTTCGTTTCAGTAAGATAAACTGTCTTGACATAATTTTGAAAATGCAATTCTACAAGTCGGTACATATACCTACTTGCCAGAGGCGGCGGGTCAAAAATTGTCGTAAGCAAGCGAAATATAATGTAGCTTTTCTTTTCTTTAAAAGCTGTAGTAATACTGCTCAACTCTGAAAATTAGGGAAACCGACGGTAATCGAGTTTAATGGACACCCCGCCACTATTACCTACATTGGCAATAATTACCTACCTTTTCATTCTATCCTTGAGATATTTCTCAATTTATACTACCCTGCCTGCGCCTATGAATTTAATTTCTGTTTGTAACTTGACCGACAGAAAATACTTTAAGACGTTAAGTCAGTCTCTGCATACATTTTTAGGAAAATAAAGTTTTAAAAAACCTCGGGTTTTAAAAACTATCAAAAGATTTCGACTGTTTATGTTTACACGTTGTGTAAAAACAAGCAATTCAGTGCAAAGAGCGTACACAGAGTTCCTGCGGGGTGTTCATCAATCATAATTTATTACCCACTGTTATCGCGCCCTGAATAATCGCTCATATCCGAAACACCTTCCGAGAGAACCGTCCACACTGGGGGAATAAAAATTACGTGTTAATATTCTGGAACACGATGTATAATGTATAGTTATTTATATTGAAGTGTATCCTGATGGGTTTATTTCTATGAAAATTGAACTCTTTGTTAAGTGAGTTAATAATAATTAAAGAATTAAAACTACATGTGTAAACACACACACGCAAATAAAATAAAATAAATAATATCACAAAAATAAGATATACAAGTTAACGGCCATTGTGGGAGGCTGATACGGCGATCATTGTATCGATTATCGATAGTTATCTTATACATAGCGAAGAGTCTCGACCAATATCTTGAGAGACTTTCGCTACGGGGTTGGGTTGTGGCTTGATCAAGGGTCAGATTCAGAAGGCCGAAATCCTGGACACGGCGCGCATAGTCCGGCGGTTCCTCACTCTGCGGCCCTGACGACCCGCAGCCTGGGCCTTGCTCCGATACCGGCGGCACCTTAGGTTAGATTTTCTTTGATGTGTTTATGTTCTATATACATAGTTTTTTGTATGTTGTATTTTAATATTCATATTGTAAAAGGCTTAGGCTAGCCTAAGAAGAAAAACAAGAAAAACACATAAAGATAAACATACAACAAGATCTATTCAACAAATTGCGCTTGGCATAGCTCCGCAGAGCAAATGTTGGTCATCAAAGCGTCCCAGTATAAACGCGGCGCGTCCCTCCTTAATGCAAGAGAAGGAAATTGGATTTTTCTTTATCCCCGCGTAACTTGATATTGTGTGAATTATGGAAATTGCCCTAAATTGTTGATTTATTACTGTCTCATATGATTGGTACGTGAATAGTTTTATCTAAGAAATTGCTTGTTATTGTAGTTGTTATTATAATAATAAATTATAGGTGAGAAGGCGTTTACTTTCACTTATAAGACAGTGGGGTGCTATGTTATGTACGATGGGTTATTATAACGTTCAATTATTCATGCGAGTAGGAAGTTCAGAAATACATTATCGTTTCGAGATCCGAGGCCTTCTAAGAGGATTCTAACTTGAAAACACGTTAATACACGAACTAACTTAATTACAACTCAAATGCATTAACTACGCAATTTATAGCTAGTTAGTGCCGTTTTCTAATTTTAAAATACACAAACGATATATAAACACACAATATATCTCAAACATACAACAAATAATCAACCAACATTGAAGTTGTATTGGAGTTGCATCGAAATAGTTGTGTATAATTACAATTAGAGGTTATTTTTTTGTTGTTTTTCTATGAGGTTTGAACGCGATTTATTGCATCTATATTAAATCTGAATCTACTTCGCTTGAACATTGAAGTTTAACACGAAAAGTGCAATATTTCCTATTTACTCCTATTTGTATTTGTTACTGAGTTATGGATGTTTACTATGTATTGAAGTATTTATCCATATTTATCTATTATATATATCGTCGTCTAGTACCCATAACACAGGCCTTATTGAGCTTACTGTGGGCCTAGGTCGATTTGTGTCGAGATTGTCCTATAATATAATAATAAAAATATAATATAATAATAATATGTACACTTATAATGGTTGTATCCTACCTTTTACTTTAGTTAGTAGAACGCTGCTTACTTTATTTTTAAAGGTTTGTTTTGTTATGCATGTGTCTTCAACAACTGTAATTCATAATACATAGATTATGGGAACCAGATACTTTCTATATCTCTGGCCAAAATAATTTGTATTGCTAAGTGAAAGTAACTTAATTGTGACTATATCTATTCCTTATGTTGTTATGAGTCTTTTATTCACACTAGGTTTCTTAAACTCGTCGTTACAAAATTGCTCCGTAGCCATACGGCCCCTGGTTTTATATTCTTAAACACACTTCTAGCGATTGTAGCCAGACATGTACATGCTTTCAGAACTTGGCATGTTCTTTTGTTAGTTGAAAACTTGGAGTTTAAAACTAAAGTTGTCGAAATTAAACTTAAGTATCGAACGAGCTTGGTGGTGAACGAAGTGGGTACACTTAATTGAATGTATGATTTACTACTTAATTAGCACCAAAAATTTAAAATTGTAACTAAAGTATTCTTGTTCACAAAAATATCTTATAATTGTCAGTGAAAATGAGTTTAATAGATTACAACTCGTCTCATGATTGAAAAAAAAAATCGTAGCCGTGTGTTGGAATAGGTATTTTTAGGGTTCCGTACTTAGAGGGTAAAAACGGGACCCTATTCCTAAGACTCCGCTGTCCGTCTGTCTGTCTGTCCGTTTTTCACCAGGCTGAATCTTAGCAGAGCTTGAAATTGAAAAAATTGTGCGCATCGAGAAAAAGTCATGAATTTTTGACCATGGATAGAGTGCCCCACGATGAATATTTTTTAGTATTGGAGGTCCGTAAAATTTTTGGACCTTCACGTCAAAATAAGGGGTCCCGTGCAATATGTTTTTAATCTCTGGTTAAGACTGCTAGGGGTTGTGTGGTATCGTTTCCTTATAAAACAGACATGCAGAATTCATTTTTGATATTAAAAAAGTAAAAATCCATATTTAAAAAAAAAGTTCTGCGGAGAGGAAAAACAATCAAACAAATATTATTTTCTAGAACGTTATATAACTAATAAATGTCATTTATTTTTAGATAAAAAAATATCATAAGGAAACATATTTAATGAAGTTTTTAAATATATACAATTTATACAAAAAATACGCGAAAAAAAATCATTTGCGTCGTGGTGTATATGTTTTCTCTATAGTAAGTATAGAAAATCAATGTGAAACGTGAACATCCGTAACGTATTACCTTAAAATGTATGTATTGCTTATTATTAGTCAATTTTGCTCAGAGTACTTTCTACAAAATAAAATAAAAACCACATATTTCCTTACTAACTTAAGTATTAATCATTAGAATTGGAACAAATGTTTTTTTTAATTTTTATTTTTTTCATTTCTAATTGACTAACGAGCAAAATTGACTAATAATAAACAATATATACATTATAAGGTCAATACGCTACGGATATTCGGATACTTACTATGGAGATAACATATACACCATGACGCGAATGATTTTTTTCCGCGTAGTTTTGTATCATAAATTTTAAAAAATTGTGTATATTTCAAAACAGCATTAAATATGCTACCTTATGATATTTTTTTATTTAAAAATAAATGACATTTATTAGTTATATAACGTTCTAGAAAATAATATATTTTTGCGTGTTTTTCCTCTCCACAGAACTTTTTTTTAAATATGGATTTAAACTTTTTTAATATCAAAATTAAATTCTGCATGTCTGCTTTATAAGGAAACGATACCGCACAACCCCTAGCAGCCTTAACCAGAGAGTATAAACATATTGCACGGGACCCCTTATTTTGACGTGAATGGCCAAAAATTTTACGGACCTCCAATACTAAAAAATATTCATCGTGGGGCACTCTATCCATGGTCAAAAATTCACAATTTTTCGTCGATGCGCACAATTTTTTTCACTTTTGTACTGAGAGGAAACCCTACTATTAGGCAACTTAGGCAGTTTTTAGGGTTCCGTAGTCAACTAGGAACCCTTATAGTTTCGCCATGTCTGCCCGTCCGTCCGTCCGTCCGTCCGCGGATAATCTCAGTGACCGTTAGCACTAGAAAGCTGAAATTTGGTACTAATATGTATATCAATCACGCCGACAAAGTGGTAAAATAAAAAGTGTTTTTTTATTTTTTATTATGGTACCTCCCCTATACGTAAAGTGGGGAGTGATTTTTTTTTCATTTCAACCCTAACGTGTGATATATTGTTGGATAGGTATTTAAAAATGAATAGGGGTTAACTAAAATCATTTTTCGATAATGTAAATATTTTCGGAAATAATCGCTCCAGAAGTAAAAAAATATGCGTCCCCCCCCCTCTAACTTTTGAACCATAAGTTTTAAAAATATGAAAAAAATCTCAAAAGTAGAACTTTAAAAACCTTTCTAGGAAAATTATTTTGAACTTGATAGGATGAATAGTTTTTGAAAAAAAATTACAAAATAATTTCTGAACTAAGTTTGTAATTTAACCGTATAAGCAGGTGTTTATTGTACCTGTAATTTCTACAAAATTACAATAAAATGACGTGCTTTCAAATAAAGTAAAAACGGTGAAAATCGGTCCACGCAATAAAGAATTATTCCATAAAAATCATCTTCCATACTTTAAGCTCGCGCGCAATAGTTTACTTAATTTGCCGATAGATGTCGCTGTACGTGGAACTCTCATATCATATCCTACATGGCGGTGTTATTAACTCTTAAGTGGGGACACTTACTGTGACGGACGGAAAACTACGGAACCCTACACTGAGCGTGGCCCGACACGCTCTTGGCCGGTTTTTATATTTCTGTTGGCGCTATAACAACAAATACTTAAAATATTTGAGGGGGCCCCATACAACAGACATAATTTTTTTGCCGTTTTTATCTGTCACGAGGCTGTATCTCATGAACCGTGATAGTAAGATTATTGAAAATTTCACAGATGATGTATTTCTGTTACCGCTATAACGAAAAACAGACTAAAATAAATATGTAAGTGGGCTCCCATACAAGACATGATATTTTTGCCGTTTTTATACATAATGGTACGTAACCCTTCGTGCGCGAATCCGACTCGCACTTGGCCGGTTTTTTATAACATCCGACGCAAAATTATGTGTGTCCGTATATTTGTGTGTCCGTATATTTGTCTGAGGCACCGTAGCGCTGAAACGGTTAAACCGGTTTAAACGTTTTTTTTCGGTGAAGCCGTTTCGGGGACTTGTCTTCCCAAATCTTACTTAATTTATAATAGTTGTAAATATGACCATCGTTAATTACAGACTGACAGACAACACGCGCTTTAAAATATTGAAAGTAGGACCTTAAAAAATAAAAAATCTTAATGTCACGACTGATATTTACTAATAAGAAAGTTTGAACTCTTTATCCAAATTCGTTGTTTATACAGCCTAGCTGCCAAAAATTTTTCATACATTGACATAGATACGCGCTAAACATTAAGATTAAACACAATATAATGTCACAAATAATTATAAATAATACTTATTTATTGCAACACACACTAGAATCGACAAACTAAATCAATCTAAAATATTATCAGACATCCCATATCTTATCTCACAAACTCTCCTATTGCATTATCTGTATGATCTATTTATGATCCCGTTACAAAGGAAAGGCGTTGGCAGTGGCACCTACTTCATTATCAGATAGCAAACCTACCACATTTTAAAACGATTCAACTACTTAACAATATCAGGGCACGTACGCCTTTTTGTTTTAACAGGCTTATTGGAGTCTTATGGTGGGCGTACATATGGACGTGTCACGATATAATAAGGTGTAAACTGCTGTTTTGTCGCTAAATATAGGAACCGTATTATATGGAGTTGTAATATATTCTATAATCTTTAGTATCGGTTTAAAAGAGAGTGAATTTTGCTGTTAGAATATACGCGAATTCATAAAATACAGAAGCGTGCAGAGTATTTGACGCTATCTTTACTTTTTATCATAATACTAGCTTTTGCCCGTGACTTCGTTTGCGTGGAATTAACATGATATGGAATTAATAAAACACGTTAATAAAATCTAAGAGCAAATACTAATTTAGTGCATATGCTATATCAAGTCAACACTGAGCAACAACTCCATACGTTTGTATGGGTGGATGTTTATCCACCTCTTTTTCACCCCCTTAAGGGATGAATCTGGGATAAAAGCTATCCTATGTCCTTTTTTTTAATACCACGACGGTGGCAAACAAGCATACGGCCCGCCTGATGGTAAGCAGTTACGGTAGCCAATGGGCGCCTGCAACCGCGCATGCGAATCCTCTGTCGCATGCGCGTTGCCTACCCTTTAAGAACCTATACACTCCTTTTTTGAAGAACCTCATACTGTAGCCCGCTGGGAAAACCTCGACAGGGAGTTCATTCCACAGCCGCAGCGTTCGTGGGAGGATTTTCTTACAATCTCAATAAATCAATTTCAATCAATCAATTTTTAAGTTAGAAAGTAAGCTTGCGTATCTACCCTATTTAATTCGATTTTTTTATCCAGGAAATTGAATTGTAGTTATCGAGGAAATTGAATAATAAAATAAAATAAAGTATGAAATAAGTTTCATAATAGTGTGAGCTTAATTTGTACTAACCTAAAATATAAAAGACATTTTTTTATACTAAGAGTGTGCACTTGTAAGCCAGAGCCAATTTATCTTTTCTATTCTCGGTGGAAAAATGCTCAAAACGTCTAAAAATTAGGGAAACCGGTAGGAATCGAGTTTTATGGACGCTCCGCCAAGGCTTTTACTCTGTCGTCTTCCTCACAGTCAGTCTTTCATGTGTCTTTGTTGTTTAAATTAAATTAATCTGGAACCCCAAAGAGCATCGTTTTCGGAGATGTCGGGGCCTAATTTACGCGATGTCACGACACCATTGCCATTGCCAAACCTGACAACACAAGATACGTGTAATCGCCGACATGGCTGCAGTGAACACGTGTGCAGTATATTGATAAGTGCATTGTTATACAAGTTAAAATAAAATATACTCAAAAATTTAATTTTTTAATATAAGCTTTAAACTGTACTGTACTTTTCTTCCAGCTTTATCACTAAAACCTGGAACTAGTGGAACTACCTGAAGGCAAAATACTCGATAAGACGATTAATTTGGTATTAAGGAGAACGTCTGCTAACATTACCACAATGTTTAGAAGTAAAGGAAAAGTAGAAAAACCCACTGCCTCAGGCAAGACTCGAACTCGCGACTCTGGGATACATGCCCATCGCTCTGACCAACTGAGCTACTGAGACTTACCTGAAGGCTGCTGTGTTTGTTTTTACTTCTCCTTTATTTCTAAACATTGTCGATAAGACGAATCAAACGAGTCCAAACTCCATGTGGCTGATTCATTACAGAGTTCCTATGACTGCCTTGCAGCTGCATCATCAAATCAGCTCCAAATTTCATATGTAAATCCATTATGTCATCAGAATATTGCACTGTCACGCGATATACATAATGCATGCAAAATTTCAGCTCAATCAAAAACCGGTGGGTCAAATTTAACTTGCAAGATTTACAGACAACGGGACATGTGTAACTAAATAAAAGCTTGTAAGTCTTCACCGGTAATAACCATAAATGAGACGCATCGGCGTAATTGTCATAATTATGACCTTACTCGTAAGTCAATACAATGACGCTAATCCGTTAGATCTCTGGCTATAACATTAAAACTTTCAATGAAATACAACATTCCAATGTTGAAACTATTGTTCCGCGTTGGGTGCTAAAGTCTATCAGCCCTTTTGGGCTTCCTGGGTATACGTGGAGTACCCATTCCACGCATACTGGGACAGTGATCAACCACAACACGGTTTAAGTTCGAGAAAGTGTCTTGCGAGAGTTTTAACGTTTAAAATCTAACACGTATGTCAGTTAGCTATTTCAGAGTTCCTATTACAATCCACCTCTGGACCCCTGATACTGTACTGTCTGTAATTGAAGCACTGTGCACCAATTCCAGTAATTACGTAACGCGTAGTGCTACGTGTTTACAAAGGGCCGTACACGCGGAAGCACGCATGACTTGACGCGCGGCGACGCGTGCCTAACAGAGTTCAAGACAAACATGAGCGTCCCGAACGACGTAACCGATACACCTTACTTGTGCCTTTACGCTTTTATGCCTTCAGTGCAGTAATGTTTTAAATTTGCGACCATTACGGATTAAATTTAATAGTTAAGTCTAGTGTCGTGCTCGAAATAAAACTCTCCAATCTTGATATCGGCCCTTGAGTCAATCGCAAAGGATGGTCCTCTCGATATTGTTCAGTGAACGCATTCCAATCGCTAGACAAGTCTTATAAAGGTTATACGATGTTTTTTCTTAAAAGCTCTGATAAACATCGAATCATATATTATACATAAATCTAAAAAGTCATTTGACAAATGGAGAAATTTCATGCGTAAAACAATGAAATATATAAGGAAAATATTTGCTACTACCGGGTAAGCGGTAAGCCCCAGGAGCGTAATTAATATACATAGTGATATTAGTGATGGTGAATTTTTTTATCATCCTTTGCAAGCATGGAAGAAGGTTGGTTGGTAACCATTTTTTTCTTTAAACACTGACTTATATAATTTTGTACGGCTTCTACACACATTCTTATTCGACTCTTTTCTTTGGGACCATGTCGTTTCCAAGACGTATGAGGTTATTTTCAATTTACGCGATTATTTTAAGTCACAATTTTGTTTGTAATAAATAACTGATAGGTAGTTCTAATTTTTTATTATGTCTGAATTGAAGGAAGTTTACAGACAGGTTTAGAAACATTCGAATAACGCGTATACCTCGTGTTTTTGGATTCTAAAAATAACGGTCGATTTCCCTCATATACTCGTATCTTTATTTTATTTACGTCACACCTGGTCATAATGTGAGTTTTACCGCACGCTACGCGTACGGTAAAATTCGCATTATGGCCAGGTGGAGATGTAAAATTGTGTACTCACCACGGGCAGTAAAAAAGAAAGCCCTCTATCGCATATTTACAACCCTCGCCTGCGGCTCGGGTTACAAATACCTGCGACTTCGGGCTTTCTTTATTTTACAGTCCTTGGTAAGTAATGTACTATAACCATATTAGGGAAAAATTACAACGCTTAACTTGTTTACATTATTAGCGATACGCTAAAGACAATAACAGGCAATATAGCGAGTAATAAGTTTTTTAAGTGGTTTTAAATGTAATGACTTGTTTTTAAAGTTTAATAGTATGCGAGTTTTAAAATGGTTTTCCTAGAAATCCATAGAGTATATACTGAAGGTACAGACTCGAACAAGATTTACCGAATATGGCTCGTGAAAATTTGTAACCGGCCAGTCTTATACCGTAATAAGACTGTCAGAAAAACTGCTGTACGAGTCGTTCTTACAGCACTATTGTGGGGCCATTTTTTGGGCTGATTGTGTATCTCGTTCTTTATTACATATCGGTGTAGAAATGGCTCGAATTTCCTAATCTTAAAAAAAAAAACAAAGTATAGTTAATACGGTTCGAGATATTATTAAACTTATCCGATCTAGTAACTCGCGTATTAAGAGAGAATATGGGCGCTTGTTAGCTTCCAATCCATTTTATTTTTATTTTTTGTTATTATTTTGTCTTAAGCCCCAATTAGGCAAACGTGAAGGATTCGGTTTAAATCTTCTTCGGCATTGTTTAGTAATTGCGTTTATTCTGAATAATCTCGTGGCAATTTTACCAGAATTTTGCGCGTTCAGGAAATTACGCAGACTTGGTTTATTTTGTTTAATGTAGTTACATTATCCAGTCAGCAGCAGAAGTTGCTGAGCGGGCGAGGTGTTCAGAATAACCTTCACAGCCTCTTATTCTGTTGACAATAAAGAATAATCTTTATTGACTTAAACCTAATACAAGTATAAGTATTATTTGCACAGTATGCTAATAGTTTAAGAGATACTTATGTATTACTAGCTGTGCCCGCGGCTCCGCCCGCGTGGAATTCGGTCTGTGTCAGTAAGCGGCTAATTCACCCCTAATTTCTCTCCCGCTACCCTGGAGGCGGAACTTGAAGTAAAGTTGACAAATGGATACGCTAGAGGACAGTAGTCCTAATAAAATATTTTACAATTACCACTAAAGGACACTACACTCATAAATGAATCCTTGTTTTTATAAAAATTTTTTGGCATGATTTAAACGACATAGAGAGTATAGTAGGTGTATATCGGACGATACAGGACCACTTTTGTTTTTATACGTTTATGTCTACTGCAAATATCATCCAAATCGATCCTCCCGTCAAATCAGTCAAAGCATGAAAGGTAAGAACATGCGCGGTTGAAATTGGGGGGGGGGGGGGGGTCACAAATGCATAAATGATTTTTTTCTATTTGAGGTGCACTTGGAGGAGGGAGTTCCATGACCCATGCAAATTTAAAAAAAAAACCGGCCAAGAGCATGTCGGGCGATGCTCCGTGTAGAGTTTCGTAGATGCTGCCCTGTTACAAAACATCCGTTCAAAAGGTCGTTTATTTGGCGGCGCTTACGTCATTTTACTATTCGGCACTTCCTTTCACTATGCGTTTTTGACTAATAATTCAAAAACGGCTGGACCGTTTTTATTCAATATAGTTTTTAATGAAAGTTCTTAGTTCTTATCAGGCCTCACCAAATTTCAGCTTTCTAGTGCGAACGATAACTGAGCTAGACCGCGGACAGACGGACGGACATGGCGATATAACTGTCACGTAATAAGGCCTAATTATGTACAGAAGCATACACTGCTTTACCTACACACATATTAAAAATCCATTGAAACCATTAGAATGACCGCCATTACACCGCCATGACCAACATTATTGCGCCGGCGGTCGGGGGGGCGAATTTTCATTACGTTACCGTAGGTAATGAATTTTCATACGTTTTTACCACACTGTCACAGATAATACACTGATGTTACGTTACTGGTTGCAATAATGTTGGTAATTAATTACATACGGTTCTGAACGCGGAATAGAGGATTTATGATATTGGTGTAGATCAAGATATTTATTCGTCAATGTAAGCACATTACAATGCACTAATGAACGTCAGAGAAAAATAAAATACGTGAGTGTCGTGGAAAGTATGTGAATCGAGTGCGATTGGAACGAAGTTATGTTATTTAATTTTATTTCATTTTGACTTTTTCATAAATTTTCTGGTTTTAATTTTGCATTTTTATGAAATTTTGGATGATTTGGAAATTTTGGAAATTTTGAATATTTTGGAATTTTTGTAAATTTTGGAAATTTTGGAAATTTTGGAAATTTTGGAAATTTTGGAAATTTTGGAAATTTTGGAAATTTTGGAAATTTTGGAAATCTTGGAAATCTTGGAAATTTTGGAAATTTTGGAAATTTTGACATTTTCGACATTTTTAAAACTCTCGACTTTTAAGGTTCTCGACTTTTTTCACTTTGTCACTTCTCAATTTCACTACACTTCACTTCACTTTATTCTGTTTTATATATTTTTTATTCCATTCCATTTTACATGTTTCTCAATCGTATGGGTATCGCGTTTTCGTGACGTGACGCTTTTTCGTGACTGTCACGTGACTTTTTTTCGCCTTGGCCGGATCCGCGAACCGTCCGATAAGGAACTTCGTTCCAAAACTACCACCGGTTCTAACCCTACACCTCTGGCCCAAGAAGTATTATGACCGAAAAGAAATTCGATGGGACTTATTTTTTTCAAAACATTATTAGATCTTAAAGATACAAAATAAGGCGTAGTTCTTCAAGAAGACATATCAAAACAGGTTGAGAGACAGATAATGTTTAATTATAAAGAAAAATAAATCCTAATCTGACTGCTTCACAAAACGTTTGATATGTTTATCTACACTCACATTGTAAGTTCCCTAAAACGTGTTCGAAAACGGTAGGCAATGCTAGCATTACCACAACTGATTTTACTATGACAAGCTTTTTATCTGTATCAGTAATGTAATTAACTGTAAGTAACTTTACATGCTCAAATGCCTCAAATATTGATGTGTTATGAGTTTTGATAACATAATGTACACCTGCACGCTCCCGCGCGGCCGCCGATACGCGCCCGCGCGACCGCCGGCACAATCGAGTTGGCCATGGCGGTGCAATGGCGGCCATTCTATGGTTTCCGAATAATGCATTTAGGATAAATAATATGAGTGTAGATAAATCAGTGTATGCAACTGTACGTAATTAGGCCTTAAAACACTCGTGTGATCTTATTATGAAAACCACACTCATGTTTTAAGGACCCTTATTACGTAACAGTTACATAAACTACTATTTCCTACCTAAACGGTGTCCTATAAATGTTAGATGATTTTGTAGTAGTTTTTTGGTTTGGACCATGCATCTTTGTACGTCATATATAGTCCTCGAACCTGCAATAACCCTTTGACATTCATGACATTTTCAAATATTTCTTAAGAGCACGTAAAGGTAAATTTAAAGCATCGACGGGTAACAGGCGTCACTTCCATTTTTTTTTTAATTTTTTTGGACCTACGGTTCGAAAGTAACATGGGGGGGGGGGTTTGAAAAAGAAACTATCCTTTGTCATTTCTCGAGACCCATACTATCTCTATACCAATTTTCATCTAAATCAGTTCAGCGGTAAAAAATCCTCATACCACCTTCCAACCCCCTTTTCACCCCCACAAGGGTTTGAAACTATCCTTTGACGTTTCTCGAGACTCAAATTATCTCCATACTCATTTCTATCTAAATCGTTTCAGCGGTTAAAAATTCTCCATACAAACTTTCAACCCCATTTTCACCCCCACCAGGGTTTATTTTCGGGATTAAAACTATATATTATCCTTTACCAGGACTCAAACTATATCTATACAAAATTTCATCAAAATCCGTTCAGCCGTTTTCACGTGATGCGCGGTCAAATAAACAGACAAACAGATAAACAGATAAACAGACAAACAGATAAACAGACAAAAATTCTAAAAATTGTTGGAATGTGTTCTGTTATCGATTCTAAGTATCCCCAGCCAACTTTTTTTCGATTATCTTCCATGTACAGACTTTCGACCCTCTTCAGTTTTATTATATGTATAGTCGTGTCAAGCTTATTTTGAACACCTCAGCCCATTAGCTACTTTTGCTGTTAACTGTACGTACTTTTATAACATAAATTGTGATGTTCTTAAAAAGCTACAAAGTGGTTGAACTAGCATTGGAAGGGATTTGGAAATTAATAGAACTCGCTCAAAACGATTTTGAAGGGACCTCACTAAAAATGCGTCTTATACTGGACTGGAAAGCGTGATTATACGAGACTGTCCTGCGTCCTGCGGGATCTCAAGTTGCAGGGACCGATATAAAGTGGCGTATTCTGTGGGACTGTCCTCCGGGATCTCTAGTTGCAGGAATCGATATAAAATGGCGTATTATGTGGGACTGTCCTGCGGGATCTCTAGTTGCAGGGACCGATATAAAGTGGCGTATTATGTGGGACTCTCCTGCGGGATCTCTAGTTGCAGGGACCGATATAAAGTGGCGTATTATGTAGGACTGTCCTGCGGGATCTCTAGTTACAGGGACCGATATAAAGTGGCGTATTATATGGGACTGTCCTGCGGGATCTCTAGTTGCAGGAACCGATATAAAGTGGCGTATTCTGTGGGACTGTCCTCCGGGATCTCTAGTTGCAGGAACCGATATAAAGTGGCGTATTATGTGGGACTGTCATGCGGGATCTCTAGTTGCAGGGACCGATATAAAGTGGCGTATTATGTGGGACTCTCCTGCGGGATCTCTAGTTGCAGGGACCGATATAAAGTGGCGTATTATGTGGGACTGTCCTGCGGGATCTCTAGTTACAGGGACCGATATAAAGTGGCGTATTATGTGGCACTGTCCTGCGGGATCTCTAGTTGCAGGCACCGATATAAAGTGGCGTATTATGTGGGACTGTCCTGCGGGGTCTCTAGTTGCATAAAGTGGCGTATTATGCGATGAATCGTATTGAACGTGATCGTCTTAAGCGCGTTCTACTGTAGTTTTCACCTGTATGGCATCACAAGTACCTACTCGTACTCTAATGTTAAAGTATACAAACAATACATTAAAAACACAATCTATCTCAAACATAACTCCAACACACAACAAATAATGAACCAAAATTAAAGTTGTGTTGGAGTTGCATCGGAATATTTTTCAAGCAAATTCTGATATTTCTGATTCAGACGTTTAGGCGCTAGCTGTGTTGCGTTGTTAATTTATTGGACTTGTATTGAAGTTGGATCATGTCTAAACTAGTTTTTAAAGTTAGTGAAGTGTCATGTTTAATATGGGAAGTAGGGTGGAACGGGGCAAAGCACGGCCTCCTAGCCCAGTCGCTAGTGACCCTGCCTATGAAGCAGGAGTTCCCAGGTTCGAATCCTGGTAAGGGCATTTATTTGTGTATTTATCACAGTTATTTTTACGTGAGTTATGGATGTTTTCTATGTATTTAAGTATTTACCTATATCTTTATTATTATACTAGCTATGCCCGCGGCTCCGCCCGCGTGGAATTCGGTCTGTGTCAGTAAGCGGCTAATTCACCCCTAATTTCTCTCCCGCTACCCTGGAGGCGGAATTTGAAGTAAAGTTGACAGATGGATTTATCCTATCAATTTTTATTGGCATGATTTAAACGACATACAATAGTAGGTGTATATCGGACGATGCAGGACCACTTTTGTATTTATACGTTCATGTCCACGGCAGATATCATCCAAATCGATTCTCCCGTCAAATCAGTCTAAGCATGAAAGGTAAGAACAGGCGCGGTTGAAATGGGAAGGGGGGGGGGGGTCACAAATGCAGAAATGATTTTTTTCTGTTTGAGGTGCACTTGGAGGAAGGAGGGGGTTCATGAACCATGCAAATTTAACGCAATCGAGTGTAGTGGCTACCCCCAGCCCTTTTAGACGTTGAATTTGAGCATGATGAGATGAGAACCGGCCAAGAGCATGTCGGGCGATGCTCAGTGTAGAGTTTCGTAGAGGCCGCCCTGTTACAAAACATCCGTTCAAAAGGTCGTTTATTAAGGGATATTTGGCGGCGCTTACGTCATTTTACTACTTCTTTTCACTATGCGTTTTTGACTGATAATTCAAAAACGGCTAAACCGATTTTATTAAATATAGTTTTTATTGATAGTTCTTATCAGGCCTCACCAAATTTCAGCCTTCTAGTGCGAACGGTAACTGAGCTAGACCGCGGACAGACGGACGGACATGGCGAAACTATAAGGGTTTCTAGTTGCCTACGGAACCCTAAAAAGAGATAAATAGTGACTGTTTATGTAACTGTTACGTAATAAGGCCTAATTATGTACAGAAGCATACACTGCTTTAACTACACACATATTAAAAATCCAGGGGGGGGGGGCGTGCCGGCGGTCGAGGGTAATGAATTTTCATACGTTTTTACCACACTGTCACAGATAAATCAAGATATTTATTCTTCAATGAACGTCAGAGAAAAACAAAATACGTGAGTGTCATGGAACACGCGATTGGAACGAAGTTATGTTATTTAATTTTATTTCATATTTGATTTTTTTTTGGAAATTTAATTTTTTTTGTTTTTTTTTTTTATTTTTTTAAATTGTCGGAATTTATGAAATTTATGAAATTTTTTAATTTATGAATTTTTTGAAATTTATGAAATTTTTGAAATTTATGAAATTTTTGAAATTCATGAAATTTTTGAAATTTTTGAAATTTTAAAAATTAAAAAAAATGAAATTTTTGAACTTTTTGAAATTTTTGAAAATTTTGCCATTTTTTACTTTTAGGTTCTCGACTTTTTTTCACTTTTATCACTTTGTCACCTCTCACTTTAACTTTTCACTACACTTCACTTCACTTCACTTTATTCTATTTTATATATTTTTTATTTCATTCCATTTTACATGTTTCTCAATCGTATATATGGGTGTCGCGTTTTCGTGACGTGACGCTTTTTCGTGACGGTCACGTGACTTTTTTTCGCCTAGCCTCCCATCCGCGAACCGTCCGATAAGGAACTTTGTTCCAAAACTACCACCGGTTCTAACCCTACACCTCTGGCCCAAGAAGTATTATGACATTTATGACCGAAAAGAAACTCGACGGGACTTATTTTTTTCAAAACAGTAAGTAATACATTATTAGATCTTAAAGATACAAAATAATGCGTAGTTCTTCAAGAATACATATCAAAACAGCTTGAGAAACAGATTGGGTACATTATCTGTCTCTTGTTTAATTATAAAGAAAAAAAATCCTAATCTGACTGCTTCACAAAACGTTTGATATGTTTTCCTACCTAAACGGTGTCCTATAAATGTTAGATGATTTTGTAGTAGTTATTTGGTTTGGAACATGCATCTTTGTCCGTCATATATAGTCCTCGAACCTGGAATAACCCTTTGACATTCATGACATTTTCAAATATTTCTTAAGAGCGAGTAAAGGTAAATTTAAAGCATCGACGGGTAACATGTTATAAATGTGAACACCTTGACCAAAAAATTACAAATTATTTAAATACCAAATTTCATCTAAATACGTACAGCGGTTATTGGTTGTTTCTTCCCCGTGTAAACTTTTTGCATCCGCTTAAGGGATAATTTCCGAGATAAAACTATTTTATTTCCTTTTCCAGAGCTCAAATTATCTCCATACCAAATTTTATCTAAATCGATTCTGCGGTTAATAATTCCCTAAACAAATTTCCAACTCCCTTTTCACCCCTTTAGGGTTGATTTTGGGGTAAAAACTATCCTTTGTCGAGACCCATACTATCTCTATACACATTTCCATCTAAATCAGTTCAGCGGTAAAAAATTCCTCATACCAACTTCCAACCCCCTTTTCACCCCCACAAGGGTTTGAAAACTATCCTATGACGTTTCTCGAGACTCAAATTATCTCCATACTCATTTCTATCTAAATCGTTTCAGCGGTTAAAAATTCTCCATACAAACTTTCAACCCCATTTTCACCCCCACCAGGGTTGATTTTCGGGATTAAAACTATATATTATCCTTTCCCGGGGCTCAAACTATCTCTATACAAAATTTCATCAAAATCCGTTCACCCTCTTCAGCTTTATTATATGTATATGTCGCAGGGAAATGATTAAAACAGAGATTTGAACAAATCTCTAAGGGATATGATCAAATTACGCAGGATGTTAAAATGGAGACTCCATATCATCATTTCCCTAGAAAAATTCAGTAATTTCACCAAATCACTGACTCTGTTAATGGGAAGACAAAATCGGCCAAAAAACGCGACACGCTTTTTCATTTCACTAGATTTGTTTAGGAATTTGACAAAATCCCTAACCGCTACAGTAAGTTGATGAAACGAGCTCAAAAAGTCGACTAGTTTTATCATTTCGCTAAACAAGTTTAGTGAAATGATAAAGTCTCAACTGGAAGATGGTATATGGTGATTTGATTAAATCTCTGAACTGGTTTAGTGAAATGACGAAGGGAAGTACCGATAAGTAGCAAAATTTGGCACTATAAAAGTCCTGAGAACATTTTAGAACGTGCTAATTAGTGTTCATGATTGGCACTATAATGGTGTCGTAAACCTTTACCTAACCCCAAATAGGCCCTAGTTTTATCACTGATTTATTCTATAAACATTACATAAAGGCTCTCACTGTGATAAATCAGCTCTATGACTGAAATGTCTGCAATGTTTATGTCACAATTAGGAACTATTAAAGTAACCAAAACATGTTTATAGTGCTATTTTGCGCCGTAAACGATTCCAGTGATCTTTTTTATCACCAAAAGCCTCGTGTTGTGTGCTGTCGTTGTCGTGAGGTTATTTCACAAGAAATTAAACAAATATATTAGTTATTCATTCGCCATGTCCCTTTAGTTCCTTAAAGTGACATATAAAGGTACATACTAAAAACATTCGTGAACCGTAATTCTGCCGGTACTTGCACTTGCGAAAATAATTGTATTGACAAAATCATTATGCTGATTTCAAATTTGACAATGCGCCTTCATAATTTTACTGTTTTAATTAAATTTTAATTAATAAAATTAGGACTTGTCCCGACTGTGCCTGCTATAGTACACATGGGCTCCAGTCGTGCTGCTAATGTGCTATCACTTTCAGAAAACGGCAGCCATATTTTAACGGATTTGGGTAGCCCTATAGCGATGTTGAGGGAGCATTTAAAAAGCTAAAACGTTATGTAATGGTCGTGCAAAGTCCTTTTTGTAGTGCAGATTGATCCTGTAATAGTGTTTGCGATACTGCTACAATACTAGTACTATAAAAGTTAATTCGACGCATTATTAGTGCATAATAGGTACATAAAAGTGTCAGTAAAGTGTCTATAGTATTAAATAGTACTATAATCGCTTTTTGAAAATCTATTACAGTGCAACACTTTAAAGATTCTTTTTTATGGTCCTTTAAGCGTTCTAAGAGCTGAGTTATAGAACTAAATGGCTCTTTAATTTATAGAACCAAAACGCTCTATTAAAGACCTTTATAGTACAAGCAGTCACAATAGTTACCATTATAGGCCTACTATATCACTGATTGGTGATAAAAGGCCTTAGTTATAGAAGCTTTCGTTACTTGGGGAATACAATATTTTACTTTACAGTTAAGCGATTTTATCAAATCTCTGACTAGATAAAGTGAAACAGATATCAAATCAGAGATTTTAACAAATCTCTAAGGGATATGATCAAATCACGCAGGATGTTAAGATGGAGAATCCATATCATCATTTCCCTAGAAAAATTTAGTCATTTCACCAAATCACTGACTCTGTTTAGTGGAAAGACATAATTGGAAGGTGCGTTATTTGTGAAAATCCAGTGCATGCTCACGGTCACTATAAGATGTTGTTAGATTAGCTAATTACGTAATAACTTAAGACAGAAGGTCCCTTAAGTAGGGACTGAATAAATCAACCGACTTGGTACAAGGGCTGCTATTTATATATCCGGAAACCGGGATTACAATCTTCTTAAATAGCATATTTGACCTCCATGGTAAAATTTGAACTTTTTTAAGTACTGGCCGGTATATTTTTTCTTTCTTATTAACGCTCGTGTTTTGTTTTTGACGGGTTTTAAATGTCATCTCGCAGCAAGAATGGAACTCACTCGTGAAAATATTCGTGCTATGATTTATTATGATTTTCGGCGTGGTTTCACGCAACAACAGTGCATAGATCAACTAACTTCAACTTTTGGTGATGAAGCCCCATCTAAAACTACTGTGTATCACTGGTTTAGTGAGTTCAATCGTGGACGTAGTATGCTTACGGACGAAGTTAAGGCAGGTCGCCCGAAATCGGTCGTTGTACAACAAAATATCGAGGCTGTGCGAAAACTTATAATGGACGACCGACATGTTACGTACCGCGAGATAGAGGCGACTCTGGGTATTTCTATGACCAGCATTAATAGCATATTACATAATTATTTAGCTGTAAAAAAAATTTGTTCGCGTTGGATACCCCACAACTTAACAAAAGAGCAAAAAGATGCTCGCGTCGAATGGTGCAATAAAATGTTAAAAAAATATAACCGTGGTGACTCAAAAGCCGTTTATAACATCTATACAGGTGACGAATCCTGGATCTATGCATACGATCCCGAAACGAAGCAACAATCAACGGTATGGGTGTTTCAAAATGAGCCGAACCCTACGAAAGTTACTCGTGCAAAAAGTACATTGAAACAAATGGTGGCCTGCTTCTTCGGTATTAATGGCCATGTAGCTACAGTGCCACTAGAAAACCGTAGAACGGTTAATTCAGAGTGGTACACGACCATTTGCTTACCGGAAGTATTTGAACAAATTCGTAAAACTAACCAGCGACGAAGAATCATTCTTCATCATGACAATGCCAGCTGTCATACGTCACGCGAAACAACTCTATTTTTGGAGGGTCAAAATGTGGAATTAACGGGTCATCCGCCGTACAGCCCTGACTTGGCACCCAACAATTTTTATTTATTTCCAAATATAAAGAATAAATTACGCGGTCAACGATTTTCGACCGCTGAAGATGCTGTCGACGCATTCAAACAACACGTTATGGAGGTACCTCAGGCGGAGTGGCAGAAGTGCTTTAAAAATTGGTTCACGCGAATGCAAAAGTGCATAGATCATCAAGGGGAATACTTTGAAAAACAATAAAACCATTTTCAGCCGTGTACGTTTGTTTGTTTTTTTGTTTCCGGATATATAAGTAGCAGCCCGTATTAGATGGATCTCACAACTTTTTACGGTAGAAGAACTGAGTTGCGAGACTTGTTTTTTTACAAGTTTTGTTTTTGATGGCATAAACAACTTTGATACCTACTTTTGACATTTTATGTAACAATTTCACGTAATCTAGTCTATATCTTCAAGTCATATCTTCAATCTTTCTTTCGTATATGTTCAAAAATTTTGGTGCATTTTCCCTCTCAGCTCTAATATTGCTTTCTTTTTGACAAAATTGGCATTTAACAACTAAGCTTTGACCTTCCTCTCCAACAGTACTTCCACATGTTGCATGCACTGGATGTTCACAAATACTGCACCGGCCGATTTTGTCTTTCCACTGAACAGAGTTAGTGATTTGGTGAAATGACTGAATTTTTCTAGGGAAATGATGATATGGATTTTCCATTTTAACATCCTGCGTGATTTGATCATATCCCTTAGAGATTTGTTAAAATCTCTGATTTAATATCTGTTTCACTTTATCTAGTCAGAGATTTGATAAAATCGCTTAACTGTAAAGTAAAATATTGTATTCGGTACTTCCTTTCGTCATTTCACTAAACCAGTTCAGAGATTTAATCAAATCACCATATACCATCTTCCAGTTCAGACTTTATCATTTCACTAAACTTGTTTAGCGAAATGATAAAACTAGTCGACTTTTTGAGCTCGTTTCATCAACTTACTGTAGCGGTTAGGGATTTTGTCAAATTCCGAAACAAATCTAGTGAAATGAAAAAGCGTGTCGCGTTTTTTGGCCGATTTTGTCTTCCCACTAAACAGAGTCAGTGATTTGGTGAAATTACTGAATTTTTCTAGGGAAATTATGATATGGAGTCTCCATTTTAACATCCTGCGTAGTTTGATCATATCCCTTAGAGATTTGTTCAAATCTCTGTTTTAATCATTTCCCTGCGACATATAGATATATCGTCGTCGAGTACCCACAACACAAGCCTTATTGAGCTTAACGTGGGACTAGGTCGATTTGTGTAAGATTTTCCTATTTTTTTTTTCTTTAAAGCAAAAGATTGTTTGTTGAATTCATAAGATCATACCACCCGCGGCGTGCATAAAGGTCAAACCCAACGCGTGACGTCGATTGGCTGTCCTTGGCTACCCTGTGAGCTTATGAATTGGACAATATTGCTTCTTGACCATTTTGCCCTGCGATCTGCTTCGCGGTCTACCCTAATAAATGGAAAAACACTTCTCTTTCCGCACTGACTAAGGAATTTACCAACCTTCTTGACCTTCTTGTATTATACCTAGTTTTAAACAAAGTTATTAGTTTAGTTTTCCTGGTACAATACTCAACAATTATAATGTCAACTCCTGTCATTTTCTTCGTACAATGTTCTTTAATTTTGTACATCAACTTCATTAGGAATTCTTTATAAGTAGGTAGCACAGTATAAGTGCCTATCACAAAGTTTACTTAGTTCTGATATAGTTATGAAGACGAACTTGGTCAAGTTTTTGTTAGTTTGTACTTAATACTTTAGTGAAACTAAATAAGTATATTAGCTATTATCCAATCTTTCAACTGACACTTCGTCCATAAATGTCGTTAAAACTTGCAATAAATAGTATGTAGGTAATTATACTTGTACAATTACAGTTATTTGTTTTTTATTCAAATAATACTTATAAATATAATTTGCATATGAAAACAAAATCAGGTAATGTGTTATTACTGGTTAAAAACGCGCGTGAAATGAAACGTGAAGTTGATTATGCTACGCCTCACCCACACAGGTACATGTTACACTTATATACTCTAACGATATGTATATGTGTGGGTGAGGCGTAGCATACACACTACCGACTTGATTTGACCTTGAATTATCACGGCGTCGTGTTGTCGCTAAAGCTAGATGTGTGTAGACCCCATTAAGGAAAGAAGTTGGTTTTTATATTTTACACAATGCCATGCAAAGCTAAGGTGTCGTCAGTGTCGTGTCAATTTCTTTGATTATTATAACATTTTAAATTGTATAAAGAATACTGATTTTACTGAAAATTTGCTGAAAATACATAACTCCTTTCAAAGCAGAAAGAAAAACTCACGATTTTATTATTTGAAGAAAAAAACAGCTATAAAAACAAATGTTTGCAACGCGTTACTAATGTAATTTATGATGCTTTTTGTTCGACATCTTTCGATAAATTGATATAATATGATCATTATCACGAGCGCCCTCCCGTGCGTGCTAGTACACGTCGTAGATGTAATAATTCGTCGAAATTTTTACAGTAAATACACTCAAAGGCAATGAAAATATAAACCGCTGGTAGCCTGGCAGTAAGCTACTTTTAATCCGGAAGTCGCAGGTCTCGGGTTCAGACCCCGGCTCGTACCACTGAGTTTTTCGGAACTTATGTACGGAATATAATTTGATATTGACCAGTCGCTTTACGGTGAAGGAAACCATCGTGAGGAAACTGGACCTAATGCCAATAAAGCCTAGTTTCTCCTCTGGGTTGGAAGGTGATGAAGATGGCAGTCGCTGTCGTAAAAACTAGTGCCTACGCCAATCCATGGGGATTAGGTTGCCAAACGGACCCCAGGCTCAATTGAGCCGTGGAAAAAAGCCGAGACAAACGCTAGGAGGATGATGAATGAATAAGGAAAATTACCTTGACTTACTATTCAACAAATTCATTGGTTGATCCACTCTAAAATAAAAAATATGGGGTGAAAAGGATTTGTGATTGCATTAATAAAATTTAGTCCGGGCAGCCCACCGGTTGACCGTTATTTACATTCTTATGAATAAAATCAAACCCTTTCGCTGCTGGATGCAAATCTCTTTGAGTGTCTATCTGGAATAGATTGGCCGTGCTATTAGAATATTTTCCAATACTTTGTGAGTTTAAAGTACCCACCTACTTTATTTCTAATGATCATGCATACCGAGGTTTTCTCGAGGGACTTTTATTTATTTTAGTTTTCCAAGAAAGGAGTGTAAGTATTGATTTTCAAAGTCAGCGACGCAAAAGTAACATGCCTAGAGTTGCATGCGTCAATAGACTACAGCGATTGTTCACTACCAGGCCGGCTGTGTACCTGTTTACCTCCGACGTGAAATAAAAAAAGATTTACAAATATAATGAAATAATATCACAATAATTGTTAAAGAAATCTATCATAGGGCCGTATTCTAACTTTGATACAGTTTAAACACGATCCAACTTCAATACAACTCCCACGCATCAACTACGCAATACAGCCAGCGCCTACACGTCTGAATCAGAAATATGAGAATTTGCGTGAAAATTAATTCGATGCAGCTCCAATACAACTTCTATATTGGTTTTTTGCTGTGTGTTGGCGTTATGCTTGAGAAACATTGTATTGTTTAAGTATTTTAAAATTAGATTACGGTACAAAGAGTCCCTTAAAATCTTGCGAAATTATTAGATTGACAATTGACATGATATAAACGTAAAATTTGCATAATACCTATAGAAAATCGAATCAAAAACACTACTTATATCTTAAATTAATGTTATAATAAAAAAAAGCTTTAGCTGAAAAGTAAGCCTGATTAAGTTCTAGTCTTAGAATCCTACATTGTGACCTAGACTTAATACCGTAATACACTCCAAGTATCTTATAATGTATGGCCACTGACTTATTCAGCCGTATCTACACTACATACATTTAGCAACAAAAGTAAGTGTGTAGTGAGGTGTTCTAAACCATTTGGCACGACTTTATTGGTAAGAGAATAAGAGCGTTTTATTTAGAATACCTCATCTGCTAAGCTACTTTCGTTGCTGACTGTACGTAGGTATTCCTTCTGACTTCTAAAGTTAAGGGTCCGGTAACGATTTGAAAACGAAAATGACTAATAATGAAATAATGCGCATGAATTTCATTTGATATAATAGTTTCGAGTCTTGTTGTTGCAAAAAAAACTTTTTGTACACATTTATTATTTAATACTCGAAAACTCAATTTTTGCAGAGCTTGTTTAGCAAGGACGTTAATTCGTGTAAACTTTTCGCTGTTATTATTATTTGTTATGCCCTCTAATATATTTTATATTATCTGATTAATAAGCATAAAGCCATGTCAGACATTTATACTTTTCATCTACATGTAAAACTCATTCTTTGTACTTTTAAATCCTAGTTTTAAGGTCTTTTTAGTTTTGTAGCATTATCTGTAAAATTGTAATTCCATGTGATGTTAAATAAAAAAAATCTATGTCTATGTCTATGTCCATGTTTATTTCAACATTTTAATTTTTATGAAATACTTTAATACCTTCCCAAAAGTACCACTTCGGGATTTTTTCTATAAATTGCTCTAGGTAAACATACTATTGCTTAAAAACTATGTATGAAGAAGAAAAAATCTGTTCCACTTATTCCTTAAACGACTCATTTTCCAACGTATTTATATATTTACATACTAATTGACACTTCGCTTTCATCAATAAAAATCTAACTCTTTTCATCTCTCCAAGCAAAAATTGCGAAGCAGCTGTTAGATTAATAAGGTGAATTATTTATAAATGAAACATAAAATCTGAAAAGTGTTCCAATTATGCAGTTTAAAAAGAAACTATCTTTCAATTTATGTATACAAATCTGAAGTAGTCTTATTAATTACTGTAAAATAGCATCGAAAAGCTGAGTGAAAGCTAAAAAAAACTTTACCGGACTCTTAACGTACGGGCGGGTCTCAGACCATGCATTTTTAACATTATTGCCTTTTTATGTACGCCAGGGGATTATTGACCTATTTTGGTAATATTTACAAGGACGTACACTAGTACGTCCTTGTAAATATTAGGGTTACAGGGTTGGCAACACTAGCTGGCTAAACACAGTGATTTGCTCCGTACGCGATTTCTAATTGAAAATAAAGTGAAAACAGTCTTATTCATTGTATAACATACAACAATCTCCGGACGCGAACAAGACTTATAAATAAAGTGAACTTTCAATAGTGAATATTAGTGGATTGCACGCAAAAACACATCGTAAAAATTAGTAAAACCTTAGAGGTTATATTATTACCATTCACAAACGTCATAATCGACATATCACCTACTGTCAATCAAGGGACGTTCGGAAATTGCGAGTTACGTACCATTTCACGCACAAATATAAGAGACAAGTTAGAATAGTACCAAACATGGAGGAAATCAAAATAATGTTAAAAAAAATACAAGATGATATCCTAATACAAAAACAAGACATGAAAGTTATGGAAGAAAATATCAAGGAGGCCATAAACAAAAGTATAGACCAAAAATTTTCTCTAATTGAGACTAGAACAAGCCAGCTGGAAGAAACAATTGAAAAGCAACAAAATACTATAAACCAACTAGACAATAAACTGAGGAAGAAAAATGTAGTGTTTTTCAGGGTGCTGGAAACGGAGCGAAACTACGATGCTTTGGTAAAATTAATATTAAACATCATAAATAATGAAATGGAAATAAAATGTCAATGGTGGGAAATAGAGAGCGTAAGTTGAATCGGCAAAAGGAACGGCAAAGTTAGGCCGGTGGTAGTCACCATCACAACAATGGGCAGAAAACTAGAACTTATGAGACATAAAAAGAAGTTGCAAGATACAGGTATTTATTTAAAAGAAGATTACTCCCCAGAAGTGTTGCAACAGAGAAAAGAACTCCAGGAAGAGCTGAAAAAAGAACGGCAAGCAGGGAAAATTGTAGCCCTGCGTTATAACAAAATAATTACTTTAAAGCCAACTCCATCAGGAAATCGCACACCCACTGACAGCAACTCAAAACGTATGCTTTCTGAGTCACCTGACGCTGGCGAAGCCATTAAAACCACCGACGAAACAAAGCAACAAGCCAAGAAAATGAAACCACAATGTATCACAAACTACTTACGGACACCACAGCTGCACCTACCTGCCAACAGCAATAATACCGAAAACAAAAAAAACTAAGACCCGCCTCCCCATCAACTCCACTTTCTCCAAGCCGGTTGGTCACCGTGGAGAAGTACGACCAAAACCCTCCAAAGGAACAGAATACAAAAACCAAAAACAAGCAAAACAACAAAGTTCAACAAATACATATTGCTACTTATAATGTCAGAACCCTATCATCTCAAGACCGCTTACTAGAACTAGAAGAAGCTTTAAAAGAAATTAAGTATGATGTAATTGGAATATCGGAAATAAGAAGACTAGGTACCAAAATAGAAGAATACGACAACTTTATACTATGCAGCATAGGCCAGACCCCCGGTAAATTTGGGGTAGGTTTTTTAATAAATAAATCTCACAAAAATAATATTGAAAGCTTCAATGGCATGTCAGAACGCGTCGCTGTACTAAACATGAATATTCAAAGTCATATGCTCACCATCATCCAAGTGTACGCACCAACAGAAGCGGCAAGCGAATGTGAAATAGAGGAATTTTATAGTACAGTTGAAAATGCTTTAGATACTGCACACCATATAACTATATTAATGGGAGACTTCAACGCGAAGGTAGGACTTCCAAAGAAAGATGAGCATTTGGTTATGAAACAATTTGGCTATGGCAAAAGAAACGATAGAGGACAGAGACTTGTGGATTTTGCCATGGAACATCAACTAACAATAATAAATACGTGTTTCAAAAAAAAGCCTAAAAGAAGATGGACATGGAGATCTCCAAACGGGGATGTCAAAAACGAAATCGACTACATACTATCAAATCAACCGAGAATATTTAAGAATATTGGTACTATGAATTTAAACTACCCGTCAGACCATAGGCTAATAAGATCAGTAGTAAAATTAACTAATCCAAAGAAAAGCAGAACCAAATTCATAAATAAACAAGTTAGCCAACTAAAAAATGAAGAAGCTGTATCGAAATACAATGAAAACCTGTCAACGATGCTGTCCAAGCTACCGGCCTACCAGGGACATAACCTAGTACAAGAATGTTATGACAACATAACAAATGCCATCACCTGTAGCTTAAGAATAGCCCAGGTAAACGAGAATAAATGTAAGCAACATAAGATACTGTCAACAAGAACATCAGCTTTATTACAAAGAAGAAAAGAACTACAGAGGACCAAAAATAAGACACGTGCTATGAAAAATGAACTCTCCGCATTGTATAAGTTAGTTAACAAATACATAAAAAATGACTACACAAATTACAAACAAGATATTATAGAAAGACACCTAAATCTCACTGGAAGTACAAAAAAAGCCTACAAAGACCTCAGAACAAACAGAACTTGGATAGGAGGACTGAAAAAGTTGGACAAAGACCTGACCAAACGCATAGATATTATCACCACAGCAACCGATTTTTATAAATCACTGTACAGTAACACAAATCATACAATCTTAAGTCAAAATATTATACAAGAAGAAATACCAACATGCTCTATGCCTGTAAAAACAATTGATGAAACTGAAATAATACAAGCGATAAAAAGGTTAAAATTAGGAAAATCCCCCGGATCCGACAACATCACAAATGAAGATTTAAAGTCAGCACACAGTATATTGGCCACACCACTGGCAGAGTTATTCAACCTAATATTACAAAAATCTGATACACCCGCACAATGGTCTGAATCAAACATAATTTTAATATACAAAAAAGGAGACCCTAAAGATATAGGAAACTATAGACCGATAAGTGTATTGCCATGTCTGTACAAGCTGTTCTCATCCATTATAAATAACAGAATCAGTCCCGTAATTGAAGCCACACAACCAATAGAGCAGGCAGGGTTCAGAAAGGGGTTCTCTACCGTGGACCACATACACACCTTAGAGTTAATTGTAGAGAAATATAGAGAACGTCAGAGACCCCTTTATCTGGCATTCATTGACTATGAAAAAGATTTTGACACAGTCACACACGAAAGCATATGGGTAAGCCTGAGAGAACAAGGAGTAAATGAAGTGTACATAAGCGTCATCAGAAGAATATATAAGAATAACATCGGCAGACTTAAATTGGAATCACTGGGCCCAAGTTTCCCCATAAAAAGGGGGGTGAGACAGGGTGACCCTCTATCCCCAAAAATATTCATAGCCATACTTGAATCTATCATGAGCAAGCTAGACTGGACTAAATTAGGAATCTATATACAAGGCACCTACCTAAGCCACTTGCGATTCGCAGATGATATAGTAATATTATCCGAGACAAGTGGCCAACTGCAATACATGATTGAATCATTACAAGAAGCCAGTGCAAAGGTAGGACTAAAAATAAACCTCACTAAAACCATGACAATGACGAATAGTTACAGAATACCAATAAGAGTAAATGAGAACACACTGGAATATACAGAGAACTACATGTACCTAGGAAAAACGATAACTTTTAACAGTGATAATAATGACACAGAAATTGAAAGAAGGGCACAGAAAACATGGAATAAGTACTGGAGTTTGAAGGAGATTTTTAAAAGTAACATGCCAATAAATCTGAAAACTAAGGTCATGAATTCTAGCCTCTTACCTTGCTTGACATACGGATGTCAAACGTGGAAATTTACAGCCAAGGCCAAGCGAATAATCTCCACCTGCCAGCGAGGAATGGAGAGAAGTATGCTCAAGGTAAGGAGACTAGACAAAATACGACACACTAATATAAGGTCAATCACCAAAGTCGAAAACGCCCTAAGCTACGCCCAAAGGTTAAAATGGAAGTGGGCAGGGCATGTTGCGAGGCTCACCGACCAAAGGTGGACCATAAAATCAACTCTGTGGAGTGGGCCACGTGGAAGAAGACGCGTAGGCAGACCAGTGTCACGATGGGATGACGAAATCCGCAAAGCAGTAGGCCCAAACTGGGCCCAAGTAGCCAAAGACCGGGAAAAGTGGACAGCCTTGGAGGAGGCCTTTACCCATTCTGGGGTTCTTGCAATTAAAAACAATTAGTAATTAAGATTAGTATTTATGTAAGGTAACTTTAAAAAAAACCTAAAAACAGAATAAGATGTAATGTTTATTAGCGAGAAATAAAAGGCTTTTTATTTATTTATTTATTTACACTAGTACGTAACTTGAAAGTACTAACTTCAGGACCCTGATGACCTTAGACCTTAGAGAATTCGACCAACCGGAGTCGTCATTGACAGGCGTTCCCCACAGCCGAAAACATATGACCTGTGGTCATACACATGTATGGACTGACGTTTATCTGACGTGGCTATTTGTACGTTACGTACGAATAGCCATACATTTCACGTTCCCCTCCCCCGCAAAAATCGGCACACTTTTTTTGTATAGAAAAATGACAGACATGGCCATGTCTGTCACTTTCTTTTTTTGGAGTAGCCACTCCATCCGGGTTGAATTCTCTAAGACTAGTACAGTCAACAGCAGGTGTCAATCGATTCATTTTGTTGGGAGGGTTTTCATGTCTATATATATTATAGGTAGAGCCAATTGCGTTAAAGCAACATAAAGTCAAAAATGAGACTCAAAATCTGACATTCGCACAATACCGCTCAAATCGCTCACCCCGCTGGGTCCCCAAGGCTCGCATATCGCCGTGGCAAAAGCCGCGAGAAACGCCTGGAGGATGATGGTGACCCTTAAAAAAATTGAATTTCTAACGTCTTCGAGCAGGCGAATCATTACAGGTATTCTTGGAATTAACCTGTCAGATACGAGGGTATTAAACCTTAAACAATTTTTATTTTTATTTTTGTAACAAGCTTTTATTGCTAGCTGTATTTTTATTTGTACAGTCCCTAACTGCTCACCAAGACGAATGCAACGAGCCCAAACACGACGGATAATGTTGAGTTCCTATGGCCACCTTCCAGCTCCATTATCAGATCAGCTCCATCTCATAATAATATTACATTGTCATCCGATTATGTCATACGATAATTAGAAAACTGGAAGAGGGTCAAATTGAACTTGCAAGATTTGATTTGATTGTAACAAAAATACTGGCGTTTAAGGTCAAGGTATCGTATTATAATTAAAAAAAAGTAGGAGAAAATTTTTTTCAACATAATTTTTTTTGTATAGGACATATCGTCACAGCCGGCCAACGGAGGGTATGGAGGATACCAAAATTTTTTTTTCGCACTTTTTCATAATTAGAATACAACACCAATTATGCCCTTAAACGGATCACTAGTATATTTGTTACACCTATGTAAACAACGGAACAGGTAAAAGTAAATAAAAGCTTGTGAAAAGTAGGCATTGTTAGTCAGGTCAGGTCACAGGGTAAAGTGTCCGCGTACAATCCATCCGCGCCGCCGACATTCTTTGTACCTTTCCGGTGAATAAACTTGCAAGTTTTACTGTTATTGCGCGGCCTGCGAATGCCAACACCGAGGCACAACTTAGGAGGCTTTACCACCGAGTAAATAATAATACCATACAGATACAGAGGTCCCTCTTTGACGTTACGAAACGTCACAAGTTCTCTTTCTCAGTTAGGCAAAAGTATCGGATACCAGTTTTTTTTTCTTATAATTAATGGCTTTTACTCCCCGCCTATTTTAGCGAGGTGAATTCTGCCAATGTCAAGGTACACTTAGGATTTTATTCATTTTCGTAAAATAAAATAAAAGCAACGTTGTTCGATTAAGGCCTTGTTGATTGTAAAGTGATAGCCTCCTTACAAACAAGTTGTTCAACTAAAGAGTGGTTACTCGCGTTTTGGGACTAATTTTTCATTAGCTGCACACTTGTTCGTTAGGTCACCGCACAATAAGCTATCAATATTACACACCGAACTACGTAAATGAGCAAAAAACAATTCCAAAGACGATGCAGCCATCTTGAAGCGTAAACGATGATACTAGTTATCAAACTCAATTTTTTTGACAGAGATGCACACCCTTGGCTTTACTTCACATTTTTAAGTCAAAGTTTTTTGAACGAGATATAGTTAGGTATCGCAAATCCTTGTACACCTACTTTGTTTTTTTTTTTAAGATTAATAAAAATTTTGGCTGTTATTGTCTTAAGGATGGTTCACGCTGTAAAGTCCCGCGCCCTAAACGACACTTCCTACACTTCATTTTGTAGAGAAAGCGTCACGTGGTCCTCGGAGGTCACGTGATGTTTTCTACACAAAATGAAGTGTCAGAAGTCTCGTGTAGGACGCGGAACGGAACAGCGTGCATCGTTGCTGCTGAAAAAAAAGTACATGGGCGAAATCTATCATTATTTTTGTATATTTTCAAGATTCAGCTTTTGCTGATATTTATAATAAGCAAATGAAATTAAATTGAAATATGAATTTGAAATTAAATTTATCAATTTGTAAAAAAATAAATTAAGTTTAATAATTTTATCAAGAATTTAGCTATTCGTCTCACCATTTTTTTATTTTCAATTATGAAATAAAAAATACTAAATTATATCTAAATCTTGCTACGCGTCATTTTATTTAGCCGAGCTTAGACAAAATCAACTAAGTATACTGCTTCCACACATTGGTGCAAATATTGCCACCAATGAAGTATTGGAGCAAATATTTGACCGTGTTGGAGCAAATTGTGTCCAACGCTAATGTAACCAGCGAAAGCTTTTACCAAAAGTAGCCATTTTAATGGAATTTGATCCAACACGGTTGTGGATAGAAATATTTTTAGGTTGGAATTGCGGTAGTTGTCGGGTTAGTTTATTCGCGTTATTTGATAGACATTATGTAAAAAATATAAGCTAATGTTGGGCCGCAGAATAAATAATAGTATTTCATACAGAATGGCCACGCTACGCCCCGCTCCGAACGGAATTACCTCACCCCGCGGCGGCCGATTGGTAGGGAACTAGTAGGCTAATCCTTCAGGTTGGCAGCGCGTCGATAAAAAACAAAATGTCGATGTATTGTCAAACGTCATTTACGACAGGGGAAACGGAGCCCTAAGCCGCACGCACACATTGAAGCGTGTACAGATGTGCCGTGCACACAATGGCACTCAAACGAGTTTTATAGTATGACGTGTCCACCCTGTGGTTGCGCAATACATAACTGCGCCCTGATTTAATCTCATCCTTTCCAAAAACGTCCACCCAACGAGGTCTCGGAGGCCAAGGACTTGTTTCATCCAAAAGTGCTTAAGATTTTATTCCACCTGTCACTATGTCTGTGTCCGGCTCCACTATTTTTATGTTTAGCTACTCATAGTGTTGTTTTCTTCCCGGTAAGTATGGTAGCCAGAGCTTAAATTGGATGTAATGTTGTCCCTTTTAGCTGTCAACACAGTGACCCTTTCTAGAGGGTCGATATAGTCCATGATACTCTTCTAGAGTTGTAGGCATCCATAGTCTACGCTAGTCGCTAGCTGCTTACCATCAGGCTAGCCGTATTCTTATTCGCTACCGTAGTTGTATATAAAAACATCGCACCTTAAAAAAATATTAAAAGCGAGCGACGAAACGAAATACTAAAGATAGCTCCTTAACTTACGCCTACTCCAATCCCCGTACATTAATCCCACACACTCAAAATGGCACGGTTTAGCACCAAGCAAGCGTCGTAACGAGCTGAACTTTTAATTACCAAACTTAAAACTCTACGGAGACACTTAGGAAATACCGTTGCGAAATATTTCGCGCAAAATTCCGCTGTTCACGTTTTTACCAAGAAAATAAAAGTGTTTTTAAAAGAATCGCAGACAGAGATGGAACAGTAAAGGTGTTTTAAACATTGTTATATTGAAGTTGTATTGGAGTTGCATTGGAATAATTTTCAAGAAAATTCTGATATTTCTGATTCAGCAGTTTAGGTATAGCAGTATTATGTAACTAATTAATTGGAGTTGTATTGAAATTGGATTGTGGCTAAACGTGTTTAAAGTTAGAATACGGCACAGATGGATTGACAAATATCAAAAGTGCGACAAAAACTGAAATGCTAGAGTGTGGGTAAATTGTCTATGTGAGCGTAAAAAATAGTGGTGCCAAGTACAACAGGTCAATTATCTATCGATATTTGACTTTATTATCGATAAGTTGCAACATTAAATTTATATCCATGTTTAACACTAAACGGCTTATTAAAATTCTAGAAAACTATAATATATTTATTCAGAATTATTTTATATTTCACACGATTAAATATGATCTGTTAAAAAGCGGGTTCCTGTTATTTTACAGAAATTAAGATGTTGGCACGCCTTTAGATTTGTCATTTTTTTCTCTCGCACTTGTGGAGTGTTTATATACGTGATAGTTTGTTTTTTACATACTTCTTTATTATAGCGTTATTTATTGTGACGCTAATAAAATCGCATGCAAATGTAGTCTTGCATCAATGCTACCTTGGTGGAGTGGAAGTTGGGTGGAAGTCGAAGTGGTAAGCGCAGCACACACTTAAGAGTGGAATTTAGCTTTCATAGATAAAAGTAAGCGGAAGTCGGAAATTTCTCTATGGGGGCTGAATTTTTGTATGGAGCACATAGACAACATTCAGCCTGATTTCCGTTTTTCGCCTACTTTTTGACTATGGTAGCTGAATTCCGCTAAGTATGTTTAGCGCTGTATTTAAATGAAATAAAGTTTAATATAAATCAGACTTTAATAATTATTATAACAATTTCTTAAATCAAGATAAATCAGTATTTAATAATAATTACATTTTTTTATGTTTAATATAAATCAGTCTTTAATAACAATTACAACATTTTTTAAATATTTAACATTAATCAGTCTAGTAATAATTATAAAAAAAATTTAATGTTTGATCTTAATCAGTCTAGTAATAATTATAACATTTTTTAAATGTTTAATATTAATCAGTCTAGTAATAATTACAAATTTTTTTTAATGTTTAATATTAATCAGTCTAGTAATAATTATAACATTTTGAAATCTAAATATATAAAAGAAGAAACTGACTGAGTGACTGACTTACATACCAACGCACAGCCCAAACCGCTGATTCTAGAGATTCCAAATTTGGCACGTAGGTTCCTTATAAGGTCTAGGGGTGCACTAAGAAAGGATTTTTCAAAATTCACCCCCTAAGGGGGTTAAATAGGGGTCCAAAGTTTGTATGGCGAAACAAGATTTGTTAGACTATTTCATTTGAAACTTCACAGGAGTATTCCTAACGATAAATGAGTAAACACGTATTTTAGGTTTTTTGAAAATTAAACCCCTAAAAGGGGCAAATGTGGTCACAAAGTCTGAAAGTCAACATGGGTATCGTATCATTTTGACTGCGGAACCTAAAAAAGAGATAAGAGGATATAGATCGTGTCTTACAAATAGGTAAATGTAATAAATATGCCCCTAAATCGGGTATTACAGTTTAAATTTATTATTTATCGTTTGTCCGAAAAGAGAAGTGTCGTGGTTTATATGAGAGCTCCTACATTCTACGATACTTCTCTTTCCGAATAGGCTGTATCAAGCAAGATTCAAAACGGGTACAAAAATACAATAAGAACACATTTTAACTTTTATACGTAATGAATGACATAATGTTAATACGAGATTTATTTATTTATTATAATTCTTTCGAAGCTATAATTATAATTTTCATATCGAATAGTTATCGATATTATGTCCCTACGATATTTTGTCAAACCCTAGCGTAAAATGACAATTTTGATTTTTACACAAAATAATCTTTAATATTAACTATTATGATAAAATATTCCCATGCAGTAAAAGGGACATTAATATTTAATGGTATCAAACTCAAACGGTTATTTACATGATTTATTTGGCTAATTTGATAAAATATGGTTTCAAAAACATCGATCGGAATATCATATTTACCTGTGAAACGAGTGATTGTCTGGGGTTTTTCTTTGTGTAGTTGTGCAATCCGGGACGCAACACGACACCATTCTTCTTTTGTTTCATTCCAAGTAAATGAACAGCGGATAATATTATATTTTTCAAGATTAAATATGAGCACTCACGACGCAGGTGTTTAAGTGTAAAGAGAGACGTCAAAAGTCGTCCTGCTAGGAGACTGATCATGTATCTCTTTCGCACTCGCGGAATGTTCATATACGTGTTGGTTTCTCTTTTGCGCACTTTGTTTGTCTTTTAGCAAAGCGCCATTTTAGTTCTGTGGAATACGGCCCTTGGTTAGAACACGTTTAGACACAATCCAACTTCAATACAACTCCAATCCATTAATTACGCAATACAGCTAGCGCCTAAACATCTGAATCAGAAATATCAGAATATGATTGATAATTATTTCGATGCAACTCCAATACAACTTCAATATTGGTTGATTATTTGTGGTGTGTTGGAGTTATAAGTGAGATATATTGAGTTTTTAATGTATTTCATAAATTAGAATATGGTACAGGGGGTTTTTATAATTTTTTGATTACATATGTAATAATTTTATTGCTAATGAGCAATCTCCAAATAATTTTTCAGCAAAATAACAGTCAAATACAACGCAATATGGCAATAATGGAATGGTACATACCAAATGTAATATTTTATAGTATTTCTTGATGGCCCTTTTCCCTGCGATTTTTTTCCAACCACGCTGCTTTTTGAAACAGAAAACGTAACTAAATATCTAGTTTTTCAAAGTAATTTTAGGTTCAATGTCAATACTTCAGCTAGGTAGCTACTGTTCCCAATGTCTCGCCATCTTGTGGCTTTAGACTGAAACTTGCTTGAAGTCTTCTGAAGCACACATTTTATTTACGTCTCATATTTTAATTGGCTAGTTTTTGAAAAGCTGAGCGAAAGTGTATCGGTTGTGGTATTTTGTTCTTTTTTTTAAGTAATAGTAGGTTACGCATATCTAGATATAATAAGCAAATAATATGCTTAGGTTTTTATGTCTGTCGGAAAATGTTATTATTTTAATATTTTACCAACACTACACATAAAACATACTACAGGGATTATCTACTTCCGACAACCACGATGAGGACAAAATTAATCGAACGAGCGGAGCGTAAGCGAAGTGAAGTTCTTACACACAACTTCGGACACAACTGTCAGCTGGCTACCTAGACGTCTGTGCATTTCGATGCCTTTTTGATTTTGAATAGTTGTTCCGCGATAACTTTAGTAATGTTTTTCTGGGGTTGTAGCAGAAACCAATATAATTGGAGAGTTCGAATTCTTATATGAGCAAGATCAATCAGGGGGTTATAGAGCTAGAAGGCGTGGAAAAATTATCGTAAGGGTCTTGTTATATTGGTCAATTCGTTTGCAAGGAAAACGCGAGTTCTCAGTTCGAGGCGGACTACTAATTTAAATTAAGCTATTATTAACCAAAACATTCAAAGCATTCACATGATTAATAATAAAGTACTTAACGATAACTTTATTTTAGGTAAGTAGGTCGGTAGTTAAATAAATTATATAGAAGTTCCTCCTCAAAACTTTCCAAACAAACTTAGATAATATACAGTAATTGGTATGTCAAGGGTCCCGTCGATAGCTAGGACAATAAAAAAGTTAGCAGGGCAAGGTTCTCAACTTTCGTCAAATCACATAAGCTATAACTGAAATTCGCAGCTTGTCAGTGATTAATAACGATATTTCTTGTAATTGTGCCATGATATGGAACTCAAAAACTTCAATATTCGTGGTACCTTCTTGTAATTGTGCCATGATATGGAACTTAAAAACTTTAATATTCGTGGTACCTTCTTGTAATTGTGCCATTATATGGAATTCGAAAACTTCAGTATTCGTGGTACCTTCTTGTAACTATGCCATAATATGGAACTCAAAAACTTCAATATTCGTGGTACCTTCTTGTAATTGTGCCATGACATGGAACTCAAAAACTTCAATATTCGTGGTACCTTTTTTTAGCTGTAGTTATAACATCAGGCCTACGCCATGAAACTTAATGTCCAAAGAAACTTAACAGTGTGTCACGGCAGACAGGCCCATCACAACAAAATGGCATGCAAAGGCAGGTAACTGGCTACACTCGACTCCATTAAACTCATTCCAAATTAAGCTTAAAATTCCAGGCCTAATGTAGTTAAAAACTTATTTAGCAACAACGTTACATAAAACATACTACAGGGATTATCTACTTCCGACAACCACGATGAGGACAAAATTAATCGAACGAGCGGAGCGTAAGCGAAGTGAAGTTCTTACACACAACTTCGGACACAACTGTCAGCTGGCTACCTAGACGTCTGTGCATTTCGATGCCTTTTTGATTTTGAATAGTTGTTCCGCGATAACTTTAGTAATGTTTTTCTGGGGTTGTAGCAGAAACCAATATAATTGGAGAGTTCGAATTCTTATATGAGCAAGATCAATCAGGGGGTTATAGAGCTAGAAGGCGTGGAAAAATTATCGTAAGGGTCTTGTTATATTGGTCAATTCGTTTGCAAGGAAAACGCGAGTTCTCAGTTCGAGGCGGACTACTAATTTAAATTAAGCTATTATTAACCAAAACATTCAAAGTATTCACATGATTAATAATAAAGTACTTAACGATAACTTTATTTTAGGTAAGTAGGTCGGTAGTTAAATAAATTATATAGAAGTTCCTCCTCAAAACTTTCCAAACAAACTTAGATAATATACAGTAATTGGTATGTCAAGGGTCCCGTCGACAGCTAGGACAATAAAAAAGTTAGCAGGGCAAGGTTCTCAACTTTCGTCAAGTCACATAAGCTAAAATAGCACTTAACCTTAATGGCCGAGGCCATTAATTTCTCTCGGGATACCGTAATGCTTTTGTCGCGAAAAAACGGGACTGAATAGGTGCGTCCATGATAGTGATGGGTCGGTTATAAAAATATTAATAATTTCAAAACTTTCTTCCAACGCTAAGGCTGTAAAACGAACTCTCGGCCGGAGTTTCCTCTATAGTTTGGAGTTCTTCAACAAATAAGTGTATAGGTTTTTAAATGAAGAACGCGCATGTTACACCCCTAAAGTTACAGTCGTGCATTACTGCATACCTACTTATGCACGGGGTCTGCTTAGCTATCAAATGGACTGTAAGCTTGTTTGCCACTGACTAAAAGTGTTATAGGCTAAAATAAATATTCAGGATTATTTATAAAAAAATGTTTTTGTACTACCCTAGTACCCCTAGTCTGTGTAGGCTAAAGTATTGTTTTATAAAAAGCTTTAGAATAAAACCCCGAGAGAATAGAAATTAATTAAAAAAAATAAAGTGAGAAGACATATAGATTCCTATATGAGATTTATTTAATTTATCTATATAAATACTTATTTATTATATTGTCGCCAAGCACCCGTAACTTTGCTTAGTTTTAGGCTGGATCGATATATGTAAAATTGTCCCCATATATTTTTTTAGTAAATATTTATACATGTAAATATTATATTCCTCATATTTTCGCAAAGTATATCTGTACACCCTATTTTATAACAGGCCCTGATTTTTTTTCTTTGATTACACGTTTTTAGTTCCTGAGAAATATAATTAAAAATATTTTAATAATAATAATATGTTAGCCTATATACGTCCCACTGTTGGGCACAGGCCTCCTCTCATACATGAAAGGGATCGGGCTATATAGTCCCCACGCTGGCCCAAAGCGGGTTGGGAACTTCACATACACCTTTGAATTTCTCCGCGGATGTATGCAGGTTTCCTCGCGTTCACCTAATAGCGATTGGTAAATATTAAATGATATTTCGTATGTAAGTTCCGAAAAACTCATTAGTACGAACCGGGGTTTGAACCTGAGACCTTTCGATTGAAAGTCAGACGTAGTACCGCCAGGCTAACAACGCTACGCTTAAAAATAATTTGCTATGCTAAAAATATTACCCCGGCACAACACTAGTTCACGGTCATGAAAATTTTTCGCTAATTCCCTAAATCTGGGCCAACAAAGACGGATGAGTAAGGGTTTCTGGAGGCGCCGTCATAAACATGTCAATACAACATTTCAATTAGTGTAGCAATACGACATAATTAAGTTACCCGCTAAAAATGCTGAAACATATATATTTTATTTTATAAAGGCCAGTTGCACTACATTCGACAGACTAATCAACGTAAGCAGTTATGAAACTTCCCATGTAATACAATTTAGCTAACGGAATAGCGATGACCGTGTGACGGTTTGTTGTAGCCGACACTTATTCAAAGGCAATATTAGGTACGCACTACGTGACCTGTCGGCGTCGACCGTGTAAAACAAATGTACGAGCTTGCTTGTTATGGTCACATAGCCGCGATATTCGCTATGAGCGTTATTACAAGAGCTTCGAGTCGACTTTGATGATCGTTGCGAACAATTGTACAAAAAATATAAAACGATCTACAGTCGATAAAAAATGAGGAATGGTATAAACTTTTTACCAAAAAGATAAAAGATGAAAAAAAAGATAAAAGATATTTATTCTTTAATTAGCTTTTTCCCGCGGCTTCGCCCGCGTACTAAAAGTACTAAAAAAGGAGGTTCTCAGTTAGACTCGTATGTTTGTATGTACGTATGTAGGAATGTACGTTTGTCTGCGATCATCTCGCGTTTCGCTGAACTGATTTAGATGCGGTTTTCCGAAAAGTATTCGTTACATTCTGCCGCGTTTTGGTGAAGCCGGTTCCCTCATTTTTTTAAAAGAAATTATTACAATCATTGTTTACGCCATCAACGACTTACTACTACTAAGAGATTATGATTAATACAGATTTCTACTCTGGAAAAGAAGCTTTTCCCCGCGACTTCATTTGCGTGGAATTAGTAATCCACCCTCCTTTTTACCCGCTTAAGGAATGACTTCCTCAAACTATCTCCATACCAAATCATCTAAATAGGTTCAGCGGTTATTCATTTCCCATACAAACTTTCAACCCCCGTTTCACCCCCTAAAGGGTTGATTTTGGAGACAGAAACTATCCTATATTGTTTCCTGCGACTCAATCTATATTATATGTACCAAGTTTCATTTCAATCGTCTGTTCAGCGGTTAATAATTCGCCATACAAACTACCAACATCTTTTCTGCCCCTCTAACATTGATTTTCGGAATAAAAATTATTTTATATTTCCTGGGACTTAAACTATATACACAACAAAGTTGATCTAAATCGGTACGCGGTAAAAAAATCTCCATAAAAATCTCCAACCCACATTTCACCCCCTTAAGGATTGATTTCCGAGATAAAAACTGTTCTATTTTATTTATTTAAACTTTATTGCACAATAAAAATAAGTACAAATGGCGGACTTAATGCCTAATTTGTATATAAATATACTTCGATACATACTACTACATAAACTACACAAATACCAATATATACACATACTATTAAATCTACACATATATATATATATATATATATATATATTATAAAGCATTTGCGCAAAGGGGAAAAACTTATTCACGCTGGTTATGATCCAGCAGGTGCTTGTGAAGGGCTTGGGGCTTATCTTATTGTCGGGGGAAGTGCATTCCAGAGATGAATAGCCTGGACCGTAAAAGAAGAAGAGGGATAACCGCTATGGGGAGGATGTACTATTAGCTTAAGAGACCGGGAGGAGCGAAGTTCACACCCCGGACGGGGGTTAACAAAACTAAATTTGGACTTAAGGTAGTCTGGAGCAGAGGGATCAAACAAAATAGAGAAGAGAGTACAGAGAATTCTAAGAGTCCTGCGTTGACGTACAGGCAGCCATTGGAGTTGGTGACGATAATATGAGACGTGATCGAATTTACGCAAGCCGAAAATAAAGCGTATGCCATTATTGAATATACGATCTAGCCTGTTTAGGGAAGCCTGGGAAATGTTGGTAGTGCACACATCAGCATAGTCTATAATAGGAAATATTAAGGCCTGTTCTATGTCGTTTCCAGGGACTCAAACTATCTCCATCCCTTTCATTTAAATCGGTTCGGCTGTTAATAATTCTCCATAAAACTTTCAACTCTTTTGAAACTATTCTGTCCCTTCCCGGGATACAAACTATCTCTATACCAAGTTTCATCTAAATTGGTTCAACGTTTAAAAATTCCCCATACAAACTATCAACCCCCATTTTACCCCCCTTAAGTGTTGATTTCGTAATCAGCGACCCGATAAACCATATAAATTTTTTCCATGTTTATATTTAATTTTGTCACCACATTGCCCCCTTCTATGGGTTGAATTCTCAAAAAGCTGAAACACTTGGGTACTCATTTATCGTTAGGATTACTCCAGTAAAGTTTCGAATAAAATAGTCGAACTAATCTTGTTTCCCATACAAACTTTGGACCCCATTTCCCCCCCTGTGAATTTTTAAAAAGTATTTCTAAGTGCATCCCTAGGCCTCAGGGCCCGTCCACATGTCGGCGGTGCGGCGCCGTCGCCGCAAAGCGGTGCGGTGCCGCAGAAAATTGCGACGCCGCGCCGCTCTGGCGGCGCCGCAACGCGGCACCGCAAATTTCTGCGGTGCGGCGCCGCACCGCGTTCACGGCGCCGCAATAGATCCGCGGCGCGGCGCCGCACCGCCCGCGCGGTGCCGCAAAAGGACAGTGCGGCGCCGCGCCGCAGCGGCAGCACCTTATAGATAGCTCTAACGCCTCGAGAAAAACAGTGTTGAACCAGTAGACATGGACACCTTCACACATATTTCTACTTATGTTGTTCTTGAGAAGGCGGAGAAAAAAAATCAAACCAATAGAAAATTTTGGTTGAGGCTATATCTTTCTATCATGAATGGAGGTCATTTCAAAAGAAAATGTGAGGTGTTGAAAATAGGTAACACAAGACTATTTTCGAATGTCTGTACCAAGTTTTGAAGCACTGTTGATCAAAATATCTCCTCGAATAAATAAACAACACATATTTAGGAGACCGATTGGACCTCTGGAGATGTTTGGGAAAAAAAGTTTTTGTTTCTTACCTTGAGCATTACTGTAGCGGTTAGGGATTTTATCAAATTCCTAAACAAATCTAGTGAAATGAAAAAGCGTGTCGCGTTTTTTGGCCGATTTTGTCTTCCCACTAAACAGAGTCAGTGATTTGGTGAAATTACTGAATGTTTCTAGGGAAATGATGATATGGAGTCTCCATTTTAACATCCTGCGTGATTTGATCATATCCCTTAGAGATTTGTTCAAATCTCTGTTTTAATCATTTCCCTGCGACATATATATAGATTTAGGCACATTACAATGCACTTATGAACGTCAGAGAGAAAAAGAAACTACCACTGGTTTTAACCCTAAACATCTGACCCGAGAAGTATTATGACCGGTAAGAAACCCGGCGGGACTTATTTTAGATACTTAAAGATACACAATAATGCGTATTACCATGACGAGAGCTCCATCGCATTTTGTACCACCTACACAGCCAATTACGCGATTGATAATACGATATCTATGGTTTATATTTCACGACTAACTAACAAGCGCTACCTATCGGTTGGCGTATTCTTTGGAACGCAAAATTATTCATCGATTCAGAGTTCAAACAAACGCCGTCGAGTAAAAAACCTAATTGGCTCTCGGAATAAAGACAACAAACGACAGGGAGATTGAACTAATCCAATACCCAATCTATCTGGGGCACGTGCTCCCACCAAGACGAATAAATAAATATTCACCAGCTTCCGCTCAACTGCGTCTGTGTAGAGGTCGTTAAAATGTTCAACCCTTTTATCACCCTTGAAGGTTCAATTTCAAAAAATCTTCTCTTAGTACAGCCACAGAATAAATAATAGTAGTTCATACATAAAGGCCACGCTACGCCCCGCCCCGAACGGAATTACCTCACCCCGCGGGGGCTGATTGGTAGGGAACTAGTAGGCTAATCTGTCAGGTTGGCAGCGCATCGATAAATAGCAAAATGTCGGTGTATTGTCAAACGTCATTTACGACAGCGGAAACAGTTCCCTAAGACGCACGCACACATTGAAGCGTGTACAGATGTGCCGTGCACACAAAGGCGCTCAATAGAGTTTTGTAGTATGACGTGTCCACCCTGTGGTACAGTTTTTCGACATTTGAAAAATGTATGTTCAAGATTTTAATCTTCGACTGTTTTGGCATTTTAGATGTCATGCTAAATGATTCCTTTATAAACGTATATACAAACAGCAACACGCTTAACCGGTCATCGGTAGACCTTATGGACCGTATAGACCGTTGCAATAGGGACTACAAATGGCCGGTTAACAGTGTTTGTGATGGTGTGTGCCTATTTGTGGAAGTCATAGCTTCAAAACGAAAAAACCGATTTAAATGTGTTTTTTTTATCGAAACTGAAAAAAAAATGTCGAGCTGTTTCATTTTACTAAATGGAGATGTTATTAGTTACTCACAATGTTAAATTATTTTTTAATTTTAATGTTAAATTGTTTAAAGACTTGAGAAATCGTTGTAGAAAAAAAAAGTAATTAGCACTGAAAAAAGAACAAAAGACTTGGGACTGTATTAATCATCTGCAAGTCGTTTGATGTCTTCTAATAATTGGCAGTAGTAAATATTGGCGCCCTTGTAATAAGTTCGAATTTATTTACTTTTTGGAGCTATGAAGTTTTTTGATAGCATCCATAAATAAGTAAATACAGTAGGGAATATACTACAGAACATTGAAAATAGGTCACCAAATACCACATACACAATTTCCTTTAAAAGTTAACCTTTTTGTCCATGAGTGATTAATAATAAAACCAGCGCAGCGGTCCTCAACTGGGCAGATGAGCAACGGCATTCAAAGTTTATGAGGCTCTAATACGATTGCAAACTAACATGGTTTCTCGATCGAAGTCGATAGAGATCCTTATAGTATTGTGGGTAGACTATGGGTAGGTAGCACCAAACCGTCTGTCGCCGTCAAAACGTTTGCTAAATTTTATTGTATGGAAATTTTCATAATACCTTGCCGGGACCCACTGCAAATCCGTCAAAAATAGTTGGTGCAACTGGCCCTATAACTGAAATTCGCAGCTTGCCAGTGATTATTAACGATATTTCTTGTAATTGTGCCCTGATATGGAACTCAAAAACTTCAATATTCGTGGTACCTTCTTGTAATTGTGCCATGATATGGAACTTAAAAACTTTAATATTCGTGGTACCTTCTTGTAATTGTGCCATTATATGGAATTCGAAAACTTCAGTATTCGTGGTACCTTCTTGTAACTATGCCATAATATGGAACTCAAAAAACTTCAATATTCGTGGTACCTTCTTGTAATTGTGCTATGACATGGAACTCAAAAACTTCAATATTCGTGGTACCTTTTTTTAGCTGTAGTTACAACATCAGGCCTACGCCATGAAACTTAATGTCCAAAGAAACTTAAAAGTGTGTCACGGCAGATAGGCCCATCACAATAAAATGGCATGCAAAGGCAGGTAACTGGCTACACTCGACTCCATTAAACTCATTCCAAATTAAGCTTAAAATTCCAGGCCTAATGTGGTTAAAAACTTATTTAGCAACAACGTTACCGAAAACGCTGCAATAAAACTGCACGGGAGCGTGTAAAAGTTCGTTTACAATCGTTGGTGGCCTAATTAGGAACTTGGGACGTCGCATCGCTGCCGTAAGAATATAAACGAATAGAGGGGTTACATACAAATTTAGTTATTTTTATGGCCTTTCATACATTTGTTATTGCTATTTTAAGGCTACACCTTGTTTTGCCCCAGCTTCAGCAAAGTTTGTATATGTACAAAAAAATAAAACGTAAATAATTCCTACTATGGTATAAGTGATGGAATACCATGGTACTACAAGTAGGTACCTGCGCCAGTTTTCGAAAATGGTGGTGCCACGCTCTATTGGGATCGATCTATTATCCCGCACAGGACTATTGTAGCCAATAAACCTGATATCGTGGTAATAGATCGACCGCAACGCCGGGCCATGCTCGTCGACATCACTGTCCCATGTGACGAGAACCTCGTGAAGGCCGAGAAGAACAATAATAGGTAACCAGGCGGTAAGGCGTGCGTGTTCGAAACCGCAGCTCATAGGTTGCTGAGAGAGCCATCTGGTTGCCCAGCTCGTGCCTGTGAGTTTCTTAGAAAGGCTCAAGTTTTGTAGAAGTACGGTCAGAGTCATTTACAGTTTAAGCTTTTTTATTTTGTTTAATAGGTACATGCTATATAAGTGCTGGTGGCCTGGCGTTAAGAAGTCAGACTTTCAATCCGAAGGTCTGGGGTTCAAACCCCGGGTCGTACCACTGAGTTTTTCGGAACTTATGTACGAAATATAATTAGATATTTACCAGTCGCTTTTCGGTGAAGGAAAACATTGTGAGGAAACCGAATCTAATCCCATAAAATCCTAGTTTCCCCTCTGGGTTGGAAGGTCAAATGGCAGTCGCTTTCGTAAAACCTAGTGCCTACGCCAATTTATGGGATTAGGTTGCCGAGCGGTCCCCAGGCTCAATAGAGCAAAAAGCTGGGACAAACGCTAGGAAGAAGAAGAAAAAGTGGTACATACTATATGAAATTATCAATGTAAAGTGTTTCCTAGACATCAAAACATAACCTATCTGATAATGAAATGTCCCCTCTTCTAGTTTTATTCTAACATCGTAGTATCTAGTTAGCGGAGTTCGTTAGCGGAACCCGGTTAGTCGTTGATTGTCAGTGAAAGTGAGAAGCACCGTACTTTGCTACAGGGCTGTTTTTACCCTCGTTCACCTACCTGTCTCCCTAACACAGTTAACCTCTAGGTAATTTTGGGATTAATCGCGCGAAAACACGACACATAGATTGTTCTAAGAGAATTATAGTTTATTTAATTGGGATACTCCATTAGTGTAGTTAGACTTTGAAATTTTTGTATTGTTTTAAAAATCACTTTTTACAATTTAACAGAACAAAAATATAGGGTCAGGTGGGGTAAGCGAAACACTTATGTGAAATTCTCATACTGTTTCTATTAACCCACCTTACCTAATACATGTTAATTATACTTTGTACATATACAAGATATCTCTATACTCCGCTTAGCGCGTTATTTCTATGAGCTGCCAAAAAGAAGGGTTGCGGGAGGAGAACACGCAATGCTAGACAGGGAACGTGCCATTGTTCCGTGGGGGCGTAAGAGAGAGTCAGACATTAATGTTTACTGTCACTTACAATAAATTAGTGTCTAACTATAGGGTGAAATTACTTTGTGCGTTATTAGTCTATGACTTTGTATGACAGTAATGAAGGACTGCTTGCCACTTGTCAGTTGTCGCTTTTCGCAAACGTTTTAAGCGACATAAATAACACAAATTTGGAATTTATAGATATCGGTTCTATTGCAGAAATTAAAGTGACAGTCGAATTTTAAATTAACAGTACACTTCTGACAAAAAAATCATCTCCATCCATTACTAGTCCAATATATATTCCTTTCGAGTCCTAACCATATACATATAAAATAAGGAGACGTGACCCCACGAAGATGAAAACTGTGATTCCATCATGGTCTAAGAGCTGGCCACGTCAGATATGACACAAAATTGAGAGCAATGAAACCTGGAATGAAGACTGCTTTACCGTCCTTATTACTAGATCCGGGTATCTGGCAGCTTTTAATGTGTTGAGGTCAGAGTGACAGACCGACAAAGTTTGTAAGTTGGAAAAAAGTAATACCAAAATAGATAAAAAATGCCAAAGTTGTGTTATTTATAGAGCACAGGGCCTATATTTTAACATTATATTAAAAACCATTGTCTATATTTGCGGAAACAAAAACAGTAGGCGACTAAGTAAAAATTGCATTAAGTATACATCATTTGGCACTACTTTCCCCCAACAGTAACTTCTGGATATGATATAATCTAATTAATTACATAATTTCCCATAATATTGCATCAAACCCAGAACTCTATGATTTGTTTTCTTCGAGTTATTTGCATTCTTTGACACCCACCGCTTTACAGCTGCCAGATGTCCGGATCTAGACATAAGCATAGTATAGCAAACTAATTAGAGGGGTTTCGTTGCTCTCATTATTGTGTCATATCTGACGTGGCCAGCTCTCCGTCTATAATAAGCCGCGGTGATGTGAAAACACACTCACTTTTTACGTTTGAACAAATCATTGCTCGTCCGGGGATCAATGTTACTCTCCGTCCGTAGGAAACACCTTAGACAACCCTACACGTGATCCCTGGGTGGTGATAAAAGATTAACAAACTTGGGATCTGGACCTCGCAGCTCTCATTAGATTTTCTTCATCGTCTGTTTTCCTACTACTACTACCCCCGATAAGAAATGCCTATCTATATCCAGTGCCTATCTATATCTATATCCAGTGACATACGATAAATAATAAATACCCGCTCGTCCGCGGTAATATTTTCGTACGTTGTATAATTATATTTTCACTTCAGTAGCTCGAACAAGCCTACTTCCCTACGAATACACAGTTATGAAAGTCGCACTTTCGTCACTCACTGGAGTGATGAAAGTGCGACTTTCGTCACTCCAGGGGGTGAGAGCCAAAGTAGTTTTTTAATTTAGTGAAGGCCATGAACTGCCATTTCATATTTCGGGGTCCATTAAAATACGAAATACATATTATTTACCTTTAATATGTTTACACTACTGAGGTGAAAAGTTGTATGTGTCACACGAGAGCAAAGTTATTTCACATCTCGTATTTTTGAGTCCCTCGCTACGCTCAAAATTCTAACTTAGAATCACTCGCTTCGCTCGTGATTCAATTATAGACTCTTTCGCTTACTCGGGACTCAAAATCAACACTCGCAAGAAAAACCAAATTTCCTCTCTTGTTGCAAAAATAACTATTATTGTGTGCGTGTCGCGCGTAAACACGAGAAAATCGGCTTGGCAGTTTTGTCTTTACGGCATTACATCTCCTTATTTTATATGTCTATGGTCCTAACTTACGTTCTAGAAAAAGACGAGTGAGTTTACGCTAGCAATAAACTAGAACAAAAAGCATGGCGCACCGGTAACGTTAGTTTTAAGTTGGACTCGACTCGATACGTTACTTTTAGTATTTTTTATTCTACTTACAAAATAAAACAGATTCCTTATTTACAGCGACTCGAGTTCCCTAAACATTAAAAAGCTATTTTAACTCATTTATAGCTCCCGAGTGGGTTTCTAATTAATTGTAATCCTCACAAATTTACAAAGGATTGCACTACGGATTGATTCTTATTTAGACAGTTGTACAGTCGAGTTCATAAATATGTGTATATTTCTTCACCTTAATCCATTGCAATAAGGTGAAAAAATGTACACACATTTATGAACTCGACGTAAGAAAATGTTTTTTTAATTTTTTAACGTGGGTACATCCTTTTTGCTGCAGATGGACCGAAGGATATGCGTTTAGGTCGACGAAATAGTTATGAATGTAAACGTACGGTGTATCAAATTAGTACGAATAATGTTTTACGTTTCTAAATATGTAAATACCCACTCCTTACAAACGTTTCGTATTCGGGTTGCGTTCGAAAATTAGCACCATGCAGCTCTTTGTGCGGTGATCCACAGTTACGATGTAACACGATCCCTTTGATTAATTCAGATACTACATACATATTCATACATTTCGTCCAATCATGTATCGGAATCAACAAAGTTCTTATATTTTTATTATTGTACCGGGTGTTTCCTGTAATAGGGGCAATAAATTAAACTGTAGATTCTACTCCTCAAACTGGACAATATTAGTTCAGCGACTTTTAAAAATTACTTATAATTTGTTTTTTATTTCACTTTAAAGTTTATTCGAACACGCAATGTATTGCGAAATTGATTATTTCTGTTGGGTGATAAGAGTGACAAGCAATGTCAATTAGACGGATTTTAACGTACATTGAAAATACTATTTAGTATGTATGAAAAAGAGACAATACAAAAACTTATTTTTTTTTTAAATTGTAGAACAAACGTTTCATTGTTTGAGGAGTAGAATCTACGTTTTAATTTATTGCTCTTATTACATGTATATGAAGGGTACACGGAAAGAATGTCTAGTCACATTGACAACATTTTGAGTTATAGCGCTTATAAAATTTGGAACGATTTAACTAACCATACTATTTTCGTAACTAGATGGTTTTTATGAGTTAAGAAGTGGATATACGTTAAAATTTACGTCTGTAACAGAAGTTGTTACTAATAGTTCATTGCAGGCTCTACATTTTGATATAAATATTTCATTTTACAAAAAAAGTGACTAGACATGTTCTTTCTGTGTACCCTTCATATATTGTTTTTTACTTTCCCAAAACAAGTAGTTATAGCTAAAAAACTATTTAAGTCAAGTCAATTATCGGGTGTTGCCTCTTAAAGGTTTACAAAGGTTTCCGCTTCCTAAAATAATAATACCACGCTACAAAATCCATTTTTCCTCAAGCCCCAAAACAAAATAAAACGGCTTTTTCATTTTCTATGTTTAAAATTAATTGCACAGGAAATTCATATCACAGTGGGGTTTATTGCCCGATATTTCACGAGAAATGAAACTTCGTGATAACAGCACAATATATTACAATGTTTACTCAGGTAGCTTTATTGTTCGGTCGAGGTGTGTAATTCTTCACTCTGAACTCATTAATGTGCTTTTTAGGGTTCTGTACCTATAGGAAAAATCGGCATCCCTACTGGATCCAGGACTCGGGTGTGTCTTTAATCTACGTCAGAGCTCGACTGGGGAAGTACCTCCATCTTACGGAAAACCATAGCCAAATAGCACTAGACCTTACTACATGGTGTTGGGTTCCTGCTGGTGAGTAAGGTTGCCAAAGAGGACCCACTGTGTTGACGATGAGGGACCCTCTTGTTCCTTTAGCGGTCAACACAGTGAATCCTCCTTTTTGTAAACAATCGGCAACGCACATGTGACACCTCTGGAGTTGGAGGCGTCCATAGACTACGGTAGCCGCTTACGATCAGGCAGGCCGTATGCTTGTTTGCCATTGTCACCGTTGTGATATAAAAAAAGGACCTCTAGTGTGTATGACCGCCGTCTGTCTGTCCGTCAGTGACAGCCAATTTGCTCCGAAATGACTGAAATTTTAGAAGTGAAGTTTGGCAAATTTTGGGTCACTGATTTATATTTATAAATCAGTGACCCAAAATTTGTAACTTAACAATTATTGTAAAAAAATGCATTATAGCGAGGAAAGGAAAATAAAGCCATAAGATAATATATAGTGACCCAAAAAAAAAAATAGAAATCCCCGCCAAGCGTAAGTCAGTTAAGGGGAAAAAACCTCTCTCTCTCCATTGTACCCGTTTTTAGGGTTCCGTAGTCAACTAGGAACCCTTATAGTTTCGCCATGTCTGTCCGTCCGTCCGTCCGTCCCCGGATAATCTCTGTGACCGTTAGCACTAGAAAGCTGAAATTTGGTACTAATGTGTATATCAATCACGCCGATAAAAAATGGAAAAAAATGTTTTATTGGGGTACCTCCCCTATACGTAAAGTGGGGAGTGATTTTTTTTTTCATTTCAACACTAACGTGTTATATATTGTTGGATAGGTATTTAAAAATAAATATGGGTTTAGTAAAATCATTTTTTGATAATGTAAATATTTTCGGAAATAATCGCTCCAGAAGTAAAAAAAATGTGTGTCCCCCCCTCTAACTTTTGAACCATAAGTTTTAAAAATATGAAAAAAATCTTCTAAACTAAGTTTGTAAATTTAACCGTATAAGCAAGTGTTTATTGTACCTGTAATTTCTACAAAATCACAATGAAATCACGTGCTTTCAAATAAAGTTTTTTAACTCTTAAGTGGGGACACTTACTGTGACGGACATAATTGTCGGTTGTTAATAAAGTTAAAATTATTTTTAAGGCAGTTAACGTCGTAATGACAACCGACAACGATGTGTACTTTTATGGCATGTCTTAAACCTGCATGGATATATGAAGCACGTTGAAAACCCTATTTTATTTCTTAAAGTAAGCATGACAGCTAACGTTTTAATCTCTGTAGCTAAATTTCAAATTGTCAAAGGAAGGAGAATCGTCTGTACATGTACTATTACTTATTCTGTGGCCTAGGTTGATTTGTGTAAGGATGTCCCTAAGTGCGTAATTCTAGTCATTAGTCATATTTATTTGCAGAAAATAGTGTAAATTGAAGATGGTAAATACAGTAGATTAGATCAACTATTCTACTACAATGTAAATCTATAAACTTATCACTGCATATTTTTAAAATTCAAGACATATATCTACATATTTTTTACACGGGCCATTATCTAAAGAGGTTAATGTACAAAGTTGGAAGCTAGGCATTACGATTATGATTGCCTGGTATTAAATTTCTTTGATGAAGAAAAGTATCGATGCTGCCGGACGGGAAATTCATTTCCGGTCACGTACCGACTTCCGGCTCGACGCTCGATGGAATTTTCTACAGACCTAACTTATTATCGGCCAGGAAAGATCAGTTTTTTCACTTTGCTGCCAAGACTTTGCTGAAATGTCTAATAATATAAAACTTCTTCCCCCTAGCATTTGTCCTGGCTTGGGGTCCGCTTGACAACCTAATCCAATGAATTGGACAAATGGATTGGATCTAATACTATAAAACAACTAAATAGTTCATTGTTATCAAAGATTTAAATGGCACCCAATTCCGAAGATATAATTATTATCAGTGCATTCACGTAGTGAATAAACTGTTGAATAAGTAATTAACTGACTGTTTATTTTTCACGATGAAAATAGCCCATTTTATTTCCCAGAAAACAAGATACCACTCAAAACTTTTCCTGAAACAGTTTATTAGTTCTACTAATTGGCCTCTTAATTTACGACCCGAAAAACTTTTTGATATTAGTATTGTTTGTTGTTCAATTAAAGTTTTGATTTGTGAGGCTTAATATCCGAGGATTTCAGTTAACTCCTGAAATATAGGTTACGCACGATAACGACTGTGTGTATTTGTGTTAGTAATGTTAGTATTCTTGAAAAATAGTGTTTTAAAAGGTAAAACTTAAATTATTGTTGATTATGTTGACAAAGTAACTGCAATATCCTTGAAGTTTTCAATTTCGCATGTAAAAGTAAGTGTAGTCGTAGAATAAGTATTGTACGCAACGTCGTATAAGTAGGTCAAAAAATGTTCGTGGCGTTTTTCTTAACAACTTTCGCCTACGGCTCAAATTGTTACCCACGCCACTCACCTTTTTTGACCCCTCTTATACAACTGTTGCATAAAATACTATTATCTAATTTAATAATATTACGTCATTGGTTTATTGGCTTATTTTTGAATTGCAAAATATAGTTATTGCTATTTCTAACTGATATTACTTGATTAGTTTCAAATAAGGCGTGTATTGGACAAAAAAACACGTAGAGAGCGAATATTCATTGCGAGAGTTCACACTGATTTGATGTATAACGGTTTTGTAACATAATACAAACAATAGTACGTTATTCAATCAAATACAAACATTGAAAACATTGAAAAAAGAATCAACCCAGCAGGACTTGAACCTTGCATGAGTGCTTGGTTACTATTGTATGAGTGGAATGCCGCACTTTAAAAACATGTAAAAATAATTATAATACAATCAAAACGGGACTTCACCAAGGTTGGAAGCAATGCTCAATTTGTTAAACGCTGTTAAGACTTATTTTTTTCAACCTAACTAATGATGAAATAAAACAATTAAAAACGGATTTTATCGCGTGTATTGAGCTTAAATTACATCATTATACTCTATTACACATTAATTTAAGCTCAATACACGCGATAAAATCCGTTTTTAATTGTTTTATTTCATGAATAACTATCGCGGCAACCGAAGACAATACTAACTAATGATGCTAAAAGTAGTTGTTTGTTAAATAATTCGCAACTTTTTATTTTTGGGACCCCCCCACATTTGAACGCGATATAACTGCCGCCGGAAACATAAAAACCATTTTCGGTTATTCTTGAATAGCGAAACAAACGAGTTCGGTTTTTACGTTGCCCCTCGTCAGACTACGCTTGGGGCCACTTTTACAATTGTAATAAATCGGTGTTGGCAAAAAAGTGACAAGTGGTGTAAATACATTTTCAATTTACGTGAAAAATAATTTCGTACGTTTTTGTTTTTGAGTGTGTGCGAAGGTGAAAATAAAATCTGGGGTTTTAATATAATGGACTAAGAGCTAGCCACGTCAGATATGAAACAATAATGAGGGCAACAAAACCACGCCGGTTAGATTGCTATACTATCCTTATTGCTATATCAGGGCATCTGGCAACCTTTGAGGGGTGGAGGTCGGAGTGACAGACTATCAGCAGTTTTGAATTGGAAAATAGTAATACCAAAATAGGTAACAACTGCCGAAGTTGTCTCAGGTATAAAGGACAGGGCCTATATTTTAACTTTAGAACAAAAAACATTGCGTGTTATTACGGAAATAAAAACAGTGGGCGACAAACTATGAATTACATTATACGTCGTTTGGCACTTCTTTCTCCCAACAGAATTTTTTGGCAATGATATAATCTAATTATGTATTTATGTATATAATTTCTCATAATATTGCATAAAACCCAGAAGTCTAGGATTGGTTTTCTTGAAGTGGTTTGCATTCTTTGACCTCCACCACTTTACAGCTGTCAGATTCCCAGATCTAGAAATAAGCATAGTATAGCATAGTGACTAGAGGGGCTTCGTTGCTCTCATTATTGTGTCATATCTGACGTGGCCAGCTCTCCGTCTATAAGTAGAAACTGCGAGTGCTGCTAACTTAGCAACCTATTTATTGGGAACAGTGGGTGTCCTTGCCAAGTTAACATTAGTGTTAAGTAGTAGCCCAATAGTTTTCAATATACGGTGAGACATGACTTTAGGAAAATATGAGGCTATTTCGATAAATAATACTATCGTAAATTATCTTGAATTGTGAGACTATCTATTTGATGTAACGGCATAACATACATTTTGACGTGTCACCAAAAGCTACGGATTTAAAAAAAAATCAACCAGTTTAAATGAAAGTTTTAGTGTTTCAGTAAAACGAAAATGTAACTGAGATTCATAATTATATGCTTTTATAAATAACGGTCTCTATTTTTGCATGAAAACACTCATGAATGGTTAAATAGATAATATTATTATAATGCTCTAAATTTAGCAAACCCAGGATAAGTTTCAAAAGGTATTGAAAGACTCTATGATTACATTGAAATTTTGTTTTTTAATCAGGAAATTAGAGTTCATTCCGAACGTTTTATAAATACTAAGGTAAACTATTGAATGCGTTAACCAATGAATGTTACGGTTGTTATAGTGCACAATTATACGCCGTGGGCCAGAAAGCCTGTCAAAACTCGGCAAATGACTAAATGCAATGCATTCGACAACCGAGTTATTTTCTTTGAAGGCATCCCTTTGTAGTTTCGCTCAACTGATTAACTGTCTACTTTGTTGATCAACTACGTTAAGTGAGTTGAATAACTCAAGAGCATTAAATAGTGCATTTGGCGTATTAGTGAATTTTGAACAGATGTAGTCACTCACATTATATTGCCCAATCGCTTTATTGTTGTATATCACATCAAAATGTATCGTTTGGCGGTCAGAGCTTATGTTTTTTTAGCTTGAATACAATATTATACAAGGTGTAACAAAATACCGGTGATCCGTTTAAGGCATAATTGGTATCGTATTTTAATTATCAAAATGTAAGAAAAATATATTTACGCGATAACAAAATGGTTTTGTATAGAGGGTTGGCCGGCAGGGATGACGTGTCCTGTACAAAAAATTTTTTCGCGTTCTAAATATTTTTCACGCTACTGTTCGGAAATGTGACAAAAGATGGTCAAAATTCAAGCTGGAAAGTAAGCATTTGCTGTAGCACCTGAACCACCACTACAGCAATGTTATTGTAGCGATGAAATGTCATTAGTTGGAAAGTAAATTGTCCAGTTATGGCATTTCATTAATTAAAAACATTAAAAGGTCTTTTTTGGCACAACTTTATGTTTCAAAAATTAATTAAGGTTGTTTATCGGGCCAACTACCTGTTTTTAAAAAAAAGAAACGTCAAAACTATTTATTCACCCTTAAGGCGTTTTTACTTTTTTTAGCCGTTTGTGGTTTTCTATCAAAAACGCCTCTAAGTAATGAGTCGGTTTGAAGCAAACAATAGAAAAACGCTTCTTGAAAGTGAAAAAAAAAAGTAAAAAAGGCGGGAATGGAATACTGAATTGGATATTTTATTAAAGCATTTATATTATTATGATGACGAATGTTTTTTTTATTTCCTCACAGTAGTCGTGAAAAGCACTATGCAATATCTCGGTCGAAAGCGCTATAGGTGGACTCGTATCTTCGAGGGCCTCCCCTGGCGGGTCGGCCCTCGAACTAACTCGATCCACCTATAGCTTACTTTCAAGCCTCTACAACAATGTACTATTTCTGCTTTCTTTATTTGCAATACGATACCAATTATGCCCTTAATACGGATCCCCACTATTTTTGTTACACCTTGTATTGAATCTGTAAAACGTATTACGTAATCGCCTTCCACCTAATGGTACCTTTTGATGTAGACTGTCACAAATCATTTTAGGCAATTGAAGAATTAATTTATGCGTGACAGAGGAGCTGTGATCTAAAGAGCTTTGAATGAACTTTTATAAGCTAAACCGTTTACATACTTGGCTTTCTTTCACATTTACTCTTTCTTATTACATCTTTGTTAAAATAATTTATTTTGCTCCAATTAGGCAGCGGAATTTAGAAAAAAAGTTATTCGGTTAATTTGTGTCCACCTTGTATAAGTACTACAAAATCTCAAATACAACGTATAGTTGACAGGTTGTCTATCATTCATGTTTATAGACAGTGTAAAATAAAATCTTCATGAATACAACAACAAAATAGGGAAGTCAGTGTTTTATTACAGTTCATTGCAAAAAATGCTTTATGGCGCTTATGGCCGCAAATCGTAAACCTTTTTTATTTCATCGCGATATTATTATTGTTTTATCTTCACGCGATCCACGAGGAAGCTTCCCTTTCTATAATTTAACGATTGTTTTGCGTGAAGACGGCTAGACTCTTTGGTTTTTGGCACATTTAGTTTCCACTTGGTATTCGAGGTATGTTTTATTTTACTCCTGGTGGCAGCAAATATTTTATGATAGGGATTTGATCAATACAGTATACAACATTACAATATTATACAACATGTAACAAAAATAGTGGTGATCTGTTTAAGGGCATAATTGGTATCGTAACTATCGTATTTTAATTATGAAAAGTCAGGAAAAATTATTCACGCGAAAAAAAAATGGGTTTGTTTGAAGAGTTGGCCGGCTGCGATGACATGTCCCATTAAAAAAAAATATTTTTAGTCCTGAGCAAAAAACACACATATAAGAGCAAAAAAGAAATCTATACGAAGTAACCTACTTTTATTGCTGTATCTTGTATGACTTAGGATTATATTAAGTATTAACAAATAGAGGCTAATCCCACAAATGCTTTATTCTTCTATAGCGTAGCGATATCTGGAATCGTCGTAGAAAATACTCTGAAATGTAGTTGTGTATTTCTTGTATTTGTTTTGTATTAAATAACTTTAGACGAGTGTACTAATTTATTTACTGTGTGTTAGATCCGTCTGAAGTTACTTCATTTGTATATAAAACGTGAAAGTTTTAAATGTTGTATTTCTTGTGTCTAAATACAGTATCGTATTTTTTTGGTGTATTTAAAATGTAAATATTGTAATAAATGGGAATCGCATTGTAACTAAATAACTTATTTTCTCCAAAAATATGGCGATTAAATAACGCAAATCGCTGTCGTTTATTAAAAATTATGTATTTTTATAACAAAGACTCCATGCTGTGTTTTGCAGGTGTTTTATGGAGGTGAATATTCGGAGAGCTTATAATTAAAACGGAAACAATAAACAAGACGAGTTGGAATTTTTACAAGGAAATTTACTGCGGTCGACGATAAAACCACAGCACCATAAAAGCAGTGGGTAATATTGTACCCTGAGGTACTTAAATTTTTTTGTGATAAAACGAAAAACGAGAGTCGATTTTAGGAATACATTCCGAATGTAAAATTATACAGCATTTGTGTAATTCGATGTACAAATACCTAACTTAACCGTACGGTTGAACGACATCACAATAATGTTGTATGGAAAAGGTTTGGCGTTTGGGTAAGAGCATGTCGATTCATAATAAGCATAGGTATCTAGAAGGCAACCATCATCACAAGTTCAGCATTTTTATTTCTAATATTGGTTTTACGTAATGGAAATGATAAAATACATATACTAGTCGTATTCGTTTCTTATTGATAATAGAATAAATATACTAGTGTAAGATTTTCTCATAATATTTGAATATTACCTCAAAAAAGCAGTAAGTAAAGAAAATACTGCAAATTAAGGTTGAGGTAAACAATAGGCGGTCTTACCGCTAAAAAAAGAATCATCAAAATCGGTTCAGTCGAAAGTTCTGAGGTAACAAACAAAAAACAAAAAAAAAATACAGTCGAATTGAGAACCTCCTCCTTTTTTGAAGTCGGTTAAAAAGCGATCTCTTCCAGACAAACTTTAGGTAGCGGAAATTAATTAAATATTAGTAAACCAGTCATTTTTAAATCCTAATCATCTTGAACCTTATAATTAGGTGCGCGCTCGACACACTACCGTCATATACCTCAGTTTCCTTACTGCTATATTATCGACTGTGCGGGTCACAATGAAATAAAACGACTTCATTGTTGGTTCACGACAACCCTTTACTGGCGTCCTGATAGCACGCTGCTACATTTGTCTACAAGGACATTATTTTGCTGGCTTCGTTTTACAATGTAACATTGATTTTATACTCTTTAAAAACACGACTCTCAAAGGGTTTAATTCTTTAATCCTTCCTGTATTAAGTTCTCAGTGAAAAAGCTATGACACTATTTTATTTGGTATCTGGCCTATTTTATACTACTTTGTAGTCAATTATAAAAAAAGTTTCTAACCCCTGGAAAGAAAGGAACAGTCATCAACCGACATCAAGATTTCGAAGGAGGAAGTTTTTTTTGCTATTTTTTATTTTTATTTTTTATGTATGTTCACCGATTATTCGAAGACGGCTGGACCGATTTAGAAAATTATAATTTTTTGTTTGAAAGAGTATACTTCACAGTTAGTCCCATTGTAACCAGGTCGGGATCTGATGATGGGATCCTGGAGAAATCGAAGGAACTCTTCACACACCTATAGTGATTTGGGTATTTTGTACAGCAGCTCGAGCATTTGCTTTTGGAAAGGTGGATGGTAAGTGAAGTCGGTTCTTTTTTGTTTAAAATTGTTAACTTTTTTGTTATTCTTTAATTGCACAAATATTTGGACTTTAACCGTATGGTTCTGATAATCTCTAACAATCCCGCTGAGTACTTAAAATAGCCCCAGACAATGGTAGGAAATTCATCGGTATATTCTATTCATCCATTATTTGAAAGCCCAAAAATACTCAATTGACACAAAAATATGTACCCACAATAGGCAATATGAAGAGATACCAGCAAACACGAAACGTCATCAGGATTTCCACCGGTAATCCGGAGAGGCGAAACAGGCCGTGTACATAATACCAACCGTTACGTGAATTGAACAATCACATGAGCCAATCCAACTGCCAAAGAACGTCAACAAGTAAGTACAAAATTATTACTAGTAGTCCGCCTCGAACTCAGAACTCGCGATTTCCTTGCAAACGAGATGACCAATATAACAAGACCCTTCTGAAGATTTTTTTCGCCTTCTAGCTCCACAACCCCTTGATCGATCCTGCTCATATACGAACTCTCAAATTATATGTATCTCTGCTACAACCACAACAAATTTCATAAAGATCAGAAAAACGTTACTAAAGTTATCGCGGAACAAACTCTCAAAATCAAAAAGCCATCCAAATGCCGAGACGTCCCAGTAGCCGAAGTTGTTTGTAAGAACTCACTTCGCTCGTTCGACTAGTCGGTATAGTGGAAAAAGTGACAAAAAATACTCTTGAAGGAGTTGATCGAAAATCGTGATGAGAAAATTAAAAACAAAAGAAGGGTGTCAAGAGAAAATTTACTCCGCTAGGAGTCATCCGAAAATAAAGCAAAATTGCGATGAAAATGACAGAATACGACTAAAAAGAAGGGTCCAATGGTGGCCTTTCGGCTTTAATGATGAAATGAAGAATACGGGAAACTCTGTATAGCAGTGGTTCCTAATGTTAGTGGGTTCCACAGTGAATGTGAGAGCCCATGACACGAAACCTAGTTTGATAAGTCTCCTAGATGATATATATATAATTGGTTAGGTTTTCACTCGGGGGCCGTGAAATGGCGGTGCTGCAATGCAAAAAAGTGGCGGCGTATTTTTAATAAAAAAAAATCGGTTTTAGTATTATAAGTCTTCTAGATTTCCTTTGTTCCTCGAAGCAGGGGAGGGGTGCGATACGATAATGCAGTACTGCATGACGTGTTCGACTACGTGACGTTTCAGGAAGCGTATGGAACAGCATCACAGGAACGCGTCCCACTAAATCTGCGATGTCATGAACATTTTCGACACCGGTAACTGCTTACACTATTCAAATTTATACAAGCGCTCCGAGGGTGCTACAAACATTTATCACTATAGACATCGTTAGGAAAATAGCACCATAGATAGACTGTGTGGATTTTACGTTTCAAAAATAAACTTGTAGTCCGCCTCGAACTGAGAACTCGCGATTTACTAACAAACGAGTTGACCAATATAACAAGACCCTTATGAAGTTTTTTTTTCGCCTTCTGGCTCCACAACCCCATGATCGATCCTGCTCATATACGAACTCTCAAATTATATGTATCTCTGCTACAACCCCAACAAATTTCATGAAGATCAGAAAAGCGTTACTAAAGTTATCGCGGAACAAACTCTCAAAATCAAAAAGCCATCGAAATGCCGAGACGTCGCAGTAGCCAAAAGTTGTTTGTAAGAACTTGCTTCGCTTACGCTCCGCTCATTCGATAAGCCGTTCTGCTATATACTTAAAACAAAGGCTCACGCATTGTCTAAAACGTCACCCTGTATATCCGTGGCATTTGCATAAGCAAACTGCTTCGGGACAATAATCCGCCTACAGATAGAAAAACCAAAATCAAAATTCATTCCCTTGACCCGCCGTAATTCTACAGCCGGAAACTATTTCTATCCCAAGGGGATTCGACCCTCAGGGGCGTTCCGAAAACTTCCGGAACATTGGCGAGTTTAGGGCACTGTTGAGCTAGCATATGTTTAGGTATATACAGCTCTTCGAGTTTGCATAATTATTAAGAATCTGATTATATGTTTTTTTCAAAGTGGCAAGCCTCGCATAAATAATAATTTATGATCAATACAAATAAAGAAAATTTATATGAATATAAATAATCAAAACTAAGTGTGGGTAGTTTGAAAAAACCCGCGCTACCAGATGTTGATACAATCCTTGACAGTCTGTTTGTCACATGCAAATCAGGTAAAAGTAAGCCTACGCGACTAACTCCCGTTTTTATTCAAATAGGGCTCCAAGTTCATCATCACGCCTTATAGGTAGGTAAAGCCTGACCAGAAATATATGATCACGCGCCATGTTGCGGAATTTCATTGGAACTAATTTCTTACAGTGGCAATAATTTTAATGACAGAATTATATGCATGTGTGAGTGCATGTGATAGGCTGTCACTGTTGTCAATAAGTGTCACTGAGACGGTTTACTTGAATAATAATAAAGTGTTGAATATGAAATAATAAACGACAAAGAATTCCCAAAATGATCCATATTCAAGAGCGAAAAATTGTAAATAGTGTATATAATATACTGCTATCAATAATACGTTCGGGAAATGAAACTATTTCGCTTTGAAACATTTTCAAATTAACATCAGAGCTGACAGGTAAACAAATCAAGTTGTCACTATACCATAAACAATAAGACGCTCTATGACTGTTGCCATATAAATAAGAATAATAGCGCCCTCTTGACAATAATCATATATTTCTGGTCAGGCTTTAGGCACCTACGGTTTCTTCGCAATGCTTTCCTTGACCGAAAAGTGACTGGTATAATAAAAAATTATGTTTCTTATAAGTTCCGGTAAACTCAGTGCTTCGAGCCAGGAATTGTACCCAAGACATCGGAATCGAACGTCGGACATCTTATCGCCAAGCAACCAGCCTAAGTTCATGATACTCTGGTTTCCTTGACGCCCCTACTGACTTGCGGCAGCAACCGACGGGAAGTCGGGTCCGAGGGCCGCGCCTTCTTGTTTCTAAACGCTCTTGAATACTTTCCACGTAGGGTCTAATGCAGTACCCTGTTTTAAATAACCGATAAATTTTACTCGAATTGGGTTATACTTGGACTAAAAAACAGAATATAATATTTGGGAATTTTAGAGTCAGCATGGATGATAGTGAAACCACACAAATAGAAACACAAAGATAGCCAACTGTGAAGTCGTGCAGAGCTATAATCTACCTAGGATCCACTATCACAAATGCCAGTGGATGAGAAAATGATATCAGACAGAGATGCGCCATCACACGGTCCGTAGTGGGAAGGCTAGGAAAGATTTGGGAAGACATAAGGATAACCAAAAGCAGAAAAGTTCGACTAATGAAGTGCCTGGTCTTCCCAATATTTATGATACCTGGGCTCTAAAACTACAAGATAGGCGGAAAATCTATGCGTTGGAAATGTGGTGTTGGAGACGCATGCTGAAGATCCCATGGACAACAATTCTATCCTCGAAGATCTACACATTTAGGATAAACTCTCGTAAATTGTGCAATTATGAAGTATTTCGGCCATATTTCCCGGAATAAAGACCGACGGAAAGACTTCTAGTCCAAGGCAGGGTGGAAGGAACAAAAGGACGCGGCCACTCTTCTACTCGCTGGACCTATATATTAACCAAAGCCAAAAGCACGATGGTTGAATGAGCTCGCTCCGCGGACAAATAAGTGACCTGGAGATGGCTCGCAAACTCTGCCTACTGTAGATGAGGACGAGGACAACGACCATAAAGTGAAATCATTGCCATAATCATGATCACTCTGTTAAGAGTGAACGACTGAGAAGAAGATGGATGGTGAGAGTATTCCCAATTAATTTATTATTTGTAAATGTAACGAGCCGACTCCGCGGTTATCGCACAACGGATTTATTATTATTATGAGTCTAATTGTGTCCCACTGCTGGGAAAAAGGCCTCTTTACTTCGAGTCGTTCGAGAGGTAGCGCAAGAGCGCTATCTCTGATCAGTCTCGCAAAACGGAGTCCAAGTTTTCCCGCCATTGCCATTGTGGTCTGACGGATCTTCAGTTTATTTGCAATTATTTAAATCAAACTAAACTTATTGACATTCAATAACAAAATTTAACGTGCTGACCCCTGAACTTTACTTTACAGGATTTTCACATCATATTTTATTTCTGTTAAACATGCTCGATTTAAAATGAAAGTTGGCAACGCGCATGTAACACCCCTGGAGTTGCAGATGTCCATCGACTACGGTGAATGCTTACGGCTATGGACTATCTGTCATTCTTTAGGTAATACAACTTTTTTATATAATTTAGATACCGGTAAGATTTTCACTAAAACGTGGAACAAAAGCTCTATGAAGTACAAGCCAAAGTAACAGAGCTGTGGCAATCTCGCGGTTCGATATACAACGTCAAAGGACCCGTTATCGTCGCCGGGCGGTAATGACGGCCGATAACATCGGGTCCACAGATAACACAATTTATTACTTAACAGACGTAGGGTATTTCATCTCCCTCGAAAATCTGCCCGACTATACCGACTCGTATTTCAAATCTCACGGAAATAATGTATACAAACTGGACATAAGTTTTTTTTGAAATCCTTTTTTTTATCGTATGGCTACATATGTCACTGGATAAAGATAGGCATTCCTTCCCTGGGGTAGTAGTAGTGGGAAAACAGGATAAAGATAGTTCAGTGAGTGCTGTGAGGTCCAGATGGGACAGTGGAGCTGCCAAGTTTGTTACTCTTTTAGCACCACCCAGGGATCACGTGTAGAGTTGTCTAAGGTGTTTCTTACGGGCGCAGAGTAACATTGATCCCTATTTAAAATCCTTCCATGATAATTTGACAGTAAAAGGATTTCAATACAAAACTTGTATCAAGTTTGTGAACATTTTGTCCATGAGATTTGAAAAACGAGTTTAGATAAATGATAGTTTCTACTAAACTCAAAAAACTCGAAAAACTGTACAAGTACTTCTGTACTTGTACAGTTTTTCCACGAAGTATCTGCTTCACAATGCCATGTATTCAGGTAGGCTCCAACATCATGTCTCTCCTATCACCCCGACTGCAAACCTACACTCCAGTCCTATCTACTTGGTGCTCACACCATCCATCGCCACATCCACCCAATAGCACAATTCATCAGACACCCAATAGCACGAGGAATGGAGGAGTGCAGATAGTGCCGCTATGGTTGCTAAAAGGGGAACTTTGATCTGTTACATTCATACGTATCTGCCATGACGTTATATAATCTGTGCTATTGGGCGGGGGTGAATCAACTGATCTCGACCACGGAGATGAAATCTGCAGGAACTGCCCGGAACATTAACTAATGACGCTCCGGAGATAGGACGGCCGTCGATATCGTTGACACAGCTGACCATTTTTGAGCCTTATTTCAATGGTGTTAAGTTTATTTATAATCAGCTAAGTGTTAGGTAGTATTAACAATTTTTTTACTGACTGTAGGATGGCCTTAAGTGGATACAGCAAGGTTTAAAATCGGTCAAACAGTATCGATGGTACATTTGCGTTGAGTTTTCGGGCACAATCGGAGAGTGGTTACTGTTCCTGAGCCTTGTATTCATTCGTTATCGGTAAACTATTTTTTATGTAGTAGGTAAATTTTTACTCGTTTACAGGTGCCGGATTCAAATTTTAAAATACATTAACAATTCAATAACAACACAACCTATCTGAAACATATCTCCAACACACAACAAACAATCAACCAATATTGAAGTTGTATTGGAGTTGCGTTGGAATATTTCTCAAGCAAATTCTGATATTTCTGATTCAGATGTTTATGCCGTAGCTGTATTGTGTTGTTAATGCATTGGAGTTGCATTGAAGTTGGATCGTGTTTATATGTGTTTTAAAGTTAGAACATGGCCCCAGGTATAAGTTTTCCTTCGAATTATTAATTAAAGCTATTAATATTTGTGGCCACAACCCTGTTTGTATCTAATTTATTTTCTATTTGCAATGAATATTATGCAGTATAATACCTATTGCAAATAGAAAATAAACGAGGTACAAAGAGGGTTGTCTTAGCTCACGCCGACGGTCTGTCAAGTCCACAAAGGACTTACTGAGGTAAAAGCTGGTAAGATTTATAGCTAAGTCTAGGTTTTATATGGGACGATTGGGTTAAAATAAATGAAAACGCATAATAACAGTTACCCAAAAGAATTACGTGAACCAAGTTTCGATGGTACCTACCGATATGTACTCAAAAATAGAAACATCAAAATCGGTTCACCCAGTAGAAAGTTCTAAGGTAACAAACGTTAAAAAAACAGTCGAATTCAGAACCTTCTCGTTTTTGAAGTCTTTTAATAAGAACGAACAACGGCCGGCATTTATACCTGAGCAGCTAAGTTCCTCACAAATATCTGAACACGCCTCTTTTGTCAAGGCGTTAGAATCCATGCATATTTGCTCTGTCATAACGAAATATTTGTTGTCAGAACTTCTTGTCGGCCACTTAAGTTACTTGATTGCTCCCTGGTAGCTTGGTAATATTAGTAATATTTTTAAAATAACTTAGGTACCTATTATTTTTATAACCGCAATACATACGTCTCTTCACATCGAGTGACTTTCCATCCAATCTATTTACGAATGTTTCATTTTCATTTTTTTATCCGATTTTCCCCATTTACGATTTGACCCCAACCCCACTTGTACAATACATCAAGGGGTTGTTTACTCCGCGGAGCACGTCGCGGATAATAAAACTTATTCCTGCTGACATTAAGCATGCCCTAACCAGGGGCGCTATTCGAGAGGGCTGTAGGATAGCTGAATATATGGCCAGTGTCATTTCAAAGACGGTAAGGCCATGGCGATCGAAAACTTGAAGTGCAATGAGGTCATTCAAATGAATTTATTCTTCTTCTTTGGTCATAAATATAAATTTAAAAGACAAACTCATTTTTTGTTATATTAAATGTCATCATATCATTCCGAACAGCACAGACTACAAATTGAAATGATGTTCCGAACAGGAATGAATATTTACATTGTTTTATTAGGCATTCAAACACTGTAAATATTCATTGTCTGTGATCTGTGCTGTGTATAAAATTAAAATAATGTCCTAAAACAATAATGATTATAATACGTATCCACGGCGCAACCGTCCAGTACTTACAATACAGTACTTTACAAATACTCTTTATGGAACACCTCAAAAATAAAACCAGTACAGAAAATATATAAACTTAACTTAGAGGTAAACAACAGGCGATCTTATCGCTAAAAAGCGATTTCTTCAAAAAAACCTTTAGGTACATTTGGGTACTTATGACAATAGACGAAGCTAGCCACGTCAGATATGACGCAAAAATGAGAGCAACGAAACCCTTATAGTCAGTTTTTTATACTATGCTTATTTCTGGATCTGGAAATCTGGCAGCTGTAAAGCATGCTGAAAGCTAGCAGTGGTGGAGGATAACCTCCATGAATAATCATGCGAATATCTAAGATAATAAGTTACCTCTTCTAATCATTATTGTTTGAGGTCACTATTTTCATTTTAATGTCACGAGACGTGTATAGTTATACCGAATAGGGCCCCGCTCCACTGGCTTGACTCGCCTCGCCAGGTTTCTTTATCTCATAAGCAATTCACTCTAGTGGGTATTTTATCTCTTGTAATTCATATTATTAAAGTATTTTTATCTAACACTCACATTGTAAGTCCTCTAAAACGTGTTCAAAAACGGTAGGCAACGGCTAGCATTACCACAACCGATTTTACTATGATAAGCTTTTTATCTGTGGCAGTAACGTCATTTTAACTTTACATGCTCATATATTGATACGTTATGAGTTTTGATAACATAATGTACAACTGCACGCGCGCGCGCGACCGCCGGCACAATAGAGTTGGTCATGGCGGTGCAATGGCGGCCATTCTATGGTTTCCGAACACGGCATTTAGGATAAATAATATGAGTGTAGATAAAGCAGTGTATGCAACTGTACGTAATTAGGCCTTAAAACACTCATTTCATAAAACCACACTCGTATTTTAAGGACCCTTATTTTATTACGTAACAGTTACATAAACTACTATTAACGTAATATTAGAAATGGTGTTTTCATCGAATAGTGTAAGTACTTTTACTAATATGTTTATTAAATTTAATCTTAAGGGGATGACAATAGCTAAATGCCATTCCTGTCTTTTTCAGCGCGTGTAAAAGAGAAACACTGTGTAACGATTAGTATGGGAGCTCATTGCAAATATTGCAAAATGATGAATTAAAAAAAAGCTACACATTCATTGAGAAATATAAAATAATGAAGTTTTAAGTATTACTGTGCTGGAATTTAGCCCTTAATTACAGTCAAGAAACTAAAGACATACAACTGTTTAAAAATAATTTTAAGATGTAATTTTGGCATTATTTTATATCATGCCGACAATCGTGTATCGGAATTAACGGAGTTCTTCAAAATATAACGAATATTAACATATTTTTTTTTTACTTTCCCAAAACAACTAGTTATAGTTAAAAAACTGTTTAAGTAAAGTCAATTTGAAGGTAATCGGGTGTCGTCAGCTTCTTGACTTAGCTTGTTAACTACCGTTTTCTAATGTTGTGCTTATCGTAGGATGTATAATAAAATAAGTATCTTCAAAGGATTGCATGATGAAAAAAAACTCTAAAAATGTTGGAATTGATTTTATTATTACCCGACTATCGGAAGAAAAGAGTGTTATGTTTTTATAAAGAAAACCATCACTTTATTTCATAATTTTCCAAACGAAGAACGAAGACTGTATGCAGTATATACTTCATAGCATACCTCACATAGTTTAAACATAGGTACTTAACATTAGTGTCACTAGTTAAAATGAGCGCGGTTTCGCCAACAAACTGTTATCGCAGTTTGGCGAGTTACATAAAATTGTTCATTGTTTTGTACTTTTGATAATATGTTTTTTTAGTTGATTGTCGAATGTTTTGGACTCTAAACACATTTCGAAGTCAGTACGTATCAAATTTTACATTTCTGAATAAGTCCCTGGATGGAACATTACTGAAAACCGCATGTTTCAGGATATCCGGCTATTTCCGCATGTTCATCGCGTCTTTGTTCTTAAACTCCCTATGTGTTTTAGGGTTAGTGCACTGAAAATTATTATATTACTTACAAACTTCAAATGCAGAAGTGGCTAAGCAGGCATGGTGTTCAAAATTATCATGGCACGACCTTTTTCCTAAGGTTATATTAAATATCACACTTGCTTAGAAACTTCTGCTTCATGTCAACCAATTTGATTCCTAGATCAATATAGAACCTTAACATAGTAGCTAGTTAGTGCATAGTTACATTTAAATTAAATAAATAAATCCCATTAATATTAATGGGGCAATCTTACACAAATCAACCTAGTCCCACAGTAAGCTCAATAAGGCTTGTGTTATGGGTACTAGCCGACGATATATATAATATAATAGATAGATATTGATAAATACTTCAATACATAGAAAACATTCATAACTCAGGAACAAGTATCCGTGATAAACACACAAATAAATGCCCTGACCAGGAATCGACTCCGGAATCTCCTGCTTCGTAGGCAGGGTCACTACCTACTTGGCACACATACGCATACATTATACATTTATACAAGGTGCTCGCGAGGAAACCGCATAATTTTAACAGCGTACTCCTGAGGCTAAAAGAAGTAAAAAATATCATATGACTTTTGGACAATTCCGCCAAAAAAAAAATATTTTTGCTTTTTTTTTCTTGTTTCTGAACGTATTCTTATATTGAAAATAAATGTTAATGACAAAACTATGCCTAAAAACAAATAAAACTACTTTTTTTTCTTCTTAAAATCAAAGTTAAAGCAAAGTGTTTCCTGTCACTTTGATGTCTGTCAACAGGGATGCCTATAATGAGTTCCATATTGGTAATTGGTAAAATTGCCATTAAGAAAGCGTTCAGTCCTGAGTTATAATCAAAATATTTTATTTTTTTAATTGGTTATAACTCCGAAACAAGATGAATTTCAGAAAAGTTTATTGGACATTCTAGTTCTAAATCTCTAAATAGTTCTAGTCTCTAAATAAGGTCGGGATAACGCTGTTGGAGTTGTGCGGTTTCCTCGCGAGCACCGTGTATATTAATACTTATTCACGGCGCAACCTTCCAGTACTTATGACGTTATGACAATATTCTACAGTGACATAATAGTAGGGGAGCCCATGACACTGAACCTAGTTCGATAAGTCTCCTAGATGAGATATATATAATTAGACTCGTCTTTAATGGGGGAACACGAAATGCCGATGCTGCAATGCAAAAAATGTGGTGGCGTATTTTAATTTTTTTTTTAAATTAAAAAATCCGGTTTCTAGTACGATAAGTCTCCTAGATTTCCTTTGTTCCTTGAAGCAGGGGAGGGGTAGGGCTACACGATAATGCGGTGCTGCAAGCCCCCGTGCGTGGCCTTGTCAGTGGCAGCAGCATCAAAAGATTGTAGATGTATGCAAAAACAAAGCGCCTGATCGTTTCAAATATATAATCATTTTAATAACGTAACATCTTATTGCAGTTCAGGCGCTATGTTTAGGTTACATAACATCTTGTTTTTGTTATAAAACGATCAGGCGTTTTGTTTTTTCATACATAGACAATCTTTCGATGCTGCTGCCACTGACAAGGCCACGAACGGGGGCTTGCAGCACCGCATTATCGTGTAGCCCTACCCCTCCCTTGCTTCGAGGAACAAAGGAAATCTAGGATACTTATCGTACTAGAAACCGGATTTTTTAATTTAAAAAAAATTAAAATACGCCACCACTTTTTTTGCATTGCAGCATCAGCATTTCGTGTTCCCCCATTAAAGACGCGTCTAATTATATATATCTCATCTAGGAGACTTATCAAACTAGGTTCAGTGTCATGGGCTCCCCTACTATAAGAATCAAATTATTTGACGTACATACTACGTTATGTTTTGTTACTAGCTACGCCGGAAGTATAATTATTATTTAAATAATATATATAATATTATAAGAATTATAAGATAATTCGGAAATGAGTCGGTACGTAATACTTTTGAAAACCTTGAAACGTATCCAGATTTTTTATCAGCCAACGATATTATATAACTATACTTAGCTACGAGTTTGAGTATAATAAAATGAACGTACAGTCGCGAACCGGGATTGTTGAGCCACTTTGCCATTGTTCGTAATTTAGCCGTGTAATGAATGACCGAAGTTACCGACTAGCTGTCAGCTAACATCGGTCTTTAACTCGGCTAAATTACGAAGGTAAGTGGCTCAATAATCCCGTTTCGCGATGGCACATTATTACACATGACCGAGCCCTCAAGTGAATCATGTTACGTAAACGAAAACAATCCAGTGGAGTGTTTTATCAGAATTCCGTCTTCCCTAAATACAAGGCTTTATAAATACCCAGTTTCGAATAACATATTTGCTGAGGTGAGTTGAGTATATTTACGTAGATTTGCCCCAAATATGGCGGCCCTGTTTTTTCCTGATGCACGCTGTACATCGCATGGCGTTGGGAATTAAAATATGAATAATAAATAACTGTGTTTTTACGGTAAATGCTTCGTTCCAATTAGGTACTGGTTGTTTTATTAATATACAGTACCTAAGTACATGGTGGAATTGTTTTACCCATTTGTGATTTCTAATTAGATTTTGAAAAGGTTTAGTTTAGGTTTAGACGACATTCACTTTCTCTAAATATTATAGACCTACCTGCAAGGTGTAACAATTATGCGAGTGATCCGATTAAGAGCATAAGTGGTATCTCTAATTATAAAAAACTAAGAAAAACATTTTTTTCACGGGGGAAAAAAATGGTTTTGCATAGAGGGTTGGCCGGCCGGGACGAATTTAATATTTTTTTCCCAAAACCAATAGTTATTGCTAAAATTGGATATAAGTTAAATCAATTTCAAGGTCATCGGCTGTTTTCAGCCTCTTAAACACGCTGATTATGTCAGCTTATTCTCTTTAATATTATTAAATAATGAAAATCAAGTATAATCATGAAATTGGTAATGTAGGTACATCTGGTACATGGTAAAGAATGACATCAGGCCTTTTTATTTTCTTTTACTATGCAAAAAATATTAAATAAACACATTTATATATTTGTTTGATACTTACAAAATAAACACGCAATGTACAACGTCCAAATATTTGAAACGTAACCCGGGTACCTCTACGGTTTGTTTGAAGTGGTAATTTCGGGTCTCATGGTGTCACGAGTACGCTTCCTATTTTCACTCACATTTGTCACACTTCAAAGGAAGAATCACCCATTTATCATTTGATAAGAGGTTAAGTCACGGAAAGGTAGTTAAGTAGTTGAAATACGAGGATGACGTTGTTTACGTTATCTAAAGGATGAAATATATTTTAAATAACAACATAGATTGCAGCCGTGTGCAGTACTCCAATTGTAAAATACATAAACAATGCATTACATACACAATATATCTCAAACAACTCTAACACACAATCAACTTATACTGAAGTTGTATAATATTGGAGTTGCATCGGAATAATTTTCAAGCAAATTTTGATTTCTGATTGAGACGTTTAGGCACTACTCGATAGCTGGTGCCGTATTTTAATTTTAAAATACATAAACAATTCATCAAAGACACGATATATCTAAAGAAAATAATAGTGGTTTGTCTAACTGCTGCTTAGATAATACTCGTATTGTTACTTCTAATGTTAGTTAAATATTTGAAATACGAATACAAGATTTGAGCTTCATTAATTAAATATTTTTCAAATAATATTCTATAGTTCTGCATCTCTCTATCTGCATCTGCATGTTCGTACGTAAAATATATTGGCTTAAGTTGTGGTTACCTATAATTAGATAAGCATCAACCTCAATTTTAACATAGATTTAAGAGCATGTAAGATGTATTATCTGTTGGTAATCCTAAATAAATAAAATAAATAAATAAATATAGTTCTATTGCAAATGTATTGTAGCAAATAACAAAAATAACGCCAACATACTGAGTAATATTTATACTTTCGGGATTTTTTAAAGCAGCCGTATATGCTCCATGTAGTCATTGTGACCTGTGGTCAGAATTATTTAATTTATTACATACTAAATTATTTCTAATACCTACCTTTATATCCTCCGCTATCGGCTTCTGAAATATTTCAAATGTAACTAAGTTTAATCCAATCCATAATTTCAAACATCAAGGGGACATCTGCGACTCAAATTCCAAGAGAAATTCAAATTTTTATGAAATGATGTAATCTAAGAAAAATAGCTACCAAATAAATAAACGGTGATTAAGTTTTCTCGGTATCTGTGACTTATTTATATACTTTAAGTAAAAAAGATTATTCGATGAAGATAATTAGTTATTTTAATTTAGTATTGAACAGGACTGGAGTCCTGTCACGTGAAATTTGGCTTATCCATAATCCGTGATGCCGTATTCTAATTTTAAAATACATGAAAAATTCATTAAAAACACAGTGTATCTCAAACATAACTCCAACACAGAACAAATAATCAACCAATATTGAAGTTGTATTGGAGTTGTATCGGAATAATGTTCAAGCAAATTCTGATATTTCTAATTCAGACGTTCAGGCGCTAGCTGTATTGCGTAGTTAATGCTTGGAGTTGTATTGATGTTTGATCGTGTCTAAACGTGTTCTAACCAAGGGCCATTTTCTAACTTTAAAACTACGTAATACTGCTACACCTAAACGTCTGAATCAGAAATATCAGAATTTTCTTGAAAATTATTCCGATGTAACTCCAATACAACTTCAATATTGGTTAATTATTTGTTGTGTGTTGGAGTTATGTTTGAGATAGTTTGTGTTTTTCATGTATTGCTTATGTATTTTAAAAATAGAATACGGCACCTTTTCTTGGTACCAATTGCGGACGAGTTTAGTAAGCGGGCCCAGTTTGTCGATTTTCAAGAACACCTTATTGTTTACAAGTAGATTGCGTATATTGTTTAATTTGGGAAGTATAAGTACTTTGGGTTATCGAATTAATAGACTAAAAGCTCCGGAAAATATGACAAAATAACGAGAGCAACGAAACACCTCTAGTCAGTTTATTATACCTACTATCCTTAATAGTATACTACTAGATCAAGGCATCTGGAAGCTAATCATCGGTGGAATTAAGAGTGGCAAAACTTTTTTGCTGTAAAAAAAGTAATACTAAAACAGTAATACTAAACGTACGACGTATAAGAACTGCAGAAGTTGTCTCATTTATAGAGAATAGGGCCTGTATTTTAACATTAGAACAAAAATCATTACGATTTACTGCGAAAACAAACATACTAGGTAGGCGACTAACTATGAATAAAATTTTACGTCATTTTGGACAACTTTTACCCAACAAAAACGCCTGGTACATAATTTCCTATAAAACTGCATCAAATCCAGAATTATAGGAATTGAATTCTTCAATCTTGCTTTCTTTGCCCTCCACCGATGAACAACTGCCAGATACCCGGTACTAGAAATAAGTCAAATATAGTAAGCTTCTTTTGCTCTCGTTATTGCGTCATATATTCCGAAGCTAACCCTCCGTCTATCATCTCAAATAAACTCCAAAAAAATGCATAACGTCAAAACGATATGTCCAACATTTTAAATAGTAATAATAATTTTAAACAAAAAAGAACCAACTTAACTTAGCTGCTGTACTCAAATCACTATAGGTGTGCCTATAATAGTTGAAGAGTTCCCTCGATTTCTCCAGGATCCCATCATCAAATCCTGACCTGGTTACAATGGGACCAACTGTGAAGTATACTCTTTGAAACAAGAAAATAATTTTTCAAATCGGTCCAGCCGTTTTCGAATAATCGGTGAACATACATTTTAAAAAAAAATCGCAAAATTTTCTTCTGAAATCTTGAAGCCGGTTGATAAGATTAAATTTTGCTTAGGTAATATCATCATCATCTTATCAGCCGAAAGACGTCCACTGCTGGACATAGGCCTCCCCCAAAGAGTGCCACAATGACCGGTCCTGCGCCACCCGCATCCAGCGGACTCCCGCGACCTTCACCAGGTCATCAGTCCACCTTGCGGGGGGTCTACCCACGCTGCGCCTTCCGGTTCGTGGTCGCCTTTCCGCCCCAACGGCCATCGGCTCTACGAGCAATGTACCCCGCCCACTGCCACTTTAGTTTACTGATTCGGAGGGCTATATCGGTTACTTTAGTTCTGCTGCGGATGGCCTCATTTCTGATGCGATCACGCAGAGAGACTCGAACCATAGCCCTCTCCATTGCCCTTTGGGTGACTTTGAGCTTTCTTATGAGGCCCATTGTAAGCGACCACATTTATATGTAATGGCTAATTTTGTGACTTGAGTGTGAGCCGAAATCAAAACGCTTGACATGATATGCACTGAAATATAGATTTCGACTTTCTAGCGTTGCTTTGCTTTAAACGTCGATTGATGTACATTTCAAATCTAGAAAATATTTAATATGATTTCTGTTTCAAATTCCAACATATTAGAGCCGTATCTATTTCAAAAATGTATATTTTGAAAGCTATATTTAATATCCATTTTTATCTTAGATATACCTAGATAAAAAAAAACTGATCGGCATAAAAATACTGAGTATAGAAAATCATCAAATAAAATGCCTAAATGTGTCATTATTTTTGTAGGTTTTTGATAGGTATCTAAATTTTGCCTCGTGGGAAAGTACTTTATTATGTTAATAAGTCAATTAGAGTCGGCGAGTAAATTCACGTGGTGCGGGCAATTTCGGTTTCAGATATCCTTAATTTGGACCTGGTCAAAGACATAAAATTACAAAGACTTTACATAATAAAATAGATGTATATAATTATTATATAAAACATCTATGCTTTGTTAGTTATAGTTAAAGCAATGGCGCGTAGTTCAAGTGTCCGAGATGGAACCGGGTGGCTCGCGGTATTTAAGCTCCCTACGTTTTGTGGAACTGTATTGACCCACGTTGGACTTTGTTTTTCGTCTCCCCCCTGATTTTTCTGACGGCTTCCAACTCTGACGGATCGATAAGCGACTATCCGGTGTAAATGGCAATTTGTATGCTCATTCTTGATCACATACAGATACTGGAAATTGAAGGGGGGAGGATGAAAAACAAAGTGCGTGGTTCAGTTTGGGTTGCACAGGGTGGTTCCACAATACGTAGGGAGCTTAAATACTGCGAGCCATCTGGTTGCCTGGCGGACACTGAAACTACGCATCATTGTTTTGAATATTATATACTTATTAGTAAAAAACTTAAACCTTTTGTAAGCGAAATACAGACATGAAAAATCCCATTACTTTGCCTCTCCGTCTCAATATTTACCCAGTATCCCAGCATGACGCTGTCGAGGCGTCCAGCCACCATACTCAGGATGCTTTTATCGGCTTACTCATCTCAGCAATGAGGCTGCTCTATTGCCTAATGGAACGCAGCCATCTGTGTGCTCCTCGGCAAACATGCCTGATGCACTGCACTCTGTACTAACGTGCTTAAAATATAACAAAAAATAATAAAGAAATTTCAGAACTGTATATTTTGCATTTAAGTTTGTAACGTATTCATTTCCTACGTACAGAGAATATTAAGACCCCATATGCACCAGCTACGAGAGAGCACTCCGAGTGAATTCGCTTGAAGATGCACGAAGGTTATCTGACGCATTCGATACAGCAAGCGTAAGTCGAGCGATTTCGCTCCCAGTGTTATTTCTTGGTCTTTGCATTTGTTTATTAATTCATTAACAATATCACAATTTTGTCTCAATATGTTAGTTCAGTTAACTATCAAATCTTGCAATTAACTAAATACAATTTAAAATAAGTAACATTAATTAATCACATGGATTTCGAAAATAATAGTACCTATATATATACAACATGAAGCAGACATAAAAAGACTTTACAAATCTGCGTTAATACAATTTTAATGGAATTTATATTCGGAAATAAATGCTTCAAACGACTTAAATTAAATTAAATGGTACCTGAAGTGCAATATTAACAAGAAATACGACTCTGTTTATATATATATATAGTTTTACAGTTTTTATTTTCCTTTTTCTCTGCTGGTGTAGGATTACTTTTCTGTGACATCAATATTAAAATTATACGTGACTTAAATCTCAACAATGGTCTGTAATGAACTCTCGTTTCGGAAAAGAGGAAATGTCGAAATAAAATACGAAGTATTGAGGAAAAGTAATACGTTTCTTTTAGAAGGTGATGGATTTTGACAGTACGTTGCTTTTTAACAATATGCACAGGTACTTTGTCAAAAATGTGTTGTTTGCAGTTTTTCTATGGAGCTTCTTGGTATTAATAACTTCAACGAGCCTCGAGCATATTAATCCCTAGGAACGCTTATACTTAGTAACGTGTCAATCCAGGTAAAGTATTCTAATTTTTAAATACATAAACAACACATTAAAAACACAATATATCTCAAGCATAACTCCAACACACAACAAACAATCAATCAACATTGAAGTTGTATTGGAGTTGCATCGGAATAATTTTCAAGGAAATTCTGAGAGTCTATTCGACATGGCATAACTGACAGTCGCATGCGAGACAACTATGATATCACACTTTTGTGACAGTTGATTCATCTAACCACCTACGTTAAAATCAACAGGTCTCACTAGAGGAATTTCTCTATTGGCATGGGCGCCATCTTATTATTTTGACGTTGACGTCAGTAAATTATGGGAATCCCACGTAAGGCATTTGTTTATCTCTAGTAGGTAAAGAGAGCCTTGAAGCATTTTATGAAAACTCATTTGAAAGCGACATCTCTGAATGTCTTCTGAAACTAAATACGTGTGTGAGTATGTGTGTAAATCATACGTGTATTTTCGTGCTACAATACTAGGCTAGAACTAGGGTAGTCTACATAGACGGCTTACAAGCAATTTTTTAGATTTGACGATGCATTTTTGGGTGTAGCAACTATGACGAAACCTGTGCTTTGGGTAAAAGATATGTGACAAATATTACATATTGAATAAAAATGACTGGTATGAATGATTTTAAGATTTCTTGTAACCAATAAATGTTTTTTGTCACAAGAAATAAAACAATACATTGACTTGTAAACCGACCACGTAGATCCAATATTATGTAGAATAGGTTTAGTGTAAATAAATTATAATATCAAGAATACAACCTTGATATCTATCTCACGTGTTTATATCGAGACCCGAAAAAGTGAAAGATTACAAAATTACAACTAGTGTATGGTTAAAAAAGTGGTATCTTGAGCATTGCGGGGGGCACTAGAAGCAAACAAACTGCTGCCGAGAGTATCACAACATTTTTCACCACGCCACGGCAAAAAAATACGAGCTTAGGTAAATACATAAAACAAAACAAATTAATTCTGCCAAATATTTAAGGTTCAAAATCATCGTTCTATAACGTAAAGTAATAACTGTTCTCCCTTGTGAAAAAAAAACAATTTTACTAACGCTTTAAAAAAATCAAGATGCTGATGGTGGTGCTGATGTGGTGAAAAAGCATTCATACACAAGAAAATAATTTTAATAAGAAAAGAGAACCTAACTACTAATAATATAATTATTTAAATTTGCAATGTTTCTGTCTGTTTTAATACCTACTTATAGTGCTGCAGTCTTCTTTGTTACGTCAACGTCTATGGAAAGTTTGAGGCATTTCAAAAACATCATAAAATAAATTAAATTCAAGAAATAAATGAATCTTACACAAATCGAACTAAGCCCACAGTAAGTTCAGTAAGGCTTGTGTTATGGGTACTAGACGATATATATAAATTAGATAAATATGGATAAATATTTAAATACATAGAAAACATCCATAACTCGGGAACAAATATCTGTGATAAACACACAAACAAATTCCCTGACCAGGATTCGAACCCGGGACCTCCTGCTTCGTATGCAGGGTCACTACCGACTGGGCTAGGAGGCCGTTATTTCTATCGGTAGCCTGGTAGTCAGTGCCTTAAAGGATTGTTTGAAATTTGATACTTCACGCAGATAAACATAGTAGAAAAATGGAGCAACAGTATAGTAATTATCAAAACAAACTCTGGTAGCCTGGCGGCCAGACGCCCGACTTACGCTCTAAGGATCGCGGGTTCAAACTTGGCTCCTACTACTGCCTCCTAACTTAACTAAGGTTTTAGACACTTCAAACAATTTTACACATATTCTTCATAGATTCTAATCTAATGTAAGACTCTTATATTACAAAGGTATTCCTAATCCTGAGAGTTGAGGATGTTATGGAAATATAAACATATCAGGTAAATAAATACAGTGCACAGTAGTACTAGTCATAATCCTCATGATTATAACTAATTGCCACTAGCAAGACCCAAGTTTTGAATTACTATTTAGGAGACTCGGGATATGAAAACCAATGGGTCTTCATTTCAAAAAAGAAGTTGACGTTTACTGCAAGTAAATGTAATTGTGTATCTGACTGACTTACGTGTAAGTTATATTCCAATATTATATCATATTATATTTCTTATATAATGAATTGATATGGTTACACATGGCACTTTAAACTATACATACTTGTTTCTTTAAATATCGTTTTTTTTTTAAGGGTGTTCAGTTTTTCAGCTGCTTTCGCCACCGCATCTGTATGTTTATTGGATCCGGTGAGGTGAGAAGCCGCCAGTGTGTCTACGCATGTAGTATCCCACATGCACATGTGCATGGGGAATGGCTATACAGCCGCATACAGTCAGGCGTTGTAGGAGATTTATTGCTAGTGGCTTGCTTAATCTGAGGAAATCTACTCTAACATAGCATCCAAATTACACAAAATAATGCAGAGCACAGTGAATACAGGGTACTGTAGAGATATTCCCAACAGCAGGGTGGAAGAACACCTACAACTCATCGCACTTTTTGATGTTTATCCATTCGCTCCTCGGCCAGATATCGACATTTCTTTTATGGCATGTTAATTGAACTTTAGGTTAAATAGGTAATGCCAATCATATTATATTTTAACAGTTATATATTCTTAATAAATACCTACAATTAATAATCATAAAAATTATAAATATTAATGTGCTCTCAGTGAAAATGTCTTAAAATCATATCAATTTTATAATTACTTCTAGAGGTATCTTACCTAGTTTGAATAGTCAGAAATCAACTTCGCGCAAAAGTTTCGTGGGGGCAATTACTAGAGGTCGCCTCCATCATTACTATCGGTAGCCTGGTAGTCAGTGCCTTAAAGGATTGTTTGACATCTGATACTTCACTACTTAAACATTATAGATACTGGTGCCGGCTATACTGTAAATTTATCAAAAATCTAAAATTACCGGTCGGCTTCCATATAGCGTTGACAGCGTTGTAGAGCCCATCACGGAGATATTGAAAACATAAGTCTTAAAGGTCGTAAATGGGCGCTAGTATGTGTGGCGTCAAGTTAAAAATACAAAAAAAAACCGGCCAAGAGCGTGTCGGGCCACGCTCAGTGTAGGGTTCCGTAGTTTTCCGTCCGTCACAGTAAGTGTCCCCACTTAAGAGTTAAAATAACACCGCCATGTAGGATATGATATGAGCGTTCCACGTACAGCGACATCTATCGGCAAATTAAGTAAACTATTGCGCGCGAGCTTAAAGTATGGAAGATTATTTTTATGGGATAATTCTTTATTGCGTGAACCGATTTTCACCGTTTTTACTTTATTTGAAAGCTCGTCATTTCATTGTGATTTTGTAGAAATTACAGGTATAATAAACACCTGCTTATACGGTTAAATTACAAACTTATTTCAGAAATTATTTTGTATTTTTTTTTCAAAAACTATTCAACCTATCAAGTTCAAAATAATTTTCCTAGAAAGTTTTTAAAAAGTTCTACTTTTGAATTTTTTTTTATATTTTTAAATGTTATGGTTCAAAAGTTAGAGGGGACACATTTTTTTTTACTTCTGGAGCGATTATTCCCGAAAATATTTACATTATCAAAAAATTATTTTAGTAAACCCCTATTCATTTTTAAATACCTATCTAACAATATATCACACGTTAGGGTTGAAATAAAATAAAAAATCACTCCCCACTTTACGTATAGGGGAGGTACCATAATAAAAAAAAAAACACTTTTTATTTTATCACTTGGTCGGCGTGATTGATATACATATCAGTACCAAATTTCAGCTTTCTAGTGCTAACGGTCACTGAGATTATCCGCGGACGGACGGACGGACGGACGGGCAGACATGGCGAAACTATAAGGGTCCTAATTGACTACGGAACCCTAATACGTTAATTTATCGTTACGCTTAAATTTTGACACACGGCGAAGCCCACTTACTTAACCACCCACAAAATCTACATACTTACCAAATTTAAGGCCATTACGGTGGGCGTATAAGGTTTTAAGACCAGTTGAAATCGCAATTTGTTGAGCCTTAATTTATTTTTGAGCTTACTGCTCGAAATTTTTACAGAAGCTATAAGACCCGTTTAGTAAGAAAATACCAAATTTAAGACCATACCCGTGGGCGCATAAGGATTTAAGACCATTTTAAGAAATAGTCGGCTTCATAACATCAACTGTAAGACACTCCTCCGTCTACAGCTCAGCCAGCCTCGTAGGTAAAGTCACTAAAATCTTACAGGACCCCCACCCCCAAACCATGGAACTGTGGGCTTAGTGGAGGCCAAAAAAGCTTGGTGAAGTGGTTGGCGGGTCAGGATGTTTTTACCCATCCAAATTGTCAATGGAGCTGGGAAGACGTATTGTGCCAAATTTCTTATGAGTCACTCACTCCTAAGCCGCAGCACTGGCTACCGGCTTACAGTGTGGTCAGCTTTTCCAGACACTGTCAGTAATAATGACATTAATTCTCTACTCATCTTGCTCATCCTTCATTCATATACATAGAAAAGGATGGGTACAGAAATATTGACATTATTACTGGATAGAAATAAGTCAAATAATAATAACATTAAATAATTAAAATACTTTAAAAAAAAGAAAAAGAAAAAATATATAAATGTACAAAAATCTATATCATAAAAAAGTTAAAAACTAAAATAAAAACGTCTTCTAAGGCTTTTCCACAAAATATGCACTTAATGAATACACACAAATCATATGTAAGTTAACCAGTGAACGCACCGGGTAGTTCGGTTTAACTGGTCCCTATGCACAACATTACATTGTTGCATTGCGCTTGGTGTTACCGAGCGCCTTTGTTCTTAACTCGTCCACCAGTTTTTGCATTCTACCCTCACCCGTTTAGCTTTAAGATAAATATTGTTTTCTCAGTAAGTGATTTATGTAAATCTTTTTGAGAAATAAATGTCTTAAACCGTATAGTATCTGGACCGGCACCTGATTGATTGAAATCTGATTCCGGCTTTGAGTCCGTGTTTGTGCTCCACACAGGTGTTATTGCGGTACTTAAGTAAATACCACATGCGTGCCTGTGGGATGCTATATGCGTAGACACACTGGCGGCTTCTCACTTCACCGGAACCAATAAACAAGCAGGTGCGGTGGCCAAAGAAGCTGAAAAACTGAAGACCCATAAAAAACGTAGTCGAGACCCTTGGCGCGTGGGGACCCAGTGCTCAGTAACTTTTTAAAGAACGCAAAAAGAGGCTCGTCGACTCAATTGGTGACCAAATAGCTGGCAGCTTCCTCGCTCAACTCATAAGTTTTGCGATACAGCGGAGAAATGCTGCCACCATCCTCGTTTGCTAGTTTCTAACATGTCGATACATATAATATATATCGGAACCTCGACAAAACAAATACCCACGGTAAATACCCCGTTCTAAATAATTGCGTTCTACGACGTTAAAAAAAAATGATTTATTTAGAACGTCATATAAATATTGAATACCATTTTTTTTTCCAAAAATAAAAAAATATAAGGATGAACATTTAAAGCATTCTTTTAGAAACATGAATGAATGAATGAATGAATGAAAGATTTATTCATGACAATTACAAAAAACATAAGTGTGAATTGAAATGATTTTTAACATTGTACTGTAAAATAAATTGTATGGCAACCATACACATAAACGCAACATTTCACTGTAAAAATAGCAATTTCATATTTTTTCCATACTTTAAACAGGGCAACTATGTGATCGTGACGTCACTTTTGCACGTCATTTTGGAACGTTTTGAGAAACAAATCCAAATCTCGGACTTTAAGTCTCATTTCTGACTTTTCAGTTTGCTTTAACGCAATTGGCCCCATATAGACATTTGATCCTCACAACAAAACGAATCGATTGATACCACACATGAAAAAAATTCACCATGCCTATATTGTATGCTCCCACCGGAATTTGGTATGTAGGTTATTTGAAGTAGACTTTACCGTAAGTACAAATTTGGAGCGGTAAAACCACTGATTAATTAACGTTATTTTCTTGTATTTTCAACTTGACGCCATATGATATGATATGATATTTATTCAAAAACAATTTACATCGTGTTATACATACTAGCGCCCATTTAAGACCTAGTAAGACTTATTTTTTCATGATCTCGAAGATGGGCTCTATATCGCTATATGGAAGCCAACCGATAAGATTTTTGATAAATTTACAGTGGGGCGGGCTAACAGGGTGTAATCTAATCTGTGTTCGTATCACGGATTTATATGAAGTGGATCTTTTTCTTAAACCTTGTCCCTAACCAAGGATGTGCATTTCTGTCATTGAATTTGACAACTAGTATCCGATACGTTTGCCTAAGTGAGAAAGAGAACTTGCCATGCGTGAAGAAGGGACAACATGATTCGTAACGTCAAAGAGGGACCTCTGTATAGTACTATTGTTTACTCGGTGCCCTAGCCACAGTTGAAAATTATTACCGAGTAAGAGTCGTTCATAGGCGACTAGCATAAAACCGGCCAAGTGCGTGTCGGACCACGCATAATAGAGGATTCCGTACCTTCCATGGAATAAGAACCAAACTAATACCAGAAGGTCGTATCTGATACATATGGAAGAAGTTTTTTGGAGATAACTCAAAAATGGCTGAACTGATAATGTTCAAAATAATTTTCGTAAAAAGTATGTAATAGAAAAATAAGATAATCTTCTCAAATTTTTTTAAGTTTATTATATGGACGTAGGGTTCGTTACGGGGGGGGGGGGGGGGTTCACTAAATTTTTCTGACTTTCGAGGCGATTATTTCTGAAAATATTCACTAAATCACAAAATGTTCAAAAAAACCGCAATGTTATTTTTAAACACCTATCGATTGATGTGCAACATGTTGATATTAGGGGAAAAATTGTTTTTTGTAATTTAGTTACATGGGGCGCCCCCCATAAAAATATTTTCTCCTTCAATTTAACTACATATAGTCTGTCCAGCCAACGAACGCAGTAGCAATGTACAGCGACCAAAAGTATGACAACACTAAGAATCAGTGAAAAAAGCAGCAATGATCATCAAATTCTATATTTTTAATTTTAGTTGGTATTTCCACCCCTTTCATTACGTGACATTCACGGTGTGTAAAAAGGAGACGGATATATTTCGTCTGATCTGTCATCAACTGTAACAAATAATCTGGTTGAGGCAATTGACATATGCCATAAAAACGAATTTAAATTCAATGTAGAACGTTGCAGGAGTTCTATCTCACTCGCGCTTAAGACGAGAGAGTGAAATGCACTAGAAACAAATTCAATGTAAAAGATATGCGAATTGAAATGTTCGTCACGAACACGGTGTCTCATCACAAAGGGTCGGCACATGTACGTATTTTGAATTTGCCGCGCTTTTCTACTGAAAAAATGGTTTGCCAGACTATAATTAAATAGCGGCATGAAAAATACAACTTATGTCTAAATTTTATTTTATTCGTCTTATAGTTTCCGAGTAAAATGGCTGTGACATACGGACAGACGGACTGACGGACAGACAGACGGACATGACGAAACTATAAGGGTACCGTTTATGCCATTTTGGCTACGGAACCCTTAAAAGTACTAAAAACGGTCCGATAGAGAGCATAATAGTGGGGGGCGAAACCTCACTCGCACTCGTTACAAAATTGTCACATTTGACACATATTCACATTTTGACTGTCTGCTGACGTCATTACCTCCTTAGTCAAAACGAGACACTCCCTTAGATAAGCTTCTCTGTCGGCCTCACTTTGTGACCGAAGAATGAGATCCACTTCTTGTACATCCATGGTTCGATACCTACGTATACCTGCTAAAAAAAACCACCAAACTCTCTGCCATGGGGTTCCCTACGTCCTGTCAACATATCTAAAATGGTGGCCATAGCCATAGACAAAACGCTCTAGCGAGACCTACTGACAGCTTGACAGTTAGGTGTATCACTCTATCACCTAGTGAGACAACTGTGAGAGCAACGTCTTACAGTTTGGCATCTCGAATAGGGGCCCTGATATTTCTGATTCAGATGTTTATGCCCTAGCTGTATTGCGTAGTTAATGCATTGGAGTTTTATTGAAGTTGGAGCGTGTCTACACGTGTTTTAAAGTTAGAATACGGCCTCAGATTATTATTTAAATATCTTTCAGTAAGTAATGGTTAGGTTACTTACGCAATATTGTTTAGTGACAACATAACTTCTACAACATTACCTTTTAACCCTTTTCTTTTTCTATCTATATCATTAAGACGAGACAATTGAAAATCAAGTTGGTTTAAACTATTTGCTTTGGCGATTTTGTTGAGAGCACCGTCATGGTATGAACCCCAGATTCTAAATTCGCATGAGCAATTTATGAATGAATTCATTCATAATATGTCCATGCAATTTTGAATCTCACTGCACAGTCACTGCAAAATATGTTTTCAGTTTTGCACCTTTTTCCTTTGAAATAAGGTTCAAATCAAACCTCTTTACATATTTCTGGCGTTGAGTTAACGGAACGCATATCATACGTATATACGTTGTCTATTTTACTTATTGACTTACTTTGGACATTGGACTGAATTTAATCTTTACAATAATGTTTCTGGGGCATTCCACGAGCTGTCCCGTACAAACGCGTGTTTATCTTTTTTTTATACTACGACGGTGGCAAACAAGCATACGGCCCGCCTGATGGTAAGCAGCTACCGTAGCCTATGGACGCCTGCAACTCCAGAGGTGTCACATGCGCGTTGCGGACCCTTTACAAAATGGAGGATTCACTGTGTTGACGGCTAAGGGAACAGAGGGTCCCCGTCGTCAACACACTGGGCCCTCTTTGAGCTTTTATTCTTTCTAGTTTATCTCTGTTATTATACTTATCTTTGCATTTCTAACTGGAAGATTATAATTATGACCATAATTTGACTCTTTTTTCACAGTACAAGGAACTCCAAAACCTACCAATTTCCAGAAACTTCGCGTTCATACGGGACAACGGTGGACTTTTTCATGGAATACTCCTTCTTATCTTGATTTGAGTCTTTCTTTATAATTTAAATTTTGGTTTATGTGTGTTTCAGTGCAAACAAGCATCTGGATATACGAGTATAAAGTACTAGATGATCCGGCGAACTTCATACCGCCAACTACATTTTTTTTTTCAAATATTTTAATTGTTATTCTGCTATTCGCGGCGGAGATAAATCCAAAAAATCTATTCAGTTTAGCCGTTCTTGAGTTATAAATGGTGTAACCGACACGACTTTGTTTTATAAATATAGATTTGTAATATATTCATAATCCGATCGCCTAATCAATTAAATTTTAATGAAGATATAAACCACCCTGGTGCTTAGAGAATTCAACACGGATGGAGTAGCCATGTCTGTCATTTTCTATAAAAAAAAAGTCTGCCGATTTTTGCGGGGGAGGGGAACGTCAAATGTATGGCTATTCGTACATAATGTACAAATAGCTACGTCAGATAAACGTCAGTTAAACGTGTGTGGTCATATGTTTTCGGCAGAGGGGAACGCCTGTCAATGGCGACTCCGGTTGGTTGAATTCTCTTAGCCCTGGTGACACCGACTATATTACAACCGTTGTAGAATAAATTCAATCTTATTGTTATGTAATCGGATGGTGTTTATAATTCACACAGCCCCATTTTTTATTGTTTTTCATCACATTTGCTAAAACAGCGTGACATTTTCCGCGGGTGCAGTGGGAGTTATAGTAATAGCTTATTCTGAACAGAGTTGTAAAGTTTTTGTTTCTTTATTTAATTTTTTTGGTCTTGTAACATTATTATTTCGTTCATGTTTTTCAATAAAATAATCGTGTGTAATTCAGAGAGTGAGGATATTGCGAACTCGAAACATAAAAGCCCTCGACTTTGTTCTTGAGCTTGTGATAGACTCTCATTCGTAACATTTCTTTTACTTTGTGTAATGTTATCGAATGAATTCAGGATTGCACAAAATTCTAATAATTATTTGTTTTTGTATTCTCATTAACCTTACTTTTTTTTTTATACCACGACGGTGGCAAGCAAGCATACGGCCCGCCTGATGGTAAGCAGCTACCGTAACCTATGGACGCCTGCAACTCCAAAGGAGTCACATGCGCGTTGCCGACCCTTTACAAAAAGGAGGATTCACTGTGTTGACGGCTAAAGGAACAAGAAGGTCCCTCATCGTCAACCCACTGGGTCCTCATTGAGCTCTTTGGCAACCTTACTCACCAGCAGGAACACAACACTATGAGTAGGGTCTAGTGCTATTTGGCTGTGGTTTTCTGTAAGGTGGAGGTACTTCCCCAGTCGGGCTCTGCTCCAGATTTGAGCGAGATGACATTCGCTGAACGTGCCCTACCACACTTAGCGAGATGCCATTCGCAGTGCCCATACCTCTCTTTTTGGCGTAGTTTAAGGACATACCCAAGTCCGGACGTAGTTTAAGGACATACCCCAGGTCCAAAAAACACATTACATTGGGTTACATTGTGGTAACATGTAAATTATGGCATCTTGGACTAAGAGCTAGCCACGTCAGATATGACACAATAATGAGAGCAACGAAAAACTAACTAGAGTCGTTTCGTCGCTCTCATTATTGTGTCATATCTGACGTGGCTAGCTCTCCGTCTATCTTGTTTCCACAATAATTTTCCGTAGGTATGTCAAATGCACAATTTTGAAACGAACCCGCTACCAAAACAAAACACAGCAGCCGTCGACGTCATTAGCGATGATCGATGACGATCGCGATGTCCACGACTTTTATTCCCTTCCCGCATCCATGCATCGTTAACACAATAAACTAACTTAGTCTTTATCTCAACGGGTTAAGGACTATCCATGGTCAATAATTTTTTATAACCGTATGTTCATTGACATAACGACAGTATTGACAGATTGTGAACTTTGCGGCTTCAGTCATAAAGACATTAATTGATTGATTGTTATGATGGGTTAATCAAAGCTTTTCATTGTGTAACGGCATGTTTTGTCTCTTGGGTGTGATTTATGAGAAAATTTCAGGACCAATATGACCCAACCGAGCGTCATTATTATTTTGGTTGGACAATTTACAGGAAATGAAAGTGATCTGCTGTTGGAAGATTATACAAGATACTATAGGTAGAAAGACGAATAATCATGAATACCAAGGTTGGATTGATGAAATGTGTTGGTTTTTCTAATATTGTTTTATGGAACTGAGACCTGGACTCTGACTCACATGACCAAAGGCAAATTGACACGCTAAAAATGTGATACTGAGTGTACAACAGTACCGAAGCCTGATGTGATTTTTCAAAACAGCTCTTGAAATCCGATGTCTACAAAAAGAAAGCATCTATAAAACGTCTAGTGGTTAAATGACTGGTTAAAAGCACATGGTGTGATCGATCTTCGACCCGACGGATAGATTTTATAGAAAATGTGGCAGATACCAACTTCACAATGGTCGGAATACAACTAACATATTACATAACCAAGTGGAGACATATCAAAGTGTGTTATACATTGAGGATGAAGATTGAAAACCAACTGTTAACATCAACAATGGAGAATACGGCTACACGAAAAAGAGCGTGACAACAGTATAAAAAAAAACGGCCAAGTGGGAGTCGGACTCGCGCACCGAGGGTTCCATACAAACCTGTACGGTACCCTGTAGGTTTTGAGTCCCTTGCGAGTTTCGAAAATTTGCGGCATAAACGGCTGTATGTTTTGATTGCGTTGGCTTAGAAGTTTGATTTTTTCACAGCTCCAAGGGACAGTAGACCTGAGTATTTGATATAAATTTCAGCTTGATACCTCTACGCGTTCCTGAGAAAAAGGGTCTTGACAGACAGACAGACGGACGGACGGACAACAAAGTGATCCTATAAGGGTTCCGTTTTTTCCTTTCGAGGTACGGAACCCTAAAAAGATGAATTTAAATATGATGTATTTTATTTAATTATACATTTACATTTGATTCTTCAGCTCGTTTGTGGTGCGCGTGCTACGGCCGCTGCAGGACACTCGTGAATGCAGACTTCTGGCCGAAGTGTGCCATTCGACGGTTCTGGGGCAATCTCCCGAATACACCTGGCCTATACCTAACCGCGAACTACTTCGTTCGTCCGTTCGTCTATTATCCTCACTGTCTTTTGCATGTGTAAAAGCAATAGAAAGGAAGGAAAAGAAAAACGAAATTTACATATTCGACGTTCGCAGTGGGTCCGCAGATTCGGGGGCTTAGCCAAGATGACAATCGTTTGCAGAAAACGAAACGAAACTAAACGCTTAGGCTCACTCTTTCATATTAGTGCGATAGAGAGACGGATAGCGTTTCTATTAATTTTCTACTAGCAATTGTCATCTTTGCTAAGCCCCCAGACGATGCAATGGAGCTACGCAGTTACGTCGCATAAACCGAACAAGTTTTAAGTTTTTGTTTATATTATTGCACAGTACCTTGGTTTTATAACTGTTATGCTGTTTAACTTATGTGAATAATAAAATAAATAAATAAAATAAAATTATGCTTGAGCGCACAGTTTCAAAATGGTTTACCTTCGCCGTTTATTTCCGGTATTCGCCCATAAATAAATAAATAAAATAAAATTATGCTTGTACGCACAGTTTCAAAATGGGTTACCTTCACCGTTTATTTGCGGTATTCGCCAAAAAATACGTCAGGCCGGGATAATCTCGGGCCGCTAATGGAGGGCACAGTGTGTGAATTAATTAATCCGTTCGATGGTCGTGCTAATGGACTTTTGTTGTGCTCCGGCACCCATTAGACGGACGGTGCGTCTAAGACATAGCAATGTGTACTTTATATGTGTATACTTAAGTATTTAGTATAGTTTTATATAATGGTGTCCTGTATAGAGTTGGGCAGATAAACTACAGTTTAAAAGTTGCACAAGATTTTATAAACAATATATATAATATTATATAATGCTGTTGTGTATATTAGGCATATTCTAGATATACCGCGTTGATTCAAAGATTTTATTTACTCTTCCTTAAATATATAAAAATGTACCATAAAAGGAATTGAATGCGGCACACATGATCTCATCTACCATTTCATTTCATATTTTATTAGCTGACTCTAGAATAAATCTAAAGACATACTAGCCTTATGTAATCTCAATGAAGCACCGCATACCGGGTGTTTCCTGTAACACGAGCAATAAATTAAAACACAGATTCTACTCCTCAAACTATAAAACTTTTGTTAAACACCTTATAAAAAATTAGTACTCTTTAGATTGTCTCTTTTTCAAACAATCTTAGTAGTATTTTCAATGTACGTTAAAATCCTTTAATTGACATTGCTTGTCAGTCTTGTCAGTGACATTGCGTGTTCAAATAAACTTTAAAGTGTACTAAAAATAAAAACCACAAGTTGTTTTTAAAAGTCGCTGAACAAACAATGTATGCTTTGAGCAGTAGAATCTAGTTTTAAGTTTTTGCTCGTGTTACAGGCCACACCTGTTAAACCTCCAATAATAAAATGTCTACTTTTTCATAATTAGAATACACATTTTAGTATGTACAATATAATATAACATTATTGTAGAACCAAAACCTGTGAGAAGTAACGGGCTGATAATTAATTCACATGGTACGGCCGTGGCCGGCAAAACCACACAATTACAACCGTGAACTCACACGCAATGTTTGATTCCCGCCGGCTTATTACCATGCCCAAAATTGGCTTAGTAGTGTTATTTTTCAAGCAAAATTCAATTTTATGGTTTAAGAATTTATTTCTCTAAAAGAATATTGTAATTCACTTATCTAGAGAAACTTAAAACATTATCTTAATTAATGCTTTACACAAAGCACAAACTCAAACTTTCGAACCGTAAGTTCGGTAAATTTGGAAAAATTCATGAAAGTGAGACCGAATTAAATCGGTTGAGCCGTTTTTTAATTATCGCAAAAATGTCATTTCATAGTAAAATGACGTAAGTGCCGCTAAAATATCCTGTAAATAATTTTAAACAAAAAAAAACAAATTTCACTTAGCCTCCATCTTTTTAAAAGAAAATGCCCGAGCTGTAAAAAAGATATTTAAAAGATATTTATTCTTCAATTTAGGCACATTACAATGCACTTATGAACGTCAGAGAGAAAAATAAACTACCACCGGTTAAAAATACTCAAATCACTATAGGTGTGCCTATAATAGTTGAAGAGTTCCCTCGATTTCTCCAGCATCCCATCATCGGATCCTGAACCGATGACAATGGGACCAATTGTAAAGTATACTCTTTCAAACAAAAAAAGAATTTTCCAAATCTTTATAAATTTTTTGAATCTTTTTTAATTTTTTTTTTCGAATAATCGGTGAACATACATAAAACAAAAATATATATAGCAAAAACAAAAATTACGACGAATTGAGAACTTTCTCCTTCGTAATCTTGAAGTTGGTTGCAAACGATATTTTGAGCGGCGTATTTACGCGGGCCGGCAACTACGGAACCCTACACTCACTGAGCATGGCCCGATAAACACTAGGCCAGTTTTTTTACATTCAATGTAAATTAATGTAGAAATTACATAAATTTTATGAACGAGTTTTAGGTGCGAAGATTAATAGAAAAATGTATTATTAAAAAAAAACTATAATTTGTGCTTTTGCTTTTCATTTCAAAAATAGTTTTGATACATGAAGCTATGTATTTTGACTTCATAAGTGCTCAAAATAACAAATCTCTACTAATATTATAAAAGCGAAAGTAAATAGCTGTGTTTATCTGTCTGTCTATCTGTTGCCTATTCACACTTAAACCGCCAAACCGATTTGTCTAAAATTACTTTGATTTGTCTAGTATTACTGTTGTCGTGTCAAATAAATACCACTATTAAAAATTACACGAACATTTTAATCTAAACAACTAAGAATAAAATAATCACTAGGTCGCGGGTACGAAAACCAACTCTGTTGAACAGTCTATAAGTATGAAAATAAATCACTAGCACTTGGGATTCCACAAAACCACACTTCCCATATATTATATAGATTATTATAGAACGTAGAAATAGTAGCACTACTAAATAAATGTAAGTCTACGTTCGTTATTAATAAATAAAAAACGTTACACTATTTACCTACGCGCTAATTTAACACAGTAATCAAAAACTCCTGTATCCTGTAGTCTCTACTTTCAACAGACCCTGTGAGTATAAAACCACAGTGCCACATATGTAACCAAGCGTACACTCGGCATTTAACGTAGAAACTATATTTAATTAAGGCTGTGACCGACATTCGCACACTGTCGCCCATTAATCATCATGTAATCCTGCCCGTAATTTAGGCTGAACAAAATCCAAATGCGAATTTGTCGGATGTAAAGGTGTGTTTACGTTTAACGATGGACATTAAGGACTGGATAGACATACGTATACATGTGTATATCAGTCTATTTCATAAGGATCTTTAGAGCCTATATCCAGAACATGAAGGAATATAATTGATGGCGTAATTTTAAAGAACCCTGAATTTGCCTACGACAGTGTGAGGCGTTGGAAGAAAATTGGCCACCTGGTTAAGGAAGGTTCAGAACGATCTGAAGGAGACTGAAGTAGATAGCATCGGAGCTCAATACAGATAATAATGTAGAAGACGGTCAGTGAAATTCGACAACAGGTAATGGGATAAGGTTTAGGAAAAGAAGATGGATAAATAATAAGCGACACCATTTTTAAAGCCAAACTGTATTTTCTACTTCCTTTGACCATATTTTAAAAGTAGCGGTTAGGTAAAACTATTCAGTTCATGCTCATGAATACTTTGATAAAGAGATGGATAATGTGATGTTATCTTGCGCGACTTAGTGCTTGACTGAGCAAAGAGAAAGCTCGGTAAGCATTAACAAACATATTCAGTTCTTACCACAAGTTGTTAGGTCAGAGTAAGGGTTGCCAGATTGCTTAGCGCTACCAAGAATTTATGATAACGTTACACAAATGTTAGCGTGGGCCAGGCAACCTTTGAACACAGTGAAGCTTGTTTGTTAAATAGACCTTTCTTGTATAAACTATAGCAAGTTGTGCCTGTGTTATTTCCTACTCAAACGTACTCGCATTTGATAACGTGCGTGTAGAAAAGCTTGCGTCATCATAATTACTAGAACAAGAGAATTGTCTTGGTTTATATGTTAACTAATGGACTAAGAGCTGGCTAGCCATGTCAGCAATGACACAATAATGAGAGCAACAAAACCCGTCTAGTAAGATTGCAAATAGTATCCTTATTGCTAGATCCGAGCATCTGGCGGCTTTTAATGGGTGGAGGTCAGAGTGAGAGAGTAGCAAAAATTTTCAGTTGGAAAAAAGTAATACCAAAATAGATAAAAACCGCTGGACTAATTATTTATATAATTTCTCATAATCCTCCTTCCAATTCCTTAACCACTTTACAGCTGCTAGATGTCATCTAGAAATAAGCATAGTACTTATAGCTATTTAGCTAGCTCTCCGCTTGTAACGAATAGGGATGATGACACATGTTGAATTATGCAATAAAATTTAGTTGATAGGATGCAGAATTACCATTCTATCCAAATAAACTGAAAATTCAAAAAATCTATTGAAATGGTTCAAAGATATCATGCTTCAAAATTTCAAAATATTACTTTTTACTCTAAAGTACGAAATTAAAAAAAAAGCAATGATACCATTCGATTTTTAACATTATACTGTTAAATAAATTGTATGGTAACCATATACATAAACGCAACATTTCATTGTAAAAATAACAATTTTATAATTTTTCCATATTTTAAACAGGGTGACTATATGATCGTGATGTCACTTTTGCACGTCATTTTGTTAGGAGCGTTTCGAGAAACAAATGCAAATCTCAGACTTTAAGTCTAATTTCTGAGTTTTGTGTTGCTTTAACGCAATTGGCCGCATATAGACATTTGATCCTCACAACAAAACGAATCGGGTGATACCATACATTAAAAAAATTCATCATGCCTATTCTACGACACTTTTCTTTCGGCACACACTCTAGAATCTATTTACACCAGTGTCTTCGAATAGTTTTAAATTACTCGTATTTTGTAAGGGCAAGGGCAGCCCATTCCTTACAAAACAAAGCTTAATATAGTTAATGTAGAGTTGTAGACAACGTCTTCATATTTCATCGCGGTATACCTACTCATTTTTGTATTTACGTTAGAATGAGCCTACACTTCTTTTAGCACACCCATACCAACTGTCCTAATCAACACACGATAAAAATTGTGTACACAAGTAATTAAAATGGCATGACGCAGCCGCCTAGCCCGCGGCCCGTGCCTAAATAATCCAATTCTGGGAGTGTCGGGACCGCCCGGACATTAGTAATTAAATTCCGAGCCAAATAAAACCATAATTCTGTGATAGGTAAAATGTTGCGTGTTTGTGGACAGCGGTGGACATTTAGAATAAAATTCATATTACAAAACGGACCTAGTCATGATTGGCTTATCTAAATTTTTTAGGTAGGTATCATGAATTTTAGGTGTATATGGTCTTAGGTGGAGTTACAAAGAAAAAAAAAAGTTGGTCTCGACTAATTTTCGAAAATCGTGGAATCGTGCAATCATAATCTTTGTAGATTAAATGCGCAGCATGTTCATAATAGACAAAATCTATATTTGAGGTGAAATGACGTTAAAATGACACTGTCAGCATTATGCTGATCCTTAAATTATTAATTTATTAGTCACGACAGCAGCATAACTGCAATACTTATATTTATTTGTTCTCGCTATGTCATTAAGCCAAGAATTTTTATCTTTGTAATGTTTCCTTGAACATAACATAACATAACCTAGTTATCCTGAATGTCGTAAATATTAGCTGTACATAGGTATGATATGTATATTCAAAGTAAACATCTTCATTTCCGCAAAGCATATAAGTAATTTTTTGGTAAAGGTATTCACATTTATAACAAGTTACCCGTCGATGCTTTAATTTTATCATTTCCCGCTCTTAAGAAATATTTGGAAAAAAAACTTTAATGCGAAAGGGTCATTTCAGGGTCGAGGACTATATGACGGACAAAGATGCATGGCTCAAACCAGAAATTACTACAAAATTATCTAACATTTAGATGTCCTCTACCCTACCTCTACCTCAGTTCAGGTAGGAAAGCATATCATACGTTTTTTGAAGCATTCAGATTTTTCTTTATAATTAAACAATACATTATCTGTCTCTCAAGCTGTTTTGATATGTCTTCTTGAAGAATCATGACGCATTATTGAGTATCTTTTTAATGTTTTACTGTTTTGAAAAAATAAGTCCCGCCGAGTTTCTTGCCGGTCATAATACTTCTCGGGTCAGAGAACCGGTGGTAGTGTTTTTTTATCTGACGTTCATAAGTACATTGTAATGTGCCTAAATGGAAGAATAAAAATCTTTTATCTGTTTATTAAATTTTTATTTTATCCATAATGGACTCTATCTCTCTCTATGACTCTAGTGAAAAGACGTATAAATCAAATTGACTCAGTGGAAAAGGGTAATGCAGGGCCAATATGACCTTATCCATTTTCACTAGAGACACAGATTTCACACTTTTGTAGCCCACTGCTGATCATAGGTTTCCCTTCGTGTAGGTACGCCACTTGTCTGAGTCCTGAACCAATCTCATTCAGAAGTGCCGTACCTACCGAATGTCGTCTACCCGTTGAGCTAACCGATAACAGGGGAGAACAATATCTGTATCTGTAACATTAAAAAAAAGTACAATTTTTAACAATTCTTATCTCCAAGATATCTCGACTTGGACCTTAGATCGAGTGAGTATCAAAAGGTATTTTCGAGAAAACAGCGGAACACAATAGCAAGACGTAGACCTTCTTAATCAGGTCATTATCATTCCCGGCAACGAGCTCCCCCGGCGATCTCGTGTTGCAAGGGCGGGAAATTCAGTCTATGTATACGTACTTATACTAGCGCGGGCATATACATTTAAACTTTTAAACCCTTTAGGTTTTCTTAGTACGGGCATGTTATGCGGAGGGATGAAAGTCATGTTACGAGAAAGTTATCAAGAATGAATGTGCTACTTCAGGGCTAAGCTCAAGTGGCTCCCTATTCGTCTTCGTCGTAACTCCCATGCAGTAGCGTGCACAGAGATTTGACACTGGGTAGGCAAAAAAAGAGCTAGTAACTTACCAAAAAAATGTGATGCGTTTCATCGTGATGGTTTTCATTTCGTTGTCAAGGTCAAGTCAGTTAATAATGACGGAGTCGTAAAAGTTGGGAAAGATACTGTTTTAATGTTTGAAAACAATAAACACTTGTTTGTGTTAACTGAAATTCCGGTGTACACCGGCCCTTTTCAATCACTTCTTTTTTTTGCTAATTAAAAGAAAGCTTTGAAAAAACATCATTTTTAATATTCTGCACACCCACACCCACCGTACAACTTTCACAATTTACAATATCCATTTTTTCACTAATCACAATTTACCGGCAACTGTTATCGTGTTATCTCACCAAAACAAACAAAAAATTGCAGCCTAATAAGAAATGCAAAACCCGAATAAAACGAATAAAAAGAATTGTCTCGCATTTGCACTAAATTATCATGAAAAATGCTACTTTTTGAAATAGTCACGTAACCATCGGAATCGGAACTATTCGGAAACATTCGGCCGTCATCGTTTAGGAATCAAGTGGCACGATAGACACTGTCTTTCTGCTTGTAAATGTGTGCGTTACTTGTATCATTGTGTGCTCGTATTTATAAGAAGGCCCACTACACTGTAACCGCGTAACTACGACTCACGGAGACGCACACATAGAAAGGTTTAGAAGGAATTGTTTTCTGTCTTTGCCGTGCAAGGCACGCAGCGGCGCTAGTGCCGCGCCGCGTGGTGTAAACTTCGTCGAAATACTATATAGATGATTACTATTGATAACAATGTTTAACCGGTAGATGGAGCGCTTATTAAATTTTAGAATGCTTTAAGTTATATGGATTACTGATAGTACGATCGGGTGTAAATTAAATTAATTCGTTTAAAAGGATGGGTATCGGAATTATAGTAGGGTAGGCAGTGTCTTTTTGTCTTTATGAAGTGCACGCCACTGCTCCCATGTTCTGTCCCTTCTGTACAGTATTCTATTCAACCCCGCAACTCCCCGTTACCTCTAGAAATAAGGCGTACAAAATCCCTAACTATTTTCAAGAAACACCTTAAGGAGTATTACCTATCTCTCCCTTAACACAAATGTTTGCTGACTGTATTTTTATTATTTTATTTTTAGTTACTGTGTATGTAGTATATGTATGTTTATTGATTATTTTATTTGTGTATGTTTATGTATAATTAAGCAATTGTATTATATTTTATTTGTTATTGTTTACTGGATTTTCATTGTTTCTTTTGCCTTGCACCTACTCATACAATTATTTTCGACTAGATTTCCGCTACCCTAAGGTTGTCTGGAAGAGATCGCTCTCTAGCGATAAGACCGCCTGTTGACTGCCTCTACTTTTAATCTGTGTACTGTACTGTTATATGTTATTGAGGTGTGCAATAAAGAATATTTGTATTGTATTGTATTGAATGTGGAAGGATGTCGGAGAAGAGGCAAACATAGAAACAGGTGGATGGACTGTGTGAGAGATGATATGAAAAGAAAGGATGTGGGTGATGAGATGACGGGTGATAGAGATGTGTGGAAGAAAAAGACATGCTGCCCCGACCCCAAGTAAATGGGACAAGGGCAAGAGAATGATGATGAGGTTTTTGTTCGTCATCAAAAGCACACCAAAAACGTTGGGGGCCTGGCGGTAAGACGTGCGACTTTCAATCCGGAAATCTCAGGTTCCAAACCCCGGCCGTATAACTACGAAAGACTCGACCTAGTTCAAAGGAGATCGTCAATTCCAGGCCCACTTATCATGCTGGCATTATTGTATAACGACGTCATAACTCCCTAAGTCAAAACGATACGCAGCTCCCTATATTACTCTATCTTTCGGCCTCACTTTGTGGCCCAAGAGTTTATCCAGTTGAAAATTATAACTTCATGGATACTAGTACTTGTAGTAGCGCATTAACAGTGCTAAACCTTATCTTTTTGTAATAAGTGCTACGATTGTTTAGTTAATAGTAGCAATGATGGTTTGACAGCCATTATCTTTGTTTACCCAAATACAAGAAATCAGCGGCAGGATCAAAATATTACTTTTTTAGGGTTCCGTAGTCAACTAGGAACCCTTATAGTTTCGCCATGTCTGCCCGTCCGTCCGTCCGTCATTCCGTCCGTCCGTCCGTCCGCGGATAATCTCAGTGACCGTTAGCACTAGAAAGCTGAAATTTGGTACTAATATGCATATCAATCACGCCGACAAAGTGGTAAAATAAGAAGTGGAATTTTTTTATTTATTAGGGTACCTCCCCTATACGCAAAGTGGAGAGTGATTTTTTTTTTCATTTCAATCCTAACGTGTGATATATTGTTGGATAGGTATTTAAAAATGAATAGGGGTTTACTAAAATCATTTTTTGATAATGTAAATATTTTCGGAAATAATCGCTTCGAAAGTCGGAAAAATAGCGTCCCCCCCCTGTAACTTTTGCACCGTAAGTCCAAAAAATATGAAAAAGATTGAGAAGATGTGCGTTATAATAAACTTTATAGGAAAATTATTTTGAACATTATAGGTCTAGCCATTTTTGAGTTATTTCCAAAAAACTTCTTCCATAGGCATCAGATACGACCTTTTGGCATTAGTCTTTAACTCTTCAGTGGGTACACTTACTGTGACGGACGGAAAACTACGGAACCCTACACTGAGCGTGGCCCGACACGCTCTTGGCCGGTTTTATTATTTTATTATGATTTTCGCTTCATTATCATGTCAGATTTTGTAGATATTCTTTAAAAAACCGGTAGTTATTTTGTGTAATGCTGTAAATCATGAACATGTACGCTTTTAAATATTGTCCTTATCACATTCATATCTTTTCATCCCCGCTTTCTCAATTGTCCCATTCGATTTCATGATTATTTTATGACCGCCCTGATTTAGAAATTAAGGCGAATGTTTTGATACCTATTTCATAATTATATGCACCTTTATGAGCTGGGCCAAATCATCTAACAAAAATTGACGATCTCCTTTAACTCTTTGACAAACAGCGTTAACAAATGCAAAATCTTATCTCTTAAATAGTGAGAGATAAACAAAAATAACTGTCAAAATCAGAGGTTCTTGACACTCAATTACTAAGAACATGTTTAGTTTCGAAGAAAAATTGATTGGACTGGACAGACGGACAGACGCACGAGTGATACTCTAAGGGTTGAGTTTATTCCTTTTAAAGTACTATGAAAATTAAGTATATCTCCTGAAGGGATACGACCTATAATAACAAGACGCGAGGACCTTGTTAATCAGCTCATTGTCATTCCCGCCTGCTTCCTGGCCCTGGCTGTCGCGATCCGGGCTCCAGGAAATTCTGCCTACATTTTCACACTTTCATTGTTCTGATGGTGATTGTATACTTTGTGTGACTAGATTGCGTGATGATAAGACTGCGCCTAAGGCCAGTAAGTAAGTAAGTAAGTGAATTATCTTATACCTCAAAAAATATTCTTATGGTTCTTGCTCACAACACGACTTATTCGTAAAATTGGTCACTACGAAAGAATCCATTTTACAACAAGCATTAAGATGGATCAATCAGCAAGTAAATTTTTGACAAAAGCTATCATTCCAACAACACCTAGATTTATGGGTTTGATTTTTTTTTATACCACGATGGTGGCAAACAAGCATACGGCCCGCCTGATGGTAAGCAGCTACCGTAACCTATGGACGCCTGCATCTCCAAAGGAGTCACATGCGCGTTGCCGACCCTTTACAAAAAGGAGGATTCACTGATGCAATATTATGAGAAATTATATAAATAATTCTATTTTATCATTGCCGAAAGTTTCTGTCAGGGGAAAGTAGTGCCAAACGACGTAAATATAATTCATAGTTTGTCGCCTACTGTTTTTGTTTCCGTAATAATATGCAATGTTTTTGTTCTAATGTAAACATATAGGCCCTGTCCTTTATAACTGAAACAACTTCGGCAGTTTTTACCTATGTTGGTAATACCAAATATTTTCTAGTTCAAAAAATTTACCTAGTTTTTCACTCTGACCGCCACCCATTAAAGGCTGCCAGATGCCCGTATTATGCTAGCAATAAGATAGTAATAGCAATCTAACTAGACGGGTTTTGTTGCTCTCATTATTGTGTCATATCTGACGTGGCAAGTCCAATAGGTTGATTTATGAAAGCTGTTGCGAGATTTGTACCCAACGTCAACATTTAGACATTCGGCGCTAGCTTTCGTGAATTTACCTATCTATCCATAATGGGTTAAGCTACAATAACAAGACGTGGGGATCTTAATCAGGTCATTATCATTCCCGGCTGCTTCGTCGGCCCCGGCCCTTACGATCCGGGCTCCAACTAGGAAAGTGTGTTACTTATGCAGATTTTTGATATCACATTTCACAAGAAGCCCCTTTCGGGTTGATGTATCTTTTACTTATATTTGGCATTAATACATAGGTACATAAAAAATAATAGCAAATAAAAGCTACATAACAAAATTTTACAACCTTTTACATTTTCAAATTGGCAAATAGCTACAAAGCGACTATGACACTAAGAGACATCATTGCGCTTCGGAGCTAGTGCTGCAAATCCGATAAAGAAAGCGCTAAAAACATCCATTTCCCCTATTAGCAGTTAATCTCGGAAAGATGATACCCGGAGAGCTAGGCTTATCTTTTTTACTCGACTTTTAATTTTTCATGGTACCGTAACCTTTAAAAGTTTTGAACCCTGATGCAGATTTTTCTGTAGATTCTACAATGGTATTAAACTGTTTCTTTTTAACTCAGTAACTAAATTACAAACTAATCATAGGACAAAATTAAAACTGCAGCCTAACTAAGAAGACCTAGTTAAAGCCTATTTAAAAATATACAAAAATGTAACCTTTGCCGAAGACCACAACCCAATCGGACATACTGTTTTGAATGCAGTAAACGAAACCACAAATCTAAAAAAACATCCCATACCTACCATTATTCTATGACTGCCCCGCCCCGGTGCCAAATTCTAATTTTAAAATACATAAAAAACACACAAATTATCTCAAACATAACTTCAACGCACAACAAATAATCAACCGATATTGAAGTTGTATTGGAGTTGCATCGGAATAATTTTCAAGCAAATTCCGATATTTCGGATTCATACGTTAAGGCGCCTAGCTGTATTGCGTAGTTAATGCATTGGAGTTGGATCGTGAAACGTGTTTTAAAGTTAGAATATACTGCCAAGGAATGGAATGCGCTATTGCCATCTGTATTCCCTGACTAATATGATCTCGGTATCTTTAAAGCAAGAGTGAATAGGCTATTACTGAACCGGTGAGCTCCATTTTAGGCTATGACTTCACTTTCCATCAGGTGAGGTGAGACTAGGGCCAATCGCTGATCAGTCTCATAAAAAAAACTAATTCGGCCCCCGGTTCATGCCTACATATATGGCTCAAGATTTGTTAATATTTTTAATATTCATGATCATGAGTACTGGTCAAAAACGCAATTAAACGATTCTAAATCAGTAAAGGAGAGCTTATGTGTGGCGACTCCGAGTTTTCTTATATACGTCATCTTGTAACTAGTTGACCTGCGGTACCTATTCTATCTACTTAAGCTTACATGTTATACGGAACCCTTTCCCAGTCCTCGACACATGCTTAGCATACTTTTCATCGCAAGAATAAGTAGTCCATTTCAATTACAAGTTACTTTCCCTTATGGGAGCTACTAAAAGCTTTCCCTTCTTATCGCAAGGTTACTGGGGAAAAGGAAATTTATTAACATCTTGATTAAGGCTATCTTCATTTACGCTTTAGCCGTTCTATATCGCGTCGATGGAAGGGGCATTTTTAAGATTGCTACGTAATGGGTTAGTGACGTAAATAGTGGGTTTTTGTTTTGTTCGTGAATGTTAATGTGTGGGTATATACGTTTTGTCCTCTTGGTTGCTCTGAAAACCAGCAAAATCTTTATCTATCGGCATATGCTGAGCGGCATCCTTTTTGGTGCTCTATACTTTAGGATTAAGATGTAAATAGATTAAGTTTATATATTATTATTTTCTGTACGACCAAATAAACAATTTCTATTCTTTTCTATTCTATTTTTGTAACTGGTACGAGTATGCTTAGGACTTGCTTATTTAATTCTAGAAAACGAAATTGTTTAACATATCATTGAATACTACTCGTACAAATTATCCTGTGTGACATGGACCTCTGATGTAATTTATATCTTTGCAAAACTTAAATATAATTATTCAATTCAATTCAAATAATCTATTTCAGATCCTTCGTCCATAGTGTTATTCGTCATTAGTATACATTCCCTTAAAACTATGTTCGTCAAACCTATACTATATTATATGTACACTAAATCTCTGGATGACATGTGCCGTAATTATGCGGTATTTAAAGTGAAAGTGCCTCGTGTCTTGCTTTTATCAAAAAAACTTTTTTTTTAAATATCACGACGGTGGCAAACAAGCATACGGCCCGCCTGATGGTAAGCAGCTGCCGTAGCCTATGGACGCCTGCAACTCCAGAGGTGTCACATGCGCGTTGCCGACACTTTACAAAAAGGAGGATTCACTGTGTTGACGGCTAAAGGAACAAGAGGGTCCCTCGTCGTCAACACACTGGATCCACTTTGAGCTCTTTGGCAACCTTGCTTACCAGCAGGAACACAACACTAAGAGTAGGGTAAACTTGCACAAAAATACCTCAAATTTCTGAATTTCTAGCTTCTGGCAAGTAACAAAACAGCATTAACTGGAGGCGTACGTAGATTTTTCAATATAGCACTAAACCGATTGTGGTGCCATTGCGATATATCGATGGCACCAATATGAATATGAGATCAAAAGCCACTGAAATTAAAATTATGTACGGATCATAAACATATATGTATGTATCAGAAACTGGAACGCCTCCTATAATTTAATTAATGAATGTATCGCAAAATGATGCAAATTGCTTACTTTTGACATGGCCGCGACGCAAAATTGGACATGATTGCAAACAAAACTGATTTTATTCAGTCTGCACACCACATCAGGTAATTTAATATCACTGATTACTTTGTGCTTGCATTGAGTGTCATTCCCCCGACGGAACGGAGACGGAATTTTGTTGCGAATTTCAGTAAAGATTATATGTGACACTTGCCGATGGCAATTGCCCATTCATAAATATGTTTTTTATTTTCTTTTTTATTGAAAAACAAGTGAAATACAATAGTGCCTTAAATTAAAGTTTAGCCAAACTGCGAGACAGTTTGTTGGCGTAGTATCTTACTATGTATAGGTATGGTTATATTTTTATTCAAATTCTTGCTTCAGGTTATTACATATGTGACATTTTCAAGTCAAAGGTACGTAAGTAAAGGTAAGTAGTAGTAGTAGTAGTAAAACACTTTATTGCACAAAACAAATACATGACCAACAAAAATATAGTGAGTGTGTACAAAGGCGAACTTATCCCTTTAAGGGATCACTTCCAGCTAACCTTTAAGCAACTGAGAGAAATCGGTCAGACATGGTAGACAAAAACAAAACAACAAAAACAAACAAACCTGACAAAGGTATCATTGTCAGGTGTTAATAAAGTTAATATTTAACGGCCTCCTAGCCCAGTCGGTAGTGACCCTGCCTACGAAGCAGGAGGTCCCGGGTTCGAATCCTGGTCAGGGCATTTATTTGTGTGTTTATCACAGATATTTGTTCCTGAGTAATGGGTGTTTTCTATGTATTTAAGTATTTATTAATATTTATCTATTATATATATCGTTGTCTAACTAGTACCCATAACACAAGCCTTATTGAGCTTACTGTGCGCCTAGGTCGATTTATGTAAGATTGTCCTATAATATTTATTTATTATTAATATTTAAAAGATTTTTATAACAGTAAATCCTTATTGACACCCGACAATGATGTAGGTACATTTGATCTGAAAAACGTCACACATATCAGCCAAAAGTGGCCGACTCAAGTTTTGTATACCAAAAATTTCAACGCCGCCTATTAATTGCGACAAAACTTATCTATTAATCATCCTGGCAGACAAGATTTTGGATTAAAATATCGCATTTTTATCAGTTTATCCATTAAGTTATATGATGCCAGAGACAGACAAAAAAATCTGCTTAGGTACACAGATGCAAAGATACGCACAAACATACAAAAAAAGGGGTTAAAAATAAGACGCATTCAAATTAAACATCTAATGTTTACAGGAATAAAACGTTACAAGATAAAGCCACAATGCAAATTTAAATGTAAATCCCATCAGCATCACAAGTTTTATTTACCAGCCGAGATGAAAATGTTTTCGTCTCTTACCGTGTTTATCTTATTAATCTCCCACCCTTATTTGTATTATGCTGGGCGGGATGATGTTACGGTAGCTTAACGACTGTATGTCTTACAATCATGTATAAATACGAACTTTACGAGCATGATAGGGTAGACCGAGGCGAAACGATCGCAGGGCAAAACGAGCCAAGTTAAGCATTTTTGTCAAATTCATAAGATCGCGCCACCACGGCGATAGTATGAAACCGTGCGTAACGATTTCTTCATACTTACCTTGATAGATATTTTTATAGCGAAATAATAAGGGAACCTCGCTATTTTGAATGAATAATAACAACTTCCTTACTGTAATAGACCATGGGCCGTATTCTAACTTTAAAACACGTGTTGACACGACACAACTTAAATACAACTCCAATGCATTAACTATACAATGCAGCTAGCACCTAAACGTCTGAATCAGAAATATCAGAATTTGCTTGAAAATTATTCCAATGCAAGTCCAATATAACTTCAATATTTGTCCATTATTTGTTGTGTCTTAGAGTTATGTTTGAGATAGATTGTGTTTTTAATATACTGTTTATATATTTTAAAATTAGAATACGGCACCATATTATATTGTAGAGATCAACGCCCGACAGAGTTGCACAGAACGGGAGTATTGGAAGGAACGGGGGGAGACTTTTTCCCAGCAGTGGGACATTACAGGCTTATAATAATAATAATGCCTGACAATTGGACCATCACGAATTCATGAGTCGGATAGATGATCGTTGGATATATAACAAGTTTCTAGCTTAATGTGTTTTCTGTGGTACAACCCTAACCACTGGTTCTCTTGAATCTCTGCCCTCTGCAAGCGATGTCAATATTAGCCCTGATATACTTTTAATCCTTTTAAAGGACGTCCCATTATCATAAGCACGTTTCTATAGGTATTGTGTTTGGGTTTCGGAACCCCGTATGTTCGCTTTATAATTAATATTTGAAAGGCTGTTTTCGTCGGGATTCGTGAAAAACACGCTAAGGGGACCCTTCATGTGGTTGTTTTCATTATAGTACGTTTAACGACATATTTTAGGCATCATGGTTTGTAAATAGAGAAATTAGGTTGTCACTTTTACTAATTGCCGATGACTTACAAAAGTATAAAAGTTATTATATACTAATATTATTTATTCATATGATAATAGATTGCAAATACATTTTTATATCACAAAAAAATCAGAATTAAATGTTACTAAACCTACTTATTATACGGGTTAATAATAAATCATTAACTTAGTCAAAAAGCCCGCCCTGTGCCGCCTCCGGCGAAAAGGTGCCCATGACGCACGAATAAAGTCCGAAAATTACATATTAACTAATTCTACTGTTAGATTTAAGTCATTTATTTGACTTAAATCTAACAGTAGAATAGTTGTACAACCCTGTACCTACTGAAAGGATTTTAATTTTGATGTATTATTTATTTGTAAATAAATCGTAAGAAACACGTAATGCTGAACACTTACGAATTTTTCGTCAAAAAAGTTGTTTCTTTCAGGTAATATATTTCTAAAACGCTAGCTAAAATACCCAAAATATGATTTTTATTTGATATACCGTGTATAAAGGTATTTTTATGATAGATAATATCCTTGCCATATATGCCTACATATATGGCTCAAGATTTGTTAATATTTTTAATATTCATGATCATGAGTACTGGTCAAAAACGCAATTAAACGATTCTAAATCAGTAAAGGAGAGCTTATGTGTGGCGACTCCGAGTTTTCTTATATACGTCATCTTGTAACTAGTTGACCTGCGGTACCTATTCTATCTACTTAAGCTTACATGTTATACGGAACCCTTTCCCAGTCCTCGACACATGCTTAGCATACTTTTCATCGCAAGAATAAGTAGTCCATTTCAATTACAAGTTACTTTCCCTTATGGGAGCTACTAAAAGCTTTCCCTTCTTATCGCAAGGTTACTGGGGAAAAGGAAATTTATTAACATCTTGATTAAGGCTATCTTCATTTACGCTTTAGCCGTTCTATATCGCGTCGATGGAAGGGGCATTTTTAAGATTGCTACGTAATGGGTTAGTGACGTAAATAGTGGGTTTTTGTTTTGTTCGTGAATGTTAATGTGTGGGTATATACGTTTTGTCCTCTTGGTTGCTCTGAAAACCAGCAAAATCTTTATCTATCGGCATATGCTGAGCGGCATCCTTTTTGGTGCTCTATACTTTAGGATTAAGATGTAAATAGATTAAGTTTATATATTATTATTTTCTGTACGACCAAATAAACAATTTCTATTCTTTTCTATTCTATTTTTGTAACTGGTACGAGTATGCTTAGGACTTGCTTATTTAATTCTAGAAAACGAAATTGTTTAACATATCATTGAATACTACTCGTACAAATTATCCTGTGTGACATGGACCTCTGATGTAATTTATATCTTTGCAAAACTTAAATATAATTATTCAATTCAATTCAAATAATCTATTTCAGATCCTTCGTCCATAGTGTTATTCGTCATTAGTATACATTCCCTTAAAACTATGTTCGTCAAACCTATACTATATTATATGTACACTAAATCTCTGGATGACATGTGCCGTAATTATGCGGTATTTAAAGTGAAAGTGCCTCGTGTCTTGCTTTTATCAAAAAAACTTTTTTTTTAAATATCACGACGGTGGCAAACAAGCATACGGCCCGCCTGATGGTAAGCAGCTGCCGTAGCCTATGGACGCCTGCAACTCCAGAGGTGTCACATGCGCGTTGCCGACACTTTACAAAAAGGAGGATTCACTGTGTTGACGGCTAAAGGAACAAGAGGGTCCCTCGTCGTCAACACACTGGATCCACTTTGAGCTCTTTGGCAACCTTGCTTACCAGCAGGAACACAACACTAAGAGTAGGGTAAACTTGCACAAAAATACCTCAAATTTCTGAATTTCTAGCTTCTGGCAAGTAACAAAACAGCATTAACTGGAGGCGTACGTAGATTTTTCAATATAGCACTAAACCGATTGTGGTGCCATTGCGATATATCGATGGCACCAATATGAATATGAGATCAAAAGCCACTGAAATTAAAATTATGTACGGATCATAAACATATATGTATGTATCAGAAACTGGAACGCCTCCTATAATTTAATTAATGAATGTATCGCAAAATGATGCAAATTGCTTACTTTTGACATGGCCGCGACGCAAAATTGGACATGATTGCAAACAAAACTGATTTTATTCAGTCTGCACACCACATCAGGTAATTTAATATCACTGATTACTTTGTGCTTGCATTGAGTGTCATTCCCCCGACGGAACGGAGACGGAATTTTGTTGCGAATTTCAGTAAAGATTATATGTGACACTTGCCGATGGCAATTGCCCATTCATAAATATGTTTTTTATTTTATTTTTTATTGAAAAACAAGTGAAATACAATAGTGCCTTAAATTAAAGTTTAGCCAAACTGCGAGACAGTTTGTTGGCGTAGTATCTTACTATGTATAGGTATGGTTATATTTTTATTCAAATTCTTGCTTCAGGTTATTACATATGTGACATTTTCAAGTCAAAGGTACGTAAGTAAAGGTAAGTAGTAGTAGTAGTAGTAAAACACTTTATTGCACAAAACAAATACATGACCAACAAAAATATAGTGAGTGTGTACAAAGGCGAACTTATCCCTTTAAGGGATCACTTCCAGCTAACCTTTAAGCAACTGAGAGAAATCGGTCAGACATGGTAGACAAAAACAAAACAACAAAAACAAACAAACCTGACAAAGGTATCATTGTCAGGTGTTAATAAAGTTAATATTTAACGGCCTCCTAGCCCAGTCGGTAGTGACCCTGCCTACGAAGCAGGAGGTCCCGGGTTCGAATCCTGGTCAGGGCATTTATTTGTGTGTTTATCACAGATATTTGTTCCTGAGTAATGGGTGTTTTCTATGTATTTAAGTATTTATTAATATTTATCTATTATATATATCGTTGTCTAACTAGTACCCATAACACAAGCCTTATTGAGCTTACTGTGCGCCTAGGTCGATTTATGTAAGATTGTCCTATAATATTTATTTATTATTAATATTTAAAAGATTTTTATAACAGTAAATCCTTATTGACACCCGACAATGATGTAGGTACATTTGATCTGAAAAACGTCACACATATCAGCCAAAAGTGGCCGACTCAAGTTTTGTATACCAAAAATTTCAACGCCGCCTATTAATTGCGACAAAACTTATCTATTAATCATCCTGGCAGACAAGATTTTGGATTAAAATATCGCATTTTTATCAGTTTATCCATTAAGTTATATGATGCCAGAGACAGACAAAAAAATCTGCTTAGGTACACAGATGCAAAGATACGCACAAACATACAAAAAAAGGGGTTAAAAATAAGACGCATTCAAATTAAACATCTAATGTTTACAGGAATAAAACGTTACAAGATAAAGCCACAATGCAAATTTAAATGTAAATCCCATCAGCATCACAAGTTTTATTTACCAGCCGAGATGAAAATGTTTTCGTCTCTTACCGTGTTTATCTTATTAATCTCCCACCCTTATTTGTATTATGCTGGGCGGGATGATGTTACGGTAGCTTAACGACTGTATGTCTTACAATCATGTATAAATACGAACTTTACGAGCATGATAGGGTAGACCGAGGCGAAACGATCGCAGGGCAAAACGAGCCAAGTTAAGCATTTTTGTCAAATTCATAAGATCGCGCCACCACGGCGATAGTATGAAACCGTGCGTAACGATTTCTTCATACTTACCTTGATAGATATTTTTATAGCGAAATAATAAGGGAACCTCGCTATTTTGAATGAATAATAACAACTTCCTTACTGTAATAGACCATGGGCCGTATTCTAACTTTAAAACACGTGTTGACACGACACAACTTAAATACAACTCCAATGCATTAACTATACAATGCAGCTAGCACCTAAACGTCTGAATCAGAAATATCAGAATTTGCTTGAAAATTATTCCAATGCAAGTCCAATATAACTTCAATATTTGTCCATTATTTGTTGTGTCTTAGAGTTATGTTTGAGATAGATTGTGTTTTTAATATACTGTTTATATATTTTAAAATTAGAATACGGCACCATATTATATTGTAGAGATCAACGCCCGACAGAGTTGCACAGAACGGGAGTATTGGAAGGAACGGGGGGAGACTTTTTCCCAGCAGTGGGACATTACAGGCTTATAATAATAATAATGCCTGACAATTGGACCATCACGAATTCATGAGTCGGATAGATGATCGTTGGATATATAACAAGTTTCTAGCTTAATGTGTTTTCTGTGGTACAACCCTAACCACTGGTTCTCTTGAATCTCTGCCCTCTGCAAGCGATGTCAATATTAGCCCTGATATACTTTTAATCCTTTTAAAGGACGTCCCATTATCATAAGCACGTTTCTATAGGTATTGTGTTTGGGTTTCGGAACCCCGTATGTTCGCTTTATAATTAATATTTGAAAGGCTGTTTTCGTCGGGATTCGTGAAAAACACGCTAAGGGGACCCTTCATGTGGTTGTTTTCATTATAGTACGTTTAACGACATATTTTAGGCATCATGGTTTGTAAATAGAGAAATTAGGTTGTCACTTTTACTAATTGCCGATGACTTACAAAAGTATAAAAGTTATTATATACTAATATTATTTATTCATATGATAATAGATTGCAAATACATTTTTATATCACAAAAAAATCAGAATTAAATGTTACTAAACCTACTTATTATACGGGTTAATAATAAATCATTAACTTAGTCAAAAAGCCCGCCCTGTGCCGCCTCCGGCGAAAAGGTGCCCATGACGCACGAATAAAGTCCGAAAATTACATATTAACTAATTCTACTGTTAGATTTAAGTCATTTATTTGACTTAAATCTAACAGTAGAATAGTTGTACAACCCTGTACCTACTGAAAGGATTTTAATTTTGATGTATTATTTATTTGTAAATAAATCGTAAGAAACACGTAATGCTGAACACTTACGAATTTTTCGTCAAAAAAGTTGTTTCTTTCAGGTAATATATTTCTAAAACGCTAGCTAAAATACCCAAAATATGATTTTTATTTGATATACCGTGTATAAAGGTATTTTTATGATAGATAATATTAGTGATAAAAATAAAGATTGGCTCAGTGGTATGTTTTCAATACATACAATGCTCTTGACATCTTCAGACCCTTTTAATAATAGCTTAAGGGCTAAACATAATAATAAAAAAACAGAAATAGACCATGAGGAAATAAAACAATTTATTTTAAATAATAATTAATAAAGTGTGTTTTTTTTTATATTCTAGAAATAATAATATTATATTTATTACACCTACTTTGATAATATTATGAACCTATCAAATTTATTTATTAATTATTTTGTATTTTATAGTATGTTTTATATCATTTTAATACAAATCATACATTTTTTTAAATGTTTGTTTAATTTTTTTTTGTTTATTTTACCTATTTATATTGATAAAACCACATTTCATAAATGTTAAAACGCCCACCATTCATAAAAATAATTAATTCCGCTCTCCCATACAACCTGAACCACTGTGCGCCGCGTTGCTACGCTGAATCACGATGGACAGTGAGTGCTGCGAGGTCTAGGTAGGACAGTAGAGCTGCCAAGTTTATAACTCTTTTAGCACCACCCAGGGATTACGTGTAGGGTTGTCTAAGGTGTTTCCTACGGACGCAGAGAAACATTGATCGTAGGTTAGTTATATATTTTTGTTTCTTTACCAAGTATAAGGTTTAGCTATTGATAAAATTATAATGTTAAGTTGTGATTAAATATCAAGTTTTTCTACCAGCATATTACTTACAATGTTAGTATTCTACGCAAGTTAGTTTGTCTATTTGTTCAGGATAAATCTTGCAAGCTGATTTAGAATAACTTTTATATTATCAATTTAATATTTTGATGTGTATTTGCTTTTAAATTTAGTGGAAAATACTACAAATTGGAAACAAATAACTATTACAATGAAACATCTATCTACCTCAGTGAATTTTTCACTGTAATGAACAATGATGAATCAGTCACTAGCGACATCGTGATGTTCCAGAGTCCTTCGCAGTTGATATTTTGATTGTAATGGGCATCTGTTTCCAATTTGTGTTTCTATTTGTATAATCTCTTCTTAATTTTCTATTATAAATAAAAAGTATAACATACTGCTAATGTTAATATCGACATTTATTTTTGTGCTGTCCCATCACTAAAACTTACCTGTTAGGTACAGTGATACCAGAGTCAGAAATTAAAAGTGCCTATTTAAGGGGATAAGCGTGTATACCGTAACTTATAATAAATAAAGTATAATCCATACAAAATTAAAATGCTACATACAATGTATGGTGAAAATAAAGGAACGAATTAATTTCTAAACAGGAATATCGTTATTTCAAGCATCTACAAGTATATTTCACTTAAGGGGCGCCACACATTAGAGCGGAATTCAGTGCGAAAATCAGCACACTAGCTGAAATTTGTCTATTAAAATGGAAATTTGTTTATGGTAGCTGTATTTTTGAGACCATAGATAAATTTCAGCTATTTGCCGTACTAGGTACAAGCACACATACGCTGAGTTTCTTACGCTGGTTCTTACGTCAGTTGGGGTTCCTTTCCGAACCAGTAGTAGTTTATTGCCCTTCCCATAATACGGTTTTAAAAAGATTTGATTTCAATACAGTTGTTAAACCAGTGTTTATGTTTTATTTCATTACCGTGCGTCCGTGCGTATTGTGCTATAGGCTAGTTTATCCTGATAGTGTCAGTTTATTGAGTTCCAAACCACCTTACTACCGTGCCTTCTGAAGAGAACGCGACGCGCGTTCATAAATAAACTTTATTTATTTACTCTACAAGCTACTAAACGACGGTACAACATTTACTGAAAACTTAAAAAGCTGAGTAAGCCAAAGTGGCTCTCTATGAAGGAAACCCTCTACTCCTACTGAAACCCCGTAATACTACAATTTTGTAAGCTCTGTGACTATACATACTTACCTCCTGAAAAGAACACTACAACACTGCGTTAAGTACTACAACCCCAATAATCTAATTTCCTATATAAACATGATTTGTCAGACAATCCCAGCGGTTTTTCCTAACAATGGCTCGTGAAAGTTTAGTGGAAGATCCCTAGTTATGCAGTAACCCGATAATTTTTAGGAGACTGATAAAGAGGTTGTTGAAACAAAACAAGGATATTTATTTTAAACTTTATTTCCTATAAATGGTACTTTACAACGAAAAGACATTAAGTAGATAGGTATATAAAATTAATTAGTTAATTAAATATTCGGTTATAAGTTCAAGTTGTTGATGCGGGGTTTTAGTGATAAAGCTGTATGATGGTGTCAGGATATCTGTAAAAGAAAAGGCTATTCGGTAGTTTCCATATAGACAAAGTCTTCCCAATATTTGCGATAAAGATTAATGGTAGAAGATTAATTTGTACAATTTTGTTATTGACAATGAAATTAACTCTTGTCTTATTTGAATATTTTATTCTAACTATAAGCAAATATGGTTTTTTTTTATTTATCTTCTACGCCCTAAAAGCGACAGTGTTAACGAATACAGACAATAATTATACAATTAAATTATTTTCTCGGAAAAATTATTTATTTAGTTTAAACATAGTTAGCTAATGTGTGATAGGGGTTTCTTTTCCCAAATACACACGCCTGTAGTTCGTGCGGTGAGGAAGACTGTCTCAGACCCTCTCTAATTTTTTATATGTATATATATTTTTTTTTATTTTTTATTTTGTCTACCAATGACTTTATTGAGTGAAGCTACCAAAGTTTCGTAACCTACACACCAGAGGAAAAAAAACGCCAAGAAAACCTCTGAGATGCCTAGCTAATTAATTAAATCAAAATTAAACCTAAAATTCAACCAAAGTGACTGTGGTCATGCCGAAATAAATCATAGAAATATGTCGTGTTAGGCAGTTATGCTAATTCAAACTTCAAGGACGAGCAAATAGCATTGTACGTAGAGTGAGGCATTGTTTCTAACTACCAAACTCTTCATCTAATTATCAAATTTTACAGATGATGTACGACTATTAGAATGAAAGTCTGAATTAACTTATGAACTATTTTCGTTCAGTTGTAGTTGATATGGATTCCCATAACTCACTCCAGCACGATTCAATCTCTCAGTTGAATTTCAATACTTTATTGTATTGGCTTTCTCTTTGCCAATAATTGTGTTTCCAAGAATATAATAATATTTATTCATTAATTATTGTGAATGGTGATAAAATACAAGTCTCACTATATCATAATATTTTTATAATTATATATTATTTTTATAATCATATATTGTGAAAATTTTCATAATATTTTTGTTTTATATCTCAATGTTGGTACAAAAGTTAGATGCCTTATTTCAGCTCAAAAGTAAAATAATTTCAGTCATATAAATAACACTTCATAGATCAAGGTGGTGGTTTTGAAGAATGAACATAATCGTTCAATGGTTAATGTTAGTTACTCTATCATAAATAAATAATGTTACAATCACACAAGTAATAATTACTTCAGTTCAAGTCATTGCTTATATACCAAAGCATATGAACCGTAAGTATATAGAGTACGCACTCCTTTAAATTCATAAATCAGGTACGTAAATCACGCTAAAAATCATTCCCAAAATACGGTAAACGACTTAATATATACTCAATTAAATTCATATGCCGCAACCGCAAAACATAAAAATATAACGCATTCCGCAGTAAAATTCGCAAACCGTATAAAATTATAACGCATACGATATATAGGATATAGGATAACTGCATACACAAAACGTATAAAAATATAACGCATTCCGCAAAACGTATAAAAATATAACGCATATGCAATATAGGATAAACGCATCCATCCATCCATGCATCGTAAAATGTTTCCGCATACTCCGATAAATTCCGTACGCATATATATATTGCATATAATAATTCAACTAAATTTCACATAAATTAAATGCAAGGACCACAGTAATAAGGAAAATTTTCATAATATAACAGTAAATTAAAAGCACTTACTCAACTCCAAGGCCTAAAGAGAATACACAGAAAAGAAATAAATTTTATAAGTGAATAGATTTTGCCTCACCAAATTAGACTTCTTTTGCTGGTCCTATTGGCAGTTCAGGGCGAGGCCTCGGTTTTTGTAGCACGGTGCTTGTAGCTCTATTCAGCGGCGGAAGTCAGGTCCCGTTGCTCAGTCGTCCCGTAGTCCCGTAGGTAGAAGGCAAGGTGCTCGCAGATCTCGTCGGAGTCAAAGTGATTTCCTATGATACGCCCTCCCCTTATATAGCATCAAAATTACGTATATAAACGCTAACTACCCCCGTGACGTCAGAGAGGTTCGAAACGTTCGCCTTGTGGTAGCTTGGTTAGATTGATTTAAGCCAATTTCAACCTTATTGATCCTTTAGTTCATACTATTTTAAAGACCAAATTCCTATAATAACCAAATTTTAAAGACCTAGTTCGACAATCTCCCATAGAGAATGTTTTTCTTGAATATTTATCCAAATTATGCAATTCCCAATAAACCAACTTACTTTGTTTGAATTAAAGAAAATCCCCAACGATTTTCTTTATTTCCAACAAAGTAAGTATTTCCTAAGCTGAATTTATATAATTTATGATGAAGATAATTTTTCTGCATATTTTATGACAAGATCCTATCGGATTTACTGCGTATTTACTCTATAAAATACCAATATAACTTTTATAAGGAAATTCGCTTTTTATCCTAATTTTCATCACTTTCCTTTATTTGTTTTGATCAAAATTGTGTTTATCACACATTTATAAGCTAAAACTAGCCTAGAATTCCATCAAACATCAGTAATTTTAAAATACTTACAATTTTTTACGACAATTTTCGATCATAAAATTTGTCTATTTTAGCGCTTTACTGACTTGAAATCTTTATGTTTTATAAAAACAAAGCTCCCAACTTTATTAATTTCCGTTATTTAACTTCATAATACTAGTTTTTACATAATATTCCCAAAAATCGATTTTGGATGAAAAAGTAAGTTCTTAGCTTTTTCACGCTTAATTCATTCAATTTCGTTAATATACTTCATGCAATATTACTTTAATTACTTTACCTTTAATTTAAGTATCGATTTATAACAATAATTAACAAATTGAAAACATAACCTCTCCATTTGGACAAATTTTCAGACAAAGCTAAAATATTATTAGGTACTACGTTTTGTTATTGAATAAATTATCAATAATACATTTATACTATACAATAAACTACATTTCATCTCGAAAATCCTATTAAAAGTATCAATTTTCATCATTACTTAACGAACAATATTCTCAGTTGTCGGTCATTCCCTTCCCTAGGTATACTTACAATGAGAATAATATGAAATTATAAGAAACTGATGATAAAGCAATTTGTAATCAAAATACTAATTTCTAAATGGGTAAAAGAACCTGTCTATGTTACTAACAGTTTGTACTATGTCATAAAATATCTTTAGTAAATCATATATTTTTGTACTTAGCACATATCTTAAGAATGAAGTAAATATTTCTAGAACATACTTTATATACAACCTCCTGCTATCCTATGAGTTTAATTTTACCTAATAATACATCCCTTATTGAAGGAATCGATCACAAGATTGCTAAAACTTTATGACAAATCTAGTGCGGTAACCAAATTACTGTTTGTCCACTGCAAATAGTACAAACGGATATTTCAGATAATAATTCCCCAAAATGTTGCATACTTATCCTGTTAAGTTGTTATTCATAGCCTCTGTTCCTATGAAAACTAATACATACATTAAATATCTACAGAAGCTGCATATATAAATTACATATGAATGCCACCTATGGTCATAATGCCATTTGAAATACCCAAATAATAATAACCATTATTTCTATCTAAAATACAACTATGTAAAATACATAATTAATGGACCAAGATCATGAATGTTTCAAAATCTTGCCAATTTTTAACAAAACTGCATGTTATCAATTGCTTATGCAATAATGTAAAAATAAGTAATAATATAAATATAATTACAACTAAACATAATATGAGTTATCAAAAACTGTGAGATATCCTAGTAAACATTTCAAGTTTTATATTTTTCAAATATTCTCATTTCCTGAGAGCAGTGATCATAGCTTAATTTATAAGTTCTGGTATGTATGGTTGCTAATAAAACACATGATGCTTATATATTTCCATATATTTTATTTCCTTTGTCAGATCATTAACTTGATCTTTTCTTACATACTAAAATAAAACCAATATGTAATAAGGTGAACCTCCACCCTCATACATACTATGTGAATCATTTATTTTCATTTTTGTCATGAACTTTACTCATGAAAATATCATGTAAATGCTTACAGATGAAGCTCTATTAGCCTTTAAAGTAATTTTGCTAATTTTCATACTTAGAGGACCCTATGGACCTCTACACTTCGGCGGTCCTCGACGACATATATAATTTAAAAAGCTATGCGTGTGAATCGGTTTTACTGTATATGTATGGTTATATTTTTATTCAAATTCTTGCTTCAGGTAATAACCTGAAGCATTAAATTTTATGTAATAACATATGTGACATTTTCAAGTCAAAAGTACGTAAGTAAAGCTATCTTGTCAGTTGTTAATAATGTTAATATCTAAAAGATTGTTATACCAGTAAAGCCTTATTGACAACCGACAATGATGTATAGGTACCTTTGAATTGAAAACGTCAACTAGACCAAAAGTGGCCGTTTCAAGTTTTGCCTATCAAAAATTACAACGCTGCCTATTTATTGCGACAAAACTTATCCATTAACCATGGCAGACAAGATTTTCAATAATAATACCGCATTTGTATCGGTTCATCCATTAATTTATATTATTTTTATTTTAACATTACGACGAGTGGCCCCCTCTACAGTGTCAATGTAGTTTAATTTATTCTTGTATGCACTATGGGTACTGACTGCCTGAAATAAAAACTTGTTATTTTGTTTTATTAATGATGCCACAGATAAACAAAAAAGCTGCTCAGGTACACAGATGCAAAGATACGCACAAACATACAAAAAAGGGGGGTAAAAATAAGTCGCATTCAAATTAAACATCTAATGTTTACAGGATTAAAACGTTACAAGATAAAGCCACAATGCAAATTTAAATCCCATCAGCATCACACGTTTTATTTACCAGCCGAGATGAAAATGTTTTCGTCTCTTACCGTGTTTATCTTATTAATCTCCTACCCTTATTTGTATTATGCTGGGCGGGATGATGTTACGGTCGCTTAACGACTGTATGTCTTACAATCATGTATAGGGCAGACCGAGGCGAAACGGATCGCGGGGCGAAACGAGCCATGCATTTTTGTCAAATTCATAAGATCGCGCCACCACGGCGATAGTATGAAACCGTGCGTAACGATTTCTTCATACTTACCTTGATAGATATTTTTATAGCGAAATAATAAGGAAACCTCGCCTCCATGTGCTCGGCCAACATTTTTCAATAAATAATTTTAAACAAAAAAGAACCGACTTCATTTAGCCTCCACCTTTCTAAAAGCAAATGCTCGAATTGCTGTAAAAAATACTCAAATCACTACCTATAGGTGTGCCTATAATAGTTGAAGAGTTCCTTCGATTTCTCCAGGATCCAATCATCAGATCCTGACCTGGTGACAGTAGGACTAACTTAGATGGTCGTTGGATATACGGACATTTTTGTGGCTTCTAGCTTGATGTGTTTCTGTGGTACAACCCTAACCACTGGTTCTCTTGAATCTCTGTCCTCTGCAAGCGATGTCAATATCAGCCCTGATATACTTTTAATCCTTTTAAAGGACGTCCCATTATCATAAGCCCGTTTCTATAGGTATTGTGTTTGGGTTTCGGAACCCCGTATGTTCGCTTTATAATTAATATTTGAAAGGCTGTTTTCGTCGGGATTCGTGAAAAACACGTTAAGGGGAACCCTTTATGGGGTTGTTTTCATTATAGTACGTTTAACGACATGTTTTAGGCATCATGGTTTGTAAATAGAGAAATTAGGTTGTCACTTTTACTAATTGCTGATAACTTACAAAAGGATAAAAGTTATTATATACAAATATTATTTATTCATATGATAATAGATTGCACATACATTTTTATAATATGAGTTAATAATAAATCATTAACTTAGTCAAAAAGCCCGCCCTGTGTCACCTCCGGCGAAAAGGGGCACCTTCGCCACGTTGCTACGCTGAATCGCGATGGACAGACGTTGCGCCAGGAATGACCCCTCTCCGTCAGATGGCGCCCGTCTCCCCCCGCCCGTTTATATAAAAGATATTTATTCTTTAATTTAGGCACATTACAATACACTTATGAATGTCAAAGACAGAAAATAAAACAACCACCGGTCTACGAGTAACCTTACACCTCTGAACCGAGAAGTTTTATGACAGGCAAAGAAATTGGTGAGACTTATTTTTTCAAAACAATACATTTAATCTTGAAAATACACATCAACGCGTAGCTCTTCCAGAAAACATATCAAAACAATTTAATAGACAGACAATATCAATGTACCTATTGTGTAAATGAAAGAAAATAAATAATCAAATCCAAATCTGACTGCTTCACAAAACGTTTGGATATGCTTTATTACCTAAACCGTGTCTTATACTCTTTCTCCCTAAACTAATTAAACTAATAAGTTCTATGCTAGATGATATGATGAGTGCGATTGGGTTTTAGTCGCCACGCTGACCAAAGGCGAGCTGGGGCCGTCACATACACATTTGAATTTCTTCGCAGGTGTATGCAGGTACTTCACTATGTCATTCTTCTTATTAGTTAGCTTACCCACCAATCACCAAGCGACAATAGAACTCGATTACCAATATTATATTGTCTTCTGTTGCCGCGATGATATTCATTATACTTAGTTGTTACAATTAAACGGATTAATCGCGCAGTAAAGAGCTCGAAACGTTGGGAGATTTTAAAAATTTGAGCTAACACGCGATTAATCCGTTTAGTTGTTACAACTATAATCGATTACCAATAGCTAGTCTGGTATTTAGCCAGTGTACTTTAACTATTTATCACATGGCTCAGGGAACCATACCACGAAAAACTAAACATAGCTAAGCATTTCCTACGAATACATTTGACGCGCCCTCACAATATTTATGAGTAATATAATTTTTACATGACTTGACTTAAATTCACATATTTTATTAAAAGAAATCTGGATTCAATAGAACTTTTAAACTACATAACTAAACAACCCTCTTCCATCATGTACGCGTAATTTAAAACTAGCAACTGTTTTAAAACTACCATGAATTTCCGAAACTATCCAGTCTGATTGCTTTCCAATCTATAAATTTATCGCTGTGCGAAAATAAGTAGTAAACAGTTTGGAAACTCTCTTTAACATGGAATATAACTCAAAGAGAGAAAAAGTTTGAGAATAATGCGCGTACAATATGTTCTTGGCATAGGATAGGTTTTGAAGTTAGATTTCGTTTTAAATAAATCGTAGTTAATCACAACTTAAAGACGAAGGATTAACACATCACCGCTATGCTACGCGCGTAGCGCTACGACGTAGCTGATAACATGGGTTTCCCGCTGTGAAGCGACAACGTGTCGTGATTAGCGCTTAATGGGTCATACATTTAGTACGACGTTCCTTGGGGCTGTAATTTCCCTACCGTAAGGCGCTCCACAGACTTTATTGAATATGGCCTCCATAAAAAACTTCCGCAACTATAGACACTTGTATATCCTCCTCCACCTAGCGTTTGTCCCGGCTTTTTGCCACGTATCTATCGAGCACGGGGTCCGCTCGGCAACCTAATCCCAGGAATTGGCGTAGGCACTAGTTTTTACAAAAGCGACTGCCATCTGACCTTCCAACTAGGCCTTGTCGGCATTAGGTCCGGTTTCCTCACGATGTTTCCCTTCACCGAAAAGCGACTGGTAAATTCCGAACATCCGAACATTCCATTTTGTACATAAGTTCCGAAAAATTCAGTGGTACGAGCCGGGCTTGAACCCGTTTGATGTCTTACCGCCAGGCTACCAGCGCTATTTTATAGACAATTTTCCTATGAATTGATTAATTCAGAACTGAATTCAATTCAAATGTGTGGAGCGCCTAAGAGATAAAACTGTTTAAGATTCATAATTTACAATAAACTGTAATGACAATTGATTTAAATAGATAAGTGGATAAAATTAAAACCATTCATGAGTCATATGATAATGGTTACCCTACAGCTACAGCATAAACCATCCTTTATAGGTAGTCACAGTACAGGGAAGGTGATTTTTTAGGTCGATTCACCGTCGCTGCTACTTTAAAAATCACTGCACTTTCTTCAGAACCTCATATTGTAGTAGTTACTCGAGAAACCCTCGGCAAGGAACTCGTTCCACAGCTGGAGCAGACGTATAAGGAAATTCCTCTAAACCACTCACGCGACTATGGAGATTCCAGGTGCCATATTCTATTTTTAAAATACATAAACTATACATTAACCATTTGACCGCCATCGTCTGATATATAAGACAAAGTGACAATGTAAATGACATCTTCGTAAATTATGACAGAGATCAAAATTGAAAGCTCAGTTATTGACATATGGCGGTCAAAAGGTTAAAAACACAATCTATCTCAGACAACTCCAACACACAACAAAGAATCAACCAATATTGCAATTGTATTGGAGTCGCATCGGAATTATTTTCAAGCAAATTCTGATATTTTTGATTCAAACGTTTGGGCGCTAGCTGTATTACGTAGTTAATACATTGGAGTTGTATTGAAGTGAGATCGTGTCTAAAGGATCCGGTCACCTAGGGCCACTTCCTTGTACGGCCACCGTGTAAATTCCTACATCGTCCATTTCCTTGTTCGGGCGTTTCCTACTACGGCCATTTCCCCGAACGACCACAATGCAAAATCACTGCAAATTCCTACTACGGCCGTTTCCCTGAAAGACATTATTTATATTGAATTATGATATTCACACCACTTACTTATATTACATTGTGATTGACATAATGGATAAACAAACCAATAATTTCCATTTAATTAAAAAGCAGATAGTGGCCAGTTATCACATAATTAATTCAAGTAGGCGACAAGAAACAGGTAGATTTAGCCTGAATAACGTGTTTTAAAGTTAGAATACTGCCCCAAGAGGTGTAACGAGGAACGACCTGCCGTTGGCGAGCGGTGCAGTGGTAAAATGCGGCCTATGCACATTCGTATCTAGAAATATATAACGCTTTTGTTTTAGTGTTATATAAGAGCTAGGAAATATCATAATTATGTAGCTGAATCAGCACTGTAGGGCGGTATGTTTGCGTCAGTGTATTGGATGCGGTGTTTGTTCTGGCTGAAGCTTTAATTATCTGCGTTTGATGCAGATCCAAGATTACTGTCATGTAAGTCATGTTGTGGATACGCCACTGTCATACTACGGGAAATTTAGAGAAAAAAAATCTCGTCTAATGAGAACAGCTGAACAATAAGCAATCCAAAATTATTACTAGGAAATGCAAACCGGTAAATAGTTGTATAGAAATTACCGATAAACCAGTAAATTACCGACAAAGTAGTAAATTACCGATAAACCGGTAAATTACCGATAATTCTCATACAAAATACTGGTTACATTCCGTAATTCATTCATGCATCTATGAATTGAATCGTTTCGATAAGTTTCCAAAATATTGGAAAAGTACGGTGAAGTGTAAATAAGTAACAAAACAAAACAATCGTTTCATAATTATGTCCGAAGGCCTCATTACGCTTGTGTATGACCGTTACGACATATTTTTAAGTAATTTCATTAGATCTTTACACTTTACTTTTTGGAATTTTTCACAAGTAATAATTTATGTTTAAACTAAAAAACAAAAGCCTCAATCCCAACACAAAAAAGTTTCTTGAGTAGAAATTTTTGCAAGTTTAGAAAGATTACATGGAAACATCATGAGCTGGTACATGATTCGGAACAGCGCCGTAGCATGGCCGCATGTTTGCTCCAGTGTATTGGACGCGGTGTTTGTTTTGGTTGAAGCTTTCATTACTACATCTGCGTTCGATGCAGATACAAGATTACCGTAATGTACCAGATACGACACTGCCATACAAAAGTTAGTCTATTGTCAGTGTAGTCTAGTTTTTCCAGCTCTTAAACCTCGTTGCGATGAGCGAAAAGTCAGCTTACTTTTTACGTGCGAGAGTTTTCCCTTATTATAAGGATATAATACCTTTATTATAAATTAAATTGAATAACGTTTATAACGGCGAGCTTAGCTTTGTAGTGGATTACTTTCGGTTGACCTTTGACCAATTGGGAGAAAAATACAGTATGCGATAAACAAGCACTGGTAATTATAAGCCACTTGACTGTCATAATAAGCTACCACTTTTCACTACCTATTTTTTTTGTTCTATTTCCTACTCAGAATTTTTTATATCTACTTATTTGTTTCTTAATCAAAAGGCAATAAAAATGTCGTTGGCCACTAAAGTCACGGACCGTCTTCGAACGTGATCGCGTCAATAAAGTTGTTGTTAACCAAGAACCTAAACAATGACTTTGGAAAAATAAGACCTCTAACGCACGCCTATACGGTTCTCACAAATTTTTTGAGTGGCGTATCTCGTGGGGCTGTAAATAATCTGGGTTTCGATGCAGATCTCGCAACTTGGCTGTATTGTTTGTTCACTAGTTTTAAACTTAGGCAAACCTCCCACAATGCAAACTTCATCATTTTCGACGAAGTTTCCTCTCTGATAGTTTTCATGGATAGACTGCGATTGCATGATTGTATTTATAGTTAAATTTATGTTATCCATGTATATATAACAGCACGTTACATAACTACTGACAGACAACACAGTCGAAACCATTCAGTTGAAGTTATAGTTTTGAAAATACTTGTATATTATTATATTTTTACACTACCATGGACGATATTTCATTGCAAAAAAGTATATTTTCGTCTCACATGCAAAAACGAATAGTTCAGGATAAAAATTATGGCAGTCAATTTTATAGATAGTGTTAGCCAGGTTTTGGAACATCGCCGAGATGACAGCTCACCTGTCATCGGACCGAACTGTCAAGGGAGGATTCCCGCGCCATCTTTAGCGTTGCCTTGAGCGTTGTCGTGTACTTAATGTATAAATAAATCAAATATCCAAGACTCGGTGCTTTTAATGTTAATACTTCAGAAGCGAGATATGAATTAACTCATGTCCATAAGTAATTTTTATGAAATAAGTGAATTCTCGTACGAAATCGTAAAGAGCGCCATTGTCGCAAAGTCGCAATAGACGCGCGCTTTGGTAGCAAGTAAAATGCACAGAGTTTTGGATCGCGGAAGTAATTGTTTATCACAATGCATTATGTACGAGCGTACATAAGAAGTGAAACGAAATACGCAGTCGCATAAGTTCTTTGGTTAAATGCGTATGAAGTGTCGACAAGATGAAAGTCGTAGGTAATTATAATATTACCGGTACGTCCGCTAATCCGAAGCAATGTATGCTGTAAGTAATTATGATAGCCGTTGATGCCCATTAGTGACAAAAGGGTTTTGATACAAATGCAATACAGGTATGTTGAATTCCCATACAACTATACTATACCACAGATTTGAGTTATAGAAATATATACGAGTACGCATCTATAACTTACACAATGAATGCCATTTGAATTTGATCATGAGTTTTGTGGTTGGTTTGCACATATTTTAGTATGATCTGAATGTTCCTTGGTGTGTTTTTAGATGTAGGTACTGTACCTAACAAAGGGGTAAGGTAGCATAAAACATGTACATTGAAATATTTGTGCTAATAATAATACCTATAAATGTTGGCTTGGTGTGTGGTGTGTTTATATTTAAGTTCCAGATAAGAGATTACAACAAACCTAAGATAGAAATATATTGGACCCGGATATTCACCCATCATCCAGTCATCGGTCGTAAATGCACTGACTGAAATTCTATGTTTGCTGTGTCCTTAACTAAAAGTCTAGAAATACATAAATGACAAGAAACTCGGCAAATACAATTAGGTCCATACTTAGCATTAATAAGGGTTGCTAAAGTTCAGCGGAGAGACCGGAGTAATAACTGACCACTAAACATGATCAGCCATACCGCAAGTATTGAAATTCATACTTAATAGTCAAATGGTTCTTAATGGTAAGACAGGAATGATTATGTTAAATTAACTTCTGGTGACGTTCAATGGATGTGATTCCTGCTCTAAACTTGTTTCAAGCAAAAATATAAATAGAAATGATTAATTTTATGATGAGAGTAGAGTTTGTGAAAAGTAAATTAAGTAGAATCTTTTAAATTGTAATAGTATCACATAACCTTCCAAGTTTCAGTTGGTAATGATGATGATAGTGATTATTGCTAAAAGTAGCTACAACACACTGTCTTTTATTTGAATATAACAGTAGTATGATGGGAAGGTAAGGTACAGGGCACCTATGTAAAGAATGGAATTATACTGTTTCTTATTGCTGTGTTGTGTGTGTTTTTATTAATATGTTCACAGATTAAATAACTGTGATAAAATATTGGATGTCTGCAACTATACTAGCATGTTAATAGCTGCTTGATGTTATAATATGAAGTGCACCTGCACACAAGTTGGATGAAAACAAAATGAAGTTGTGATATTTGTTATGCTTACCAGAGACAAGTTGATAATAAAGACTGGCAATACAGTCTGTAAAATATGGAGTGGTGACTCACTGTTTCTTATTGATTTGTGTTGTCTGTGTGTTTATACTATGTTCACAGATCTTCATAGATAAAATACTTGTGATTTCTTCAAATAAAAAAAAAATGTTGATAGCGGTTTGGTTTTATAATGTGAAGTGCACATAAGTTGGGATAAAAACAAAATGAAGATGTGATATTTGTTATGCATATTAGAGACGAGTTGATAATAAAGATTGGCAATACAGTATGTAAAATATGGAGTGGTGATTCACTGTTACTTATTGTTTTGTGTGTGTGTTTATTAATATGTTCACAGATAAAAGATGTGTGATACAATATTGGATATGTGCAACTATACAAGCTCATAGCTACTTGGTGTTAAAATATGAAGAGCAAACAAGATGGTATAAAAACAAAATGAAGTTGTGATATTTGTTATGCATACGAGAGACAAGTTGATAATAAAGACTGGCAATACAGTATGTAAAATATGGAGTAACTCACTGTGTCTTATTGTTTTGTGTTGTGTGTGTGTTAATATTATGTTCACAGATCTTCATAGATAAAATATTTGTGATTTCTTCAAATGATACAAAAAATGTTAATAGATGATTGGTTTTACAATATGAAGTTCACACAAGAGGAGGTAAAGACAAAATCAAGTGGTGATATTTGTTATGCATACCAGAGACATGTTGACAATAGAGACCGATAGTACAGTAGGAAGTGGTGACTAATTGTTTCTTATTGTTTTGTGTGTGTGCTTATATTATGTTCACAGATGTTCACAGATAAAATATCTGTAAAGCAATGTTGTTTTTTGCAAATGATACAAGCATTATGTTAATAGCTGCTTGATTTTATAATATGAAGTCCACACAAGAGGAAGTAAAGAAAAGCAAGATATGGTTATTATTATGCGTCTCAAAGACCAGTTAACCATGAAGACTGACAAATAAGACAAAGGTTTAATTTTATTATGTGTACCAAAGACTAGTTAACAATGAAGACTGACAAAGGTATAATATGATTATGTGCACCAAAGACCTGAACAATGAAGACTGACAAAGGTATAATTTTATTATGTGTACCAAAGACTAGTTAATGATAAATACTGCACATGAGGTAAAGGTATAAATTTATAAAGGTAGTTCATGTAAGGTGAGGTGGTATAACGCCTTATCTAAATATATAAAAGAAGAAACTGACTGACTGACTGACTGACTGACTGACATATCAACGCACAGCCCAAACCGCTGGTTTTAGAGATTCCAAATTTGGCACGTAGGTTCCTTATAAGGTCTAGGGATGCACTAAGAAAGGATTTTTCAAAATTCACCCCCTAAGGGGGTAAAATGGGGGTCCAAAATTTGTATGGGGAATTAAGATTTGTTAGACTATTTTATTCGAAACTTCACAGGAGTATTTCTAACGATAAATGAGTAAACACGTGTTTCAGGTTTTTTGAAAATTCAATCCCTTAAAGGGGCAAATGTGGCCACAAAGTCTGAAAATCAACATGGGTATCGTATCCTTTTTGAGTACTTATAGTACGCGGGCGAAGCCGCGGGAAAAGGCTAGTGTATAATAAAGGCGTATGATTGTTAGTCTGAGTTTGATAATGTTCAAATATAGATGAATTGATGATAGGTGAACAATATATAGTTGGAATATTTGAATAATAGGCCATGGTGGGGAGCGGTAAAGGTTTCATAGAAGTTTTATGGAACTTGTATCGTTTTTCACTGGAGCCTCAGAGTTGTATTAAGGGTGTACCTAAGCCATTTGAGAAGATACAATATGAGCAAAAAAAAATTAAAAAAGAAGAATATTTATTATTATTATTATAAGATAAAAATAAATGGAGATACTGTTTATTATTTACTGACAGTTTCCTATGTCTGTATATGTGTGCTAACATTATGTTTGCAGATAAGGTATCGGTGACAGTATACTGCTCTGTGTTAAGCAGTAAATGATGCAAGCATGACCAGTATGTAGTTGGCATTGGCCGGATAAAGTTGACACAAGGGAAAATAAAAATCTAATTGACCACTACAATAGTATTTTTCACATATGAAATAAATTGAACAGACAGGAATGAATGGTAGTAATGTGATACAGACTTTTGGTCATGGGCAATTGATAAAGGTGAGTCCTTATTGATCTGGTTTTGATTTACAATCTGCAAAGTTGTCATAAATGTCATCATGCATGATAAATGATAGTAGGTTTACACGGGTAAGTGTTGGGACAATGGGGTATGTGGACTCTACTTTTGACCCCATTGATAAATAAAGGGAAGAAGGTTATGTAAAGGACTGTGTGAAAGAAATGACTAATAATAATAAAAGTAGTTAGCAAGTGATTTTTACATAAATATAATGATTGAATTAATTTCCTGGTTGATTTGATTAAATGTTTGTTTTACAAAGAAATAAATTATTATTATTATTATGATTAAAGCATGCAATATAACAGGAAACGCTCTTAAAATAAAATGTTAAACTTCAAGTAACAACAGTAGTATAGTTAACTAATGGGACCCAGTCACGTACGACTGGTATAAAACAGTATGAATCTGCAAGTAGCCATTGATGGTTGATGACATGAATCAATTTACTGTCTTCAGTAAATTTTCAGATAAACACGCGCTAGTATGTCGGGTGTTTGGCATGTTGCTGTTGGCGAAAAATGCAACCAGCGCGTGGAGTAGCAGTATGAAAAAGCAGGCGAGTGGCCGGAGCGCGAGGACATGGCTGCGGTGGTCAGTGAGATGAACTAAGCAGTAAGCCGATAAACCTGAGACAGCAGCATGGGGTAAGCCTGTAGTCACAGCGCCTTCGAGCGGTGATGTTTTGATCACGGCGCCTTCGAGCGGTGATGTTTTGTTCACGACGCCTTCGAGCGGTGATGTTTGTTCACGTCGCCTTCGAGCGGTGATATTTGGTCACGGCGCCTTCGAGCGGTGATGTTTTGGTCACGGCGCCTACGGGCGATGATGTTTTGGTCACGGCGCCTTCGAGCGGTGATGTTTTGGTCACGGCGCCTTCGAGCGGTGATGTTTGGTCACGGCGCCTTCGAGCGGTGATGTTTTGGTCACGGCGCCTACGGGCGGTGATGTTTGGTCACGGCGCCTTCGAGCGGTGATGTTTTGGTCACGGCGCCTACGGGCGGTGATGTTTGGTCACGGCGCCTTCGAGCGGTGATGTTTTGGTCACGGCGCCTACGGGCGGTGATGTTTGGTCACGACGCCTCCGAGCGGTGATGTTTTGGTCACGGCGCCTACGGGCGGTGATGTTTGGTCACGGCGCCTTCGAGCGGTGATGTTTTGGTCACGGCGCCTACGGGCGGTGACATTGGCAATCCTAATTGTGACAAGGAATTAGACGTTGGCGCTGTTGATTATACTATTGGCCTTTTAGAAGGAACAGAGTGCGTTGTGTACGGGTTATGCATTCAAATTGAATTTGATCGGTTCACAGAGTTAGTGAGTGGCTGAGTTCAGCTACGAAGGGTGAGGTGATGAAGATCAGCGTGGCACAGATTGAAGTGCCCTTCGAGGGCGAAGGGTTTGGTCAGATGGCCGATCTGTTAGCCAGGTTTTGGAACATCGCCGAGATGAAAGCTCACCTGTCATCGGACCGAACTGTCAAGGGAGGATTCCCGCGCCATCTTTAGCGTTGCCTTGAGCGTTGTGGTGTACTTAATGTATAAATAAATCAAATATCCTAGCTTCGGTGCTTTTAATGTTAATAATAGATTCCTAAGTGACAAATTCATGTTATTGTATTATGGGACAATCTTACATCGACCTAGTCCCACGGTAAGCTCAATAAAGCTTGTGTTATGGGTAGTAAGCGACGATATTTATAGTATATAGGTATATATAAATACTTAAATACATAGAAAGAAACATCCATAACTCAGGAACAAATATTTGTGTGTTTATACAAATAAATGCCCTTGCCAGGATTCGAACCCGGAACCCTTGCTTTGTAGGCAGAGTCACTACCGACTGGGCTATGTAGTGTAGGCACATGACGTGTAAATTCACACGTCATGTGACATTTAGAAAATAGAAAATATTATTGAATTATAAATCTAGGATATCGGGTTACAACCCAAATATGTAAGTTGTTTACAGTACCAAGTTAAATGAATTATTCCTTTATTATTTTATCTAAATGTCAAGCTTATCCTAAAGGTTAAACTACGTAATAAAACCACTATAAAAACCATGTACTTTTAACAATAAAAGTTCAGTATCAAACCTGCATCGTAGTATTACTTAGCTACCCTTACGCCACTCCATTATATGGCGACCGTGACAGTGGAACTGCTCAGCAGTTCTGGTATCACTACCATCCGAACCTAAGCCACGCCGCCCAGCCTGAGCAACGACCCCGAGTCCAGCCCCGCCGCCCGGATCACCCCACGCCGCCCAGAAAGTACCGACCCACAGCAGGCCATGGGCAGCCAGCCCGCTAAAACCTACCAAAAGGAGGAGATCATCATAGCCCAGAGTGGAGCCGGCAACAACGCGAACTCGGCGCAGAGCGAAATCAGCGTGGTAACATACATAACAGCGACGGTAATGACGTTGATGATCATCGTGTTCGTTTACGCGCTCTGGAAGAAACTGCATAAATGCCTGACTAGGAAGATAGAACGACAAGCAGTGGCAGTTGCGATGCGTGGAACAAGCTCCGCCTGAACGAGACCAGTCAAGCGGTCAACAGTGACGACATCAGCCCAGCAGAGGAGTATGGAATACGGTACAAATTAATTTAATTATCATTTAGCACTTAAATAGTTTATCGTGCATTAATTAAGTCATTGCGTTATGCTACTCGGCTCTAGGAGTAGTGTATTATTTGTGTCTAAGATAAGCTATGACTAGGATTGTGCACTTATACGAACAGTTAGGAAAATTGCAAGAGGATATTAGGAAGTTAGGTCCTAGACGTAGGAAGGAGAAGATAGGACAGGATAAATTAGATCAGGTACGGGAAGTATATGCCCATTTTGAAGAATTTGTGCGGGAGACAAGCGAAAAAGTAGAAAATTCGGAAATATCTTTGGAAGACAGCAAATTAATACAGTCATATTACGAAAAAATAGAGGAAATACATAACAAAATATTAACATCGTATAAGGAGCTACCTCAGGAAAATACAAATATGGCTTCTAAGGATAGTTTCGAGATCAAGGCCGCGGTGTCTTTGCTGCCAAGTATGGACGGCACAGAAGACGTCACGAACCAGTTGATTGACGCCATTGAGTTATATTCCACAATGATCAAGGACACTGATATTAAGCTACTGATAAATTTTGTACTAAAAACTAGATTAACACAAAGTGCCAAACTTAGGTTAGCGGATACGTATGAAACTGTAAAAGACTTAGTGGACGAAATGAAAACGCATCTTCTTACCAAAAAGTCAGCCACCGCCATTCAGAGCAAATTAATGACAGTTAGACAGGGACATAAAACCATTGAGAAGTTCGGCCAAGAGTTAGAAGAGCTTTTTGTAAAACTAACTGTCACGCAAGCAGGTAGTAACACAGAGGCGTATAAGGTCTTAAAACCACTAAATGAAAAAACAGCAGTACAAAAGTTTGCAGAAGGCTTACGTAACGAAAAATTGAGTACCATACTAACAACCCGGGGCTATGACTCACTCAAGGACGCGATTCAGGGTGCCAAGGATGCGGAAGTATCCATGGCTTCGTCGTCGTCACCCCGTTCAGAACAGATGCTGCATATGCGCAATAAAGGATTCCCATACAGGAGGCCATTCAGGCCTAATAACAATTATAACAGACCAAGGGAACGTCAATACCAACCACAGCGCCGGTACAGCAGTGGTATTAGGAATAGTGTGACCCCTCAGCAAAATAAATCGGGAGGTACATACAAACCGAGGTACCCAACTTCCAGCCGAGGTCGGCAACAATATAAAAAACGCTATAGTCGGCCACGGGTAAATGTATTAGATGAAGACAAGAAGGATAAAGGAAATAACGACCTGCAGTTTTTTCGCTAACAACCAATACACTTTTACATATAATCATTTAAATTCAGTGCAATTAGCAGTAAACGGAAACATATATACTTGGTTAATAGAAACGGGAGCATCGCTCAGTGCAGTTAAAAAAGACATTGCTTTGACAACAGGTACAACCATTTACCCAAAAATTACACGAATAAAAGGGATAGGTGGTAAAGTTACATCATGTGGTAAAATCCGATTAATCTTAAAAACTAACACGGAACATGAATTCCAGCATAAATTCCACGTATTCTCAAATTTACCTTTAAATGTTGATCATTGGTCAGGACTTTTTAGTCAAATATAAATGTCTTATAGATTACGAAAAACAAATTATTACCATAAATCACTTACATAACATACCATTAAATTTTTATAGTCATAGTGAAACTAAATATTAACTCAAACCAAGTAAAATTACCCACAAGGAGTGAATCAATAGTAAAAATAAAAACAAATTGCAAGGGTGATTGCGTCACCTTGGCAAGTGAAATTGGAGAAGGAATATTTGTAGCCAACACAGTAAATAGAAATAAAAATGGCCAAATATCGGTGAAAGTATTAAATACGCGAAGCAATGACATAGTGATAAAAAATTTCACACCACAAATAACGCCAATAAGGGAATATGAATGCTTTTCTTTTGATAAATGTAAAAATAACGCAGACTTGCGAAATGCAATTAGAAACCAATAACACTTACCATAACAGTGGAACCCAAAAAAGGATCTCCATCTTACTAAATAAGTATTAAAATATTGAATAAGCATTAATAATAAGATAGCGTCATATTGCTTGCAGCGTCATACCACTAGATTGCAATTTTAAACTCGACCACATATTATATTAAACAAACAACTTTAGAAATTATAAATGAGAAGTAAAACATTATGTACAATTTCATTTAAGATTAAGTTTTATTTTTGTTTAGATACAGTTATATTATAGATTGTACATAGTATTAGTTTATTCAATATTTTTTTAATTTCAATATTATTGTAATCTTAGGATTGTTTAATGATACGTCAACTATTATGTAACCTTTAAGTTATTTTATAGCAGAGTAGGCAAAATACTAAATGACGACACCAAGGTGTTCAATGTAATATAATAATACAATGGATATAAATGTCCTAACATGTAGTCGTACCTAGTTATGTAATTACACTTAATAGAAAAGTTAAAATAAGTTAAAGTACATATTAGTCTGTATAACCATTTTTTTTTGTATAACCAACAGATAAGTATTTCTTTACTTTTGTATAACTGAATAAGCCAAAAATATGTGTTACTATTTTTGTCTTAAAAAAAAGGGGGGAAAGTGTAGTGTAGGCACATGACGTGTACATTCACACGTCATGTGACATTTAGAAAATAGAAAATATTATTGAATTATAAATCTAGGATATCGGGTTACAACCCAAATATGTAAGTTGTTTACAGTACCAAGTTAAATGAATTATTCCTTTATTATTTTATCTAAATGTCAAGCTTATCCTAAAGGTTAAACTACGTATAATACCACTATAAAAACCATGTACTTTTAACAATAAAAGTTCAGTATCAAACCTGCATCGTAGTATTACTTAGCTACCCTTACGCCACTCCATTATAGCTAGGAGGCCGTTGAAAACGACAAGGAACGATAGAAGACGTTTTCTTTTGTTTTTGCTATAACCGGGTCTAAGTGGCGTACCGTAAGCCAGGAACAAATTTCATGACCATCAATCGCATCCCAGTCGATAACTTGTGAAGTGGTTAAGGGCGATGTATAATGAAGCCTCGCGAAGGTCAGCTGTCGCTCCGTTAGTGGGTTGAGGAACCGCAGCTATTTAATCACTTAAAAAAATTGGTCATCGCGTCACGATTGAAAATTTGTCAGACCATAGTTTATATGCTCTTACAAACATGAAAAATCGTCATCCGGCTGTATCTAGGCGGAAAGACCGTCAGCTGATGCCCTGAACATTGTATGTTCACGTGACCAGCTGACTGTCTTTTCATTGCGATACAGCTGACTGGCGATTTTTTACATTTATAATAGGATAAACATAAACGGCGAGTACATCACTCACCTTCGGTTTGCTGACGATATAGTAGTCTTGGCTGAGACCATGGAGGATTTGAGTACGATGCTCGATGACCTCAGTAAAGCCTCCGAGCGAGTTGGTCTAAAGATAAACATGGATAAGACGAAAATCATGTCAAATACCCATGTAGCACCAACTCCCGTTACAATCGGAGACTTTACACTCGAAGTTGTGGACGATTATATATACTTAGGACATACTGTACAGTTAGGTAGATCCAACTTCGAGAAAGAGGTCAATCAACGAATCCGACTCGGTTGGGCAGCGTTCGGGAAGCTACGGCACATCTTTTTGTCCAATATTCCGCAGTGTCTCAAGACGAAAGTCTTTGACCAGTGTGTGTTGCCAGTGATGACATATGGTACTGAAACGTGGTCACTTACAATGGGCCTCATAAGAAAGCTCAAAGTCACCCAAAGGGCAATGGAGAGGGCTATGATTGGAGTCTCTCTGCGTGATCGCATCAGAAATGAGGCCATCCGCAGCAGAACCAAAGTAACCGATATAGCCCTCCGAATCGCTAAACTAAAGTGGCAGTGGGCGGGGCACATTGCTCGTAGAACCGATGGCCGTTGGGGCGGAAAGGTTCTCGAGTGGCGACCACGAACCGGAAGGCGCAGCGTGGGTAGACCCCCCGCAAGGTGGACTGATGACCTGGTGAAGGTCGCGGGAGTCCGCTGGATGCGGGTGGCGCAGGACCGGTCATTGTGGCACTCTTTGGGGGAGGCCTATGTCCAGCAGTGGACGTCTTTCGGCTGATATGATGATGATGATGATGATAATAGGATATAAACTATCATCTGACAAGGTTTCAATCGGGACGTGATTACCAATTTTTTTAATTTGATTAAATGTCTGCCGTTCCTCAACCCACCAACGGAGAGGCAGCTGACCTTCACGAGGCTTCATTACACATCGCCCTTAAGCACTTCACAAATTGTCGCCTGGGACGCGACGACCAACGAAATTTGTTCCTGGTTTACGGTGTATCATATCAATAACAAATTTATTTAATTTTCAGTTTGAATGCCGCTCCTTATTCAACTGAGACCTATTCGAAGCTATGCAACCTAATCCTAGAATATCATGCTACGAACAGATATTATTCAACTGGCAATAATAATAGATCATCCCCCGTATTCACTCGGATGAATTGAGTAGGTACGATTTCCATAGCATGGTATAACATAACTATACACACGGATAATGAAAACAAGTCATCTTGTATGGAAGTTAATATATGAGACGACCTGTTATCATTGTTTTAGAGTGTTTATTTGTGGCATATAGATCATTATTGTAAATTATGTCCGAGGTGAGTTAATATGAAAGACTGTTAATCTTCACATTATGATCATGTGGTGAATTTTGTATGAGTTAAAACCGAAAGTGTTATCTCATAGTACAGGGATCGACAAACCGCGGCTCGCGAGCCGCATGTGGCTCTTTGGAGGATCAGTTGCGGCTCTTCGAGTTCGCATCATTTTTATTTAAATCAAATATTACAGTAAAAACGTAAAACAGACAACTATGGCTCCATGAGCTTCCGAAATTTCCATATTTTCCGCCATCAGGCTCTTTGTCAAAAAAGTTTACCGACCCCTTTTTACCGACGACATTCAAAATCTTCAAAATATGTAGATAAGTAGAAGAGTGGACTCTTGGCAGGACTCAAACGGTAACCACCGTGGTATCACTAATTATATGAAAATATAGAGAATATAACTTTTTCAAAAGTATTTGGTTTTGGAACCCGTTAACTGATGAAGATTGTTTTATGTGTATCTGCTATGGTCGGACTTTTATCGCCTATCACCATAGCTGTCACGTTCTAACAAGTATGTAAGTGCGAAAGTGACGCATGACGTGATAGGCGATACAATGACAACCATGATACGCGTTCTGTACTATCCATACTAATATTATAAATGGGAAAGTGTATGTGTGTGTTTGTTTGTTTGTTTGTCCGTCTTTCACGGCAAAACGGGGCGACGAATTGACGTGATTTTTTAAGTGGAGATAGTTGAAGGGATGAAGAGTGACATAGGCTGCTTTTTGTCTCTTTCTAACTCCCCACTTCCCTAAAATGGGGGGTGGAAGTTTGTATGGAGCATTCCGCAATTTTCAAGGTAGAAAGCTAAAAATTGGTGTGCGGACTATTTGTGTGCGGTTTATTCTGTTCCGAGTTCTCTTGTGTTTTAAATCACGAAAGGGGAACCGTGTTACCCCGAATTTAACGCGTGCGAAGCCGCGGGCAAATGCTAGTTTTTTATAATACTCTAGCTGACCCAGCGAACTTCGTACCGGGAACTACTTTTTTTTTAATTTCTCCAATATTTTAATAGTTATACTGCTGCTCGGGAGTGCTGTTCTAAATGGAAATATATCCAAAAAAATCAAACATCATTAAAATCGGTTCAGTCGTTCTTTAGTTATAATTAGTGTAACCGACACGACTTTGTTTTATATATAGAGAAGATTTCGTGGCAGAAACCCGCTAGGCGGGCTCTTTGTATGTAGCAACTCCACTACAAAATAACGCTAGTATTGGCTGTAACGAGCGTAGCGCGTACCAAACTGCGACACGGGGCCGTAATCTAATTTTAAAACACGTGATGAAGACACAATCCAACTTCAATACAACTCCAATGCATTAACTACGCCATACAGCTAGCGCCTAAACGTCTGAATCAGAAATATCGGAAGTTGCTTGAAAATTATTCCTATGCAACTCCAATACAACTTCAATATTTTGTATGTTTAATATTGTGTATGTTTGAGATATATTGTGTTTTTAATGTATTGTTTGTGTATTTTAAAATTAGAATACGGCACACGGGAAAAGTCAAACGATTGCGACGCTATGTAATTTTAACTTCCTCTACAGATTATATAATAGTTATTATGAAGTTCAACTCTGAATTAAATTTTATTACTTGAAACGGGATATTTACCATGTATATTTGTTTTTACGAAAAAAGCGAACTCGAAAGAGGGTAGATCGCTACGGTGTGTGGGTAGACCACTAAAACTCGCCGCAACGTTAGTTACTCCGTGATGATGGTGCATGCAACTGCGCCGAAATATCGGGTGCTCGTAAAAACAAATATACATGGTAAATATCCCGTTTCAAGTAATATTTATAATGTGAATGACCATGTGAGCTTGAAATCATATATTCTGAATTAAATTCTTAATTATTTATTGGTGTCTGTAATAACGATGTGAAGCAGTATTGTATGCTTGTTATATATTTATATTATACCCATACTATGTGCATGCTCAGAGTCATAGGAGTCCTTTCAGTTTGACGTTCCTTGCATAATCATTGCATGAAAGGTAGTATTAGTAGCTAAGTAGCTAAGTAGCTACTAATACTACAAGTGTACGGGAGTATTACTATACGCGTAAAAGTATCCCATATCATATCCAATTTTAGGTTATTCTATTTATGCACAAAAGTTCATGCTAACACGCCCAGGTGCCGTATTCTAGTTTTGAAATACATAAACAATACATTAAAAACACAATCTATCTCAAACAACTCTGACACACAACAAATAATAAACCGATATTGAAGTTGGATTGGAGTTGCATTGGGATAATTTTAGCTAGCAAATAATTATTTCAAGCAAATTTTAGCTAGCTGTATTACGTAGTTAACGCATTGGAGTTTGACGTCTGAATCAGAAATATCGGGATCTGCTTGAAAATTATTCCGATACAACTTCAATATTTGTTGATTATTTGTTGTGTGTTAGATATATGTTTGAGATTGAGATACATAGTTTGTGTTTTAATGTATTGTTTATGTATTTTAAAATTACAATACGGCACCAGGATTATGCGTAAAAAGGCGGTCAAACAACTAACCATCAAAATATTCAGATATAAAAGAGGTGAAATGAGGATGTGTATGTAAACTAGTGCATCATAAAAATTCACATTGCGTCCCTAAAAAGCCTATATATATGCTTAAAAAACATGTTATAGCTCTCTTGGACAATATTTCCTCGCAAGTGCGTCATGCATCAGTTCTGAGACGCGAGCACTTCTCGTAATGGAGACTACCATTATAAATTTCCGCCGCTAAGAGCTTGTCATTGGTTGGACGGAGGACATTGATATTTCCACTGGGGATCTGGAACGTTTTATTTATGACTGTGAAGTGCGGTTAAGTTGCACTGCGGTCTTTCATAGTTTTCTTACTGAGAATTCATTCGTTTTTATAACGTAGTTTTTTGTTTTAATGCCACATTGGTGGCAAATAAATACATATACGGTTCGTCTGATGGTTAGCAGTCACCGTAGCTTATAAACGCCTACCAATCTGGGATTGTTACGTGATACGTCCTCTTTGTCACATGCTCTTTGTTAAAAAAAAAACAATTGTAAGTCGAGTCGGACCCGCGCACGAAATCATCTGTTTTATGAAACGGGAACTTGAGTCGACTCATAATGATCATAGTTACAGACTCAAACAAGATTTACCGAAAATATGGCTTGTGAAAACTTGAAACCGGCCAGTCTTATACCGTAATAAGACTGTCAGAGAAAGTGCTGTACGAATCGTTCTTACAGCACTATTGTGAGGCCATTTTTTTAACTGATTGTGTATCTCGTTCTTCATTACATATCGGCGATACTTGTCTGTTTTTTTTTAATCCGATCTCGAAGGACAGTACAACTTCGTGTTAGGTCGAGGAAATAAGAAGGCATATTCGAAAAATATAATTTGTTTTAAAATTTATTTTAAATTTATACTACATATGATATACATGGCATTCTGACAGTAGTCAGAACTAACATTTTACCTACACGTTTTGTCCTTTTCCTGCTATTAAAAAAATAATCCTCTTGAGATTTTCATGAGAAACGTCAAACGTTTCAGTGACATATCGGTTCTCGGGGTCATAATTTGACTAGGCAGGTACTATTTTGATATCGATGCGATAATAAATGCATAATAATTTCGTAAAAAAAAGTTTAAATTCGATTTTAATATTGTTCTGATTGCTAAATATTCCATGACCGTGACAAATTCAAAGTCAAAGATAAATTCTTTGATTTTGGGGTAAAATACACACGGCTACTAACATTAATTTATGCCCTACGTTATACTCAACAACGTCATCCTCTTCCTTCTAGCGTTTGTCCCAGCTTTTAGCCACGGCTCTATTGACCCTGGGGTCCACTCGGCAACATAATCCCAGAAATTGCGGTAGGCACTCGTTTTTACGAAATGCCATCTGACCTTCCAACCCAGAGGGGAAACCAGGCCTTATTAGGATTAGGTCCGGTTTCCTCGTGATGGTTCCTCGGTTCACCGAAAAGCGACTGGCAAATATCAAATGGTAATTCATACATGAGTTCCGAAAAGCTCAGTGGTACGAGCCGGGGTTTGAACCTGAGACCTACGGATTGAAAGTCTGACGTCTTATTGCCAGGCCACCAGCGCTTTTTTACAACATTACAACAACGTACTCGTACCTAATAATGTTTATTATGATGTAATTTTTCTTAATTACGTTTTGTAGGTACCATTCAAATATAGTGAGTCAATTTCACTAATAGAACCAGAAATAGAATTACCTACCTATGTTTAGTTATTGATAGATTGAGGAAAGTTCATCTAATATAATATATGAGTTTCCCGTTGTATCCATACTTATGGACTAAGAGTTGGCCACGTCAGATATGACACAATAATAAGAGCAATTAAACCTGTCTAGTTAGACTTAGATTGCTTTACCATCCTTATTGCTAGATCCGGGCATCTTGCAGCCTTTAATGGGTGGAGGTCAGAGTGACAGACTAACAAAGGTTTTTAGTTGGAAAAAAGTAATTCCAAAATAGGTAAAAACTGCCGAAGTTGCATCATTAATAGAGGACAGGGACTATTTTTTAACATTACAGAAAAACATTGTGTATTATTGCGGAAACAAAAATAGTAGGTGACTAACTAAATATTGCATTAAAAATCATTTAGCACTACTGTCCCTCAACAACAGAAGTTTCTGGTTATAATATAATCTTATTAGTTACAGAATTTTTCATACCATAAAACCCAGATTTATTTTCTTTAACTCTAGGATTTGTTTTCTTCAAGTTTTTTTTTTGTATTCCTTGACCTCCACCACTTAACAGCTTATGTCCGGATCTAGAAATAAGCATAGTATAGCAAACGAACTAGAGGGTTTTTTTTTCTTTTAATTAATGGCTTTTACTACTCGCCTATTTTAGCGAGGTGAATTCTGCCAATGTCAAGGTACACTTAGGATTTTATTTATTTTCGTAAAATAAAATAAAAGCAACGTTGTTCGGTTAAGGCCTTGTTGATTGTAAAGTGATAGCCTCCTTACAAACACGTGGGTGGCCGGGACTCCGGATAACCGTTTGTTCAACTAAAGGATGGTTACTCGCGTTTTGGGACTAATTTTTCATTAGCTGCACACTTGTTCGTTAGGTCACCGTACAATAAGCTATCAATATTACACACTGAACTACGTAAATGAGCAAAAAACAAAAAACTATTCCAAAGACGATGCAGCCATCTTGAAGCGTAAACTAGAGGGGTTTAGTTGCTCTCATTATTGTGTCAAATTTGACGTGGCCAGCTCTTTCACTGTTCTTGAGTCTCAAATACAACATATATTATTTATTATATATCGCTATATTTTACATATTTATTACAATTGATCTTCTCGGGGCCTCGCTCAATCCTTCTTGTACAAAACAAAGTTTCAAAATAAACATTATTATAAAAGATGAATTGCCATAGAAGGTGCATTGACGTTCATAAATCTGAGGTTTTTCCGTTAAAATTGCACGTGTTACAAAAAACCGTCCATAAAAGGGAATAAATGTGTTTACAAAGGTGTCTGAAAGCCATTAGTTATAGTTACGATCACACCTTGTCATCATGGATCAAGCTATTTTTTAACCTTAACATGAGTGAAATAAAGTCGGTTTTCGCTTGGTGGGTTGTGTATAGTTGAGTTATTATAAAATGGTTCATTAGGCATTGTTGCTTAGTTAAGTTACGCTAAGTAATCACTTGGTAAACCAACGTTGCTGGTCGCGTCTCGCCGCAAAGGTTTGGCTTGTTGTTAGGTAAGTTAAATAAGTACCTAAGGTTAACTTAAAATTACGTAAAAACTAGTTATAGGTAGGTTTTAGTAATCAATTAATTTAATTATACATTCATTTGGATCGTGGATCGTGTCATAACGTGTTTTAAACTTAGAATTGTTGAACACATATTTGATATTCGGAGTAATCACTGCAAGTGCAAGCCTAAATACAGAACTGCTAACCTATTCCTTCAATCCCGTGTTTGCAAAGGAAACTGCGTCTCGATACTAAACCACATCCGTCATGGAACCCTTCCCGGTATTTATTATTTACCCCTGACCTAAAGACCCTCCACAGAGCAGTTTATGACAAATAATGTGTACACTTTTGTACTGTATACCTTTGTAATAAGGTGCAAGAGTGTAACGATAGTTTATACATCCGACGACGTAAATATACTCCGTATAGTTATATAAAGCCTGACCAGAAATATATGATCATGCGCCATGTTGCGGAATTTCATTGGAACAAATCTCTTACACTGGCAATAATTTTAATGACAGAATGATATGCATGTGTGAGTGCATGTGATAGGCTGTCACTGAGGTGGTTCACTTAAATGATAATAAAGTGTTGAATATTAAATAATAAACGACAGAAAATTTCCAAAATTATCCATAGTCAAGAGCGGAACATTGTAGATAGTGTATATAATAAACTGCTGTAAGTACTCGTAATACGCTCGGGAAATGAAACTTTTTTGCTGTGAAAAATTTTCAAATTAACATCAAAGCTGACAGGTAAACAAATCAAGATGTCATCATACCATAGAGAACTGAACTGTCGCCATATAAATGAGAATAATAGCGCCCTCTTGACAATAATCATATATGTCTGGTAAGGCTTTAAATATTGTAAAATCATTATTTGTGATTTACCCTGAAACTTTGGCTTCATTGATCTGTACAAAGGAAGTGGGCGGAAAACCGGGAGATTCCAACCCGAAGGTTTGAACCCCCGTTTGTACTAATAAGTTTCGTGGGACTCTAAATTGACGAGCTTGACAAAATATTTTGATATTGGGTGTTTTGGAACTAATATTCCCATCTCTAATAATATTAACTAAATATTAATGCGTTAATATGTAATATGTCTTTTACCTTTTCAAGCTGAATCCATATTGATGATAATAAATTAAGTATGGATATAATATACATGTATGTAATTTGAGTACCGAGCCTGATGGACATAGGATACTTTTTATCCCGGAAATTATCTGATAATTAGATCCCTTAAGAGGCCTTATTCCCAAAACGCGCGAATTTCACGAAATGCTTCATTTTCTTCGAAGGCTATGGCGAAAATACTAAGTTTTTTTAAATCAACTATTGATGCACATAATAGTTAATTTCTTTATCTAGACGGCCATCGGAGCAAATATTACATTTTAACGAGTGAAACATGAAAAAAATTGGTTGTCTTGGAAGGCCTTTCCGGATTTTCCAGTTAGGTGTACCGTTCATTTTCAGATTACGCAAAAAAGGGTAAAAATTCTTATTCAATTTGAATTAAATTCAATTGAGTATATCATGTATGAGACGGCCATGGAAATAAAAATCGAAGATTCATCTTGGATAATCGACAAAATACCTTCTGATTATATGCCAGTTTTTTGATGAAAACACGGTTACATTTCATTTTTTTCACGAAAACCCTATGAATATTTTGCCTAAAAAAGTTTACCATTGCAAAGTTAAACTATATTTCTATCACGATAAAAAAAACATTACTATAGCAGTAAATTTCAAATTACTATGAATTTTTAAAAATGACACTTAAATCACACTTCACAGGACACTTTTTGTTGGAATAAACATGGTTCAAAATTATTTTTTTGTATTACTAATACTTCAAACTATCTTATAAATAGCATTTTATGCGGTTTTTTTCATTAAAAGAGTTTTTCGGCCTTTTAGGGAATAAGGAGCCTTAAGGAGGTGAAAAAGAGGGAGGAAATTTACAATGGAAGTGAAGTACTGATTCTACCCAGATAAGTTAAAATACGGGTAAACTTTAGTAAATAAGTACATATAGCCATACAGGTACTTACTGAAAACCAAAATATTTACTTTCACAGTTTACGCAAACCAACATTAACGGATTTATACAAAACAAGAATATTGAACAACACAAAATTATAATTTGATAACACTTTTAAAAGGAAACAGGAGGAACTCAGTAAACAAACAGGTATCGTCTTTGTCAAGTTATAAATATCCTATTTGTAATGAAAACGATAAGAGCGGAGAATGAAGCAACTCGAGATTTTGATTAACAAATCTCAAAATACCGAACACTTACTTTCCAAAACACATAAATTCACTTTACGTCTTAATCGAAACTAAATCTTTTGGTACTTGTAATAAAGATCAGCTTTCATCACAATATGTAATCGTTATGTGAATTTCGGAAGTTAACATTTGAATTTTGAAATACTTTCCAAACGTATTAACTGTCTCCGATGTTGATTTCCAAAGTGTGCTCTAAACTGTACTAGTTAAAGCTGTTTTTCCAAAAAACCTTCTAAAAGATATGTGAAGTCAAAAGTGTATTTTGCGATATAGAGCGAGCAAATAATTACCTAGAGGCGTATTTACTGGAACCGTGGCAATTTGCATGAAATTCGTTAAGTAAATTAAATGCGCAATACTATACTACAAGGACCATAAAATACTTCGGTGCCGTATTCTAATTTTAAAATACATAGACAATACAATAAAAACACAACCTATCTCAAACATAACTCCAAAACACAACAAAATAATCAACTAATATTGAAGTTGCATTGGAGTTGTATGGGGATAATTTTGAAGCAAATTCTGATATTTCTGATTGAGGCATTAAGTCCGCCTTTTGTACTTATTAATTTCGCGCAATAAAGTTTAAAATAAATAAATAAACAAAATGACCTTCAAGACTTATGTTATACCTTAGTTTTCCGAATCATGTGCCGTAGTACCATCTATCCAGAGGAAGTTGAATTATTTTGACAGCGTTAAATCACCGTACGAATGTATGGTTCTGAGGCTTGCTGTGTCAGTAACGCGAAAGCTGGCGCTAGTGCGTATGCTTTAATCAGGAATCGTTACCGATATTACTAAAAATCCAAATAGCACCCAAAATTCACTATAAATACATGACATTCTTAAATATAATTTACTTATTAGGTCAGGGCAATAAATTTTCGGATTATCAGGAAAATATTCAAAAATATTAATTAAAAACCTAGATACGGAAAATGAACTGTTAATTTGTATGAAACAGTACCGGAATTCGATTCCTGGCTTTAATTACGGGAACACTATTATAACATTACAGTCCCGGTATTATTATGGTCCTTGATATAAATTAATCAATGTAGTTTACCTTCAGTAACGGATTGCCTTATACGTATCATGTTAAATTCATCAATGAATAATCAAGTGATTGGATGAAGTATTAGGTGAAATTCGCTTGTGGTAGTTACACGTTTCCCATTGGATTAAATAAATAAATTCATTTTTATTTCAAAAAACAAAACTCATACAATGGTCAGTATGCAATATTTATTCTTATATCTAATGTTAGTACCTATGTAGTAGATAACTATATAGGTACAATATTGACTGCAGAAAAAATAAATAAAAATAAATTGAAATTCAGAGGCCCAATTCGACAACCGAAACCTGACGCTTAGTATTATGACCAGGGCTGCGATTCGAAAAATAAACAACACACTGGACAGACACAGCTTCAACCCAACTCAACCCAACTCAACTCAACGCTATAACGACATTGACATTTGCTATTCGAATAGATTTTTCATTCAACATTGGTCTCACATTGGTCACACATTGGTAGCACATTGTACCAATGTTGTACCAATGTGAGACCAATGTGTGATCAATGTGAGACCAATGTGTGACCAATGTTGAATGAAAATCTGTTCGAATAGCAAATGTCAATGTCGTTATAGCGTTGAGTTGAGTTGGGTTGAGTTGGGTTGGAGCTGTGTCTGTCCAGTGTGTGTGTTTATTTTTCGAATCGCGCCCCATATTATACACTACGCCCAACGGCACTACGGTCTACGGCATGTGCCCAACAGTGGGCGCATACTCGCTGAACAAGAAGAGAGAGCGAGAGATTATACACTACATGTCTCAGACAAGTACCTATTAATTAGTGATATCGGCATGGTTAACTACGTGTCACAGCTTGGAATGTCGAATGGGTCCTGGTTATGTCTAGGATTTATGTAATACAAAGTCGAACTGAACATATCAGTTCAAGGTGTAATAAAAATTGCTGTGATCCGAAATTATTTGGACGTGAAAAAAATTGTTTTTTTTTGTATGGGACACGTAATCCTAGTACCCATCCTTCATACAATTTTTTTTATCGCGGGGAATATTTGTTTTCTTAGTTTTCCATAATTACAATATGATACCAATTATGCCCGTAAACGGATCGACACGATTTTTATTACATCCTGTATTAGTTCAGAAATTTTGGTTTCGAAAGCTGCTACAGTTTTGAAGAAATATGCACTAATACCATCAAGAAGCCTTGGAGTTAATAAACATTTTACTGACAGCATGATAACAAAAGAGAGGTATGGGTACTGCAAATGTCATCTCGCTGTGTGGTAGGGCACAGCACAGCGAATGTCATCTCGCTCAAATCTGGAGCAGAGCCCGACTGGGGAAGTACCTCCACCTTACAGAAAACCACAGCCAAATAGCACTAGACCCTACTCATAGTGTTGTGTTCCTGCTGTTGAGTAAGGTTGCCAAAGAGCTCAAAGAGGACCCAGTGTGTTGATGATGAGGAGCCCTCTTGTTCCTTTAGCCGTCAACACAGTGAATCCTCCTTTTTGTAAAGGGTCCGCAACGCGCATGTGACACCCCTGGAGTTACAGGCGTTTATAGGTTACGGTAGTGCTTACTATCAGGCGGGCCGTAAATTGAATTCCTTTCTAAGAAATTGCAACTAAATAATTCCTTTATTTTTGGAAATAATTGGAGATGGATACATTCTTATTTCCTGTACACAAACTACACATCCTCTTACCATAAATGCCTAGCTATACCGTTCAATTTCCCGTTTGCCCTCCTTTTATTATGTTCTTAGTTAAACTATTTCAAAGTGTGTTTCACAGTGCCAATAATCTATTACATAAAATTCCCCTCCGTAATTCAAACTTACTCCGTAATTTCAAACTTTTCGGCAATTTGCCCCTACTAATTGAATCGCACCAATTATACACTCGCACCGTGACCTTTCGACGATTTAATTGGTTCTTGTATTGTATTAACACTATGTTACGACACACGAAGCGTCAGTTCCAGAACATTATGCTGCGCCCACACAGGGGTACTCGAGCGTTCATTTTGAATTTGCGTTGATATTTTTGTTATTGCATGTTAGTTATATTTTTGTGGTCATCTCTTATTAGATTTTTCTCTGTTATTTCAGTTTTGTATTATTTGTTGTATTTCTGTTGATGCCCCAAATAAAATAAAATTATAAAACTTACCAGGAGTTCTATATGTTCCAGGTAATGTTACCAAAAATATGACTACTTGCAATATAATTAGGATAGTCCTCCTCATCTATTTCGATGACGGCGACCTTAATGCAAATCTTATGGAGGTTGATTATTATGAGCCCTAAGATGTCTAGCTAAGCCGAACTTGGTCTTAAATACTCTATTGCACATGTGGCAGTAGAGCTGGCCAGTTGCGTTGTAGGTGTACTCGTAAGGGGGCTTAGTTATCTCTTTAGGTAGTTGCCTATTTCCGTCTAAGGTTTTGAGACGGTTATGTTCGAATGTTTTCAGGCTGTCATAGATGGCAAAACGCCAAGATGACCTTTTTTTAACGAGGTCATCCCAAGGCTCAGGGTCGATAGCACAAGCATGCAGATGCCGTTGCAACTGATGTCGTTGATGCTGTTGTTGACTTGCAATAGTGAGGTGGTTGGAATGCTCGAATAATCAAATATTGACCGTATAAAATTTTATCAATTTACCTGGACATAAAGACTCAAACTATATGCAAAAATTAATAATAATAATAATAATAATAAATACTCTTTATTGCACACCTCATACAGTTACAAGCACAAATTTTACAATTAGATAAATTTAGGTAGAGGTAACAACAGGCGGTCTTAATTATATTCGCTTCCATCTGTACCTTCGAACCTTGTACATTGAACAATAAACCTTTTTTTTCTACACACTACGTATATAATTTAAAATACAAACACAAAACTCGAGACATAGCATTAGTGTGGACGTAGCATAAAGGGAACTTCATAACCTTGTGGTTTTGGTCCATTATTACGGACAGAAGCAAGTGCCTGAGCACCTTACCCTGCGGGACCGCGGTTAGATTCAATCGAGTCGCCTTTTGATGCCCTCACACTATATTGGCAGTTTTAGGTTTACATAGCTCCATTGGTAGGGTATATGGCGAATTAAACTTATTTTGATAGGTACCTTAAGAACGTTTTAATACAGGAAGCACTGGTATTTTTTTTAAATTGCGAAAATTACCAGTACAAACAGTATTAATAATTTAAGTTCGCAACGACCCGTTGAATGTTAGTTATTACCTAATATAAATATGTACAAAACGCGAAATTTTTCAACTGCAACTGCTAATCCTGTAATTCGAGACACGTGCAGAATTCTAAAAATATTGTAAAAAGGTTTTTGACAGTTTTTCGACGAACGAGGGTTCAATTCCAAGTAAAATATCCGTTTCAGATTGGCATTGTTGTTATATAGAAATATGGCGGTACGTTAGTTTCTCGGAACTTATTTGATATTTACCACCTCTTTTTCGAGGAAGGAAAACATAGCGATAAAAACGTTTTAGTTGGTATATCGGCTTAAATAAATATATGTGTAATATGGGTAATATGGTGTGGTACTTATGTTTTGCTAAATAGTGGCATTTAAATGGACATGGGGCCGTATTAGAACCTTAAAACACGTTATGATCCAACTTCAATATAAAACTCCAATGCATTCACTATGCCATACAGCTATCGCCTAAGTCAATTAAATACAATAAGAATGTCTGAATCAGAATTTTCAGAATTTGCTTGAAAATTATTCCGATTCAACTCCAATACAATTTCAATATTGCTTGATTATTTGTTGTGTGTTGAAGTTACGTTTAAGATAGATTGTGTGTTTTAACGGCCTCCTAGCCTAGTCGGTAGTGACTGCCTACGAAGCAGGAGGTCCCGGGTTCGAATCCTGGTCAGGGCATTTATTTGTGTGTTTATCACAGATATTTGTTCCTGAGTTATGGATGTTTTCTATATATTTAAGTATTTATCCATATTTATCTATTATCTAAATCGTCGTCTAGTACCCATAACACAAGCCTTATTGAGCTTACCGTGGGCCTAGGTCGATTTGTGTAAGATTGTCCTATAATATTTATATTTATTATTTATTAATGTATTATTTATGTATTTTAAGGGGGTATAATGGGGGCCCAACCATCTTCCGGGCTCCAAGTCAACCTCCCCTGCTCGTGGTATACCCTGCTGAACAACGAACGAGGCTCTGACGACCTACCAACCCACACTGGACCAGAGTGGTGGGCTTATGGTCCAATCCCCCTCATGCATAGCGACTGGCGAGAGCATGCACTAGGCCGTAGCGAGGGGAGGCCTTTGCCCAGCAGTGGGAGATAATATAGGTTAAGGAAAAAAAATGTACTTTAAAATTATAATACGGCACCTGATTTCCTATGAGAGAAAACAAGGCGAGAACGGAACGGCTAAGTATCTTCCAAATTTGACTGGTGACTCGACTCTCTCGTACGGACTCTATGAGAAGTGTATAGGTCGAGCACCTACCTGCTTACTGACACATTTACCCGGCTTAATCTATTGCAAGGATGATTAAGACATGGATTGACAATGCCTATACAAAATCGCGGTCCTCGAACCTTCAGACTATACGTCTGTTTTCGGTACTGTGCCACAGCGCCATCTGTTGAGTTTGGAGTCGAGTTATTTTGTCAGCGTTAATCACGGAACAAAATATTAGAAACTAGAATTTATTTATTTAATCTTAATTGCACAAAATAAGATGGTACAAATGGCGAACTTAATGCCATAAGGCATTCTCTACCAGTCAACCAATGGGCTTAACAAAAAGGTTAAGTAGGAATTTAGTGTTTGTGGTGACCGATAGATGACGCTATGCTTTAGCCTGAAATAAGGGAACGCGATTTTGTATAGGCATTGTCAATCCATGTCTTAATCATCCTTGATCTATTGAGACTTCGTTGCTCGTGGGTTTAGTTTGAGAGTGTCATGCAGTGACAGTGACCAGTTTCAACTTTAACTCAGATAGCTTGAAGCAATTTAGAAAGTTCTTTACGGCTGCGACTGGTACACTAGTATATTGTCATTAAGGCTTGCAATTATCCGGAAAATTCGGATATTTCGTATATAATCAAGATTACTATTCGAAATATCCGAATTTCAAGCCCTAATTGTCATCAATATAATGTTGTAGTACAGTCACCGGCAATAGTATCTTCCTACACTAAAGCCGCAAAGATAAAATACACGTTCTTATGGTCCTACAAATACAAGCGCGTCACATATTTTTGCGGCCTTCGTGTAGGAAGACACTATTGACGATGACTGTACACTGGAATAGCACTGCAGTTAGTTGAACCTTTCATATGTGTGGGTCAAAAAGTCGTGGATTCAAGCCTCGATCGTCCCGTATAAAGAACAAAATGCAAAAAAGTGACCGAAAATGTGTGTAAAATCATAACCAAGCATAGAAGAAAGGTTGAATTAAATTATCAGTCCCATCAATTAGAACGCGTAACTCTGAGTGCTCTCTTTTTAGCCTTCCTAGAGTTAATACTAATTTTGCTCAAAATTCGACAATCTACCGTATTTTAAATCTTTATAACAAGCAATTTAATTGTATTGATTTATTTGACTGCACAAAAGAAACTCTAAAAAATCGAGTACGGATTATATTATTGAAACTAAGACAGAGCGACAAACAAGCATATTTGTATTAAACACATTATGTTCTTATCACTAGTGCATACACTCTCATATACACACACATACACATACACACACAAAAAGTTCAATATTTCCTTCAATTTTGCTCATGGTATTCACTTATTACTTCCACTTCTTATTGCATGTTAGTTATATTTTTGTGGTCATCTTTTATTGGCTTTTCTCTGTTATTTAAGTTTAGTATTATTTGTTGTATTGCTGTTGATGCCCCAAATAAAATAAAATAAATAATACAAAAACATACGAGTGGTGGGAGAGGTAATATATTTTTCTCAAACATGCTCGGAAATGTTCCTGTTACGTTAGTAATTAGAGACCAGTAGGGACTCTATTCCAAGGCAGGTTCAGCGCGACGTACGTAAAGTATTTTCATACAACATTAAATCACTCAGCCAGTAACTGAAGCACTAAACAAGTAATTTTATTTCCTTACATGTTTGAGAAAAGCACTATACATGCTTCGACCGTAATCAGCTTACCTGGCTTCGTATTGTAGCCGTCCTCGTCTTCGACTCGGACGGCTACTAAATACTCAGCCAGGAAAGCTTACTTACTGGTCTCTGCAGTAATGTACTTTTCTCAAACATGCTCGGAAATGTTCCTGTTACGTTAGTAATTAGAGACCAGTAGGGACTCTATTCCAAGGCAGGTTCAGCGCGACGTACGTAAAGGATTTTCATACAACATTAAATCACTCAGCCAGTAACTGAAGCACTAAACAAGTAATTTTATTTCCTTACATGTTTGAGAAAAGCACTATACATGCTTCGACCGTAATCAGCTTACCTGGCTTCGTATTGTAGCCGTCCTCGTCTTCGACTCGGACGGCTACTAAATACTCAGCCAGGAAAGCTTACTTACTGGTCTCTGCAGTAATGTACTAATAAGTAGGTACTTAAACCGAAGCGGAAATCTTTTTTACCTACGTGTCATAATTGAAATTTAGCAACATTACTGCTTTTTACTGACACAACGTTAAGCGATATTTATACTCGTATTATGTCGGAACATGGTACCTATAAAAGCTACCTAAGCACTGATATAGTGTCCAGGCATCCAGTGATCGATCCTCGCAGGACTCGGTCCGACGGTGCCGCCGGCCATAGCACTTTTATGATTGGCTTAAAAGCGTTTCGCTGTTGCTGATGGATCTCTATTTACTCGTATATTTGTTTATCGGATACGATATTTTTAGATTCTAGAAAGTGTTTGTGGATATACAGAAAATAGAGTGGTTAATATTTTTAGTACTGAATGCAGAGAAACTTAAAATGATTGAATTTTATCTTACTGAATGGATGATTTTCTACATTTTTTATGAACAACACTTCATGAAGGTACGCTTGGGCATGCGGGTACCTTTGACTGAGAAATTTAATCAGCTACCTACAGTTTTAAAAGAGGCAACAGAATGGGGCTCGTCAAAAAAGTAATATGCAGCTCTTTAAAGATGTGACACCTCTGACCTATAGAGTTGTAAGTTGCAAATGTCCCAAGGCTACGGCCGCTTACCATCAGGTAGGTTATATGCTTATGTGCACCAAAAAATACGGCCCTAATATGTTGAGTTTAGTTAGGCCTTCGGCCTTAGCGAGCAGCACCTCAAACACCTCACCAAGTCACTCACTCAAGTTTCATAAAGGTCATTCAGTCAGTTAGTCAGGTTTGGAACCCAAAATCGTTGGTTTAGTAGAGTTTTACCACGCCAAGTTTGAATCACTCGTTATTCACAATATCAAAGAGTGCCACTAAGACATGTAAGACATGATGTTTGGAAATTCGACCTCTAATCGGTTAAAACACGATTGAAAGTTTCTAAAGGAACACACACTAAGGAAATACACATACAACAGCAAAAATATTGTAAGGTGTATGTGAAGTCTCTAATCCGCTTTGACACAGTGCCGGAACTACATATAACCCAATCCCTTTCATGTATGAGCACAGGCCCAAGCATTGGGACGTATATAGGATAGCATAACATAACGTATTGTAAAGATAAAATCCCTAGCAACAACAAAAATCGTATTACCACAAGAACCGACGTCCCGTAACAAAACGGCGGCAATCGTATTCACAACCCTAAATATTTATCGATTCTAGCCGGAGTAACCGGACCGCGAGCGGAATCCGATTCTTTTTGGGTTTAAAGCAATAAGACAAAGGTATAAACCAATTTCGCCCTGTCGGCAACCGATACCCTCCGCTTATGGAAACTGGCCTATTCAGAGTCGGTTGTTGAAAACATTTCAAATATACCTATTCAAGGCTTTTGCACGGTCTTAGAAAGCTTTTAGAAAATTAAGGTGAAAACGCTAACTGGCATGAATGAATAATTATGTCAAATAAATATTAAAAAGAGATTGCCAACTAAGAGAGTCATTTTCCAATTCAATTTGTTTAGAGGTCATTTAGATGACAAACAAGAACGTTTTGATAATAAATTCATAACAAACCATAATTTTATAGTTAAAATCGTATCCTTGGTATTTATGTCCTATATTGCAAGAGTATAAGGAAGACGCTATATACTAGAATGAGAGAGCACTAAATATACAGGATGATTCATGAGACGTGAGCAGGAACAACCCTACACACTTAGTTAACGATAATTAATCGGCCGCCATCATGTTTAAGTGAAACAATAACGCCTTTCAATTTTTTAAACCTATTTTGTTTGGTAGAAATATTATTTTCTGTAATCATGGTCATCCTACATAAACAAATCAATAAAGATAAAACCTCTTTAACAATCATGACAGCACTTTGATTATGAAAAAAATAATTGTCAAATTAAGTGAGATACGATGTTTCCAAAGTAACCAGACATCAATTTGACACATATCACAGAAAAACAAGAGAATATCAGTACTCGACGGAGTATTCTAACTGTAGAGTGACCATGCGTGTCGTAAATAATTTTGAACTTTTTATTTTTACTTTAAATTATTTTTTTTGGGCTTATCACACTAATACTGATCTCAAACAATAGCCTGTTATTAACTGAATCCGTAGTGTTAAGCCTGCTCACGTCTCATGAATCACCCTGTATATATACGAGTAAGAGTATTATTGTCACACGTCGCGTTCAAATCAAATCAAACAATTTATTTTGCAAGAAAAAGGGTAGGTTTACAGATGTTATTTATTACAATGTATGCACTCCTTAATCATCTATAATTTATAGCTTGCAAAGTATTAATACAAGTTTTAATACTAGTTATTTACATATAATTTCATTAAAAACTTAATCAAAGAATCTGAGGTTGAATAGCAACAAGTCAACGAATTTTGAATATAGAATTTTATTATTTTATTTTTTAATTATGTTCTAAAAAGTAATTTATTTTATAAAATCTGTTTTCTAAGAGCCACTCGCGTATGTTTTTATTAAACTGTCTAATGGTCATTGGTTCATATCCGGTTCGAAGGACCACGTACTATGTATTGGAAATAATACACAGTAGAAGATTTTAAACTTATATTTATAATAGAAAATAATAATTTGCAACCGGTACAACACGCCATAGCACGAAATTGTCCAAGGAGGATGAAGGGAACAAAATGTTGCCAGTCTACAAACTGGCCATAGACAAATTTATACAAACTAAGCTTTTGTTCTTGAACACTTTTTATTATACTTCGTCGCGCTTGCGAACAGGGCCCTGTAGTTTTAAGCCATAATTTTTTTGACAATAAAAATTACATTTAGTTTTTTTTTAATATTGTAGGTTGGTAGGTAGGTTGGAATACAATATTAGAATTCGTCCTTGAACTTGTTTAGTCTAAGATAGAACAGTAACTAATTGTAGTAGCGGAGCGCCCACATAATTTTATTGTCACCGGCTTTCCTAAATTGAATCGATTTAAAACTTTATACGATTTAGGTTTTCAAAGAAAACAGAAGCTAATAGGTCCCGAGTGTCCAACAGGTATGAAAAATATTTATTAAAGATAAGCACACACACTACAACAAAATACACGTATTTAGGTCACTCATACATTATACTGATTTGTGTATGCGATGCAATCTCGGTGGTCACCGCACTAGGCAAAGCCTGTATCGCGGAGTCCAGCTCACAGCGAGTTACAGAAAAGAAATGGTCAGTAATAATAGGAATACCATAGAAAGTATGTAATAAGGCGCATCTTCTCAAATTTTTTCATATTTTTTGAACTTACGGTTCAAAAGTTACAGGGGGGACACACAATTTTTCTGACTTTCGAAGTGATTATTTCTGAAACTATTCAGTTAATCACAAAATGCTCAAAGAAACCTCGATGTTATTTTTAAAGATCGATATACTTATGTGCAACAGGTTGATATTTAGTGTTTTTTTTTTAAATTTAGTTACATGTATGGAGCGCCCCCCCTAAAAATAATTTTACTGCGATTTAACTACATAAATAAGTAGCGGCATACAAAATACACCTTATGCATAAATTTTATTCAGATACGTCGTATAGTTTCTGAGTAAAATGGCTGTGACATACAGACGGACGGACGGACGGACAGACGGACATGACGAAACTATAAGGGTTCCGTTTTTGCCATTTTGGCTACGTAGGTATATAAGAAAATTACAAGGAAGGTTGAAAGAACGTATTGTAAGAGCACAACACCGAAGGAAACTCGAAATAATATATTGTAAGTGTACAATACTGAAGGAAACTCGAAAGAACATATTGTAAGAGTACAACACCGAAGAAAACTCGAAATAATATATTGTAAGAGTACAATACTGAAGGAAACTCGAAAGAATGCTGAGCTCCGAGCCTATTGTCGCGAAATTTAGTTTAGTTTTTAAGTTGTGTGTTACTTGTATTTTTTTTCCTTTTTCCTTCTTGTGTATTGTTTTATGTTTTTTTTGTTAACTTCGGTGTATGTCTACGTGTCTGTATTTCTTTTTGTATTTTTTTTTATTTCTGCGACAATAAATGCTTTTTTTTTTTAAGAACATATTGTAAGAGTACAACACCGAAGGAAATCGAAATAATATATTGTAAGAGTGCAATACTGAAGGAAACTCGAAAGAACATATGGTAAGAGTACAACACCGAAGGAAACTCGAAATAATATATTGTAAGAGTACAATACTGAAGGAAACTCGAAAGAACATATTGTAAGAGTACAATAGCGAAGGAAACTCGAAATAATATATTGTAAGTGTACAATACTGAAGGAAACTCGAAAGAACATATGGTAAGAGTACAACACCGAAGGAAACTCGAAATAATATATTGTAAGAGTACAATACTGAAGGAAACTCGAAAGAACATATTGTAAGAGTACAATAGCGAAGGAAACTCGAAAGAACGTATTGTAAGAGTACAATACCGAATCGGCACTCCAGCTGCTTAGTTAAACGGAAGGCGAGTTTTGATTGCCGCGGCGAAAACATTGTTTCCAACAAACATCGAAGCACGGTACTGAATACATTGAACTAACAAGTTATGCTTGGAGAACACTAACAATACAAAACTCAATCAAACATTTAATTGAGGAGGTTTTTTAAAGAATAGTTAAGCAGCTTGGCTGACTTTTTACTTTCTCTTTTGGCTTTTATAACATTTAAAACTTTTGTGTATTACCTTGTATTAGACGGGTTTATCGATAACTTTATTTACCTTGAATTCCGACGTTTAAAGTTAAGACAGGTTTAACTGGGCACTTTCGTGGACTGGCTACTATTGTTTTTAGGGTTCCGTACCAAAATCGTCATTGTTAGGGCTCGGTAGCCAAAATGGCAAAAACGGAACCCTTATTAGTTTCGTCATGTCCGCCTGTCCGTCCGTCCGTCTGTCCGTCCGTCCGTCTGTCCGTCCGTCCGTATGTCACAGACATTTTACTCTGAAACTATGAGACGTATCTTTATCAAATTTTTACATAAGGTGTATTTTGTGTGCCGCTACTTAGTTCTGTACTGAAATTGCGGAAAAAAAAATTTAGGGGTGGCACTCCATACCTACATGTAACTAATTGTCAAAAAAAATTCAACACAATAATATTGATTAAGACATTATATTGAAATTCATGACATAAAAGATATAATTCGGATTGATTACTTCTACAAGGCTTCTATCTATTAGGGGACAGAAAAAACGAAAGAAGTAGCGAACAGAAGATAGTATTTAAATAAATATTATATAGTCTAAATATTATACTGAATCAAATGAATCAAAGCATTTGGATCGCATCCAGCCAACTGTATCGCGATGGTAAAAAGAGTTAAAGAAATGCTTGGCCGACGGCATGGTAGTTTTAAGCCAAAAAGCTAACATTATGTTGGACAAAACTACATTATCTATGAAAGCTCATTTTTTAGGGTTCCTTATCCAAAATGGCAAAAACGGAATCCTTCTAGTTTCGTCATGTCCGTCTGTCCGTCTGTCCGTATGTCACAGCCATTTTACCCGAAAACTTTATAAAATTTAGACTAATAGAAGATTAATAAAATTTAGACATGAACTTTTGAACCGTAACTCCAAAAATATAAAAAAACAAAAGATCCGCCTCATCACATACTTTCTATGAAAATTATTTTGTGCATTATCGCTTCAGCCAATTTCGAGTTATCTCTAAAGAACTTTTTCCATAGGCATCAGATACGACCTTTTGGTTTTAGTTTGCTTCTTATTCCATTGAAGGTACGGAACCCTCCATTATTCGTGGTCCGACACGCACTTGGCCGGTTTTTTAATTTTTATGAGGTGTATAAAATAATGTTTAGAAACGAAAAAATTAAAAAAAAATGTATTGTATACCGGATACGAGTATTGCCCAAGGCATTATTTTTTTCTACTTTCCTTTATTTATAACATTGTGATAATGTAAGCAAACGTTTTGAAGATACACATAAGCTACTGTAATAAGTTCTATATTGGTGAAGCCATCATACATCTAACGGAGATTATGGTTCAAGTTAAGTACAAAAATATATGTTAGTTACACAAAGGTACTTAGTTTTCTCCTTACTGTGATATGCTAATGATCGGTATTTCATTTACTTTATACCGTCATGAAATAAAACAATTAAAAACGGATTTTATCGCGTGTATGTTGGCGACACCTACCGGCGCGCCTGTGAAACTCCTCGCGGGCATCGAACGCGGCCTCCAAAGCAGCGCGCGCGTCATCAACCGGCTAGTGGCGCCACCTGTAACCTGCGAAGGAACTACGAACAACTCGCGGATACATACCGGCTACCTGGGCGGGGCGGCTCGAAGTTAATAAAACAGGCTGGCACGTGGCAGCGCCCTCTTCTTTTATCCAGACACCAGCGAATAAAGACGTAATTAAGATTGTAAATATGACGGTTGTTGTGCGGTATCGTTCTAATTTAGATTGTGCATTCACTTCTCTGATTTTAATAATTACATATTATGAATATATCGTACATATTAGTTTACACTTTTCTATTATGAATGGCGTAGATTTGAATTTAAAGGAAAACATGTGTTACTTTCGTGATTTGACTGTTTTGTGTGTAAATTCCTACCTCCCCGATTAGGGGGCAAATAAAGTTTATGCTATGTGTACTTATGTTTTATTTCATTCTAGATAACCGTTCAGTTCTCTTAACATCAGAAGTGCTGACAAAATGAAGAAGCGTAAGCGAACTCGTTCACCTTCGCCCTCATCGTCGTCTTCGTCCTCATCAGCAAGGACGCCGTCTCCGCCTCCTCCAAGAAGGAAGAAAAAGGTACCCAAATCAGACAAAGGCGAATTTGTGAGTACCTCCAATACTATTTCACTTAATAGTATGATACCTGAATTTGACCCTATTAAGGACAATGTTGATGCGTGGTTAAATATAATCGAATCGTATGCTGGTACGTTTGCATGGAGCGATAGAATGACGCGTTATCAGGCTCTTAATAAACTAAAAGGATCAGCGAAAGTTTGGTACGATTCTCTTTTGCGAACTAGTATTGATTGGACAAATTGGGATTGGCATACATGGCGTAATAAGATTTCAACAACATTTCAAATTAAACGAAACATGTTTGATTGTTTAAAAGAAATAATTGAGCGTAAACCCGAAGAAGATCAATCTCTTTATGAATTTTTCTTTGACCAAAAGTGCAAGATTGATAGGTTGTCGTTGAATTTTACGGAACACGATATTATATCCATAATTCTAGGGAATATGCGTGATAGTACCTTGAGTAATTCTATAGAGGCGGGTAATTTTAACAATTGTGATAGCTTAGCCAGTTTTTTGCACAGTCGCAAATACAAAAGCAAATCGGTCTCGAAACAATCCGTATCCGGACATAGTAAACAAGTGGACATGCGAAATAAATTAATTGCGCAACATTTAAGTCCAGCGCAATCGACTTCGTCTTCTGTGGAGCAAACCTCAGATTCTGTAAAAACCGGACAACCTCAAAATCGTGTTAAATGTTTTTGTTGCGGTGGAGCGCATAAAAGAAATCAGTGTGAGGTTAAGTGTGAATTCTGCGGGAAAAAAGGTCACACCGAATCCGTATGTTTTAGTAAAATTAAAAATCAAAAGGCTGCAAAACAGGAGACTAAGTTGATTAGTAGTGACGGTTCAAGAGACAATTTTTTTAAAAAGGTGACGATTAATAATCAATTTGAACATGAGGCTTTTATCGACCCCGGCAGTAGTTGTAGTCTTATTAGTCAAGCGTTAGTTAACAAATTTGCGTTAACAAGTACTCCATTGGAGATCCCAATAACATTGCACGGATTTCAAAAAGATACAACTAAGTGTGAAACAGTGTGCAGTTCAATGACAGTATCTCTAAAATTAGACAATGTTTATCTAGATAATGTAGTCTTTTATGTTATTGAAGAAATATCCGATTGCGAGGTTCTAATTGGTCGCAACGTAACTGAGCGTCCGGATATAATGTATTCTCGTATTGGTAACGTGTTGACATACAGTTATCAAAAATCTTTTGAACATTTTTGCAATGCAATAAGTGAGACGCAAATTGATACCGATTCGCATCATAATGAGTTAGTGAAACTATTTCACGAATACAGTGAGTGTGTCGCAAATAATATCAAAGATTTAGGTCAAGTTGACAATCATGAAATGGTTATAGAATTAAACAATACAAAGCCTGTTCAATTTAGGCCGTATAGGAGCTCGCATGGAAATAGGAAAATTATTCGTGAAATGGTTGACGAGTTATTAGAAAGCGGAATAATTCGGGAAAGTAATTCCGCCTATGCTAGCCCCGTTTTGTTAGTGGACAAGAATAATGGCGAAAAAAGGTTATGCGTGGATTACAGGGCTCTTAATAAAATAACTGTCAAGAATAAATATCCTATGCCCCGAATAGAAGATCTTATAGATAGATTACAGGGTTGTAAATATTTTACTAGCCTAGACCTTAAAAGTGGTTATTACCAGATTAAAATGAGTGAGGATTCCATACAAAAAAGTGCCTTTATAACTGAGGACGGGCACTTCGAGTTTTTAAAGCTCCCTTTTGGTCTCTGCAACGGTCCCTCGTGTTTCCAACAGATGATGAACAAGGTATTAGGCAACTTGCGTTTTGGTAAAGTAATAATTTACTTAGACGATGTCTTATTAATAAGTGAAACACCGGAAGAGAATTTGGCGTTGTTAGAATCTGTCCTTAAAATATTTAAAGAGCACAACTTGAAACTAAATTTAAAAAAGTGCCATTTTTTAAAAACTGAAATAGAATTTTTGGGATATAAAGTTCAAGAAAATACTATTAAACCTAGTGAAAAGAAAATGGTGGCTGTTAAAGATTTTCCCCAGCCAAAAACTGTTCATCAATTGCGCCAGTTTCTAGGTCTTATTAGCTATTTTCGTAAATTCATAAAAAACTGCGCCCTTTTATCCAGTCCTCTCACGAAATTATTGAAAAAGGATAGTCCTTGGTCTTGGACAAGCAGCCAAAAGGAGGCTTTCGAAACGCTAAAAGGTGCACTATTGTCTGATAATTTACTAACCATTTATGATCCAAATAAAGAATGTGTACTTTACACGGACGCTAGCAGAGACGGAATTGCGGGTATTTTAATGCAAGTAACCGACGAAGGAGAGAAACCGGTACATTATTATAGTCGCCAAACTTCAGACGATGAAAAAAAGTATCATTCGTTCGAATTAGAATTACTGGCTATTATTGCATCTCTAGAGAAATTTAGACTTTATTTATTAGGGTCCCCGTTCAAAATTATTACTGATTGCAATGCTGTCCGTTTTGCAATGACAAAGAAAGAGATTGTGCCACGGATTGCACGGTGGGTGCTATCTACCCAGGAATTCTGTTTTGACATAATACATAGAGATGGTAACAAAATGCAGCATGTAGATGCGCTTAGCCGCAATCCCGTGCAGTCTGGGGGAAAATCCGAGTCAGAGTTAGTTTTGTCGATCACAGAGGCTGACTGGTTGTTATCTGTACAACTACAAGATCCCGAAATAGCCAAAATAAGAAAAAATCTTGAATCAGGAGAGGCCGATGCAAATAAAAATACTTTTAGTAATTACGAGCTGTTAGGTGGCAAAGTGTACAAACGGACAGGTCAGGGTCGTCGGTGGGTAGTGCCTGAGCAGTGTATTTGGCAAATTATCAAATGTAACCACGACGACCTTGGCCATTTTGCCGTGGATAAAACAGTAGAACGTATTAAAGATAAGTATTGGTTCCCTAAACTTCAACGCACAGTAAAGAAATATATTGGTAATTGTCTAAATTGTATATATAATAAAAATAAAACGGGTCCAAAAGAGGGTGAATTACATCCCTTACCTAAGTACGCAAGTCCATTTCACACACTGCATTTGGATCATGTAGGTCCTTTCGTAAAAACGACTGACAACAATAAATATCTGTTAATAATGGTAGATTCTTTTACTAAGTTCGTATTTATATTTGCCGTACCTAATACTGATAGTGCTAACGCTATTAACGAACTTGACAATCTGTCAAAAATATTCGGCTACCCAAAAAGACTAATTACAGACGCAGGGTCTTGTTTCACGTCAAATAATTTTAAACAATACTGTGGTAGTAAGAACATAAGATTACATACGATAGCCACCGGTATGCCGCGTTCGAATGGTCAAGCGGAACGTTTTGTGAAGACAATTTTAGACGCAATGAGAACAATGGGGGCCGATTTGTCTGATGATAGTTGGGACCAGTGTGTTAAACCTTTGCAACAGGGCTTAAATAGCACGATACAGAAAACTATAAAAGCGGTACCTAGCGAGGTTTTTTTCGGTTACCGGTTACGTACGGACGCAGATATTTTAGCACCTAATAATAGTGATAACGAGTCTGAAGTAGATGTTACTAAATTACGCAAGTCAGTTGATGAAAATATTAAGCTTAGTTCCATGCAACAAAAAGAAAGATTCGACAAAACACGCAAAAACGCTCAACAATACCATGAAGGTGATTTAGTCCTCATTAAAATACAAAGCCAGTCTAATGATGGTCGTAGCACGAAGTTGTTACCAATTTTTAAAGGACCATTCCAAGTGGTCAGGGTTTTGGGAAAAGACAGGTATCAAGTGGAAGATGTACGAGGCGCTGAACGTAGTACTAAGCGCTACTCTGGAACAGCGGCAGCCGAAAACATGAAACCCTGGATACACATCGCTGACTGGGATATATCAAATAAATAGCAGTGTTGGCGAGGTAAATATTTTATTATTCAATTTTTAACTCCATGTTACATGTAATCATAGTGGTTTTCTCTTTCTTTATTGCGAGCCATGGTAAAATGCTGTACCTTAGTAAATGAAAAATAGCTGATAGGAAATCCACTAGATATGTACGCAAAATTTTGTATCAATAAGCTATCCACATTTACTATATATTTACAGATGATATGTCATTTACACATTATGTCTAGGGAAATTGCTAATTTGATAATAAGGACTAATCAATTTATTATCAAATTAGTAAGATCACATTAAGAGAATTGACAATGGTTTAAATATATAATGAGCCGGTAAACACTTTAGTTAACGGGAGTTATTACGAGCGCATATAGTTCTGGTAAAAAGGAACAAATTGTGCTAGAAAAATACTCTGTACTGTGACTTGGTGTGGTGATTATTCTTTGAGACCAGTGCTTTTCGATTAGTGTGAGGAGACTAATTTTATAATGCCCATCTCAGTTAAACTGATAAAGATTTGTTTTGATTACAGCATTTCACCCGACTCGTGGAGTGCCCGAGGCGGGCACAACTGTCGCATGGCCGTGTTGGCGACACCTACCGGCGCGCCTGTGAAACTCCTCGCGGGCATCGAACGCGGCCTCCAAAGCAGCGCGCGCGTCATCAACCGGCTAGTGGCGCCACCTGTAACCTGCGAAGGAACTACGAACAACTCGCGGATACATACCGGCTACCTGGGCGGGGCGGCTCGAAGTTAATAAAACAGGCTGGCACGTGGCAGCGCCCTCTTCTTTTATCCAGACACCAGCGAATAAAGACGTAATTAAGATTGTAAATATGACGGTTGTTGTGCGGTATCGTTCTAATTTAGATTGTGCATTCACTTCTCTGATTTTAATAATTACATATTATGAATATATCGTACATATTAGTTTACACTTTTCTATTATGAATGGCGTAGATTTGAATTTAAAGGAAAACATGTGTTACTTTCGTGATTTGACTGTTTTGTGTGTAAATTCCTACCTCCCCGATTAGGGGGCAAATAAAGTTTATGCTATGTGTACTTATGTTTTATTTCATTCTAGATAACCGTTCAGTTCTCTTAACATGTATTGAGCTTAAATTACATCCCGACGTTTCGAACACTTTACAGCGTTCGTGGTCAACGGGTCGACGGAAATTTCCTTAAGAGATGTCGGGACGAAGATCTTATTCCTACATGCGTGAAGATAGCTCCATATTTTTATAATTTGTATTCATTGGAGTCGACCCGTTGACCACGAACGCTGTAAAGTGTTCGAAACGTCGGGATGTAATTTAAGCTCAATACACGCGATAAAATCCGTTTTTAATTGTTTTATTTCATGAATAACTATCGCAGCAACCGAAGACAATATTTTATACCGTCATTCAAGTTAGTTCGCAGAAAATTCACAAATTTCCAAGCAGAATTGATAAATGCTCATTGACTAACGCCGATGAAATCGTCAAGTTTTCATAACGAGTTACCGAAACTGCGACAGCTAAGACGGAAAATACGAAACTCAAATAAAACTTGTTCTGTTAGAATTTCGATGGAGCATTCTATGGAATCGATTCTGATACAATTAAAATTAATGTGTTCGCTTTATTTCTTTATGAAGTTCAATTCATTGATAAGCGTTCGAAAGTTTTGCTTTATATTCGTTGGATTGTTCAGTGAATTTATGCGGGTTTCGACCTTTCACATTGGTAAGTTGATAAGTAAAAAGGGTAGTTTTATTAAGAGCGTTCACTGCGTAGAAAGGCAGTTTAGGGGTATTCTTATTTTTTTAAATGGATCCCACATAGAAACATTTACAGTTTATGAAATTCTGTTTACATATTTGTAATAAACAGTTCATTAACTAATAAGTTTGATGAAGACATTAAAAATTTATCATGAAATCGTAGAGCCCAAAGTCCCAAAACACTTGTATAACCTTGGGTTCGAAATCTTCCAAAATATGTAACTTTATTTTGAGATTGATTCATAAACTATCTGAAGTTATATACATATTAAGAAACCTAAATACATATATCATATTTCATGACACTTTTTAGTAAAGCTAAAGCATGTGAAAATACTTAATTCGTCATAAATAACCACCAAAAACCAAAAAAACTAGTAAGTACCTTACAATAACAATAACAAAAATAATATTTCATGAATAAACTAAACTATAAGCGTTTATATGTGGGATAGATTTAAAAAAAATAAGAAAACGCGAAAACTGCCTTTCTCCGCAGTGAACGCTCTTAAGTGTGTGCTAGTAAATCACGCACGATTTGAATTCAAAATAAACTTGTTATTTAATTATTCATCCATGACCAAAACAGTTTTCAGAGTTTTTTCAATTGAGATTTACTATTTATTTGTGTATTTATCACAGGTATTTGCTGTGGATACTTTCTATGTAATTAAGAATTTATATCTATATCTATATATTATACAAATCGTCTTCTAATAGGTACCCACAATAAAAAATCATTAAGTTTACAGTGGTACTAAATAACTTGATTTGTGTAAGGTTGGCCCATAATATTTTTTACTTGAGTAAGGCTTAATTTTCATCCGTGAAATGCCTTTGTTCAGATGTCAATATGTTATTCTCACTTTTGGCAGCCAATTAAAATCTTGTATATTTTAAGACTTTTATTTGTGAGTAATATTTCAGATAGCGACAGCTTGTCTGTCGATACCACGCCTACTCTTACACGTGCGTGTAAAATTCTGGGAACGACATAAATAATGGATTATTTTGTTTACTGTGGGTAAATAAGGTAGCTAAAATTTCATCTACAAAATGAAATCGTAAGTAAAACATACGAGTATAACGTTATTTAAGCGTTTACGAGAAATAATAACAAAGTCAAATATTTTTTAAGGGTAGTACTCTGAAAATAAACGGTATTTATAATGACTGATGTTTATTATTTCTCGAAGAATAATTTTGTTTTTTATTTACATAATAGTTACGTTTACATTTTTGATGCGTTTATTTATGGCATTGCGCTTAAAGACCAAAAAAGTCAATAATGACCTTAAAGTTACCACTTTAATATCTAAAGATAACACATGTACCTACGTAACTGCGACTAATGTTCTACGATGTTTCCCAAAACACGAAACGTGAAAGTAACAAACGTTCGGAAACGCCCCTTACTGTTGAACAATACTTAAAGGATTTATGCCTTCCACTTGGCACCTAGACCAATGTAAACAGCGAGATTGCATCCACACGCTCAATGAACTCCAATAGAGTTATCTTTCACCGCAAGCATCGGACTCGGCAGACACCTAGTTTTAAAACGTTATAAATGCCAATAGTAGACTATGCTAAACAAAACCTTCTTCTACTATGTGACTACATCTAAATGATAAATAGATAGAACTTACTTACGATCTGATTCAAAACATCGCGTTGATATAGTTTCAGAGTGCCACAAGGTTCCGTTTTGGTGCCGGTATAGTTGATGCTTAAGTCGTTCTTGGTTTTGCTATCGACATTCATGTCTCACAGCGGATGTCCGTCTCGCTACACTTTGAAAGAACGAACGAATGTGAAAAACATTCGGTTTTTGAAAGTAAACATGTATCGATGTTCTTTTGGCGATGTCTCGGGAAGGCGGACCAATTTCCGTAGTGAAACGAACGCAGGGAGTAAAAAAGTTTCCTTTAAGTAAATGCTATTGGAGTATTTCAGTGACATTTTTAGATAGTGTTGTGTAATGGGTTACCGTCAAGTGGGATATCTTGGGAGTTGACTGCTAATTTTAAACAAACAATATTTAATTGTTTACTATGAAGTTTTGTGAATTTGATTAACTTTATTAAAATCTGGTATTCGGGCTGCAGCGATTCTTTTTGGGTATATATAGTTGACTTTGTAAATGCAAGTGACAAAGTATGGAAAACCTCAAATTTACATGAAAAAAGGAAAATGGTGGGGTTAAATGTAGAATTTCTGCAGAGCGTGTTGTCGATTCCATCTAAGGCCCATTTTTGCAATACAATGACCACAATACCACAGGACCTTACTTTAAATAGGTTCACAACAAGATCGATTGATAATCTAATTAAATTTGTATTGACAATGGTTCTTCGTGAAACGAGGCATGCCTCTGTTTTATTTAAAAAATACCTCGGTGAGTAATAATAATTTTATCTTTTTGCATTGGTAATTATGTTGTTCGCTTAGCTACTACCAAGATAATTTGCGGAAATAAATACAAAAATTCATAGTATGTGCTGAGAAGTTCTGTCTCGGATTAATTAATAATTGTGTCAAATCCGGGAATTAAATAGGTTCTGAATAGTTTTTGAAATTTTTGATACACAAACTTTGATCACACTTTTTAGTGAAGTAAAATCTTCGGCTAATGGACAAAATATTACCCTAATAGAAACAAATCGTCCGAAAGTAAAAAGGATTCCATGTCCAGATTTAAAACGATGGGTCGATCGACTAGTTTTAAACAAACCCGTATACCAAAGTTTTCGGCAACTTGTCGGGATACAAGAAATTCGGGGATCAGGCTCTGTGTTCACGTAGCTTAGGGAATACTCATCTTCAACCACTACCTTATAACCAGTTTCATAACAGTCATATTTATTCGGATTTTATAAACAGCTTGCTAATAAAGTATTGACGTTTATAATCTGGGGGTATAATATTTTGTTACCCGCCGCTTAAGAAAAACCTAACGTGAAATAGAAGAAAGAAATAGAAATATATTTATTCGTGACATTAGGAAAATAACAAATAAATTAAATTGTGCAGTCAGTGACAGAAGTAGCTAAGCTAATTTGTTATTAATCCCATTCCAATATATCTGTGTAAATAATTTGGTGAGGTAATTTCTTATTCACTGTATACCCTTTTGCTTAATACATCCACTACAACATCTAACTACCCAGAATCACTTTGTACACTTCTCCTGCTTCAGGTACTTTTACTGCTACCTGTAATACAGATTGTTTTTTCAAGCCTTAATCATATTGTGCGAAATGATTAGGTAGGTCATACTGAACAACTTTTACTATGGGATTTTTTAGGTCTTTAATACATTTTGGCCAGTCATTAACGACGTTTTCTACGAAGCCTGCTTTTTTAGGATTCCGGGATTGGTCCTATATAAATGTTCTGTAAGACCTACGTAATTAGTCACGTCGTTCAATATGGCTAACAATTGAAAATACTCGTATACCTGGTATACAGACAAGCTTCCAACAATTGGTGTCCAAGCATTTAGAATAACAGTAGAAGTTCGTGGACACCAAGCCAAGGCGTAAGTCACCTAGTTTCCCGTCAGTGCCTTAAACGCTGTAAGTACACCAAATGGAACTGCATTTACGACCTTCCACTTGCGCGGTGGTTAGTTTCCTCAGCGTTGGTGCTTCCTAAACAGCGACTAAGTTAGTTTAGTTCAGATATTACCGTAATAAACTGCACGTTTTACGTAAAAACTGTTGAACGAGCTGGATTGCTAACATGCTTTGGAAAATCTTAGGGAAAAGTTTAAAATAGCTGTAACTTTTTTATTCAGATAAATCTTTAGAAATTTCAATATGAAAATGTCAAATTTTCAGAGACTGACAATATTGTCGTCCCTAATATTTCAACTATGAAGGCTACTGATGATTGTGATGATATTATTGGGAACTTACATTTACCTCCTCCTCGCGTCGTGTTCATCATTACTGAGGGTCGTGATTCTCTCGGTGGGAGATCAATTTGTATTTAATAATGCTGCTCTATCTTTGTCTGTCTTTGGCCTGGTGCATCATACAGCTTCGTTGAGCGGATTTAGTCAAATCATCTGATTGGGCTGCGACTTACATTTTAACACTGGAAATTTCAAATGTTGCAAGGGATATTTTATCGTAAATCCACTAAACACATGATGGATTTTCTATTTAAGCCCTCACTGGCTAGGGTAGCTACTTTGATGATTTTACGATCACTGATTTTTGAATAAATTACAGTCAGCGAAACAGTCTTCATTTTGATTTTTTAATGGTAATTATTTAGAGCCTAACAAGGATTTAAACTCTCGACCGACCAACCCAGGTTTAGGCACAAGAAAATCTACAATAAAATCGTTTTCATATATTAACTACGGTTGATTTGAGGCTTTTCTAGTGCCTACCTTATTGTCTTGGAAGCTTTAAATCGTAGATGGAAATGAAATCAATTGGCACAATTTTTTAACGAGGTTTGCGTAAACAAAACAGAGTAGCGTTTACTTCTCTGTTGTTATAACCGACGCGATTCTCGAAGACTCGTCTAAACAACCGCCATAAAAACAAACTTCATAGCATTGTTTTGCTTTCAATATTTACCTTTTGACATAGAAAACAAACAAATCGGCAGACAGACGGCTGGTACACGTATTTCATTAGTCACCTATTTCTGTAACCATTGATTTACCTAAGACATTTATTGTGATGACCGAGGTACGAAGAGTTAGTATTATATACCGAATTGGTAATGTATTTATATTTTGTATATTGAAAACGGGCAACGTTCCTATAGAAAATTCCATACAAGGTGAACCATCTTCATTGTCCTTGAGTTTACCCTGCCTTCGGAGGAGGTCCTGTTCGGGTGTATTCGGGTTCGAATACAGTTCAGGGCATATGTTTGTGTGCTTATCACGGATATTTGGTCCTGCGTTATGGATGTTTTCCATTTTAAACATTTGTCTATATCTATCTATTATATATGTCGCAGTACGATAGATAAAGCCGTTATATAGTTATAACCCCAGGGAAATAATTATACGTCGTAACATAGTTATACGAGAGCGATTCATTACTATCTCACTAGGAATATATAACTATAATATGTCTTTAGTTTAGTGATATAGTTATATTACTGGATTAAGTTTAGTGAAATAATTGTAGGTAGGAGTGCGGCGGTGCGGCGGAGGTATATACCGTATTATAATCATATTCCTATGGGCTTACTGTGGGACTAGGTCAATTTGTGTGATAAGACTGTCTCATAACATAAAAAAAGTTGTAAATCTAAGAACGAACCAGACTTAGCGCGAGGAAACAGTTGGAGGTCTTCTGCCTGTTCAGAAACAAAGGTGCTCTTCGCCTCCAGAAATCATCCAGACATCCGGGCCCGCAGGGAAAATCTCATATTGATACTCCGAGAACATACCATTCGTTTCAGATCCGTTATTTTATCATATCATTATTTGAGCCAAAAATATTCTACTTTTACAAAATAAAGATAGTCTTACTGTCTGTACTAGCTAGCTGTAGAGTTCAGTTCTCGTCCACTCCTTATCGCTTACAATTTGTAAGCTCGCGTGAGATAATGTTATGCAGAGTGAAATGAAGTGCAGTCTAGACAACACGAGTTTTGGCGAGAAATGCAAAGCGTAATTTTGGCGGAGAATAGGTCAGCTATCTTTTGTTCTATAACTTGTTTTGATAAGTGGATTTAGCTTCTCATGGCGTTAGCTCGTGAATTTGTTTTAGTTTGAATAACGTTTCGTGTATGCATGTGTATATAGATAATTTACAGTACCTCCACCTTACAGAAAACCACAGCCAAATAGCACTAGACCCTACTCATAGTGAGTGAGTGAGACCCTGCTGGTGAGTAAGGTTGCCAAAGAGCTCGAAGAGGACCCAGTGTGTTGACGATGAGGGACCTTCTTGTTCCTTTAGCCGTCAACATAGTGAATCCTCCTTTTTGTAAAGGGTCGGCAACGCGCAAGTGACTCCTTTGGAGTTGCAGGCGTCCATAGGTTACGGTACCTGCTTACCATCAGGCGGGCCGTATGCTTGTTTGCCAGCGTCGTGGTATAAAAAAAAAAATTGATATTTGATATTATCTAAATATTTTCTAGAATATCTTCCAATGATGCAGACTCCGGAACTCCTGGAGAATTTTTTGCATATATAATAGCCTAATAGGTGTAACAAAACGCTGGTGATTCATTTAGGGGATTATTGGTATCGTATTCGAATTATGAAAAATTAAGAAAAATATTTTTTCACGCGAAAAAAAAAATGGTTTTGTATGGAGGGTCGGCCGGTTTGAGATGAGGTTTGTTGTGTTCCTGCTGGTGAGTAAGGTTGCCAAAGAGCTCAAAGAGGACCCAGTGTGTTGACGATGAGGGACCTTCTTGTTCCTTTAGTCGTCAACACAGTGAATCCTCCTTTTTGTAAAGTGTCGGCAACGCGCATGTGACTCCTTTGGAGTTGCAGGCGTCCATAGGTTACGGTAGCTGCTTACCATCAGGCGGGCCGTATGCTTGTCTGCCACCGTCGTGGTATAAAAAAAAAAAACAATTTTTTTTTTGCGTCAAAAAAATTTTTCTCTTACTTTTTCTAGACGCAACGCAATACGATACCAATTGTGTCCTTAAACGGATCACCACTAGTTTTGTTACACCCTGTATGCAGGTTCGTTTAAGTGGTTTTCCTTCATCGAAGAAATAAACTGATAATAACCAAATTATTATTTATTGATGCCATAGATCCATTACAACTATGATTTAAACCAACCTTTGATTATGTTTAAATCAACTTAATACCATGTAAAACAAAAATGCGGTTACTCCAAAATAATTACGTTATAAAGCTCACATCAAAAACTAAACACGTAAAGTAACATAAAATTTGAAATACGTCGCCATGGCATCAACCTACGGGACGAAAACCACGTCAAAGCAAATATTTCCCGAACGAGGATGCGTTAAAAATGAATTAAGATATAATTTTTCGCCCAAGAAACCAAAGCAATTTAACTTTAATTACATCAAGCCGTGTTTTCTTATGGTTGCTTTACAAACTTTTTTATTTTATTTTGATATCAACATTAATTTTCTTTAATGATTCTTTGAGCTTATTGGGAAAAAACTTGCGTTAGGACTTAGGTGGTGAGTCGAGAATTTATTGACAGGAATTGTTGATGTTGGTAAAATACTATGTAATATATAGGTATCGCTGTGTAATAATTTTAAACAAAAAAGAACCGACTCCACTTAGCCTCCACCTTCCCAAAAGCAAAATTTAGATGAACTGAGTTTTTTGCTACTCAATCCGGAAAAACATTTTATGCCCATAAGCCATTATTAAAATTGTTTTTAGGCGATATTATGCATAAGTATAGTTACTTTTATGCCAAATAGCATTATGCCAATCGTGTTATGCTATATGATAATATGACAATCTATTTTATGCGAAAAGGAGGGCACCCAAATTAAGACTCATCATCATCATCATCAGCATCATCTTTCTCATGGATGCCATTATCAGAACTGAACCAAAATCGGTTCACAGTCGAAAGTTCTGATGTAACAAACATAATAAAAGTCGAATTGAGAACCTCCTCCTTTTGAAGTCGGTTAAAAAGAGGACATAACAATACGAGTACCTACTCCCAGTCGCGTTAGAATGCATTGAGGCCAATAGAGGCAAAAGGATCGTCTTTTTTTAAAATTGGGTGTAAAAAAATGAATGATCATTATATAATATAGTTTTGTTAAACAACTTTTGTAATTGCATGTAGTGTTTACCTCCATTTTATTGTACATTTAGCTCTTAGTTTTCTCAAATGAAAATTCATGTAAGTAAACAAGCATCAGTGTAACAGTTACTGGTAAACCAATAAGATAAAATAAAAATAAAATATAACATGACGCGTTTTAAACCGCAAATTATTTAAAAAAATCTTGATATTTGAAACTCACCAAGGCGGAAATTAATGAGCATGATAGATGAAGACTTTTCATATTTAGAAGCACTCGATAGGGTTATTTCGATAAATTATTTCTTCCCTTTTAATTGCTCTCGACTTGATTCATAATCTTAATTCGTCACTAATTACAATCATCTAAAGTTAAAATACCTATTCATTTCCCCTTTTATTAGGAGCTTAAGGGATTAACGATAAATAATAATAACAAAAGAAAACAAGGACGGATGCTTGTAGAAAAATTAAATTATTATATATTTTTTTAAATTAAAATATATTTGGTTACGCGAAATATTACAAAATCAGCTACAGACATTTTAATTTTGTAACGTGACAGGCAACGTCTACTGCATTGATTGAATATATAAATTGAAAAATAGTTTATTACTATAAAATACGACGTGACAGATGATGTTGCTACGAAAGAAAATTAGACCAAGTTGCCCAGGCCTGGAATCGAATAGTGATTGATTACATACATATATTTTATTTCAACTAGTGCCTACGCCAATTCCTGGGATTAGGTTGCTGAGCGTGGAGAAACGCTAGGAGCAAGAAATACATACATTTTAAGGACAGTGCCAAGCTGTATTCTGACTTTTGAATATGCCTAGACGTTCGTCAATCTGTTAGCGAACATATTATTATAATATGGCAATATATCTTCGTTTCCTACCAAATTGCAGTTTCATTATTTTGTCAAAAACGGGACTTAATCGTGTACACTTACTTTTATTATTTCCCTGACGTTTCGAGCGTGCCGTAACGCTCGTGGTCGCAGGCAGACTGGCGAGGAATTGTATCAGCATCTCCTAGCTGCGCGGGTTTTTCGAACTACCCGCAGTTGGTCTCGATTATGCACATTCACGCTAGGGTTGTCACTTTGCCTACACACAACACTCACGACATCTGGTGGTTTGGAAATGCAAGTATTTTCACGCTTACATTTGCTGATCACTGGATTCCACGAAGACGAGATCCCCTGTCCCTCGTTCTGGTTGAAATTCCTATGCTTCCTAATTTCAATAGCCTCCCGTAATTTCTTGCTATAACGAAAACGTTCTGTGGAGAGGACTTTTGGTTTATGGAGCTCAATCCAGTGGTTTGATCCAGATTCCAACAAATGTTCGGCTACAGCAGACTTGTTTATTTGCCGATTTTTGACTGCTGTGATACGTTCCCTGACCCTTTCCGCTATTGTGCGTTTGGTTTCCCCAATATAGGAACTACTACAGCTACAATCAATTTTATAAAAGTAAGTGTACGCGATTAAGTCCCGTTTTTGACAAAATAATGAGTGAAAATCGTGTATATTTAAATCAGTAAATTGCAGTTATACTTAACCCTGGAACCTAAATTGTCTAGCACTTTGCGGTTTCAGAGGAATTTCCTCCCGCGAATACTCCGGCTGTGTAATGGAATTCTTCAAAAAAAGGAGTGTACCCTACAGGTTTTTTAAAGAATCGGCAACAACTCTGAAGTTGCAGGTGGCCATTGGTTACGGTGACCTGTTACCATTAGGTGTGCTGTATACTTGTTTGCCTATGACGTGTTAAAAAAAATCTTGGTTAGAATTAAAATTCACGCTCGTTTGTCCCGCGTAAGATAATATTGAGTAATCTTCAAGTTTTGATGCCGTCTGCTATATAGTTAGAAGTTTTGCAATTATTATAGCAATTTCAACCTTCAACTCGGCATCTTAGAAAAGTAAACAAATAAGTTTTTCTTTAGCTTTTAGGGCCGAATTTAAGCCGAGAAATTCTTCTTCCTTCGTACATCAGTTTCCTTAAATCTTGCTTGTATTATTTGTTTTGATAACTGGGATTTTTGACTACTCATTATGTGGCCGAGGTATCACCTTTATCCGTTTATTGTGTCCGAGAGGAGTATCCTTGTTTGAAATGAAATTAAATGAAAAATATGGAATGAAAAATATTTATTTGGTGCAAAAAGAAGAGAAGCATAACATGAAATATACAAAAAACAAACAGAATGGTTACCACTCAGTATGGAGTCATGGCAGGGTAGCCACAAGCCACAACGCAGATTTTCAGGGCAACCAGAACTTAAAAACTATAATTAACTTAATTAGTGACAACAATATTTCCAGTTGACAGTTACTGGCAACCCCACTTGACCGGTTTTGTTTTAGGTAAAAAACATGCCATTTAATACATAGCATTTAAGGGTCGGGTATAGGTGGGAGAATTTTCAGATTCTGTCAAAATACCCTGATTCACACACAACCAGACTTCACGCACACTACCACACTTTCGGGGAACAGGTCGTTGACCGCTTATACTTTTTTACAGGTTGCCATTATTAGTTTCATACTAATCACACCTCCTTTGAGAAATTTAAACTGTAATGTTTTCCTTTGTAAGCAGACAGAGAAATAACATATTTTATCTTGCTTTCCTTGTCTATCTTGTTTATGTCACATATGACGTATTATGGTTGATTTTAAATGATTAAAGGGCCTGTCTCACAATCTCCAGATAAACTTATCTGCCAGTTAAAATTATTGCTATCCTTTTCTCCAGTCATATAAAAGAAAAGGACAGAAAATATTTATCTGACAGATATGCTTTAACTGGAGGTTATGAAACAGGCGATAAATGACTTTGGTAATACGTTACCGAGATACACGTTTTGGAAAGTTAGCTAGCCGAACAAATACCTATAGACTTGCAGCCTTATTCATAAAAAATCCTTAAATGAGGTTTTAACCATCATATAGTTAAAACGCTATATAAGCCTAAATGACGTTTTAAGAAATGTGTGATTTATAATCCCTCCATAAACCTACTATAGTAATTTCATTGATTCGACTCGTTATGTTGGCACTCTTGGCAAAATAATAGACAAAATCGTATCCCAATCGCAATTTAAAAAAAAAGTTTGACAGCAAATGTCAGTAATGAGCGGGAAATCGGCGAAATAGAATCGAATAAATGCAAATACTAGTTTATATAAATGTTTAATATATTAGAGTTAGATTATAGACTAGTTTATACTAGTTTATAATCTAACTCAAAAAGCCCTTGCATTGAAAATACGAATCAATGCAACAAAAAATGGGAGTAATAATTGCACAGTTGACTACAATACAAGGTAAGAATACCAATTTATTTACTTATAATTAGGTTATGAGAAATGGATTCTTGCTTGCCTTTACTATTTTTAATTAATCTAATCACTGATATATCCTCCTCAGGTATTATTACAAGAGCGAAATATAAGAAAAAATTCCGGATACAAACACCAACGCCTTTAAGATGGACCTTTTCCTTTTGCAAGTAAGTACAATACCTGCCCAAGTCAGACATTTTCACAGTAATAATTATATTCCTACAACCAGTGCCTAGTTACAACTAATAACATTAGGTATTCTTATTGTAAACCAGTTATATCTCTCTGATATCGCCAACAGTTAATGCAGTGAAATAATAGTATACTAACTATTTATACCCAGAAGGATGATATTAAACTAGTGAAAAATCAATGGTTAGATAATGTGCAAAATGTATTGAAACATGCGTTAGTAAGGTAGAATTTTATTGTTATTTTCATTCAAAATCCTTATTAATGTCACCATAATTATTGCAGAATATAAGTAGGTATTCCAGATTGTGATGCTGTAATGTCTGTAAATTCTATATTATTAAGTCAATCAGTCAGATGCTGACAATAAAAGGCATCAAGCAGATGTACTTACATTGCTGCCGTTTATTGTCAAGAAAATTTGACTACATACTTATGTAATAACTACTAATAACCAGTGGTGATAGGTACCTATATATACCTTAGGATGTTGGTCATTCTCAATTTAATGTAAATTTATGGTTATAATATGTAGTCACAACGATTTCTGCCAATTTTATAGAAAACTTCTATGGAATAATATATATGAAGGCTAAAAATAAAAAAAAGTGTTTGTTTAAAATTAATTTAATTAAATTTGTTGCATTCTTTTCAGGTCAGCACATATCATCAGCCGTCATAATCCACTGCCATTATTGAGGCAGTAAGTCGTCAAGCATTAAGCAGGAAAGGGCAACCGGGTCAAGTATCCACACAAATCCGGGAAAAGTCTACCGGCCCCGGACATATTCCAAACCAAGCAGTCCTCAGCGGCAAGGCAATCAACTGAAACATAAAAAAGAAAAATTATAAGCTACATAGCCTGATTTTGGTCAAAACTACTGGTTCTAGCCCCCATAATACTCTTTAGCTTTATTTTATTATGGAATTGTATGTTTAATTTTGCTAAATAAAAATATTTTATTTCATGAAGCTTTTGTAATGATTTTAATGCTTCTCTCTGTAGGCCAGGCAATAGAGGGTTTGACCTCGCATTAACTTCTCAGTCAAAAAAAACTTTACAGCATGATAAAGTGTCAGGAGTAGATGGTATATAATTATTTTTCCAAAAAAAAACAATGGTCCTAGTTGGGTTTTTTTACCTAAACTCTTATATCGTCTATATTTACGTATGGAAAAATGCTCAGTCTAATTTTATTTCACCAGAAATATTGACTTGAAGTATGTAATCAATATTTAAAATTTAATAAAAAAAATTCATAACAGACTATATTTTTTTTATAAAATATATTATTTTTGTGTAACTCACATCGGAAATTTGCTCCGTCACTTTTCTTTACTGAAATGACATTAAATGTACGTTTTCTACTTAAGACAAACAATTTCCAAACATTTCATTGTCAAACTTTTTCAGTATAATAATTAGCTTATTACTCGCAGTAGAATATTGCTCCGTCAATTTTTTTTTGAAATTATATTTCCTTTAAGACTTTTCTTTCGACTGTAAAAAAATAAAAATAAAATATCCTGCGTATTAAAAAGTTAAATCATGTGACAAAAAACGATTTCTATTATTTCACTCGTTAGTGGAATGCGCTCGTGCGGGACGCGGGACGCGTGAGCGGGGATGCCTCGCGAGGGGCCATGCGCAGCGTGTGTAAGCACTTTGACTAAACAATGTTGCTCTAACTACTTTCGCTCAAAGCGTGTGACTTCCTATACACTTTTTTAATGATCCTCTTTAATAAACTTAAACAAACAGTTAACATTTATGGTTTTTACACACTTACATGAATACACCCATACTGTTAGCAATTTTATCTTGATTTGATATAATTCGCAGTGGTGCTAAACGCCTAGTCACAGAGTAAATAAAAAAGTACGCCAGTTGTAATACATTTCACTTTTGACTACGGCGAAGATAAAACGAAGGGTTATGATTTTAGCAGTCTATGCTCAATTGAGCCGTGGTAAAAGCCGAGACAAACGCTAGGGGAATTGATGATGAAATGTTGTAATTATTAAAAAAAAACGGCCAAGTGCGAGTCTGACTCGCACCCTGATAGTTCCGTACATCACACAATTTTAACAATCCCTGAACATTGCTGTAACGAATAGAAAAATTGGATTATGGACAAACTTTGACTTTCCCTTGAAATCTGTTGCCTCCAAACAGCGACATAAATCGCAATTAGTTTACCAACTGCGTATAGGGTTGTACTTACAATTTTTGGATTCCGTACCTCAAAAGGAAAAGGAACTGGCATACAGGGCGGGTGCGCGGGGCCCGAGGGCCCCGCTTTGGTGGTGTTGGCTTTTGTTTTTATGTCTGTGTTTGTCTTTATGCTTGTCTTGATGTTTGTCTTGTGTGTTTCTATTGTGTGCTTGTCTTTTGTTTTGAGTTTTATTTATGTGTTTGTTTTGGTTTTGTGTTTAAAGTTTTGGTGTGCATTTTTGGGTTTGCCTAAAAGCTTTAGAAGGAATTTGTCTTTTGTGATTGTGTTAAGTGCTCCGCGTGCGAGCATATCTTTCTGCAGCTCAGCCTTCGGCCTCGGACGCTGGTACGCCTCTCGTAGACGCTTCGGGCCTTCGGCCCGACGCGGAGCTCGGCCTTCGGCCTTCGCTCGTTTCGTCATTCGTTCTACGCTCATTTAGAGACTACCTTAATAAAATGCTCGGACGCTCGAAATGCCCCCAGCTCGGCCTACTGCTTCGAATCAAATTATTCGGGTATGAACGATTGGAGGCTCTGGGTGAAGGCTTCGGACTTTCGGCCCTCCGCTGAGGTCAGCTTTCGATCTCCCAGCCTGAAGCTCACCCTTCGGGCTTGCATAACATGGATTTATATCGGTTTCCGCTTAGTTCGTCCTTACCGTGGCTCGGCCTACGGCCTTGCCCAGAATTGCTGGAGGATTGATGTTTTTATCAAAGGAACCGAGTCACTAAACATTTTTTTCTTAAATATTTGCAGGGTAAAAGCTATTTTTTTTCCTATTACTAAGACTCCGCTGTCCATCTGTCCGTCTGTCACCAGGCTGTATCACATGAACCGTGATAGTTAGACAGTTGAAATTTTCACAGATGATGTATTTCTGTTGCCGCTATAACAACAAATACTGAAAAAACAGAATAAAATAAATACTTAAGGGGGCTCCCATACAACATGCTTTTTTTGCCGTTTTTATAGATAATGGTACGCAACCATTCGTATGCGAGTCCGACTCGCATTTGGCCAGTTTTTTATTTACGTTAATTTTTTCATATGGTACGATGAAGGAAATTAACTGGCAAAGTAAATTTTAAAAAAAGAACGTTTTTTTTAACAAACAAATATGTTAAATCGGTCACTAATGTAACTGTGGTGACGAAAATTTGTTTCTGTTGTCCCATAAAATAATCTCGCATAAAAGTTTTTCACTTGTCAACGATCTTAAATGGAAACTTCTAGGTCTTTCCAGCCGAGACCGGCTTAGCCTACATCTGTCTCAACTTATCGCCTCTTTGTATTGCGGGTTGGGGGGAGGGGGACGTTCTGACATCCTACTGCCAGTAGATTGCCAGCGGGGACTACTTAAATAAGTGGTTATCCTGTCTTCGGAGTAAGTGTTCGATTCAATCCATACAAATACAAATAATTTATTGTACAGTCACCGGCAATAGTATCTTCCTACACGAAGGCCGCAATAATATGTGACACGCTCTTATGGCACTACAAATAAGAGCGTGTCACATATTTTTGCGGCCTTCGTTTAGGAAGATACTATTGCCGGTGGCTGTACCTACGAAACTCAGTATTATCAATGATGTGACACGTTACACAAAGTACATGACAATAGACAGTGTTTGGCGTATATATAATAATGTTGATTTTATTGCATGTAATATCATTTATCTACACCAATATCATAAATCCTCTATTCCGCGTTCGGAAACCGTACCACCATTATTTCAACCAGTAACGTAACATCTCTGACAGTGTGGTAAAAACGTATGAAAATTCATTACCCACGGTATCGTTACCAAGATCCGCCCTCTCCCCGAGCGCCGACACACGCCCGCGCGACCGCCGACACAATAGAGTTGGTCATGGCGGTGCAATGGCGGTCATTCTACTGGTTTCCGAACACATCATTTAGGATTTATAATATAGGTGTAGATAAACCAGTGTATGCAACCGTACGTAATTAGGCCTTAAAACACTCGTGTGATCTTATTATGAAATAGAAATATATTTATTCGTGACATTACAGAAAAAAACAAATAAATTACAGATAATTGTAGAGTAAGACAAGTGTCACGAAATGGCCTCTTCTCAGCATGTTGCTAACGTTAGCCAGCGCTGATCTTCCGAAAAGACCATCCGGTGAAAAATTCACGGCAGGTAACAAACATATGTGTCTAAGTAGTACAATCTATGACAAATGAAACAGTTACATAAACTACTATTAATGTCTGATAATGTTTAAGTTACGAGTATATCAACATAGGTGGATGCAAAGAAAATGAATTTAAAAAATTATACAGGTTGTAATAAAAATACTGGTGGTCCGTTTAAGGGCACTATTGATATCGTATTGCGACTAAGAAAAAGTAGGAGAACATTTTTTTTAGTGCGAAAATATTTTTTTTTGATGGGGCATGTCGTTTCGACCGGCCAACCCTCTATACAATAGATATTTGTACAACAAGAGAAGAAAGTTCATATTTACTTCGAGTGCTAATTTTGAGTCCCGAGCAAGCGAAAGATTCTATAATAGAATCACGAGCGTAGCGAGTGATTCTAATTTAGAATCTTGAGCGTAAAGAGGGACTCAAAAGCACAAGATGTAAATAACTTTATTCTCATGTTGAACACACTATTTTTCACCTCAACAGCAAGAAGACATGGAAAAATACAACCTGGGTGATGCTTAATCCTTCTTTGTCACTTTATTCACTCGTATTTATTATAATATTCTTACAATTGAGTTCAAAAACCTCAATCATAATTTAATAACACAAAAAATAGTCAAAATAAATTAAATATTTTTAAAATATCTATACCGCCATTTTGACTTTTGTCAACTTTTTTTTATCTGCGTTCGGTAACTACTGTTTGATCACAATACGAGAGATTGTTGTTAGTAATAATATTTTTCACATGATAATCTTGTATTTTTTTCGTTTATACTTATTTGATTTTGAAATAAAGAACGTAAATTATTTCAAGTGGAGTATAGTTAAACATTTAAAAATTAAAATTTGTATAAATTATACTTACAAATTAGTACTTGTGCGCGTTTCAGAACGTTACGTTCCGACTCTGTTTCAGGAGTCTGCTATCGGAAGTTCAGAATACGAATTAAAATTAAATAAAATTAGATTTAATGACATTTAAAATATTTCTGTCTCTCTCTATGTACTAACGAAGTGAAAAAGAGAACGCGAATAGACTCCCGAGTATTTCGAATTTGTATTAGACCTCGCGCGCGAAATTGACATCGTAATATTTGTAATTCCAAGGTCACTTCAAGGTCATTTTGTCTCACGCTCGCAGCAAAATTGAGTTTTGCTCACCCTTTTTAGGTATCAAAGAACCCTCCTTCCTGCTGCTGAGGTGAAAAACCATTTTTTTCCAGTTTTTCATATTTAAGAAAAACTAAGGAATTTTTTTTTTTTTCACGGGAAAAAAAATGGTGGTGGATTATACAATATTAATGTATGTATATTGTCTATTTCACCTGTGATAACTGTAAAAAAAAATCTCTGTATGTGATATTTAATTGTTTCTTTGTTATAAGTAAACTGAAATATATGTCATATGATAGAAATAATTTAAAACAACAAAAGAAACAAGAGAGATAGTGCTACCTGCTGGAGGACTTGGTCATTTTTTCTGAAGCATATGACATCTATTTCAGTTTACTTATAACAAAATAACAATTAAATATTACACACAGAGAAAAACATACAGTTGTCACAGGTGAAATAGACAATAGAACAGACAATACCTTAATATTATATAATTACCTTTACTAAATGTTCATGACAATAAAGTACATCTTATTTAATAGTCATTTATAAATACAACTTATGTTAAATAAATATGTTTAAATTCGGGGAAATCAAGAGTCTACATAAGTCATCTGGCAAATGCGCTGTTTCGCATATACCTTGATATATCCATTATGAAGAAATCTATAGATGTAGAGCGGGGTGGTGGGGGGCGAAGACAAAGAGTCGCGTGTAGCTGATAAAATTTATTGTTTTAGAGATTTACATGTACTCTGTCGTCTCTCTAGTGCTTACTTGTCGAGTATTACCCAGCTAGGTAGATGACTACTAGGCCAGTAATTTGTCGTAAGGATATATTGGGTTAGTGTCACAACACTAAAATGCTGAAACTTGGTTGAGGCATATAGCATGCGTGCCTTTAGACCCTATCGCGACTCTCAAATATTCCTCGTCAAGGCGCCGAGGGTCATGTTTCTGCGTTGAACAAACGTTAGTGGCATCCAACTTAATCACTGCGCCATTTGTTGGTAGGCGGCTTGACTAGTGTCGAAGCGTAATTGTATCGGTGCATGCGGCTGCGCGGTGATGCAGATTGTGTGCATTATGATTATGACACTACAAGCGTGATCTGTCGGCGAGCAGTGGTGATGGTGTTCTATTTAGTAAGGTAATGATACTCTGGTGCTTCAATTAAATACTAAAATGGTTACTTAATAATACTCCATCACAATATTTATTAAAATCATAATGATACGAGTTAAATACAAATATCAAAACAGAAAATTATATAATTGAAGTAACTTACTCCACTTTTTTCACTATGACGCAAGCATAGCTGAGTCGTAGTTGCGCATGCTAAACTGGACTCAATAGCTGACGCACGATGACATATTACTGCTTGTTCACTCGCTTTAAAAGGCTAGACAAAGTTAAAATTTCAAGATTTGACGTATTGTATGTGGATTATTTTTTGGAAATTTTAGTTTTGGCTGTTTAATTGACTACTTAACATGAATAAAAAACAAAACTGGGCTGAGCAATTTTCCATGAAGTATATTAAATATACTGTAATAACAATTTTTCTTTAAGGTTTTTTTTTGGAAATTCGTAAATATTATGCTAAAATAAGATTAACATAACACCCACTGTTACAAACTTGACTGAGAAATTTTCCAAACAAAATGACGAGTGTAACCAATTATTTTTGAATAAAAGTGACAGTTTTATTTGGAATATTTTTTTGAACTTTTGACAGTACCTGTCAGGAATCAAAATAATTTTTTAGTGAAAAAAACATACCCTGAGGAAAATTCCAGTACAAACTATTAAGGTTTTTGTACATTTTGGTAAAAATACCAAAGCTGACATACTTTTTTTTTTGGAAAAATAGTTTTTTGTGTTTGTTATGACCAATACTACATCCCAGCAAAAGAATTATCGACTGAGGAATTAATGCGAGGTCTCCATACAACGACCCGGTAGATTTCCCACACTACTGGGAGAATCTGTTTATTTAGTGGCATATTATTATTCAAGAGCTTAATCTTAGCAAGAGAAATGAAAATGGGTAATTCTATAAGGTGTTTTGCATACAAATTATACCTACCCATTTTCATTACTCTTAAGTGTTGATAGTTATGCTGCTGTAGGCTAACCTTTTGGTAAAACACATTTATGTTGCAATAATTATAGTTTGCCCAAACTATACCTCTGTGGTTGAATTGTAATGAACAAAATCAGTAATGTATGTGCATTGATTGCCGCTTTAATCATCATCATCATCATCATATCAGCCGAAAGACGTCCACTGCTGAACATAGGCCTCCCCCAAAGAGTGCCACAATGACCGGTCCTGCGCCACCCGCATCCAGCGGACTCCCGCGACCTTCACCAGGTCATCAGTCCACCTTGCGGGGGGTCTACCCACGCTGCGCCTTCCGGTTCGTGGTCGCCACTCGAGAACCTTTCCGCCCCAACGGCCATCGGTTCTACGAGCAATGTGCCCCGCCCACTGCCACTTTAGTTTAGCGATTCGGAGGGCTATATCGGTTACTTTGGTTCTGCTGCGAATGGCCTCATTTCTGATGCGCACGCACGCCGCATTAATACTTGTTTTAAAAATACCACTTCATTATCTTTAATTAAAGATGAATGTATATCTATTCCACATATTTTTTTCATATACTACCAGTTAAAGTAAGAATAGTGTGATGTTTAGTTTCAAATTAAACATGTTGACTGACACCATTAGTAAGAAGTTAGGTTAGGTATTGAGTTCATCTAAAGATTGGTTGGAGGCTGTTTTACAACAGGTATGTTAACCCTTTGAACGCCATACGTCAAACTGTAACATATCACTCACACGCAAATTTTACTAGCGCAAGTAACCCAATATAAACCTTACTTGAAAGTATGAAGGTTATACTTTGACTGCTCTTGCTCTCTGCTTGCTCTTGGCGCTGTGAGCATGAGAACTCATGATACCTTTAGGTGTTGTTAGCGTTCAAACGGTTAAGCATGTTAAGCATAAACTAGATTAGGTCCCAATGGTAACCTATCTGCCTTCTAATAGAAAATCTGTTGCAACTACTTTACTAACTACTTACCTGAGACCAAAACTAACCTAAATAGGTGAAAATTGTTTGCTTCTTGTTTCATGACCAATGAAACTTTCGCACTCAGAATCCAACATGATGGCCACAACCACTCTGTAAAGAGTGTAATGGCAAAGAAGAATGAAACTTTAATTTACTCTTTTTATTTGGAACTAGGTAGTTTTGCTCGGTTTCAATATTATGCAATACTGTCAGTGCGATGAATGGTGCCTACTTCTTTGGCTTGAAAATGATGCTTTACTTATATATTTCTATAAATAACATCCTGACCTGCAGTGTAAAGTATATACTATTACGACAAGTTGATAGTAAATGACAAATATGCTCACCCACACACTTCTTTCTTACCTTATGTTATGATACATATTCCAAAATCGGTTTTCGTAGTTGTACCTATTCACAAGCTCCATTGCCTGAATTGGCATTTTATAGCAACAATTTCACTTCATAAGTGCACAGTCACTTTAATAAATAGGTTTTTTTATTTATTACAATAAATAATATTATTTTTCACAAAACATAAAACTTGTAACGATAGAGTAACTTCCATTCAGTAAAAATCTTCTGACTTGTGTTCGGTGTCGCTAGTGTCAAAATCAGCTGTTCAATATTATGGCGGCCATTTTGATCCTTATCGAGGAGATAAAGAAGGGTCCTGGGTCCTGTAACTTTTCGAGCATTTGCAATAGGTTTGTAGAGTTGTTTAGAGATAAATTACGTTTATAAATAACGTTTTTAGGCTTCTGGACTTCAAGTAGGTTTGAAGGAGGTTGTAACTTTTTATGAATAAGGCTGTTGGCCTATAACCGCGAACCACTTCGTTCGTCGAATCGACTATTTGCATCACTCTCTTTCGAATATGCAAGAGCGATAGAAACGGAGATAACGAAACGTCGATTTTCGCACTCGCGGTTGGCCCGTTGTGGACTAGAAGTCGCTTATAGGTAGAAGTGAACGGAAATATGTCTGAATAACTTCTTAACAGCCTTATTCATAAAAAATCCTTAAAAGAGGTTTTAACCATCATATAGTTAAAACGCCTATATAAGCCTAAATGACGTTTTAAGAAATGTGTGATTTATAATCTCTCCATAAGCCGACAATAGTAATTTCATTGATTCGACTCGTTATGTTGGCACTCTTGGCAAAATCATAGACAAAATCGTATCCCAATCGCAATTTAAAAAAAAAGTTTGACAGCGAATGTCAGTAATGACCGGGAAATCGGCGAAATAGAATCGAATAAATGCAAATACTAGTTTAGATAAATCTAATTTAAATCAAATAAGCCTTTGCATTGAAAAGACGAATCGATGCAACAAAAAAAGGGAGTAATAATTACACGTCAACTGCGTGCACGTCATGCAACAATACAAGGTAAGAATACCAATTCATTTACTTATAATTAGGTTATGTGAAGTTGATTCTTGCTTACCTTTAATGTTTTTAATGAATCTAATCATTGATATATCCTCCTCAGGTATTACTACAAGAGCAAAATATTAAAAAAAATACTGCATACAAACACCAACGCCTTCAAGATTGACCTTTTGCAAGTAAGTACAATACCTGCCCAAGTGCCCAAGTCAGACATTTTCACAGTAATAATTCTATACCAGTGCCTACAACTAATAACATTAGGTATACTTATTGTAAACCAGTTATATCTGTCTGATAGCGCCTACAGTTAATGCAGTGAAATAATCATGTACTAACTATACCCAGAAGGATGATATTAAAGTAGTGAAAAATCAATGGTTAGATAATGTGCAAAATGTATTGAAACATATGCATTAGTCAGGTAGAATTTTATTGTTATTTTCATTCAAAATCCTTATTAATATCACCATAATTGCAGAATATAAGTAGGTATTCCACATTGTGATGCTGTAATGTCTGTAAATGACTATATTTTTCAGTGAATCAGTCAGATGCTGACAATAAAAGGCATCAAGCAGATGTACTTACATTAGTGTCATTTATGGTCAGGAAAATTTGACTACATACTTATGTAATAACTACTAATAAGCAGTGGTGATAGATAGAGATTAGGATGTTGGTCGTTATCAATTAAATGTAAATGTATGGTTATAATATGTATGTAGTCACATGGATTTCTGCCTATTTTATAGAAAACTTCCATATCCTGGTATATGGAACAATATATATGAAAGCTAAAAATAAAAAAAGTGTTTGTTTAAAATTAATTTAATTAAATTTGTTGCATTCTTTTCAGGTCAGCACTTATCATCAGCCGTCATCATCCACTGCCATTGTTAAGGCAGTAAGTCGTCAAGCATTAAACAGGAAAGGGCGACCAGGTTAAGAATCCACACAAATCCAGGAAAAGTCTACCGGCCCCGGACATATTCGAAGCCAAGCGGCTCAGCGGCAAGGCAATCAACTGAAACATAAAAAAGAAAAATAAGAAGCTACATAGCCTGATTTTGGTCAAACTACTGGTTCTGACCCCATAATACTCTCACACTCTTTAGCTTTGTTTTATTATTGAATTGTATGTTTAATTTAGCTAAATAAAATTTTTTTTCATGAAGCTTTTGTAATGATTTTTAATGCTTCTCTCTCTGGGAGAATCTGTTTATTTAGTGGCATATTATTCAAGAGCTTAATCTTAGCCTATGGAGAAACCTGGTCTTCAGCAGAAGGACATGATGTCACGATCCTCAGCTCTGAGGGAACGACTGATGATGATGATGATAACCTTTTGGTAATAACATTTATGTTGCAATAATTATATTATAGTTTGTCCGGACAAACTATACCTCTGTGGTTGAATTGTAATGAACAACATCAGTAATGTATGTGCATTGATTGCCGCTTTAATACTTGTATTACAAATACCACTTCGTCAGGGCGACCCCTGACCTTGGGCAGTGTAAAGTATATAATATTACGACAAGTTGATAGTAAATGACAAATATGCTCACCAATACTTCTTTCTTACCTTATGTTATGATACATATTCCAAAATCGGCTTTCGTAGTTGTACAGTCACGTCTGAAAATATGGATACATTTAATGTGACAAATATATGTATCCACGACTCTATTACCAAGGAGTAAAGACGTGGATACATGTTTTTGTCACATTAAATGTATCCATATTTTCAGACGTGACTGTACCTATTCACATGCTCCATTGCCTGAATTGGCATTTTATAGCAACAATTACACTTCAAAAGTTCACAGTCACTTTAAAAGATAGGTTTTTAATTTATTACATAAATAATAATATTTTTCACAAAACATAAAAATTGTAACGATAGGTAGCTTCCATTCAGTAGAAATCTTCTGATTTGTGTTCGGTGTCGCTAGTGTCAAAATCAGCTGACAATATTATGGCGGCCATTTTGATCCTTATCGAGGAGATAAAGAAGGGTCCTGGGTCATGTAACTTTTCGAACATTTGCAATAGGTTTGTAGAGCTTTTTAGAGATAAATAACGTTTATAAATAACGTTTTTGGGCTTCCGGACTTCAAGTAGGTTTGAAGGAGGTTGTAACTTTTTATGAATAAGGCTGTAGAGTTTCGATGAATTGTAAATTAGGTAGGTATATCTATATCTAGCTTAGTCAATTTTCCATGCAAATAAATCTAAATGTTATTCTACGATTGAATTAATTGGTTTTATTTACTAACTAATGTTCTGCATACCTTCGTGTGAATTTAGTTTTAGTACTGGAGCCGGCCATACTATAAATTTATTAAAGGTCCTAAATGGTCGCTAGTAGGTATGTGGGTGAAGGACACTTATTACCTTTTATGATAGAAAAACTTAGCAGACGAGTTTAGGATGATACTAATTATGAAGCGTTATATAGGGACAAAGTGCTTTGCTACGTTACGTTACGATACGACACATAAATAAAAATATATATTTTGTTAAACTGTTAAATATATATTTTGTAAAGTATTGGTTTAATTGTTTGACTTAATAAACATGTAGCCAAATTGTAAACAATTCGTTTTGAAAAAAAAATACTTTTCTAAAAGTTGATTTACCCATATATTGCGTCAATTTGAAAATACACTAAAACTACATTATGTAATTTATCTTCAAGTCTACCGCTCCAAATATTTGCAACACGGTATGGTGCACTTCAAATAAGCTACATAGCAAATTTAAGACCCAGTAAGCGCTTAGGATTTTAAGACCATTTTTAAGAAATAATTGTTTTTATATGAAAAATAGCTAATGACTTTAAATCCCTTACACAAATATATTTAAATGGCTCAAACACACTTGCAGACTCATACAAATTTAATTACCATGACATAACGTTTGATATTCCGTAAAAGTATACTATACTAAATCGAATATAATATTACTGAAGTCACAGGCGGGCGTAATGCCTACAATAATTTCCTGCTTATAACTCCAAATAGATAGTATCAAGACTGATGCACTCTGAGAATATGTTCAGTAACTGACTAAAAAAATTAATATATTTTGATCCCATCGCTCCAAACTTTGGCACATCAAAAAAAAATCCTTTATTTCTTTAACATGAAGTACATATATCCTATATTGACCGGCGTCTCCTTGTAAGTTATTTACAAAATAACATGTGCTAGGAGGCACCGCTCTTCCATATCTACAGTTTATAATTTTTATTTTTTTTAGTTTATAATAATACTAACTTTCCGTCCGCAACTTCGTCCGCGTATAATACGGTTCCTCGTACAGAGTTTCATATCCAATTGTATCTTCTTAACTAACTTTTGGTAATCCCCGAACCATCTCCTTAATCTATTCATACTTATTGCTATTTTTGCGAAAAAACGGGTAACGTAGACATAGTTTCAGTTACAAATAACTGTTAATATGCAAATAATAACGTAAATATACCGTATTATTTGCGGAACTTCTTTGTGTATCTTCTTTATTTGGCGATACGATGACCAAACTATTGTCAGAGCTCACTCTGGAACATGGAAATGGAACGGAAATAGGAACAATAATTCCTAGTAAATCTCAAATCAAAAAATTGTAAATCTCTATACAAACTTTCAACCCCTTTTTAGCCCCGTTCTAGGTTGAATTTTGCAAAACGCTGAAATTGCGTTTATTTTTTTTTAATATTTAGTAAACGTACGAAGTTTCAAATCTCTAACTCTAAATTTTAAACCCCACCGATACAAACTTTTAACCCCTATTTTACCCCCTTAGGGGTTGAATTTTTCAAAATCGCATCTTGTTAGTTGTACAGATTGTAAATGTAGCCCGTCCTACAAATTACAACTTTCTAGCTTCAGTAATAAAGGCCTTCCTTTCATACAAACCTTTCAACCCCGTTTCTACTCCTCTGAGGTGGAGTTTTGAAAAACGCTGAAATTAGTTTTTTTGCTTTAAAGTTTAGCCCACAAACGAAATTTAAAGTCTGTCACAAAAAAAATGTTATCTTTATATAAACTTTTAACCCCTTTTTAACCCCGTTATAGGTTGAATTTTGAATAACTCTGAAATTATTTTTATTATTTTTTAATTATTAGTAAACGTGTAAAGTTTCAAATCTCTAATACAAATTTTAAACCCCAACCATACAAACTTTTAACTCCTTTTTTACCCATTAAAGGGTTGAATTTTTCAAAATCGCTTCTTGTTAGTTGTACAAATTGTAAACTTAACTCGTCCTGCAAATTACAACTTTCTAGCTTCAGTAGTTTACGGCCTACCTGTAATACAAACTTGTCAACCTCTTTTAAACCCCTGCGAGGTGGAATTTTACAAAACGCTAAAATTAGTTTTTTTGCCTTAAAGTTAGTAGCTTACAAACGAACTTTCAAATCTGTCACAAAATAAATCTTTATACAAACTTTCAACCCCTTTTTTACCCTGTTACAGGTTGAATTTTGAAAAACGCTGAAATTACTTTTATTGTTTTATAATTATCAGTAAACGTGTGAAGTTTCAAATCCCTTACTCAAAATTTCAAACCCCACCCATACAAACTTTTAACCCCTTTTTTACCCATTAAGGGGTTAAATTATTCAAAATCGCCTCTTGTTAGTTGTACAAATTGTAAATGTAACTCGTCCTGCAAATTAAAACTTTCTAGCTTCAGTGGTTACGGCCTCCCTTTAATACAAACTTTTCAACCTCGTTTCAACCCCTCCGAGGTGGAATTTTGGACCAGTTGAAATCATGAACTTTAGCTCTAAATTAATTTTTGAGCCTGCTGTACCAAATTTTTACTGTATATAGGACCTATTAAACGAAAGAACCGTGACCGGCTTGGTTTATACGACCGTTTTTCAACTGACATGATATAATAAAATTCTCAATCCCTTTTAAAATTATAATAAAATAGCTTAATCATACTTGAATATTTCATTTAAAAGTCATACAAAAATATAAAATATTTATCTTCATCCTACTTACACTACGTACGCTTTTTTTGTTGACATCGTTTTTGACCTTAAGGTAAGATATGTTTTTGAGCTAGTACCTATTGTTACCTATTTAGTTTAGGTTAGGTTAATATAGCCGTATGACAGCACACGCAGTGCTTGGCGCCCTGCAGCAAGGTGGAGCGACGATATCCGTAAGGTGGCGAGTACAGATTGGAAGAGGAGAGCTGAAGATCGAGCTCAGTGGCGTGCCTTGGGAGAGGCCTATGTCCAGCTGTGGACTGATACACGCTGATGATGATGATGATGATGAATATAGCCACCAGTGCAGTACAAATCCTATAAACGGCCTTGAATTTGGTGACTGATTCATGCAAATTATCTGCAGTTCAGTCTCAGGCAACGCCGCTTCGCATGATTGTCAGTCGTGTCAAATTAAGCTGATCAAGCTCCCTTGTAAATATATCAATCAGTGGCTACCAAAAAAGGTGGCGGGGAATGGTCGGCTTCCGAGGTCCAGTCTGCTCTATACATATTTTTGCCTACAAATAGGTACTAGGTCCAGCTTGACATCATTTTCTTATAAGTACGAAGAATTAATTTAAGAAATATTTTTTATACATGCACAAAAATATATGGATTTATATACACGTATATAATTTTGTTATGTGAATGACATTTGGAAATATATTACAATTTTTTCATTGTATTCATTTAAATCCCTGACGAAACCATTAAAAGAAATCGCGTCAGGTTCTTATTATTATGATTATTAAGTATTAAGAAAAATCAGATGAGCAGAAAGTGATTTTGAGACGAAATTAACGAACTTAGGAAAGGCATCAGCTATCGTACACAAGTACGCTGTGATGTTTCTGATATTTAATACGCAACACAAAGTAAAAATTTCAGAATGTACTTTTTTGACTTATTTAGATTTTCTGAAGCATCTAAAATGGAGCTTGTAGAACAGAATATATAATTACACGCTTGAGGCGACACATACGATTATTGTAGAAATCATACAATTATAGGATTGTGTACAATACACATACCATATTACACTTCAAAAGCCTAAAATTGGTGTATGTTTAAAAAACAATGAAAGTATTGCAGTAGGTAAGAGTTATTTTTGCAGACCTGATATGTATGTATACTATGTATAACTATGTCGTAAGAAAAAATATTAGTTGTTCAACTATCATTATTGTTTTTCGCTTTATATACAACACGCAGATTTTATAAATGTGCCGCCTTTTATCAGGGCCGAGATAGCGTAGCTAGAATCTACTTCAATGTTCAACTTCATATTTTTTTCGTAAAAAAAAAGTATAGAGCGGCAAATGCGATTTACATATAATTGAATCACGTGGAAGTTAAAGGGTTATAAATGTATAAAAAATATTAAAACAAATGTATTGTTTTTATTTTTACTTTCATACAAAATTACATCCCCCTATTTACCCGTTTATGAGTAGATTTTATAAAATTGTATTTATCAAACCTAGCAACGAAATGTAGGCCGAATGTAGCACAGATTGGTTTTCAGAACAGAAGCCGATATTCCATCCGCTTTTTGGGAGGTTGCCACTGTTTAATCTGGCAGCTAAGAGGCTTGAACAGCTTTGTTTGACCTAACGGCCAATCGTGCTAAGCGACGTCATCTGAAATGTGCAGACGGGTCCATACATTTCTGTCTCTTAAGGCCCGCAGTAATGAAGACTTTTAAAACGGTATTCCACATACCTTAGTGTTATTAAAAATTTTGAGTTCTTCCATCATAAAAATCACTGAGCAATTTTAATGATTAAAGAATAAATATGTCGTAAATTTTAAGTTACATAAAGCTCTTAAACCACCCAAGACGCATATTTGTTTTACCCAGTAAAAACAGTTTTGTGCAATAAAGCTTAAAATAAAATAAAATGTGCTTCAAGACCCCCAACACGACATAATACAAATCATTAAGACTTACAATTTAACGGCCATATTCATAAAAAAACCTTAATCGGCGTCTGATAGTCGAACCCGTTGATACGCCGATTAGCCTTAATTGAGGTTTTCAAAAATGCTTGATTTATAAACAAAAATTATCCTGCTCATATCTGATCCACCGCTTATTAAAAGATTAGACGCGTTATGTTGGCACTTTTGGCAAAATCATAGACAAAAACCCGGTTTCATCGCAATTAAAAAAAAAGTTTGACAGAACATGACACATGACAGCGGGAAATGCGTTAAATTTTACATGTTACTACGGTTTGGATAAATACTTTTGTTACTAATTTTAGATTAATGACTGTGTAATGTGTCGAGAAACATGAATAAAATTAATGTACCTATAGTGAAGAAGAGAGACAGTAAACAATTAAAATGTAATAGTAGGAATGTGTTGTTACCTACGATGAATCACTGGACTAGTAATCAAAATAAGGTAAGAAAATCAGTTAATTAATAGACCTATAACTAGGTTCGGACCATTTACAAAAGTATCTGCCCATGTCAGACATATTTCTCAGTATAAAACTTATAAACAAATATTAATTGAGAACAACTTGAAGAACTGAATATTGCTTAGCGTGCTTACCCATTTCTTATTGCTTACAGTGTCGATGTCATGCATACCGGCGTTCAGAGAATGGTTGAACAGCTCAAGAAACAGAAACAAGAAGAAATAAGAGTGGTCACTGATCAATTGAAGCCTGACAGCTGCTGCCACAAGTTGTGGATTTACTTGGTTGGCGCAGAGTTTCATATAGACACAAATAACAGGACTGCACATAATACTATTGAAGGTAGGTAGTATTTGAAATTGATGCCTATCACAACGTACCTATACATTGATTTGGTTACCTGTCGAAGAAACATTTTAATACTTAACGTGCCAAAACCATTGTTTTATAAGTGCAAAATATACATTATTATTTTATTAAAGCAGTGTTCCTTGGTTCGACGTTGGACAAAAATCTACAATGGAGTCCTCATATAAGAAAACTCGCTCTTCGATTAAGCTTCGATTAAGCAGAATTAGACATTTAACGAATATTGACACAGCTCGCTAAGTTTATCACAGTTATTTTCATAGTGTAATGTCATATGGTATTCTGGTTTCGGGCAAAGCAGCTGACATACAGACTATATTTGTTTTACAAAAAAGAGCCATCCGCTTTCTGTATAACTTAAAGGCAGGTGCATCAGTTAGGTAACTATTTAAAGAAATTAATATTTTAACTGTTGCTTCCCAATATATCTATGAAAATATTATTTATGTTGTAAAGAATATACATACATTCAAAAAAAAATTTGACATCCACAGCTATAATATAAACAAGCTTGCTATCAGAAGTAGTCGTATCCGCAAGGCATATAAGTCATTTTTTGGTCAAGGTATTCACATTTATAACAAGTTACCCGTCGATGCTTTAAATTTATCATTTCCCACTCTTAAGAAATATGTGAAAAAAAGTTTAATGTCAAAGGGTTATTACAGGGTCGAGGACTATATCGCCGGGTGAGAATACGATTGTGTCATATCCATTTTTAGGGAAAATGAGTTTTTAGTGTTTTTCGCAATATATATTTTTTTGGAACAAGTAGCACGAATCGGCTTTTTTTAATTCTTATTTTTTAGTAAATTTATTTCAATATTTTTGTTCCAGGTCCACGTCACGAAATATATAGTGAGTGTAATATTGTGCCATGTCCGGATATGACACAAAACCATGATTAGATCCCGGTTATCAGTGTGCCAAGCGACTAAGCGATCAACGTTTTTGTGCTATATCATATCCATAACCGATTTATTTGTATTGACACTTTTATTTTCCTACCCTCTTTATAATACTCATTTTTATTTCGTCCAAGTAAATATTTCGTATTGTACGACTAACGATTTCGTATCGAGGCTATGTATATACATAGACATATGTCTTTATGAAATGCAACAATAAGGTTCATTTGATTAAACAAAAAATTTCTGAACCGGGTCATAGTTCAATTCAAGAAGTTGACACAGTTCATAGTATGATCGAACGCCACTTTCGAAATATTGAAATTTTGTCACCAATATCATTCTTACGTCACTTTTTAAAATTGAAATCTGACAAGTATGATTTTCTTTTTGATTACAAAGTTATCGCAAATTCATTCAATTTGACTGATGTACACTACACAAAAATAAAACACATTATTTACAGTTCTGAAAACCCCCTTCATTTAAAATTCAGATATGGGTTTGACAAAAATATGGTTACAATAATACCAAACCGCCTTCAAACGCCAAGCCCAAAAAGAAATAAGAAATCTAAAGTGTCAATTTTGTCCGAAAGTGTTTTGGTTTTACCGTCTATTCCAAATGAAACGAATGTAAGTAAAATTCCAACAAAAAAACGATCAGATATTTTAAGCATGATAAAATTCATGCCCAGTGATGACAAAACTTTTTACGAGGTTTTGTTCAAATAATTATCATGACTTATATTTAGAGTTTTATAGCTTTTGCCCGCGGCTTCGCTCGCGTTAAATTCGTGGTAACACGGTTCCCCTTTGCCCCCCGTAATGCTGCATACAAACTTCCACCCCCCATTTTAGGGAAGTGGGGGGTTAGAAAGAGACAAAAAGTAGCCTATGTCACTCTCCATCCCTTCAACTATATATCTCCACTTAAAAAATCACGTCAATTCGTCGCCCCGTTTTGCCGTGAAAGACGGACAAACAAACAAATGGCTGTAAGACTTTAAATATGAATATCAAAGTATGTTAAGTATTGCCGTTAAAATATTTTTATGGACTTAATAGTATGTCGATATTTTCAGAATAATCAAACCATTTCTTAAAAATTGTCTTAAAATCCAAACCAGCCTCAGAAAGGGTCTAATTTTTTTGTTTAAAAAAGTTTAATTTTGTTTGGTTAGTATATTTTAAATAGTACTCTAATAATTTCGAAACGGTAGGCTTAAAAATAAATTGGGGACAAATTTTTTACTAATATCGTATTATTAATTCAAGACAGTAATCTGACAGTTCTCTCCATACAAAATGATTTACAATGTAGGCCAGGAGCTGTCAGACTATTGTCTTAAATTAAACATATGATATTAGTCTTAAATCCAAACCGGCTACTGAAATGGATCTAAATTAGCTATATAGGTATAATTACGTAGGTACCTTAAAGATTGTTTCGCTGGATTAGTCTTCAAGAACTTTATAAGAAAATGTGTTCATGAATAGAATGCTTCCTACAACACTACAAATATGGAAGCCGATCAGTAGGAAATTAGATAAACACCCATGGCTCCAATACTTGTAGTTACCATATTTGGGTAATATTTAGTTTTAAAATTATGGTTATGTACATGCTTCGTCCAGTATGTAAATTCACAGAACATTGATGAAATAACACATTGTTCTTATTTGAACGCTACATTATGTTATGTTCTTGGTCTCACCTAGGTAGGTATAACTCAAAAGTCCCGTTTAAATGTAAACAATGAGTTAAGAGCTGGTAGCCTGGTAACACGTCCGACTTTCAATCCGGAGGTCTCGGGTTCAAACCCCGACCTCCTGGTGTACACCATCAGATATATCGGAGCGGCCCCAAGGTGGTCACAAATATCTAAACAACGCCTCTATGATCAAGGCGATAAAATGCATGTTCAGATATATTTGAGTACCTTGGCTGCTCCGATATATCTGATGGTGACTGTACTAGTTATGAAAATTATATCACATGCACGAAATATCATTTGATATTTTTACCAGTCGCTTTTTGATGAAGGAAAACATCGTGAGGAAACCATATCTATTTCCAATAAAGGCCTATAGGTTTAATTGAGCCGTGGTACAAAGCCGGGGCAAAACGCTAGGTGGATGAGGAGTGAAAATTGTGTAAGTTTAAGTCAGTAAACAACATTGTTTATAAGTAAGTAATTTATTTGATCAGGGTACATTTGTGTAACGATAGATAAATCTGCACACTATCTGCCTGGAAATCACCAAGAGGCGAACGTAGGTTGGGTCCTCCCGTGCTTTCAATGGCGGGGCTCTATTAGGTAGGAGTTGGATGCTGTTCACATGATGTGTTGAAGTGACGTTAGTAGCGTAGCTCGAATCGAGAGGCGTATCATGAGCTCTCAATGCCCCTTTGTAGCTCTGGGGTACCATAACGTATATACGACAACCGATTAATGTGAGTATCAATTTGTACCTATAGTCTGCAGACGGAGTCGTTCGACGTTCTTCATGACCACAAAAAACTGACTTGGTTGCTCTCCTCGCCAGATTATCGTATATTGCATTAAATATTTGATTATATCTTTTGTAGAAGTAAAAGAATCAAGTCTTTTAATATTAAAAAAATAGAGATTGGATTGGAGTTATTATAATAATATTGTCATTCAAGTATTTTGACGTTATAAGTCATGTTAAAATGTCGTAATATTATGACCAGCGTAATAAAAATAAAGCCCAGTAATTAAAAAGGAATCCAAAAACTATTTTAATTTTGAACAGGTTTTGAGGCAATTCATTACGAGGGTTCGGTAGAAAAGTGTCTTTTATCCAATCTTTAGTTGTATTTTTGTAGTATTACGACGTGTAAATATAAAAAATCTAATTTTATGGGACTCACGGTCCCTATTAATTTTCCCTATATATTTTGAATACAATCTGGCTACTGGTATCCTTTTTCGTGTACGTATCATGAAGTTAAAGAAAAACTGGAGGACATACTTCGACCGTAAAGTGAGGCCGAAAGAGAAGGTAATGTAGGGGGCTGCATCTCATTCTAAGTAGGATGACCATATGTACTATGATGTATCTGGGATAGTATGTGGATAACGGTTTTTTTATTTATTTATTTAATGTAATGCAAGTGATTTCATGTTTTCCACGCTGTTGATTTTTGTCTACTGTTTATGTTTTATTGAATTCCGGGATGAGCCTATTTTAGAATTAGTTTTTTAAACTAAACATATACTTGACACTAAAATTCGTGTGAGATCGAAACAAACATTCATTCATGATCATTTTGCTTTATTTATGTTCCTATTTCTCTAAGCTAGGTATTTCTTGTTATGTAAAACACAGTACACCAACAATAATATGTATACATACTCTTTATTCATTTCATATCTTACGTTACACTATATACAAATCATAATATACAAAATATGTACATTTAAACACAGTTTGAAAACCCAACTTATTGTGCCCCAGAGGTACTTCCCCAGTCGGGCTCTGCTCATTTGAGCGAGATGAGATTCGCTGTGCCGTGCCCTACCACACTTAGCGAGATGACATTCACAGTACCCATACCTCTCTTTTGGAAGTAGTTTTAGGACATACCCGTGTCCGGACGTAGTTTAAGGACATACCCGGGTTCGATCTTCTGACGGGACTTTAGTCACTTCACGCGACATGTTTCGGAGAGCTTAATTCGCGCGTAGGATATTGCTATTTGAAACGGCCCGTATCGCACTGTTGCACGTTGCGTTGCCGACTGCCGGCCTGCGTCCTGGTGTAAATGTAACCGTTATATTTTATAATGTTAGTATGTCTCACGAAAGTTTAAATTTAACACTTCTTGTGACTCGGTAACTGATCAACATTTTTGTATGGATAATAATGACTTTAGACTTTAGGAGCTGGCCGCGTCAGATTTGGCGTAGTGGTGGGGGCAAAGAAGCACCTCTTATTAGTTCACTATCCTGATCTTATTGCTGGATCCAGGCATCTGGGAGCTGTTTATCGGAGGAGGTCCGAGTGACAGACCAGCAAAATATTTTAGTTCATAGGTAAACACTTTTGAAGTTTTCTCGTCTATAGAGCACAAGGCCCTATCGCTAATATAATAACAAAAAAGTAAAAACATTGCGTATCATTACGGAAAAAAACAGTAGATAGGCGACAAACGATAAATTAACGTAACGTAATTTTGCACTATTTTCCCCCAACAAAAACTCCTAGAAATGACATAATCTAATTAATTACTTGATACTCCATCAAACCTAGAACTGTAAGATTTTTTTAACTAGTTTTCATTCTTCTGCCCCACCGATGAACGGATCTCATTGTTGCGTCATGTCTGATGTGGTCAGCTCTCTGTCTTTGATATACTTAAAGGTAAATAAAAAAACATCAATACATCAAACTGAAGAGATCTCTTCCAGTCAACCTATGTACAAATATTGTGTATTCCTCCTGTTGTATTTTGTTTGTTGTACAATAAAGTATTACTACTACAATTATACTACTACTAGGTACTACAATTTCTTGTATGGCCTTGTGCCATTTTAGGACCCTTTCGACAGGGCCTGAAAAGACTCGCGGGCCACTCATGAGTAATGCCTAGAAACAGACCATATACATTCCTGTAAAAACGACAAAACCGACCCGCATCTTGCCGACATCATAGTCACCCTATTGTTCGACAATCTTAACTTGTTGTTAAATCGTAAAAGTGAATGATTGTGGATTACCGGTGAAAGAAAAGTCTACATTATTGTATGGCCTCACTCCTGCACCCTTTTACGGAACATGTCTTCACCATTTTTAATTAAAAATGTTTTTTTCAAAATGTTGACCGGCGTCATTTGAAATATGTCAGTGATGGGGATACCAGACCGTATTTTAAATATTACAAAACGTACTACTGTCTGCAATATTAATTGCAATTCTTTAATTTAATGAATGAATAATATTAATATCGTAAAAAAATTCAAATCAGTTAAAAGGGAACAAAGTACTAATTGAAATATTGCAATGAATTATTATAAGTAGAATGTAATTTCTAGTGTGTTACTAAAATAAATCTGTATAAACAAAACCACATTGGTAAGTTTCATAAGTTGGCAGCATTGTGCGAGTGAGACACCGCCCCCTACATTACGCTCTCTATCGGACCGTTTTTATTACTTTTTACCAGTGACCCATGAACGACTGTTTTGCTCGGTAATAAGGTTCAACTGTGGTTAGGAAAATATAGTAAAAGTACTATCCGGATTGTCTTCTGATCCGTGGTACGTATACGATTTTCTGTCAAAATAAATGTCAAAATGAAACGTCAAAGTTGCTCATCCAACAAGACGTCCGCCTCCGACGACCCCTGTCGGGCATCTGAGTCACAATGACAATTTGACTGATATGGCGAATGTATGGGAATTTTTCAAAAGTTTATATTTACGTTTAAATTTCTTCGTTGTCTTTATGATGAAAAATATGAATAGGTCCCGATGCACTAGTCTAGTTATCTGACTTTCGAAACAACATAACGATTGAATTACTGTCGAAGACAAAATTGTATTGCGACGTGTTCAAACGGAACGCCATATTTTGATTTTTTGGTACTTTTGGAGTCGGTTTATAGATAATAAAAGCTAATAAAAAATACAATATCAATTGGAGCTTCTGAACAGTTTCTTTATGAATAAGTAAATATTCATATTAATGCTATTACGTAGCATTAACTAAACAAATTCGTTGTTCTTAGTGAGGTCTAAAACGATGTTGTCATATATCCGCCCCTTAAGTTGAGTACACAAAAAAATATATAAAATAGAAAAATAGAATAAAATAATTTGGCAGGAAATTTTTTTGGCAGGTATTCTGTACATTTTATTTTCATTGCACCTCAAGGGACACGCGCAATTAACCTAAATGGAAACATGACAATAAACACCATGCACTTGACTGCGCGTCACACATACATAAATATTAATTATGAGAGGTCCAGCTTTTATGACGCAACGCTTTTACGCTAAATTGAAAACGACTCATGGTTTATTCACGACACGTCACTATACCAATCTAAACTGACCCATCCGACATATCCGCGAGTGAACGAAACGCATTGAACGCGGAAAGTCTTTTTAACGGCTTAGGTCAAGCTTAACTGGTGGTCATGATATCGTTGTGACTTTGGAATTGGTGCCATTTAATTCTGAATGTAGTGTTTTCCATTCATTATCCGTTTGGATTATCGAAAATCGCCGGCGCGAGGTATAATTATGTGTTAATGCGCACACTATGATGATTAAATCAGTGTATAGGTAAATGTAGCTATGTAAAATTGCTGCTGAATGAAATAGGTAAATTTGAGTTGGAACGTAAAACAGCACAAGCGATATTCTAACTTTAAAATCGTGATATGTTAATTTGTAATTAAAATTACATCTAAACAAACTTTGATTTAGACAACCAATATCACTCTTGACACTTTATTGTATTGCCTTATTATTTTATTATTTTATGTATTGTACAGGACTTTCCTATATTTTTGACATATGTACTTGTTATACCTACGTTTATAGTTTGTCTATCTTATTCTTTAGATTTACCACTCGTTGTAACTCTCAGGTTATCTCGGAAGAGATCCTTTATAGGGCTAAGTTCATTTTTGTACTTACATTTAATAAAATTGTTTTGTTATATATTTTGTGTACAACAAAGTGCTTACTACCGGTTGGTACTTGTTATCGTTAAGTTATCTCTTTTTATCCATTTTATAAGAACTTGATAATAAATATAAAAAAACAGGTAAGACAATTATCACTCTTTAGTCTTTACAGGTCAACTTGTCGATATCATATTAAAATCAAACCAATAATAAATTCTTTTCTTAGAATACCTCTCCATGTTGGTAGTAAATCCAGTGATTTGAAAGTTACGGTTGACAGTAAACCGCAAACACAAAAAGGAACCTATGCCGTTGCAGCCGTACCTTGAAAGTAAATTTGGATTTTTATTATCAAGAGCTCTCGCGGAGAGTATTAAATCGTGGAAAGGAGAATGGAAAAAGGAAGTCTGGAAAACAATACACGCTGCAGTTAACCCTGTAAAGTGCTTGGGCTGGGCACAGACTACCTTAACTACTAGAAAAAGTATTTTTAATTGTAAAACTTCAGAACACCAGGTATAGTTTATCCGGCGGCTTAAGTGCAAATGCTCCATACTTAAAGTATGGCGCATTAATCCTTAAGCCACCGGACAAACTATTTATACAGATTAATTTAGTACTAAGCACAAACGAAAAAGAAAATATTTTCAATTATAAAATAAGGTACTTACAGATGTTACTACGTTCCAAGGACCTATTACTGTGTAATTAAAACCCTGTTTTGTCGTGCCAAATCATCTTCAATAGCATTATATCAATATTTATAACGGCATGGATCTATCTATAACTAAACCGAAATTACATTCCGCTAGTGTCGGCATATTCTTGTAGTGGCGCGACGAAGTCACGCAATTCACGCAGTGCATTGCGCCTGATCGCGTATCATTTTTATATACCTTTTTATATAGTTTCAGTTGAAACTAATGTGGCCCGGGTTTCAGCAGAATTATCAGTGCTTTGCTCGAAAGAGTGAAGCGTAAAGCTGAGCTGTGAACCCTTTTGCTTTGCTGCAACGCACACTACCATTCTTACTACCTCATCTCATGTTTTGTTACATTTTATTTTTACTTTTTCAAATGATTCTTTGTGTTATTGTTGTACTTTGCTGTTGTGTGTTGCAGAATTCAAATAAATCTTTTATCTATCTATCTATCTATCTATCTATCTATTTATAACAAAAGCGAGATATTTTAGGCCACATAATTCAAAGTCTGAGTAGTCTGTGGTGCTTAGTATCCCGATGTAAAACATTGCGATACGGGGGCTTAGCCGGTCAGAATAGAAAATTTATCGTTTTGCAACAATAGGTCGCTTAATCCAATTCCGCTGGGCTCTTCTGATTTCATTCGTGAGCTCACAAGCGAGGTGCGGACTTTATAATGCTTTCAGCCGTTTTATGGGCTTTTAGTATTTGCAGATTGACTGGAATGTTTGGTATCATGCTGATAATCTGTGAATGGCACTGCAATATTCTGTGCATTTTTATTTCGAAGCAATCAGCTAACGTGAATGTTAAAATACATGGACAAGATACAGCAACGCTCAGTGCGTCTAACTCTCTAAATGGAACTGTAATATTTATCTTGATTACGTAATCTACGTACTTAGTATATTTTTGGTCGTGATTATTTGTTATAGACGGAGAGCTGGCCACGTCAGATATGACACAATAATGAGAACAACAAAACCCATCTAGATAGTTTGCTATACTATGCTTATTTCTAGATCCGGATATATAGGGCCGGATTATAACTTTAAAACACGTATAGACACAATATAAGTTATTACAACTCCATGCATTAACAACACAATACAACTACGGCATAAACATCTGAATCAGAAATATCGGAATTTATTGAGAAATATTCCAACGCAACTCCAATACAACTTCAATATAGATTGAATGTTTGTTGTGTGTTGGAGTTATGTTTGATATAGGTTGTATTTTTATTGTATTGGTAATGTATTTTTAAATTACAATCCGGCACCTGGCAGCTGGCATTAAAGTGGTGGAGATCAAAGAATGCAAATAACTTGAAGAAAACAAATCCTAGATTTCTGTGTTTGGTGATATATTATGGGTACTCGTACTTATGTAATTAACTAGATTATATATCATAGCGGAGCCAGAGTTTCTGTTGGGGGAAAGTAGTGCCAAATGATGTATAATGCAATGTATAGTTAGTAGCCTACTGCTTTTTTTTCTAATGTTAAAATATATTAGGCGATGTCCTCCATAAATGACATAACTTCGACAATTATTACCTATTTTGGTATTACTATTTTCCAACTGAAAAACTTTGTTGGTCTGTCACTCTGACCTCCATTAAAAGCTACCAGATACCCTAATTGCTCTCATGATTGTGTCATATCTGACGTGGCTAGCTGTTAGTCCAATAAAGAACAACAGATTTACAAACCAAAACAATTTAGACATCGAGTAACGAACTTTTTGTTCTAATTTTTAAAAGGATAACCTTGTACAATGAATTAATCATATTGACATTGCCGACGTTGGCAAAAGCGCCATTGTCATTGTTTTAAAAAGTTTGTGCATTTGAATTGGTTTGTTGAGTTTGTTTTTTGTTCCAATTTCGGAGTTGTGTTATTACAGATTTTAAACGACCAGACGATTGAACAAAACATAAATATTTGTATCCAAAAAGAAACAAAATTAATTAATTTACTTGGAACGTCAAGCTATTAATCACATTAAGCAGAGTAGGGCACGCTTATTAATTTCTTTTTACCTATCAAGTATTAACCAAGAACTTAACTTCAATCAACATCTAAATACAGGTTTTTTTACGTAATCTAACTATTTTACACATTTACTTTTAAATCTTTTAGAGTTCGCATTTTCCAGGAATATTTTATTATTTATATAACTTCCAGGGCCTAGATTCGCATTGGCATAACTGACAGTCTGTAACCTATATTTCTAAAAAAACCTATAAGAATGATCCTGTCTGGTTACATAATACTAAGGGGTATAAATAAATGAAAGAAAACACGGTCTCCACTTGGTAATTATTTATTACTTCTTTCAGTCTGCTAATACATCCTAAAATATACTAACAACTAGCTCAGCTATTATCCGGAGAGCTATTGGTTCGTTAATGTCTAGTTTTACATTATAGGATACACCATCATTGTTAAATTAAATTAAGTTTATTTGAAGATATTAAATAATATGTATTAGAACCTGTGCATTAAATATGTCAAAGAAAACTGTCCATCAGATCTTATCCTTTTTTATGATATTCCAATCATTTTAAAAAGCAATGGTAACGTTAAAAGAATACCTACAGGTCCAAGACTACTGCAAACTTAAGGCCAACACGTACCTGTCACTGAAGACAAAACATAAATTTCAACTGCATTTCCCCCAGTCTTTTGAGGCGAATGACCTGAAAACAATAGAATATAATGATCTAGCTTTTGCACAACAGCTTATGATAATCTTAAACACCATAAGCTGACCCGCAGTAATACTTACGGGAAAATCAGTAGCAACAAACACTAAGCATTTGGAACTCGTAGCGAAGACCTTCCAGGCCTCGAATCTCCGTTAGAACAGAACGGTTCTTCCTTTTACAAAGACATCCCGCAAAGGAAAATCATTTTCTTAACTGGCTTGACCTGAAAAGATCAATGAACTCAAATAAAAATCTCAAACAAACACGGTCATGGCGGCGTTGAGTGAAAACTCGCTACACAGACAAAAATACTTACAAATCAGCCGAAACAAACAGCAGCGATGTGCAACACAAGCTTAATAGCTTAAGTAAATCTAGATCCAAAATGTATTTATTTTCTAATATATTTAATAGAATCCAGTTTACGTTTTTCTCTTGTATCCATCTTCCTTTCTTGTTCCCATTTTCTTTTTTTAGTCATTTGAATTTCGAATATTTTCTGCTCCAATCCATTTTTGCCAGTTAGCTTCAAACTAAACATGTAGGTTTTATTACACAATAAAACGGAACGAGATTTTGTATTATATAATAATAATATAATTATTTTATTTTACATACCAATGAAATAAAATGTTATTTAATAATTACAAATATACTATCATCAAATAAAATAATTATTCACATAGTTTGTACCTAACGGGAGGCTTTCTTCGTATTTAATTATTGGGATGAAAAGAATAAAAAGAGTGGCAATTAATGAATAATTGCATTCCTGGTTTTCTTCTGTCGGAGCGAAGTACCTCCTAAAAAGTGTTCAGGTTTTATCAGGTTTGACCTTAATTTGGTGTACTGCTATCTCGCCGAAATATTTTTCGCCTAATTTCATTTCCCAACCAACTTATTGCAGTACTTTTACTTGGCAAACTAATGCTTAGCATATTATTATTTCGCAAAATTTTTATTTCACCACAATAATACTTAGCAGATTTTCATTTTACCACGAGTAATGTTGCAAAGTAGTCAAGAAGCAAATGTTTTAGTAAAGCTAATTATTTATTGTCAAATAACGTTTGCCCAAATTTAAACTTCGTATACTTTTTATTTGATTACAAGAATATTTAGCAGAGATTCTAAGCAAATGTTTCATTAAATCTTACTATTTATTGTAAATAACGTTTGCCCAAATTTAAAAATCGCATACTTACCTTGGACTTTTTGAAGCCTACTGTGGCTATTTTTTATTAAACGTATCTACAGTCACCAAAACTATCAGCTTGGCACCTCTGCATACATATTTCTATGTAGGGTTTAAAAAAAAATTAACTGCGATCCCCAAAAACTAGACATGTTACCAGAAAAATATGTTGGTTTTGGTTAGACCTGCGACTGCCAAAGACACGATATGTCACCAGAAACGTTGGTTAGGTTAGGTTAGAACTGCGACCCCCACAGACACTACTTGTCACCAGAAACGTAGGTTAGGTTAGGTTAGAACTGCGACCCCCACAGACACGACTTGTCACCAGAAACGTAGGTTAGGTTAGAACTGCGACCCCCACAGACACGACTTGTCACCAGAAACGTAGGTTAGGTTAGGTTAGAACTGCGACCCCCACAGACACGACATGTCACCAGAAAAGTAGGTTAGGTTAGGTTAGAACTGCGACCCCCATAGACACGACTTGTCACCAGAAACGTAGCTTAGGTTAGATTAGAAGTGCGACCCCCACAGTCCCACTTTCACCAGAAAAGTACCCGTACGAGTTAAGTTAAGCTGTGTTATTAATTTTTACCTGAAAATAATTTGACTCACTCATCACAACAAAGAAGTACACTTTAAATAATACAAATCCAGACGATTTAATACTTTCGTTACGTATCACATTGACACACATAAATTGAATGATTGAAATTGTTATGGAATGTAGTAAACAAAAGTACTACCTCCACCATTGAACTGCACAGCACGTAAAACTACCTACATAACGAAATATAATGCTAATGTAATTTGCACCATAAGTACTACAAGATTGGGTACATTAGTATTATTAGACGGAGAGTTGGCCACGTCAGATATGACACAATAATGAGAGCAACGAAACCCCTCTAGTCAGTTTGCTATACTATGCTTATTTCTAGATCCGGACATCTGGCAACTGTAAAGTGGTGGAGGTCAAAGAATGCAAATAACTTGAAGAAAACAAATCCTAGAGTTCTGGGTTTGATGCGATATTGTGCGAAATTATATAATTTATTAGATTATGTCATATCTAGAAGTTTCTGTAGGGGGAAAGTAGTGCCAAATAATGTATAATGCAATTTTTAGTAAGTCGCCTACTGTTTTTGTTTCCGCAATAATAGACAATTGTTTTTAATTGAATGTTAAAATATAGGCCCTGCCCTCTATAAATCACACGACATTGGCAGTTTTTATCTATTTCGGTATTACTTTTTTCCAACTTAAAAACTTTGTTGGTCTGTCAGTCTGACCTCCACCCATTAAAAGCTGCCAGATGCCCGGATCTAGCAATAAGGATGGTAAAACAGTCTAACTAGACAGGTTTCATTGCTCTCATTATTGTGTTATATCTGACGTGGCCAGCTCTTAGACCATATGCATCATAATATTATGAGAAAAATAACTTATGGCAATCAATACATTCGACAAAACAATAAAAGACATTTTGAAACATGAGGAAGTAAATATTTTGCCAAATAATAATATTCTAAATAATTATTTGTGATATGTTATATATGCGAAAAATTGGTTTGCCATCTGATGATTCTGCCAAATGAAACTATGGGAAAAATAGTTTGGGAAGTGATAATTTGCCATAAAATTTTCGGGCACATATTAGTAAACCCCTTAATTTATGTATCATTCCAATATGAATACCAATCGATTGAAGTGTGTTTATATTGAGTAAGTCAAACGATGCTGTAATCGCTAATTTGACTATAAAAATGTTGTTTAGGGCCACTAAATTCTAGTATTTCGCTTTTACAGATAAAAGGCCTAGGAATGCTAGTTTATTTATAGTTTGGGGATAAATTTTGGGTCTTCATACATATTCAGAAAAGTTACTTAGCAAATGAGTAATTTGTGCTTAGAAATACCAACTAATAATATGAATAACACAAAGTGGGTATTATTTAGCGTAGCGTGGTCATTCACCATCCGTGCATGTCAGTGAGAAGGCGTCTGCATTAGTATTGTGTACAAAAAAATAATTTTGCCCAAAGAAGATATATACATTTCCCTTTTAGCTAGCTAGTTAGATATGGGGTTTAGTAAGGGAAATAACCTTGCAGACTACGAGGGCCTTTCCTGTCATGTTAAACGATCACCTGTTACGTGCGGGCGCTGATATTTTTTTTTTAAATAAATAATATTTTATAAGACTACTTACTATCTGTTACCATGCTAAGCCAATATTCTACTATACAATCTGTAAAATCAACTAATTTATAATGAACTTGTAATTCCTCTGTTTATTCATCAATCTACTTTATTTCTTAATATCTACACAACATTTAAATTTCAATCGGATAACTCTTCTGTAAAATTTTGTTATTAAAGTTATGATTGTGTTCGTTCGGAAGATTCGCCAGTCTTTCATTAAAAGGATTTGGGAACTACGCACAACTTTCTACAATGGGTCCTACCACTACAATCGATCACCAAGTCCATGTTAAGGGGTTTCGCGCTCCTTACGTTTAGTTTATAAGGGGGTATGAGCGGGAGGGTGACAATTTTGGTTGGCCGTGACCAGTATTTAAGCAGCTTCTTAGCTGCAATTTTGTTGCTTGTGAAATGGAAATGGAAACTGGCTGTTCTTTTTGACTTTCGAAACACAATTACTATAACTATCTTTTGACCAAATTCTTTAATATCTCAGTGACTTGCGTTCAAAGAAGGATAATTTACATAACTATCTGTAATACTAACGCATCTCATATACTCATTTCATAGTTTTATTTTAATATTTAACCATAGTAGTATAAAACATGTGTCTGAAATACACCACTTTTTAAACCACATTAGTACATACTTGTCTTGTTTTGTGTGATATCCAGGGCATTATAGATTGTAGTTTCACTCAATTCACTATTTAAAACAATAACACGACACTAAGAATCACTAATTACATACTTTAAAGTTAATTTACACAACTGACAATGAATGATTTTCCTGTGCAGAATTTGGTCGTAATCACTCAACATTTGTGAATAAAAACACTTTACACGTATCACACACAGTAGTTTATCATTTTTACGCACTGTTTATATCATATTATTGAAAAAAGAACGAAATCTCGCGAAAGAGAATAAATTCAAAATATAACGCGATGTATTGCTTTGACAGTTGTTTTTTTTAATTTCCTATGAGCATGGATGTGTCTTAGAGTATTTAATCAGGAGGAGCAATGTTTGTCATTTTCTATGCAATAAAAAAAAAGTCTACCGATATTTGCGGGGGAGGGGAATGTCAATGTATAGCTAATCGTACAAATAGCCACGTCAGTCCATACATTTCTATGACCGCTGGTCATATGTTTTGGCAGAGGGAACGCCTGTCAATAGCGACTCCGGTTGGTTGTATTCTCTAAGGTTCTAGTCGAATATTGACTTGAGACTTTATTTTTCATTAAATTTTAGCACATATATTCATCAATTTCATTATAATTGTTATTATAGGCCAGATATTGTTTGATAGCATATTGCGAGGCTTTAATTTTCCCATTAATACAAGACTTTATCAACGTGAGTTTCTTTCAGTACGCTCAGGTGGCGCTACCATCGCAGAATAATCTTGTTATATAATATTTTCTGGATTTATCTGTTTGAGGACCTTCTAAATCTCTTGTAGGATATATTAGGATACAGGAAAAGGAAAAAAAATGTATATTACTTGTTATCTGAGCGATAATCGATATGCTTAAGGCTTTTATATTTGTAAGTTGTTCACATCTTAGGTGAGGCTGGTAGAAACTGACTAGTATAAATCTGCTGTCACTGAATTCTAGAAGCAAGGTTCCTTTTTTTTTTAATTCAAACAAACAACGAACAATCTTTATTATCTGAAATCTAGGGCTAGGTTTAAATAAACTACTTTAAATAACTATATTCACTTTTAAATCATTTTAATTTTATCTAATGTTGATATTTTTCAAGATGCTGGCTGTAGAAGGTCAGTTTATTTCTTTTTTAACCGACTCCTTGTTTTTCCACTTAGTTAGAGAGTCTTCTTTTGTTCATTGCTGCCAGGGTAGGTCTGTGTTAGTATCTGAAAAGAAAAATTATCATACATAAATTCTTCAAGTTTCATATATTTGTAGAAATAGGAAGCATGGACTTGCAGGGGCGTAAAATATATAAATGCTATAGATAACTGATGAGACTGGGTGTAACCTACACGAAAAGAGTGGAAATGTTCTAACAATCAGATGGGGGCGCTCTTTGATAATAAGTAACGCACATGTAACATTTTACTTTATCCTAACTTAGCTTGTGTACCAATATAAATGGAATGGGGGCGACCATTTGCAAGCAATGTTCGTATAAATGTAGACAACGCATATAAGACACCATGAGAGTTGTGATTTTTGATTATTGTAAGGTATACAGTTTGTTGAGCAAGGCTTATATGATTAATTTAAGAAACAAAATAAGAAATAATAGTACTTTCATACATAATTTCAAGAGCTAGCACAATTTATTTGTCTAACAAGCTTATACTGTCTGTTTAGGGGTGATGTTCCAATATCAATAAAGATGGCGTTGTCACTAATGTAAACTGGCAACGCTCTTGTAAGTATGTATATATGTAGGTTTACTACATGACCAGTGCCTCGTATCATAACTTAAGCTTGAAATTAAAGTATTGTTTTTCTCTAGTCTCCACTACCCAAAGGTTGTCTGGAAGAAATAGCTCATTAGCGATAAGACCGCCTGTTGTTACCTCTACCTAAATTTATCTAATTGTAAAATTTGTGCTTGTAACTGTATGAGGTGTGCAATAAAGAGTATTTATTATTATTATTTTATTATTATCTTACGAACATCTAAGTTTTCCTAAGTAATTGAATCCGAACTGCCGTTTTGAGAGTCACGAGGTTGATTGTGTAGTAGCTTGTTAATTGGGAATCTTGAGTTACATGTCTCAGCCTAGAAGCCTGTAAAATAATAGAAAAAATTTAGATCTTCCAATACTTTTAGAGACATTCAGATATTTATGTGCCGGGAGAGTACACATTTTATTTTTCAAGGTTCTGTAGGTACCGAAACAACAAAAGTGGATTTCGAGTCACTTAGAAATGGGGGCGTGATGTTTATTTTCTAAGTGTAATTTTATCATTTTAAAACATATTCTATATCATAGTTGGTATTCATGAGGGGTGAGAAAGTAGATCGTGGTAGGTGTTCCTTAAGAATACTTTGAGAACCATTGGTTTATAGGATATCTGTCTGTTAGTTACATTTTAGGAAAGTTTAATTAAGTGGCATTAGTCAGACAAAGTGAAATCAAAATTTAACTAGGATTTTTTCTATCTCTGAACCACTCCGCATATTCCTATTAGTATATATGGGTTTTTCACTATTTAACAGTCACTTAAGTTGTATTATAATTAGATGAAATTACCTTCGGTTTGAATCAGAAGCAGTAACAAACTGATGTCAGCTCATTTCAAATTTCTGCATCTCTGGTATGTCGACAGTCTGAAAAATGGGAAAAATTGCCAAAATTAGCTCTAGTAGGTTTTATTTAAGTCATCATCTTTCTAAATGTTGTTACAATTATTTTATAAAACAAAAAGTACGAATTATTGGGCGATTTAGGGAAAACTGGAGAATTTCATTTTTGCACAGAGAGCGATAACTATAACTTATTTTTGTAAAATTTGATTTTGATTCTTTAAGTCTAAGAATTGATTAAAAATAACAGATATTGAACTTACTTATACATTTGATGTCTATGTTCCGACAGCCACAACAGTGTTGGAGTTAACAAATTGATAATTAATTCTTTCTTATCAAAAATTAATGTCAATTTTTAAAATAAAATAGATAAATAAATAAGTAACTTAATATTAATGCTTCTTAACTTTTGGGTTTAGATAATTTTGTTTAGATAAACTTACTCCATCTAGCGGCAATCTTAAGCACGTTTTGACAAAATTATCGCTGGCGGTAATAACACGTTTGGCAAAATCCAACAGATGTCAGTATTAGTCTCAAAATAAGTAATAGCCGTACGAGTGATATGCGGAAGAGTATATTTTTTTAAAGTTCATGGAAGTGTGCAAATAATTTATGCAACGGAAAGTGGAAATTGGTTAAATTTGAGGACAAATGTGCAAGTTTTATAGTGAGTGTCGTGTGATCATATTTAATGTTATCCAGTGTACTTATTTTTGACGTCGACTAAACATTCTTTGGAAAACATGAAGATAAATAAAGTCTGGCCGTGCGAAGCTTTTACAAATAGTTGTTCCATTATTTAAAAATAAATGAATAAATACACTCCTACATTATTTAGGTGGGTACGTACTTATCTAGTTATCAGATCCATTGACTATAGGTACTAGTTACGGTTTTTTTCAAGATGTGTGGTAGACATCAACCTTCATTTTTACGCACAGTCAGTGTAGTAAAAATAAGTATGTATTGATTAATTTATAAGGAATTATAAAACATTTTTTTAAACATATGGGATGCTTGGAATGACAGGTAGTTAACCCTTTTTAAGTATTTTAAATAATCTATTTAAACAACTTTCCTTTCTTCATAAAGTAAAAGGATATTTATTTCTCGGAATTATGTTTTATTGTTTGATAATGTGTTTTATTAATACGAGTTGCTTGTTGAGTTCTTCTTTAGGGTACTATCTACTGTGGGTTACTTCAATATCCAAGACCGGAGAAGGACAACGTCAGACACACTTGCAAGCTCTCAACAGGGGGGTACGTTACCGCTCTTACATCACGTCGCGCACTAGGGCTGCATCAACGATACTACAACCGTTGTTTTACCAGTATCAACAGTGTCTGAGTTTTTACGCCAGGGGAAGGATTGGAGGAATGACCGCCAGCAGCATGGAGCAAGGGGGTGCACTTGCATCCTCCAGTCAGGAAAGGGTTTACAAAATGCATTGGTATAGATATTTACGTTTATTGCCTATTCTCGGTAAAACTAATCTTTTATTGATGGTTTTAAAATTACTTTTCAGTATATTTTAGTAACATTATTTTGCCCAAACGCGTTTGTATTTATACAAGGTGTCCGTGATCTTCTAATGGTTCAGATTCTATGTTGTAAAATGTTTTATCATGTTATTTTTACCACAAACAACAGATTATAGTGGATTTGCGGTTTCTTTATCTTGGTAGTTGCGATGAATAATAATAATAATAATAATAAAAAATCTTTATTGCAACTTTAGGTGTACATTACGATTGGCACCTGGCTCTCAAACTAGGTTTCCCTGTGTCTCAAGAGCCAAATAAGGAGTAGGTGTGTTGTGAAATTATACTTTCATTTAATTTCAGTTTTGTCTAATATTATTTTAAACTCGGAACAAGATCAATATCGCTATACAATAGCTGGCAACTTTACTGATGTTATCATGCGTATAGTAGTGTGGATTCGCCGAATCTGGCCAATGGTCTTAAGTAAAAGAGATTCACCGGTTAATTGAAATATATAAAATAACCTATTAAACCAATAACACAAAAGGGATTATTGTTTCCAAAAGCTAATAGCTTTCGTTTTAGAATAATTTCTATCAGTTAAACATTTTAACATATATTTTTATTAAATTATATTTTCTTACATATTTTACATTGATTGCACGTCGAAGCATTGGCTGTCTTTAGAAATCAAAGCGAAAGTGTAAATGAGGAGGAATGAATGATTTTATGAGTGGTTACTGTCTTAATCGTTATGTGGATGCATGTAAGAGATGAATGTAAAGTGGAGGGTGAATGAAAGATGATGAATGACAGTGATGAATGTATTACGAGAAAAAGGATTGTTACAGATAGACAATAGCTAGAGTGTAATCAAACTGGATTAGTCGGTATTTGCAGGGGAAATGACATGGGGGACTGGGAATGGGACACATTAGTCGGTAAAATCTTATCAGTTTAGGTTAAAATCGTTTTACGGTTAGACCCGTTAGGGGTATTTTTTACTGACTAAATACTCTACAAGGTATGAAGATTATTACAAAAACCACACACCTCGTATTGAATAAGGTATATTCGACAATTATACACGATTATGAGCCATAAAAAAAAACTAAACTACTTGGCTCTGTTTATAAGGGTTTCTATTAACATATACATTTTAGCTATCATGCTTTGTTATGTTTTAGGATGTGATCATCCAGAAGGTATTTTGCTTATTCTGTAGCAAAACATTTTTACATTAACATTTATATTTGAGAAGTATATTTGATTCTAAGTTTTTTCATTCTTTTAATAATATTTGTAAAAACTTTAAGGTTGTTTTGTGTAGAAAAGAAAACCTGACGCAACCGGAGTGAGGACACAAAAGCGGGTCATTAGGATCTACCAAACTCACGACTTGGTATCTCTGGTAAAATGAGAATTCATGGGGAAAAAGTTGTCAAGTGATCATTATTGAAAGTCTAGGGTGCCAATTTCGAAGCTATACCATTTGCTGTCATTTAGTAATCGAAAACACACCCACACCACACGTTTAAATAAGGGAGGGGTTACCGACTAGTCTAGAGTACATTGAACTTTTTCATAGATCACTGAGGTCACTAAGGTGATCCATTACAAAACATGCAATGGGGGCGAAGACTAAACGGGAGGCTTTCTTCGTATTTAATTACTGGGATGAAAAGAATACAGTAAAAGTATTATTCATCTAATTATAAACATTACGGACTTGCTTTATTTTTGTTTCATTCTAACAATAAGTTCAAGGAAACGAACACATTTGCGAGTCTTGTAGCGACATCTTACGAATTATTAACAGAACCTTAAGTCAGGTCGCGGCTTGGAGTCTGTCATACTATTACTACAGTTTATCTGTATGTCTCAAACAGCTTAGTTTCATAGCAAGATGTTTGTCATGTCATATTGACAGCTGTCAACGTCATGTGTAATAGACTGAACAAATTGAACCTTAACGTGATTGATATAAGGAATATCGCCCGATTTCAAACAAATTCGCCATATCCCTAACTAAATCGCTTGTTCTTTAAGTTTTTCGCTCGATTTCAAACAAATTCGCCAGTTCCCTAACTAAAACGCCCGTTCTCCAAGAATTTCGCTGCTTTTCAAACAAATTCGCCATATCCCTAACTAAATCGCTAGTTCTTTAAGCATTTCGCTCGATTTCAAGCAAATTCGCCAGATCCCTAACTAAAATGCCCGTTCTCCAAGCATTTCGCTGCATTTCAAACAAATTCGCCGTATCCCTAACTAATTCGCTCGTTCTTTAAGCATTTCGCTCGATTTGAAGTTCTGAAGTTTGGTATAAAAGGGTCGACGCCAGCTATTGTTTATTCATTGGATTCAACGTTCGGACCGGCAGTTAGTAGTTAAAGTGAAAATGGTGATATAGTGAAAAGTGTTTGTGTTAAGTGGTATATATAATGGATTGCAATGAAATTAACTGAGTAAGTTCTGCTCTATTTTATATCAGTGTTTGGTTTATGAATAAAATATCAATTTTGTCAATGATGTTATAAGAAACGATGTTTTCCTTAAAACTCCAAGGAGTTGTTTAGTGTTTTAAATGCCATATTTATTGTAAGGGTTTTAATGCCTTTAAATATACTGCTATTAAGGTAATAATCAGATCATTATGAGTGGCAATTAATGAATAATTGCATTCCTGGTTTTCTTCTGTCGGAGCGAAGTACCTCCTAAAAAGTGTTCAGGTTTTATCAGGTTTGACCTTAATTTATGTATCATTCCAATATGAATACCAATCGATTGAAGTGTGTTTATATTGAGTAAGTCAAACGTTGCTGTAATCGCTAATGTGACTATAAAAATGTTGTTTAGGGCCACTAAATTCTAGTATTTCGCTTTTACAGATAAAAGGCCTAGGAATGCTAGTTTATTTATAGTTTGGGGATACATTTTGGGTCTTCATACATATTCAGAAAAGTTACTTAGCCAGTGAGTAATTTGTGCTTAGAAATACCTACTAATAATATGAATAACACAAAGTTGGTATTATTTAGCGTAGCGTGGTCATTAACCATCCGTGCATGTCAGTGAGAAGGCGTCTGCATTAGTATTGTGTACAAAAAAATAATTTTGCCCAAAGAAGATATATACATTTCCCTTTTAGCTAGCTAGTTAGATATGGGGTTTAGTAAGGGAAATAACCTTGCAGACTACGAGGGCCTTTCCTGTCATGTTAAACGATCACCTGTTACGTGCGGGCGCTGATATTTTTTTTTTAAATAAATAATATTTTATAAGACTACTTACTATCTGTTACCATGCTAATCCAATATTCTACTATACAATCTGTAAAATCAACTTATTTATGATGAACTTGTAATTCCTCTGTTTATTCATCAATCTACTTTATTTCTTAAATAATATCTACACAACATTTAAATTTCCATCGGATAACTCTTCTGTAAAATTTTGTTATTAAAGTTATGATTGTGTTCGTTCGGAAGATTCGCCAGTCTTTCATTAAAAGGATTTGGGAACTACGCACAACTTTCTACAATGGGTCCTACCACTACAATCGATCACCAAGGCTATGTTAAGGGGTTTCGCGCTCCTTACGTTTAGTTTATAAGGGGGTATGAGCGGGAGGGTGACAAGTTCCACCGGCTCTTACTAGACGGCGCAACGTGACAAGTCGGTTGCGAGCTTGCGAGACAACTATGATATCACACTTTTCTGACAGTTGAAATTTGGGGTGGAATCACTCAAGAGTAATATCTATAATGGTGGCCATAGCCATACATAAAACGCTCTAGCGAGACCTACTGACAGATTGACAGTTAGGTGTTGACACGTGTGGACAGATGGATATCACTCTATCCACTAGCGATAGAAGTGTGACATCCACGTTTCACAGTTTGGCACGTCGAATCGCGCCCAGAGATAAAGGAAAAAAATCCAAAAAATTTGGTAAGTAAATGCAAGTGAATATGAACATAAATCAACACACCCATGAGTACTCCTGCATAAATGTATGACTGCGTAAGTTTTATGAACACGTCGTTATGCCATATATCAATCACAGTTCAAAAGAGCTGACCAGTCATCTCGGCCCATCGATTTTATTTTATTAGGGGAGCATTTTCGCAAACCACACATACCATGAAATTCAGTATATCTACTTGTTTTATGTTAAACGTATATATATATAGTCTGGGCTAGGGCTCGGGACGGGTCTCACAATGTCCAAGTAAAGTCCTGAATAAGCTATTTGTCGCTTATCTGACGGATAAAGTCATCGTTGGCGTTTCACAATCTTCGAATAAGCTTAACTGGTAGTAGATAAAGTGCAAAGTTTTGCAGGTAGTTTTATGTGGCAGTTAATTTATTTGTTAATTAGCTATCCAATTATTTACTTGGACATTGTGAAACAGGCCCTTAGTATTTGTTTTGTGATTTGATTTGCAAATAAACATTTGATTGATTGTTTAACTTTATTTAGTTTATAATGTTTTTTTGTGATTATTTGTGTTTTTTTTTCGAATGAAAATTCCAGGGACCATTATTTACAAAAAACTTGTTTTATGTCAAACGTATATATATATCTTTATCTCTTTTCTTTTCCTAATGTTGAAAAGTGTAAGCCTTAACGTAGCTAAATGTAAAACCTACTCGTATAATTGGAAACAAAGTTGTAAAAAAGCCTCCACAAACATGTCGACTGAACGTGACGGTGATTTAAATCAGGCGGGTCGTGATTGTCGACAATTTTATCGTGATAACTTCGCATATGGCGCCCGTTATTTCAATGATGTTGAGAGTTGTACAAAAATATTTTAGAAATGAACATACGATTTTAAACGAATTTATGACTAATAAAAGTTTAGTTTTTGTATAAAGTGTAAGTGTACTATAATATGTTTTAACGCCGGCTGTATATTTCTTGCGAAAGTCATATACTGCTCAACCTATTTAGTGGTGGTATAAGAACTCTGTGATAAAACAATAGAAGCTCATTGTATTTGAGTTTGTTAGAACCATCAACATCATTGTCTATTGTTCCATCATAGAGTTCTTCTACCACTACTAAATAGGTTTACTTTGGCAGCTTTTACGTAGCTTAATCGCAGTGTCTTTCGCTCACAGAGTACACTCACTGGCAATACCCGTAGTATATTCCTACACGAAGGCCGCAAAAATATGTGACACGCACTTATGGCCCTACAAATAAGAGCGTGTCATATATTTTTGCGGCCTTCGTGAAGGAAGATACTATTGCCAGTGACTGTACCATAACGGGCTTGAAACCGGTATTCGAAAAAAACCTAATATATTTAAGTATGTAGAACTCAGTATCGTGTTTAGGAAATGACTTTGTAATAAAATATTTTACGATTAAAAATGAAATAGTAAACGAAAGACCGAAAAAAAAAAACAAAAATATCGGTATTTTAGTATGAAGCAAATATCGGTTTTCAACGCTACGTTAACAAAGACTACGAGTAATGTCACATCAATATCAGATGTTCGAACCACGAATGGCGCCGTGCACTTGCACGTTAAGCCTTGACAAACAGTTGTGCGTGAGCTTACATAAATTGGATTTTTAATCCGAACCCATTAAAACAATCGAATAGTAAAAACATGTGACCATTGTTACGTTTACTCGTGACATTTTGTAACGTAACGTTGGGAAAAGGGATTAGGTTCCATTTAGGACTCAAAATCGTGCATGGAATAATTACTGATGTATTTTTTTGGCTGAAATGTTTGGTATCATGCTGATAATCTGTGAATGGCGCTGCAATGTTTTGTGCATTTTTATTTCGAAGCAATCAGTTAGCGTGAATATTAAAATACATGGACAAATACAGAACTGTAATACTTGTCTTGATTATGAAATTTAAGTACGTAGTATATTTTAGTTCATTATAGTTTGTTCAAGGATAAACGATTTACAAATCAAAAAAAATTAGACTTCGAGTAACAAATTTTTGTGTTCTAATTTTTAAAAGGATAATCTTGTAGAATAAATTAATCATATTAACATTGCCGACATTAGAAAAAGTGCCATTGTATTGTTTAAAAAATTTGTGGATCCAATTCAGATCATTTTGTTTTTTTCACTAAAAAGTATAGTATTTCTTTTAAATCGATGAAACCTGTTTAGTATATTTTTACATCCATTATAGTTAAGTGTTTCTATCTTGTATTCAATCATATAACAATATATGATACACATTTCGTGCCAGTTATTATCAACTTACCTTCATTCTTGAAACAGAAAGGCTGTTCACAATTATACTACTTAATTATACTTCATAGCAAACTTACAGCAAAAGTCGGGCGGCACGAACACAAAAAACGCGTCATCGTTGTTTGATGAGGCATTCGTCGTCAGCCGCACGTGGCGGCCCGAGACACGTTCGACAGTTTTTGCTAGAGTTTTATAGCAATATCAGGCTCTCGATTATATGACTTATGTAAGTGTTCGGGATTTGTTCGCGATGTAAATAACTTCTAAGAGGGAAGAGGATTTATGATCGAAAGTATATTATTTTACCTTATAAAGTCAACCTCAAAGAATAGGTTCCTATTTTAGTATTTTTTGAATGGGTTTAATAGTCTGATTGGAGTGGAGTATCTAGATATTTTTATAAGCTTTCGTTAGTTTGAAAGTTTAGATCTACCAGATCCCGATGTCAGGTACCAAATTCTAATTTAAAAATATATCTAGACACGCGGCAGCGTGTCCAGCCAAGTTCAAGCAAAGGAACTGGCTAGCCAGCGCCAAGTGTATATTACACGAACCACTTGGTGACACTTTTGACCCTTCTATAACTAAAAACCTCTTTAACGTAAACACATAAAACTACGTGTGTTTAATTATATCCATAAGGACATCTAGAAGCCCGAATTTCATGAAGCTAGCTCAAACGGTTATAAAGATATGAAAGTCAAAAAGTCGTAAATTTTAGCACTGACTGACTGACTGACATATAGTACCTAAACCTAACCTACTTCCAGATGACCTAGAAGGATGAAATTTAGAATCCAGCTCGGTAATTGTGTGTAAGCGTAGGAAAAAATCGAAAAATAAAAAAAATAAAAAAAATAGGGGGGTCCCCATACAAAAAAAAAAAAAATTGTATCGTTGGAACCGTTACAAGCAGATATTTGAAACTATCCCCATATATGTATTATTATATTTGCTATATAACAGAAATATAAAATAAAGTTAAGTCAAAAAATAAGTGGTGTCTCCATACAAAAAACTTGTAATATGCGCTAAATGACCGGCCAATGGTGTGTCGTCGGCGGCGCGCGTCATCACATAGTTATATACAGAACAAAAGTAAATCTACATAAAAAGAGAATGTAGACAATAGCATAAAAAAGAAAACCATGCAGGGGAAACGCAAGAAAAAACATTTAATATCAATACCTGCCTAGTTTTCTTTACAAAAAATAATGATATCCCACCAAAAACATAAATGTAAAAAAGGAGAGCCAAGTTCAATACAAAAATCATGCTTGGCTGTGGGCTTCGCCGCAAAAAGAATGGAGACCTAAATGAGTGCCAAGTTCTATGCAAAATCCAAATATGTATTTATAGGAACAAAATAACATTATGAACAGGTATTAAACTCAATTTCTTTGCTATATTGGATACCTATAACAATTGCTGTTATTTAAAAATGTGAGATCTTAAAGTAGGTTAGATTTTACTTGGCCAGTTTTTATCAGAATTAAAATATATATATATGTTGAATAACTTTATAAAATAACTGATGTAATGAAAACTGGCCAAGTCAAATCTAACCTACTTTAAGATCTCACATTTTTAAATAACAGCAATTGTTATAGGTATCCAATAAAGCAAAGAAATAGAGTTGAATACTTGTTCATAATGTTATTTTGTTCCTATAAATACATATTTGGATTTTGCATAGAACTTGGCACTCATTTAGATCTCCATTCTTTTTGCGGCGAAGCCCACAGCCAAGCATAATTTTTGTATTGAACTTGGCTCTCCTTTATTACATTTATATTTTTGGTGGGATAAACTATACATTAAAGACACTAGTATCGCAAACAAGGGCCTTATTCTAACTTTAAAACCCGCGTTGACACGACACAACTTCAATACAACTCCAATGCACAATCACAATACAGCTAGCACAATCACAATACGTTTAGGGAAACTTCTGAATCAGAAATATCAGAATTTGCTTGAATATTATTCCGATGCAACACCAATACCAATTCAATATTGGTTGATTATTTGTTGTGTGTTGGAGTTATATTTGAATAGATTGTGTTTTGTAATGTATTGCTTATGTATTTTAAAACTAGAATATGGCACCAGCTCAAAACAAATAATCAACCAATATTGAAGTTATATTGGAGTTGCATCGGAATACTTTTCAAGCAAATTCTGATATTTCTGAATGACTATAAATGATTCAGACGTTTGGGTGCTAGCTGTATTGCGTATTTAAGGCATTGAAGTAGGAGTTATTGAAGTTGGATTGTATCTAAACGTATTTTAAAGTCCCAGTTTAAGTTCAAATAGTATTTACTTACGTAACTTGAATGATAATGCAATATCTTCTGGTGAATAAATCAGTATCATTAAATAAGTCAAATTCAATGAAATTTCTCTAGTAACGAATTTATTCGATGTAAAAAACGAAGTGAAAGTAAACTACGTCACACGATCAATTAGCCGCACTTACCCAACACATGTCCTTCGTGACCCATTGTGCCCCTAAAATTGGGGTCCTATTGAATTGTCCCGACTTGGCGAACAATCCGGTTTGCTAATACGGTCGTATTTCCCGTCTATGTAAAGACTGTGTACGATAAAATCCGGCCATGCATGATCTGGTATATCTTTTTTTCGGTACCACATATTCAAGCAACACTTCTTTTAAATAATTTGTGGTCATCAAGCTACATAATAAAATTACAAACATAATATAACGTTACGTTATCTGTGACTTTGATCACTATATATTCCACAGTGCCTATATTTTTTTGTCCACGGTGTTCTGACAGTGTTAACCAAATTTTCCTGTGAAAAATAGTTTTTTATTTTTTATTAGATAAACCAAATTATACCTTATTACATTATCTTTTCATAATAGCTTACATTTTTCTAATTGTACTTAGATGTAAATAGTTCTGAGGTGTTCTAGCTTTGGTGTGCTTGACTTTTTTACAAAAATATGCCTCCCATATAAAAACTACTTTTAGTGCTTGGAGCAGAAAGTTTTCCTGACTGCCTCAAGTAGAAAAGAGTTTCAAATCGTATTCTTTTTGTAAGATAACATTCTAATGAGCATAAAACAGCTTGTGAAAATATAAATACAATTGTGGCATTGTAGCAGGAAGTGAGTGAAGATTATCAAAAAATGCTGGACAGAAAATTCAAGATATGATGGAATGTATTTGGCAAAAACTCACACAAGCCCATACAATTGTAATATGATTCTATTTTTAGTGTATATTACTATAATTCCAGATTATTAAAATAAAAGAAATGCTTGAATATGTGGTACCGAAAAAAAGATGTACCAGATCATGCATGGCCGGATTTTATCGTACACAGTCTTTACTCGCATATGTAGGGTTTTACAGAGGGCTTATTCCCAAAACGCGCGAATTTCACGAAATGCTTCATTTTCTTCGAAGGCTATGGCGAAAATACTGTTTTTTTAAATCAACTATTGATGCACATAATAGTTCATTTCTTTATCTAGACGGCCATCGGAGCAAATATTACATTTTAACGAGTGAAATATGAAAAAAATTGGTTGTCTTGGAAGGCCTTTCCGGATTTTCCAGTTAAGTGTACCGTTCATTTTCAGATTACGCAAAAAAGGGTGAAAATTCTTATTCAATTTGAATTAAATTCAATTGAGTATATCATGTATGAGACGGCCATGGAAATAAAAATCGAAGATTCATCTTGCATAATCGACAAAATACCTTCTGATTATATGCCAGTTTTTTGATGAAAACACGGTTACATTTCATTTTTTCCACGAAAACCCTATGAATATTTTGCTCTTAAAATATTACCATTGCAAAGTTAAACTATATTTCTATCACGATAAAAAAAAAAACATTACTATAGCAGCAAATTTCAAATTACTATGAATTTTTAAAAATGACACTTAAATCACACTTCACAGGACACTTTTTGTAAGAATCGTATTTTTGGGTACTTAATAATAATAAACATGGTTCAAAATTATTTTTTTGTATTACTAATACTTCAAACTATCTTATAAATAGCATTTTATGCGGCTTTTTTCATTAATAGAGTTTTTCGACCTTTTAGGGAATAAGGAGCCTTAAACCATTATGTTTATTTTATACAGGATGTAACAGAAATACTGGTGATCCGTTTAAGGGTATAGTTAGTATCGTATTGCAACTAAAAAAAAGTAGGAGAAAAAATTTTTGGACGCGAGAAAAAACTTTTTTGTATGGGGCATGTAGTCCCAGCCGGCCAACCCTCCATACAAAACCATTTTTTTTGCGTTAAAATAGTAGTTTATGTAACTGTTACGTAACAAGGGTCCTTAAAACATGAGTGTGGTTTTATGAAACGAGCCGCAGGTGAGTTTCATAATAAGATCACACGAGTGTTTTAAGGCCTAATTACGTACAGTTGCATACACTGCTTTATCTACACTAATATTATTTATCCAAAATGCCGTATTCGGAAACCATAGAATGGCCGCCATTGCACCGCCATGGCCTACTCGATTGTGCCGGCGGTCGGGGAGGCGCGTGTCGGGCTGTCGGCGGATGCGCGGGAGGGTGCAGGTGTACATTATGTTATCAAAACTCATAGCACATCAATAATTGAGCATGAAAAGTTAAAATTACTTTACTGCCACGGATAAAAAGCTTATCATAGTAAAATCGGTCGTGGTAATGCTAGCCATTGCCTACCATTTTCGAGCGCGTTTTAGAGAACTTACAATATGAGTGTAGATAAATATGTTTTCTTAATTGTTCATAATTAGATTACGATGCCAATTATGCCCTTAAACAGATCACCGGTATTTTAGTTACACCTTTTATACAGAAACCACTTTTTTTTATAAAACGTGTAAAGACCATGCTTTTTTTTTAGCTCTAAAGCCTAATATTACACAAAGGTTTACAGGTCTGCTATCAGTATAACGACACACAATACAACATATGATACAGGGACGGACCACTCCACTTTGTTAACTAGTTCACAAGTCTCGAATGTGTCGTCTCTCTTCATTCTCGTTTCCTTATGACTGAGGGTCGCGACACCAATCGTCGGCGACTTTTTTCAAGAAAGCTTTCCATATGGTTTTCGGATAGATGTCTGCAGGTTTGCTTGGAAGGCTTCCTCCACTAAGCGGAGAGAGATCACCCATCCGATGATCTAAAAATGCGTTGTGTGCAAATAAAATCTCGTATAGTATTTGATAAGAATGATAAGGCACTCGTAATATGTATACATTATTTTAACCGAAATGTTTGCGTATAATTACTTTATTCATATACAATCCTTAAGGCAGACTGGTTCTTGGCATTAAGTCCGCCTTTTGTACATCAAAATTTTCTTTTTTGAAATAAAGTTGATATATCCTTTATAAGGATTCTCCATTATTATACATTCTTAAAAAACACCGGCCAAGTGCGTGTCGGACCACGCATAATGGAGGGTTCCGTACCTACTATCTAACAAACTAATATCCAAAGGTGGTATCTACCTAAGAACGAAGTTATATGGAAATAACTCGAAAACGCGTAAACCGATAATGTTCTAAATAATTTTCGTTTAAATAATATTTTATTTTATTTGGGGCATCAACAGCAATACAAAATTTTAATAACAGAGAAAAAGCCAATAATAGATGACCACAAAAATATAACTAACATGCAACACTAACAAGTGGAAATAATAAGTGCCATGAGCATAAGCAAAGGAAAGATTAAGATATAGGTACAATGATGTATCTTCTCAATATTATTCATATTTTTTGATCTCCGGTTCAAATTTACCCTTAGGGAGGGGACCATTTTTTTTAACTTTCGGGTGATTATTTCTGAAAATGTTCACTAAACCAAGAAACGGTTACATAAATCTCAATGTTATTTTTAAAGACCTATCGATTAATGTGTAACTTGTTGATATTTGGTAAAAAAAAAAAGACAATTAGTTACAATGTATGACGATATTCACGATTTTATATACATTTGACAACTGTCACGTCAAGTCAAAAATATTTTCAAAGAAAATATATTTATTTGTAAATATTAGAAATGATTAACATTTTTGCGACATTTTGTGCTGAAAACCTCATGTCCGCTTCTATATTATATAAATATAAAGAAAAGTTCCCCAGTTCGGACTAAAATTTAAAAACGTTATTCCGCAATCAAAACACAATTTGACGGAACCATATCAACGGATCGAAGATACCCTTAAAATACTTACCTTACTTACCTAATTCGATCGCAAAGAATATAATATTCGAACGTCATCGAATTTACAAACAACAACGTCCGCCGCTGCCGGGCTGATACCTCAAGAAAGAAGGTTTCTATACGCGCAAGGACTGCGCCTATACTGCGCCCCTCAACTGTGACAACGTCTTATATTCTGTCAAGATTTGACTTTGAAAGTGCTTTTATTGTTAATTTTATTTATTGCTCTCTATTTTTTTTGTGATATTAAGTTAACTTAGTTATTGTTTTAGTAAGTATCTTATTTCTTAAGTATTTGTACATAACCGCAACCCAACACCTTGCCCGAACTGACCGCTAGTCAATGGAATGCTGCGTGTGCAAAAAGACGTTCACGACACCAAAAGGCCTGCACATACATCAGACCCGCATCCACCACGCTCGCGTGTGCCTTGTTTCACCCGCACCGAATCCCCAAGACACCCACTGTCCTTCAACATCTCCACCTCAGCCAGAAATTCCACTCCAAACTCTTCTCGGCAAGCTTAAACTGTCAACGCCTTTAATAAAGCGAATACCGCGTGGTGCCAGGTCCGCAGTGGCTGAAGCACTAACAGCTACAATAAACAACTGTTTGAAAGACAATAACATAGATTCCTGGCGTGAACTGTTAACATTTTCGTTCAAAATTTTACATGTATCCGATAATAATGATAAAACTAGCCTCACTCAGAAAATTAAAAATAATATCCGTGCGCCTAACTTGCCTTCAGCCTCACGATTACGCCGAGATCGGAGTAACAATTACAATTTATACAAAAAAGTCGAGGAAAAAGTTCATGAGGGCGACCTTAAAGGTGGAGCGCGCCTCCTTTTTTCAAATGATTCACTCGCTCCCGACACTCCAGAAACGGCAGCTGCGTTACAAGCTAAGCACCCTCCAGGCACTTCCACCCCTATCTTTGCCGACACTCCTTCAGATCCTCCAGCTTGTCTGCATGCCTCTACAGAAGACGTAACTTCAGCTCTCGCATCCTTCCCAAAAGGGTCAGCGTCAGGCTTGGATGGTATCTCCGCCCAACACCTTATAGACCTCACTAGTCACAGTACCGGAGTAGCTGGGGTCCAACTAACTAAAAGTATAACAAATCTGATAAATCTTATGCTTCTAGGGGATGTCTGTCAAGACGTGACTGCCATTATTTACGGAGCTAACCTCATACCTTTCGAAGAAGGATGGTGGCGTGCGCCCAATTGCTGTTGGTTCCACAATCCGGCGGTTAGCAGCCAAAGTGTGTGTGCGTCATACACGAGCTAAGCTACAAAAACTCTTCGAACCCGTGCAGGTTGGTTTCGGCAGTCGTGGGGGCTGTGAGGCCGCAGTCCATGCAGTACGCACCTTTGCCCAAACCGATTCTTGTGAGATTCTCTTAAAAATTGATGTCCAAAACGCATTCAACTCTGTTAACAGAGATACCCTGCTTAATGTAATCAAAATTCATGTGCCAGAAATTTATAACTTCTTACTCCAATGCTATCATAGTCCTTCTAAACTAGTTCACAAGGGTAGCGAAATTATCTCCGCCGTAGGTTGCCAGCAGGGCGATCCTCTAGGTCCCGCCATATTCAGTCTGGCTATTAATTCAGCTATTCACAGTCTTACGTCCAAGCTGAATGTGTGGTACCTAGACGACGGCACCATCGGCGGAGACTCACAAACGGTTCTGGCAGACTTATCCATAATTTCACAGAAATTTAGTGAGATTGGCCTAAAACTTAACTTCGACAAATGTGAATTGTACCTTTCCGAAAACTTAGAACCCTCTTTAGCTCCTCAGGTACTAAGAAGTTTTTCCAGTTTAGCCCCAAACATTAAAATCTTATCCAAGGATAATCTCCACCTTCTCGGCTCCCCAATTTTTGATGAAGCCATTCCGGCTGTTTTGGCCAAGTCTGTTTCTAAATTTCGTGCTAATTCAGATCGCTTAATTAAAATTAGTAGTCATTCGGCTTTATTTATTTTAAAATTTTGTTTGATGGTTCCTAAATTTACTTACTTGCTCCGTTGCTGCCCTATCTGGAAATTCGCTAGTTTAGTTCAACCTATCGATAGTCTTCTTAGATCACAACTGGAGTCTATTTTAAATGTCCGCTTCAATGAACAGGCATGGATCCAGGCTTCTTTGCCCATTAGGTTTGGCGGTTTAGGAACACGTAAAATATCAAGTGTCGCTCTGCCAGCATTCTTGTCCTCCATTCATAGCACGTCTGATCTCGCAGGTAAAATCCTTAAAGCCCTACCGGCAACAAACTGCGAGATCGCGTGCCTGGAGGAGGCCAAGAATGTCTGGTTAACTAAGGTGAACCTAAATATACCAACTAGACCTAAGGGGCAGAGAGCTTGGGACAACATAGCTTCGGACGTCGTCCTAAAAACTCTTATCCACACGTCCTCGGGTAAGGACCGCGCAAGGCTCCTTGCGGTAACCCGACCAGAGTCTGGACAGTGGCTACATGCCTACCCATCACCACACACAGGCACATTTATTGATCCGGGGACTCTTCGAATTGCCATCGGTCTCCGAGTGGGGGCTGATGTTTGTGTTGACCACAGATGCGCCTCTTGTGGGACCACCGTAGATCGCCTAGGTCACCACGGACTTGCCTGCTCTTCGGGCGCCGGCCGCCTATCCCGTCATGCGGCACTTAACGACATCTTGAGAAGGGCGCTCGTCAGCGCCAACATACCCGCAGCTCTGGAGCCCCAGATCGTGCGGGATGATGGCAAGCGCCCCGACGGGATGTCGTTGATCCCCTGGCGGATGGGCCGTGCGCTGGTATGGGACGCTACCTGCACCGATACGCTGGCAGCGTCCTATATATCGGCGACCAGCAGGAATGCCGGGGCGGCGGCCGACACCCGAGAGCGCTATAAAGTCAACAAATATAGCTGTCTCGGCACCAACTACGAATTTGTAGCTTTTGGTGTCGAGACACTAGGTCCGTGGGGCAGGGGTGCGCGTGGGCTCCACAAGGAGCTCAGCAAGCGGCTGCGGGAAGCAACGGGGGACCCTCGCGCGGGCAGCTTTCTCGCACAAAGGCTTGCCATCGCGATACAACGCGGGAATGCTGCCTGCGTGATGGGCACCCTGCCAAGAAGCCAAGGTTTGTTTTAGGTATCTTTATTTTTTCTAGTTAGGTTTAGTTTTAGTAGTTTTAATTTATAAGTAACTTTAATTGTTATACCTACTTTACACTACTTATATCATTTAAGAATGAACTTTAAGAATGTAGATCAACTTTTAAATGCCCATATGACGAAATATTGGATTTGTAATTATATCATTATGAATGAAATAACCTTCAAAAAAAAAAAAAAAATTAGTTACATGTAACAGTCAACCAATTTGATTCGTAGGCCACTCTAGAACCTTGTCATAATAACTAGTTTGGTAGCGAATAGTTTACGTTTATACGTATCCACCCACGGGCAACTGTCAGTACGACAAGGTTCTACAGTGTTCTAGGAATCAAATTGGTTGACCGTATATTATGTACCCTCCTAAAAATATTTTTTTCTGCAATTCTACTACAAAATTAAGTGGTCTACGGAACCCTAAAAATCACACCAAAAAGCCTCACTCAGTCATTCTGTTAATATAATTCCATAGATATAATAATAATAAAAATATATATATGTATATATATTCTTTATTTGCTTAAAATATGGTACAAAGAGATGGTAAGGATAACATATATCTGTACTTAAACATATTTTGCTAGTTTAGCATGCAAATGTACACTTAATGTAAACTTAACCAAATACCTATCTATTAACTTCTATACTATATTATCTAACATGCAAAACAGGTCATCTGTAGTGTAAAACATTTTAGTTTTTAGCCAACGATAAAGTTGTGCTTTAAATAAATTAAGAGGGAGATCTTTAACATTATTGGGAAGGGTATTGAATATTCGTATACACATATAATAACTACTTTTCATGAAAAGGGAACTACTGGGAACAAAATCAATTACAAGTCTATTAGGGTTTCTTGTGTTCCTGAGATATACATCTTTAGCTTTTTTGAATAGATATGGGTATTTTTTTACAAAAACAGCTGCTTCAAAAATATACATACACGGTAATGTCAAAATTTCATGCTTTGCAAATAATGGCCTACATGATTCAGGTTGGGGTTTCCCACACAATGCCCTTGAACATTTCTTTTTCGCTATGAAATCCCTAGCCGCGTCACTGGAATAACCCCATACAAGAAGTCCATATCTTAATTGAGACGCAACATATCCGTGATATGCCATCAGTAAGGTGTTCCAACTAGATATGTTGCGAAGTCGTTTGAGCACATATGTAAATTTTAAGAGCCTATCACACACTGTGTCTATGTGGTTTTTCCAACCACAATTCATGTCCAAGGTGATTCCTAAGAATTTTACAGTATTTACTTCCTTAATTTTTGTGTCATTGTATCGGACATCTAATATTTTTCCATTGTTTCTTACACTACGGAATTGGATAAGTTGAGTTTTTTTAAGATTTACAGATAAATTATTGAATTCAAGCCATTTGATTATAGATGGTATAGTATTATTAATGTCATTATTGTATTGCATTTCATCATTACATGTCACTAGAATTGATATGTCATCTGCAAAGAGCGTACATTCATGTGTAGTTATATCTGGTAGGTCATTGACATATAGCAGAAAAAGGAGTGGTACACTACCCTGCGGCACTCCCTGGCTGATTTCAATGTACGAAGACCTATGACTAATTGTAGTAGAGCTTACTGAGTTTCTTATCTCAACACATTGCTGTCGGTTACTTAAATATGACTTTAGCCATTTCAAAGCTGGCCCTCTTATTCCAAGATTTTGGAGCTTATTTATTAGTAGCTCATGTGACACGAAATCAAATGCCATTGACATGTCGAAGAACACTACAACTGCCGGTTTCTTCCTGTCAATATTTCGAATGACACTGTTTATAAGGTTAAATTAAAAGTCGCAAGGGTCGTTTTTGGAATCCATTTTGTTCTCTTTTTAAAATCTGATATTTCTCTAAAAACGACATGATCCTTTTATTCATGGCTTTTTCGAATATCTTAGATATGACCGGTATAAGCGTTATCGGCCGATAGTTACACATTAAGGATTTGTCTCCCTTTTTAAATAGTGGTGTGACTATTGACAATTTCAAAGCATCCGGAAAGCATCCCGCCTCGAAAGATAAATTAATTAGATGAGTTAAATCTGGTACTAGCTCGTCAATACATAATTTCAGAATTTTGGTAGATAATCCGTCATAACCCGTGGAATTAGTGTTTTTTAGTGCTTGTATAATGTTTTTGACTTCGTTGTGGCTTACAGGAGTAAGAAATATGGTGATTTTGATCAATTTAGAATTTGTGTTTTTTATGGTTGAGCTTGTATTAATACTTGTACGTTGAATTAAGTAGCTATTAAATTCATGTGCTATTTGAGTCAAATTTTCGATCACAGTACCATTCTTATTGATTTCAGTAATTTCATTCGTAAGGTCCGGGTGATCCGGGTCTTTAATAATATCCCATCCCAACATGCCTTACTCATACTAGTAGAATTTTGTATATATTTGTAATTGTGTAGCCTATGGGAGGTATTTATGCAATTAAATAGCATTTTTGAGTATACTTTGTATTTACATCTACTTTCTGAAGTTTTTTCTTTGTAGTGTTTAAATCGTAGAGCACGTTTATTTTTACAGCTTAGTTTCAGCCCCTTTGTTATTCATTTCTGTGTTTTACGATTTACTGAGACTACACCTTATGGATGGAAAACATAGATCATAAAATAAACAAATTACATCATGAAATGACCTGAAGGCCTCATTCATATCCGAGGCGAGGTATGTTTCAGAAAAAGTTAAAGCTTTTAGGCATTCACGGTATTTACGTACGTTACTTGGGCTATAATCACTGCGTATTATGTATGTTACAGTTGATCGTAAGTGTTTATTCATAACTGGGATATTAAGTATCTGAGCTGTCTCATGATCTGAAAGACCCAACGGAAGAAGTTGACCCTGGGCGTCCTCAATATTGCTAATAACGTGGTCTATACATGAGTTTAATCGAGTAGGTTTATAATTGTGAATTATTAGGTTATGGCATTTAACAAGATCTTTTAGATAGCCAGTGATTTTATTGTGTATGTTTATGTTAAAGTCACCAGCCAAAATTATCTTTTTTTCCTTTTTATTGCTTAACTTTTGATCTTTTTCACCTATTTGATCTGTACTTACGGTGAATTATGGCTGCGATATGTTTCCGCCACGTACATTGTAATTAAACATTGTACAGTCACCACACGGCAAAGTTGAGCCACTTGCCAGTGTTCGTAATTTTTTTTTTTGTTAAACTAAATTATTTATGGGTAAGTGGCCCTCGCTAACAATACGGGCGACCATTTACCCTGAATCTAAGATTGTAAGTAATCTATGGAGTTTTAAACTAGGTACTGTAATTTATGTGCTATTGAATTTCTTGAGGCTATTGATAATTTTATCGATGAATTTTTTAAATGACTCTATTGATGATTCTTTGTTGATTATGCTGCTTATGTCATAAGGGTCGATATTAATGATTTTACACAAAATTTCATGTTCGATGCGAACGCGATCGAACTTTGGACACTTTGATGAGGTGTTCAATTGTCTGGCAGGTTACTTTATCACAGGGGCAAAAATTATTGTCGGCTATCTTAAAGCGGTGTAAGTAACTTTTGTGATAGCCGTGCCCCGTGAGTATTTGAGTCAACTGGAAACTGATAGGCATGGAGCCGCGCAGTCTCCTAATGGACTCTATGCTAGGTAGGTACTTCTTCATATGTCTTCCAGTTGTACTGTCCTCATACCACTTACTGTGTAGCGCGAATATATGCTTTTTATGGTTAAGTTTATGGTACGACAGCGGGAACAGATCGTAATCCGGTGCCTTGTGCAGTGCTGCCGCAGCCTTGGCCGCCATATCAGCCCGTTCGTTCCCGTTCAAGCCGACATGCACCTTTATCCAACAGAATTCGATCACTGTTTTCCCAGACTCCTTGATGCTGTGTAGTATTTTGTAGATGCTGTTGACGATACTGTTGGTGCTACAGCGATTTGCGATTTCCATCAGAGCAGCCTTGGAGTCTGAGAAAACAGTGATCTTTGGCAGTTCCCGCTCAAAGCACTCGCGACAAGCACGCTCCAGTGCATAGCACTCTGCCTGGAAGACTGTGCAGCTGCTGTGTAACTAAAGCTTCTTCATCATGCCTCTACCATCAGGGTAGTCGATAACGACAGCTGCACCGACCAGTCCATCGTGCTTGCTGCCGTCTGTGAAGACTCTGTGCATCTCTATATCGTCGTAATAGGGATCCAATTGTTCTTGATTAACAACCTCCGAGATGATTCTATCAATTCTTTTAGCTGGGTGTAATAACTCTGTTACAGGAACTCTTTTATCATATTTGATGTCATCTGGTAGGTATTCAGTGATTAGACTCCTCTTGACACGTTCAGTTGAGGCAACCTCGTTTAACTTTAAGTGTAAAGGCGTAAAACCAGCGAGCGCTATTGATGCTATCGTAGGCAGAGTCTTAAAGCCACGTACTGCCTTTATATGCGAATCCACGCTGAAGACTGAGTAATGAGTTGATGACTTTTTTGTAATTGGTAGCAGTGTGCCACACTTCTGCAGCATAGGTTATTATTGGCTCTATTACCTGCCTATATATAGTATTAACGTTTTCAGCGTGTATTCCCCATGTTGGCCTTATGTATATACAAAGCTTTATGTATATAGTCTGTGCCTTTTTGACGATGTACTCACTATGCTTAATAAACTTCAGATGCTCATCAATGATCACTCCCAGCAGTTTAAACTGGCTGTCAATCTTTATCCCCACACCATTCATGTGCATATGCGCTGCCTTGGCCTTAGGGATGGGGGTGATCATTTTTGTTTTCTGCGGACCAAATTTTAATTTGTTATTCACTCCCCATCTGTGTACATTCTGGAGTATTTGGTTGGCGTTATGTTCTAGTCGTTGTATGTTTTCACCAGTGCATATAATCAATACATCGTCAGCGTAAGCTTGTATATAATTACCTTGGGGTAGTATCTGGCTCAGTAGTGGCTCGATAATAGTGTTCCAAAAGATGGGACCAAGTACTGACCCTTGGACACATCCCCTGGATTGCACTTTAGATATTGAGGCGTCTGCATAGTTAAGGGTTATAGAGCGGTTAGTAAGATAACTGTTTATTAGGTTGTGGATGTTCCTGGGACATTGGGTTTCTTTCAACCTGTTAAGCAGGGCTGGCCACCAGGCATGGTCAAATGCGCCTTCTATATCCAGTGATATGGCCAGCACCAGTTTTTTTATTTTCTTTTGCCTCTCTTATAATGCTGACGGCTTTGTATAATGCATCAGACGTTGATCGCTGCTCCTTAATTCCATATTGATGTTCACTACATGCTTCGGTTTTATGCAGGAAATATGTAAGGCACTTCGTTATAAGCTTTTCAAGCACCTTCCCAAAAACATTAATTAAACCGATCGGTCTACGGGAGGACAAACAGTTATAACTGTCTTTGTTCGGTTTGGGTATAGTTTTTATATATGCGTTTTTCCAAGGGGTCGGGAAGTGGTTTAATATTAGGCATCTATTGTAAATTTTGGTGGCTAAGTTAGGATAAATATCTATAAAAAAATTTCAGCCGTCAAGTTGTCCATTCCTGGTGCCTTCCTTGGAGACATAGATTGTATTGCCTCTTTAACGTCAGTTACGGTGAATGGGGGCTCGATATCACTATCTATATTGTGGTTATAGACTAACATTTGATTTCTTATTAGTACGTGATAGGCTGTGTCTTCATAAGAATTGTCATCGGGAAAAAATTTAACTTCTCTGCCGTGTCTATTGCAGATTTGGTGAAATTGTGCTCATCTATTTTCAACGTGACAGGTGGTTGTGGTAGTGGTCTGCTTTTGAGTAGCCGGTTTGTCACTGACCATACATTGTCTTTGCCTTGTTTACTGCAGAACTCCCGGAAGGCTTGTGCAGACGTTGCTCGCATTTTTCCTGCATATTCGTCTCGCGCTTCTGTGAGTTCTACAATAATACTAGTCAAGTCTTTATTACCTCTTTTTAAGTCCTGTAACCTGTGGTGTAGATGGATAACTTTCTTCTTCAGTAAGGTTAGTTCAGGTGTCTACCATGGTATCCGTATGAAAGAAGTATGTCTTCTGAAGGTTGTGTTACATCATTATTATGACAAAAACGGGACTTAATCGCGTACACTTACTTTTATTATTTTCCTGACGTTTCGAGCGTGCCGTAACGCTCGTGGTCGCAGGCAGACTGCCTGTCGATTAAGTCCCGTTTTTGTCATAATAATGAGTGAACATCGTGTAAGTTTAAATCAGTACGTTGTGTTACATGTTTTGGTAATTACATTCGTGATATTGTTTATATATGTGTCCGATTGTATGTTATCTAAGTTATCAATATTAGTCATAGCCGGATGCTGTTATATTCTCCTGAAGTGTAGTCTTAAATTCATCCCAGTTTGCGTTAATAGTATTGTATTTGAAAGTGGAAGTTGACAGCTTTTTCTTCACTTTGCTACTAAGATTAATGCTGAATTGTATAGCATGGTGATCTGAAGAGGGTATAATGTCATGATTAATCTTCCATGCTTCAATGTTATTGATGAGATTAGCAGTTGCCATAGTTAGATCAATTATGGAGGTCCTAATTCTGCCTTGAGTGACGGATTCAAATGTTGGCTCATTGCCAATGTTGTATGTAACTATATCATTATGCCGTTGCCTCTGTCGTTATTCTTTGAAGAGCCCCATGATGTGTGCCAGCCATTAAGATCGCCACATATAATGTGCACCTGATACTTGTACATCTTTATCACCTCCTCTAAATGTAGCAGTGTTTGTGCAGGGTCTTCCGTGGGTTCTATATATACTGATGTTAGGTATATTTTCTTGCTATCTCTCGTTACTATTTGTATGGTCACTAGGTTAGTCGTGATATGCTGCATCATCCCCAGGCACGCACCTAGTCTGCGTTTGACTGCAATGCATGCCTTGGTTCGTGTTTGGCTCGTCAAGTCAGCCTGCTGGAAAATATCGTAATCTGGTATGGGTTTCATTTTTGTGCCCTTTCCTACATATGGCTCGCTTATAAACATAATGTCACACCTTTCATCTATGCGTACCTCACCAATTCTTCATTAGCATGCTGGCCCCGACCTAGATTAGCTTGGACAACAGTAAGCGCGTTTTTAAATGCTGGAATCGTATGCCCAGTAGTTCCGTCTGTATTGTTGCGTCTGTGGAATTGCATCTGGCTGCCCTTAGCAATACTGGACCGATAGCCGAGCTATCCGGTCCCATTTCTGTCATTCTGGGCAGGCAGTGCTGTATGCAGGGTGCTCATGCGCCTTACCTTGTTTTTTGCAGTTGACACAGCATGGTTTAGTGCTCTCTCTGTTTGGACAACTGCGTGTATCATGATCCGAGGTGCAGTAACCGCATGTGTTTTTGTTAGAGCAGTTGGTCGCTCTGTGGCTGAACTCCTGACACCGGAGCACTGTATTATCGGTGACTGGTCATACACAGGTATCACTTGGTAACCGATTCTGACCTTATTGTCCTTGAGTGTGGACCACATGCGAGGGCTGACCTCGATTATAACGTTGTTTGTCGCGCTGGTTCGCCCTTTGGTGCGACGAACAACTCTGATTTGTCGATAAACCTGTGGAATGTTCCCTATTAGACACTAATTTTGCCGGACAACACCCTCCATTAATTTTTCGTTAGTGACATCTGGTATGACACCAATGAGTCGCAGAAGAGGCTTTCGCATCTCTGGGTTTGTAACTGTAAGTCGCTCCGTGTTATTCTTGACGGCGTCGGCATACTTAGTGCGGTCCATTTCCGTCTGGCAAACTACTGCAATCTTTTGCTGCTTTGTAATACGAAGACTGTTGATTGCAATCCCCATTTCAACAACGTCGATCTTCTTTTTAATTTATTTAATAATCTCCTCGCCATTGTGTCTTGGATCAATTGATTCGATCATTACTGTGAATTTGGGCTGCGTAGAGTTATTTGTATGCGCAGGTGCTATTTCAGCTTGCTGTTTTTGCGCTCTCTTCTTCTTGTACCTCTTGTAGTGGACCCGGGTACATTCGCCTTCGTTATCCGCTATCTCATTCTGAATGGATGAACAGCAAGACGCGGACCCTATCTTATTATCAGTTACGAGTCCTATGCTTTCTGAATTTTGTTCATTACGGAAAAGGGATTTTATTTCTCCCAGCTCATGTTGGATGGTTTCTCTGATCATTTGAGCCATTTCATCTTTTTTCGGTAATTCTTCTATCTTTTGTGAAATGCCGTGTAATGGCTCGCTAACTGCAGTCCTAATCGTCCTGACTATTCCCTCATTAGTGTCTGTTCTCATCGGAGATGTTAGGTATTCTGAAATTCTAGACTGTCTGTGAGTGGGAGGTGGGCTTCTAGCGTCTACTAGCACCTGCCGAATTTCTTTCAGTTTCGACGGTTGAACATCATATTTCAGGATATGTTTGAATTTATCTAGGGATTTCGTTATTTCGTGAGACGCTCTTGTAATGGCATCCTTTTTAGCCTTGTTGACACTTTTCTCCCCGTTGATTGCCTTATCGGTAAATTTGGCCAGGCGGCCGACAACAGAGAAAAAAGTGTCGATGTTCTGACCTCTGCTGCATATGCACAAATCTCAACCAGGTCCTCAGGTTTCAGCTTTTTGGAATTTTTAGTCTTGACCTTAGGCTGCGTCGCATCCCGCAGCTGAAACTGCGGCTGCGCCTGCAACTGTGACTGTGGTTGTGATTGGGGCTGCAGCTGAGGCCCATGCGGCAGTTCCAGTAATGCAAATGACGACGAAACAGTGCTAGTGTCCGACTGGGCAGTGTGCGTTGCTGGTATTTTTAGGGATGATGATGATTCCTGGCTAAGCAGGAGCGGTTCTATTTCATCGAGGATGTCTGTGTTAGCAGCAACCGCTGGTTCATGCATGCTTGTAGGCTCTACCTCCACCTCGGCTATTCCAGCATGCCCAAGCGAAAAGGTTAAATTGGAGATGTGGACTCATATCACGTCTCGACATTCCTGTGAGGGGTTTTACATGTTCGCTGGGGTTTGCCTCTGCGATGTTCTGTTCCTGTTCATCGACATGTTCGTGGGGAGCCTCAAATCGGCCCTGCCTAGCAGATCGCAAGGGGGTTTTTACTGGCGTGTGAACCATCATTTTAGGCTAGAATCAGTAAGAAATAGAAGTATAGAAAGTGAGTGTCAAATGTTGCAATTCAATAACATAAGTACTAATAATATTCTAAGCTTAAATTAACTATAAATTAAACAGTTACACTCTAACGAAAATTTACATGAACTGACACATAAAACTCTCAAATCGAATTTAAATACTTGGAACAACAGATTACAATAAATCAAGTAGGTACAGTCAGCTGCAGAGAAAAGGTACCACCCGCCATACAAGTTTGTAGGGCACGGTGGTACCTTTTCTCTGCAGCTGACTGTACCTACTTGATTTATTCACACAATTTAAAAGAGAGAGAGTGAGTGGAAATTAAGTATATGATAACTAGACTTTTCCCGCGGCTTCGCCCGCGTACTATAAGTACTCAAAAAGGATACGATACCCATGTTGATTTTCTGACTTAGAGACCACATTTGCCCCTTTTAGGGGTTGAATTTTCGATAAACCTGAAACACGTGTTTGCTCATTTATCGTTAGAAATACTCCTGTGAAGTATCGAATACAATAGTCTAACAAATCTTGATTCGCCATACAAACTTTGGACCCCCATTTTACCCCCTTAGGGGGTGAATTTTGAAAAATCCTTTCTTAGTGCATCCCTAGACCTTATAAGGAACCTACGTGCCAAATTTGGAATCTATAGAACCAGCGGTTTGGGCTGTGCGTTGATATGTCAGTCAGTCAGTCAGTCAGTTTCTTCTTTTATATATTTAGATTACAATTTGAAATGATAGTAAGTTTAAATACTCGGTGTGCAATTTTAGTTGGGGAATATCTGTTTATGATTAATTAATATACTACAATAACAATGAGATTTGATCAATTAGAGGTTTACATTATTCATCCAAGAAAACAAATGTAAATTAACAGTGGTAAGTAGAACAGATTATTTACCCCAAAATTTACAAAATGCTAAAGTCTAATTTACACATATAAGCGAGTGGTGATTGTTGTCTAAAACCACACAGAAACTATTTTTAACTATAATATACAGGAAATACACAAAAAATATTGAAAAACTTATTAAAGAAAAAAGTGGAAAACGGAATGATAATTACGACATGTCACGTAACTACCTAATTCTATTCTAGGGATTACGTTGCTTAAATTACTTTTTCTTGGAAGGTGTTCAATCAAAGGATCTGATATTTGATATACTTATTGTCCATAAAGTAGTTTTGATTTATATAGGAAAAAATATAGATCCACTGCAGCACTTATAGCGCCCAAAGTGGAGTCCAGACTGATATTCAATGGTATCCAAGTCCTCAACAGGCTTGGAAGGCAAAACAAAGTGCAACTGATGTGGATCCCAGGGCACAAGGGCTTTATCGGCAACGAAAATGCTGATGAGCTTGCTAGAAGGGGCTCTATGAATAACTTCTTAGGCCCGGAACCATTTGTGGGACTCTCAAAGGGAACCATAACAACGGCCATAAAGGACCACACCAAACATAAACACCAACAAGAGTGGGGTAGTTTGACAGGTCTAAGGCATTCAAAGCTATTCATGCATAGAGTTGACTCAAGCTGGAGCAAAAAGCTTTGGAAACTTAGTAGAAAAAGGCTCCAAATCATAACAGGAGTTTTTACAGGCCATTACGCCGTGAAAGGAGTACTGGCTAAAATGGGACTGTCAGACAATACTGATTGTAGAATGTGTGGCGAAGAGGAAGAAACAATGAAACACCTAATGTGTGAATGTCATGCTCTTGCCAGACTAAGAATGAGGAACTTTGGAATCGGCTATCCAGATCCAAAGGACCTCAAAGCACTGCCCTTGAGCTCCATCACCCAACACATGGAGATGATTGAAAAAGCTCTTGAGTAAGTGTACTAGGGGGCAATTACACAAAAGATCCCTTTGGGTCGAAGTGTATCCATTTGGGCCCCCGAAACAAATAAGATAAGATAAGATAGATCCACTGCCAAAAACAGCCGCACGATTTGGGAACTTTGTTTTCACAGGTCACGTGGTTTAGGTTATTTGCGGTTTTTTGCTGTTTTCTTCGACGTTTCTATTGGGACTAGTCTGAAATTTTCACAGTTTACGAAGGATCTTGAAACACACGCAGGAATATATAATTTTAAATATGTCGTAGATCTATTTTTCTCACTTTTTGTCCGTCACTGTACTTTTAGCCGTTGATTGTACTTACGCCAGGATTGTCCAGCTAAATCTGATTTAAGTACTAGTTAGTGTATTCACTGTAGTTGGTTTAAGTATAAAAACTATGGTGGTAGTACAAATATCCAGTTCACAATAGCGAAATTTTCTTTACAGTGGTGGAATATCCTTCACTATTTCACTGACTGTACTTCACTTCTACGTCTGATTCTCCAGGTTTTTACATGAATGGCTAGCTGGAGTCAACACGCACATTTTGATACACAACACATCTACTTTTATGTTAAACATCCGGGTGATATGATTTATTAAACGCGGAGCGGCACGGAAACGATGCGTACGCGCCGGCGCTGTCGCCGCGAATCAGTGTTCGTAATTTAGCCGTGTAATTTTTTGTGACAGCTGACAGTTAACATCTATCATTTATTATTCTGCTAAATTCGGAATAATGGCAAGTGGCTCAACAATTCGCATGTAATTAAACTGCATGGAAACGAGGTTCTTACAAATTAAATTACAAAAATAATACAACCGCAGAAAAAAAATTACTGTCAACCACACAACGCATCCCCTGAGGCGGTTATCATACAAACAAAAAATATTTAATCGCTATATAGGTACCTGCTTAAATGCTTTAACAAATTTAACCTGCAGAATGACAATTCCAACATAGTGTCATTAAATGACCACATTTTGTGCCCTAAAATTGCACTTCAACATGCAGACTGCATATTAGGGTTTAATCTTTTTGTCGCATCTTATAACAAGCATTATACAGAAACATACAGCTGCAACGCGCAATGAATTTACAACGGCATGACAGATTTACATTTCAAAAAACTTTCGTCTTTACGAAATCTTAAATAACGCCAGGGAGCTAGCCAAAATGCAAATATTGCTGCAATAGCTAGAGATGGTAAAGAGTCGAGTTTTATGTTTGAAGTTGGAGCGAAGAATTCAACTCGATTCCGCTTAACGAGTGTTTTTGCTAAATATTATGACAAGCACCTCAGGCGTCTCATAGATGGGTAAACTTGAGTAAAAAGAACTATAATATGAAATAACAACTTATCATTTTAACAAAAATAATTATTAAGACGAACAAGCGTTGCTAGCCGGGTGGTGACGTTCGACTTTCGATCCGGAGGTTTCGGGTTCAAACTACCGCTCGAACCAATGACATTTGGGGTAGGTATTATTAAGAACACTTTTAATCGCATCATTATACCTAATGCTAAGAGATAGTCTAAGTCACCATATGCATGAGAGGAGCATGTGCATCAGTTTGACATATATAAGCTAATATTTTCAAGACGAATTCGTACCTAAACCAAATCGAATTTCAACTATAAAACAGAGATTCAATATTACATATAAAAAGAGAACCTTGATATCTTAGTTTTGTAATGGAAATGTCATGAATACTCCATTAACTAACAAAACATACTTTTCTCAAACATGCAATGAAATATTCTCTTTACGTTCCTTATAATAGACTCGGAAGTATCCTTTTTCGGGCGCAGCATCTCGAGGCGGCCTGAAATGGGATTTCATACAACTTTTCAGGCCTGCAAAGTAACTTTTTTTTTGTTTCAACATCCAACCTCATTCAGACAGCGTCAAAGATGGCGGCAGGTTTTACGAACAGCTGATTTTAACTTTTTAATTTTTACTTCATGGTCGCTTTTTAGATTGAATAAAACATTGTCCTTTTGGTTTTTCATTTTATTTTATTTCATTGCAATGAAGTTTGTTTGAGAAAAGCACTATAAATGCCTCGGCGTGAAAACGGATTCCCGGCCTCGTATCTATCCGGCCTCGCTACGCTCGGCCGTCTATATCAACTTGGCCGGAAATCCGTGTTTTCCCGGCCTCTGATGTAATGTACTATTACGAGCAATTTCGAAAGAATGATGACAGTTATGATTGAAAAAATATCTAAAATAGATTTTTCTCTACAAAGACTACGATAATGAAAAGCGATAAACTACATTATCGACATGATGATAAGCGGATAAGTAACATGGCATTATCAAATAGATAATCCGGAGTAATGAAATATCACCTACTATTCAATTATAAAAAATCAAATCGATAAAACAAAATTCTGAAGCTTTATTCAACACTAGCAATAGCTTGCTCATGGATCCGTTAAGATTGTATACTTGTCTTCTTATCAATTTTCCTGCAAGTTTGCCGGCCGCGGGCGGCGCAGCGGAGTGCCTCTTAACTAACAAAACATACTTTATGAGCAATTTCTAATGAATGCGCTGGCTGAGCTTTTGATGAGAGGGGTCTTGGACGGCGATATTGAAATGGGAAATGATTTTATGTAAGGAGTTAAGTTGAAATAGTCGTTTTTTTAAAGCAGGGGTTGGAAAGGTAAGCTGTTTATAATTGTATTTTTATTATCGTCTCGTTATTTCGTATAATAATAAAATAATAATAATTATGTTAGCCTATATAAGTCCCACTGCTGGGCTCAGGCCTCCTCTTATGCACGTGAGGGAGTGGAATATGACCCCACACTATTTCGTAGATTAAGGCAAATTCCTATTTGATATTAATCAGTCATGCGGAAATTTGCAACGAAAGTTGTCACGCAAAAAGGTATTTATTTATTTATTTAATAAGCAGGCAGACATTTATGACAGCAGATATTGCCTGTATCCAGTAATTAATAAGACAGGTTATCATTACAGTGTAGTAGATGATTGCATGTCTTATTCTTTTTAAACTGGTTCACATTTTGAGCCGAAACCATGTCTTCTGGGTTCATAACCCTCACTACTCGGGTGCTCGGAAAATGTTTGTATGGGTTACTGTGACCTATTATGCCTTTTTCTACTCCAGCACTGCAATATGCCAATTGAATGACTGATAGTGGTATCTAAAACTACATCATTTAAGTGAAGGTGCTAAAGTCTACTTGTCTATAGGTACTTTCTATAACTGCTAGCAGTCACACAAAACATATTGTGCAACTGTTTTTGTTTTTTTAATGCACTGACTTCCAGGCACCATGTCTCAAAAGAGTTCGTTCTTGTTTTCAATATAAATTATATTTTCAAATTAATATATACTTAAAATAATTTTTGCACAAAATATGATAAAAACATTATTATGTCTTTTTTTAAGTATTAATATCTGAAATAATTTAGTTTTCATATTTATGAAAAGCACAACTGTACCTTTATTTAAACTTTTGCATTGAGAGTTACTTGAACGAAGCCTTATTTTTTCGCAATTGAAAACCAACTCGTAGTCTATTGTCTATGACATTTAAAAAGTTAATATTTAAAAATTTACAATACGGCTTCATTTTTGTATTTAAACTCGTATATTTTGTTAATATCAAGAAGTTTATGTTAATTTTGATAAAATAAGTGACAAGAAAACTTCACAGTGAATATCCGAAGACTTCGGCACAAAAGCAAGAGTTAATTAGTTGACAGAAAAATCCTAAAACAAAATTGATTTATGTTCTCTTGGCACTTGAGAACTTTAAAATTATTTATTAATTAAGTTTTTGCTATTGTCGTAGAAAAAGTTTCGTGTGCAACGGTACATAATTAGGTCTTAAAATTCTCGGGTCTGTTATTACAAAATTCGGCTTCGCCTCATTTTGTAACTTCGACCCTCGAATCTTAAGAACCCTTATTATGTACCTGTTGCACAAAATACTATTCTAGCTTTAAGTGATTTTGGATGAACTTTTATGATACAGGTAGATATGATAATAATTTGTGTAGTGACCTCCTTGCTCTCTTTTCAACGCTTCATAATGCTTTGTCTATGTAATCTCGGTAACTCCTTTAATTAATAATTGTACCTCCAGGTCTTGGGAAAAAGGTTTCGTGTCACCTGACAGCTATGTAGTGATTAACCTTAAATTGATCCAAGGCCTAAAATAATTGTACTATTTTTGTGATACCCATTTAATACGGGTCAGTGGTTCCAATAACGTGATATTAATTGGTATCCTGACTATACGTAGAAGAATCAGTCGATCGAACTGATGACCGCTCAAGGTCTCTATTCTACGAAAAATATAATATTAAAGGTGATATATTCGAACCACCAACATGACGTGTTGGATATTATCTTTGTCTACACTCACATTGTAAGTCCTCTAAAACGTGTTCAAAAACGGTAGGCAATGGCTAGCATTACCACAACCGATTTTACTATGATAAGCTTTTTATCTGTGGCAGTAACGTAATTTTAACTTTACATGCTCATATATTGATACGTTATGAGTTTCAAATTCGAATCACATCGAATTTGATAACATAATGTAAATCCTGACCAACGGCACGCGCCCGCGCGACCGCCTGCACAATCGAGTTGGCCATGGCGGTGCAATGGCGGTCATTCTATGGTTTCCGAACACTTCATTTAGGATATATAATATGAGTGTAGATAAAGCAGTGTATGCAACTGTACGTAATTAGGCCTTATTACGTAACAGTTACATAAACTTCTATTAATGTACATTATCTAAAGTGAGAATATACATGTGTAATTGTGTATATATATACTTTTTCTACTCGTCGATTATAATATAGAATCGAGATTTGTAGACCGAACTACTAGCGCATACTTTTCGATGGAGCTATTATGGTCGCACATTTTAGCATCGTCGACTATTATACAACGGTCGGGGAGGAGGACCGTACTCCTCCCCAACCGCCGGATACGACTACGATCTACCAGGAGATCGAAGTTATTAAACAGTATAGAGGGAGCAGGTAGTGTAAGGCATTCGTCAAACTTAATTCTTACCAGCTTTCCTATTTTGAGCACTCGCAGAAAAAGTATTGTATACAATAGTGACATTGTTTGTTCAAGCTTTTAAATCTCGTACCTAACTTAGGCTACTCAGCAATGTTAAGATTGTATAAACTAGGCGCTAGCTGTATTGGTTTGGAGTTGTATTGAAGTTGGGTCGTATCTAAACGTGCTTTAAAGTTAGAATACGGTCCCCAGTTTAACCAGTTGACCCGTTAAAGTTAACCCTTAAATAAATTTAATTCAATACCGTAAGGTAACAGAACTAACTACCTTTATTAACAGTTACATGATACAATATTTCACTGAACCCGAGCCATCTCAAGGGCCCTCAGTGAGACTTGAACAAACTGGAGGGCCCCGTGTCCGAAAAGGGCCCAACTCAATTAAACAACAGTTACTTTGAAACTAGATTTAGGGTCAGATTGCGAGTTCCGGTACTCTTGCGTTTGCAATATTGAGTGGCGCCTTGAATAATTGTTTGGAACTCGTTCCAAACGATTAGCATTCATCCTTTATTACTTTGTAACTAGTAACCGTTTGTTTCAGTAATATATTGCTAAATTTTTGGGAGAGTATGCGTCAGGTTCAACTGAAATGCCCCACCAGTCGTAACAGTAATTGAAAAGCCAGTTTGAAGTAGGAATTTGTTGCACGAGTATAATAAGTTTACCAATTGATGTTATTTATGCATGTAGAGGTAGTACATTTATCCGTTATATGTAGACCCCCCGCAAGGTGGACTGATGTCTGACCTGGTAAAGGTCGTGGGAGTCCGCTGGATGCGGGTAGCGCAGGACCGGTCATTGTGGCACTCTTTGGGGGAGGTCTATGTTCAGCAGGGGACAACAGGGGGGATATGTATATAATATTATTAAATATATATAATATAATTATATAATATAATTATAATATAATTATATATATCCGGCCAAATAATATTATCGGTGAAAACTTAGCTTACATCATCTGGAGCACAATTAAATCAATTTGGGAGGTAGGTAAGTCGTTCAAAATCGTTCCACACATACTAATACTAATTAACAAGAGAAGACACAAAACGCAATCATACAAACATACGTTTTTGTTTATCCTTTCGAGTGGTTTTGTTGTAGTTGTGAGGTACCTAGGTAAATTTCTGGTGAGTCTTAAATATCTACCTATGAATATACTGGATTCGCTATTCTATTAATGACTACCTATGAATAATTTAGCGGTCTCTCGTGCGCTTAGCATTGATAGGTCAATTAGGACATATTAAATAGGTCAAACCTGGGTTAGACTATTTTGTTACTTCTATAGATTTAGTATTTTCAAATTTTTGTGCTGACACTATTATTTACCTACTGTTATATAATACTATACTACTAGGTATCAAAGATAAGAAAGTAACTTATAATATTAAAAAAATCAAGAATATTACATTAAAACATCCCTGCCAAACAACGGCGTAAAACCCACTATAATATTTTATAAAAAGGTAGGAATATTTTAGTAGTAGTAGTAAAACACTTTAATCAATAAAAATTTTGTGAGTGTGTACAAAGGCGAACTTATCCCTTTAAAGGATCTCTTCCAGCTAACCTTTAAACAATTGAGAGAAATCGGTCAGACATGGTAGACAAAGATTTGTACATTACATTAATTAGTTTTTTTTAGCTCAAAGAGGACCCAGTATGTTGACGATGAGGGATCATCTTGTTCCTTTAGCCGTCAACACAGTAAATCCTCCCTGTAAAGGGTCGGCAACGCGCATGTGACACTTCTGGAGTTACAGGCGTCTATAGGCTGCGGTAGCTGCTTACTATCAGGCGGGCCGTATGCTTGTTTGCCACCGTCGTGGTATAAAAAAGATTAATGGATAAAGCGAGCATCATTTTGTGTCTCAGAAACGGCTACAAATTTAGAAAATAATTTAAATTTCCATCGCCATACAACCATGATGGGAACTTTTGAACGACATAGTGCCAAACAGCTTTTATTTAAGTTAGTTTAACATAGGTATATTTTAATATAATAAAACTATTGTTGTCATTATATTTATATTTTACTTAATTCACAAAAACAATTTCACTAAAATTACCAAGTTCCGTTTAAGTAGGTAACAACATAATGCATTACTCAGCGAAGGGTCGATTATGCGACTTATCATAAAGGGAACTTACTCTGAAATTAGTGGTTAATAGCAACGGAAAGTATTATGCTCCGTTAAGTTATAATTTAGAGAAATTGAATATAACCTAATACCTGCAATCTGCATAATAATGAGGATACGATTAAAGAACGTTGACATTTCTAGTTTAATTATAATAGGGCCGATTTTATAACTATTTAAGGAAAATGTATTTTATTTCATTAGGCTTAGCGTTCGTTTTATTAAAATCAATGATGAAAACTTAGGTCCTTTTGGTATAAATCTTATCGTATTACACTATAAAGGTTCAATTATATTCGAACGGATGGATGTTTTGTTAAATATGCTTTCAATGTAAAATCTGAGACCAAACTCGTTTAAGTGAAAAAAAAGTTTAAATAGAAATAAATATAGTCAGCTAAAAAATTGTTTATCTTTAAATACTATTTTAACTTGCCTATATTAACATTTCAAGATGCCCTTTATATTCCTGTAAGTTATTTTCAGATTAATTTAAATACCTAAGGTAGATTAATATTAGAACATTGTATTTGGTTCCAACTGTTTTTGTTTTGGAATTAACAACGAGTTTGGATTCTTTTGGCCATGCTTGTTTTGGACAAATCCAAAAACAATGTTATTTTTTATACGATTGAAGATCCTATTTGACGTCTTTGTGTTATTTAATTACTTGCTTTGTTTTTTGTGTGTATTTGTGGCGTTAAATTAATGTATTTTCTTTCTATTTTCTTTCTTTATTTACTCCACTCCATAAAGTTTACCACTTAGGTACTTTTTAGTTTAGTTTATCACTTAGGTACTTTTTTCTTTTTTTATTTCAAAATATGTTTCTAACTGTTGATGATGGATTATTATAATTTGGAAATTTAACCGATTCGTTGCGTCTTCCATTTTCGAAAACTTTTGGCTGTGGCGGCGAACAATTATTTCATGACACGACAGGCGTGCCATACGCCATAGAATATGATGGCACGCCTATCGTGTCATCAGCCATGCGTAAAAAACTATTTACTTTTTTGGTTTTTTTCACTGATTTAGACTTGATTGAGTTCATTTGAAATCAAACTAAGGAAGTAAACTGATTAAAACGTTGTTTTAAATTTTTAGTAGCATTTAAACTACTTGTTTTACTTGAAATGGATGGTAAGTGACTTTAAAATTCAGGTATCACAAACATTACTATGTACAATTTTTATACATATAGTAGGCTAAATTAGCCCGGCGAACGGAATGTGTAAATATATATTTTTTTTACAGTGCGACGCGATTTAAAACTATGCATTCAATATTTTCATGATTTCTCCTTGAATTATTTATTCGAGCCATATAGATAACAAATAATTTGTCTTGAATCACAAAAAGTAAAATCTTCATTCTAATATTTTTGACGTATACTAGGCATACATTTTTACTTTATAATAAAATATTTAAAGAGGGTAAATAGGTAAATAGTTCTGGTGTCTATGACATTAGGCCGTATTCGCAAGCTAAGAGTTAGAATGATACATACAACCAATGTTTATATCTCCGTTTGCCCTACAGTTTAGAATGACCATTCCATATTGGACAATGTACACGCGGCTTTAATAATTGCCATTGGTTGTTTGCATTGATATTTCGTAGTCAAAAGGAATATTTAAAAGGTAAAAACAATACATTAATGGATTGCAGCAGTTTGTGCGTAAAAAGAAGTGTTATGGTTTATATGAGAATTCATACGAACTATGTCACTTCACTTTCCGCATAAATTTCAACTTTGCATCCGTTAAAACGGTACAATAATGAAAATCGTTTTAAGGGTTCCGTACCAAATCGGTAAAAAACGAACTCTGTCTGTCTGCCTGCCACAAAGCCAATTTTCTCAGAAACTACTAGACTGATTGAGCAAAAATTTTGTACACATATGTAAGTCAGCAACCCAAAGGCAGGTATGTAACGCCAGTCTATAAATTTTAAATATGGGGGGGGCATTTGTGGGGGTAAATGAGAAATAAATAAAAATTTGCAAAACTATAATGTATGACATATCAAATAAAATGGCTTAATATGAGGATCTCAAATATATTTGTTGTATAATTTTAACATATGTAGTTTTGAAGTAATTAAAAAAAACCGGCCAGGTGCGTGTCGGACTACGCATAATGGGGACTATGGGGAGTTCCGTACCTTAAATGGAATAAGAACCAAACGAATACCAAAAGGTCTATCTGATGCCTATAGAAGAAGTTTTTTGAAGATAACTCAAAAATACTTGAACCTATAATGTTCAAAATAATTTTTGTAGAAAGTATGTAAAAAGACGAATCTTTTAAATTTTTTTCATATTTGGACTTACGGTTCAAAAGTTACAGGGGGGAGGACACAATTTTTCTAATTTTCGAAGCGATTATTTCTGAAAATATTCACTTAATCACAAAATGTTAAACCTCGATGTAATTTTTAAAGACCTATCGATTGATGTGCAACATGTTGATATTGAGCGTTGGGCGCCCTCCCAAAAATTATTTCTGCAATTTATCTATATAACTAAATAGCGGCATACAAAAGACCCCTTATGTCTAAATTTCATTAAGATACGAGTACGTCTTATAGCTTCAGAGTATAAAGGCTGTGACATACGGAAGGACGGACAGACGGAGATGACGAAACTGTAAAATTGACCGTCCCCGTGACCCCTTATCTCTGAAACTGCTGAACCGAAAATTTTGAAAAAAAAATACTGACTTTCGTTATTTACGTATAGATTACAGGAAGAATAATAGGATTCTACACCGTGAGTCGGACTTAAGAAAAGAAATCGAGGCGCGAGTCCGACTCGCACTCGGCCACCCTATAAGATTCTCATGAAATCATGCTGAAACCGTCTTTTTCACATAAAAAATCGGTTGATGTGATAAATAATTATCCGTCAAATACCAACTTTCGTACGTTAGGTAGCAAAAACTAGTGACACATCTTTCCAAAAGATGACGATGCATCCTGTACGGGAGGGTGGGGTTCGACGTGCGGATTTTCAAATGTCATAAGATTGTCATAAAAAAATGAGTTTTATAAGAATGTTTATTTTTCTTTGAAACAACGCAGTAATTGCAACGAAAATCTTAATAGTTTTTTTATACAAGCATTTATGGGACCAATTTCGGAGCGGAAATTTTAGCCCCTCTTTGGGGCAAGTTGTGCCACCAATGGGGCAAATTGTTATGCTGAAAGATTGTCATAAATTTCTATGCTCTACACCACAAAGTGCTACCAATGCTTTTTCGGGCGTCATGTAAAAAATAATATTTTTTCTAGTCACCCGTTTTCATTTGATTCTACTCCTTTAGCTAATGTTTTAAATATTTTACATCTTTTAGTCCTATTTTAGTAGTTTCGCATCGTATCTAATGATGGACAAAACATTTTTTTTTTGTACAATTGAGGTCGATCGAGGTGAGCTGTTTTTGGGAAAAACTTGCCCTTTCAAAAGGGAACATTGAGCCCCAAGTTGGGGATACGGACTAACGCTGGCGTACTGGGAACCGTGTCGATCAGGTTAAAAAATAACTAAACAAGAACATATAGATGAATTATCGAGATCATGGAATTGCATTTGTAGTGGTTGTACCGTTTGCAACAAAAGGAGAATAATTTTCTCCTAATTTAATAAAATTCCATACCCTTAAGAAATGGAATAAGTAGTAGTCCTCTGTTTTTTGCTTTTAGTCGCTATCATGTTCTTCATCTGAGCTGTCACAAGTATTGATAATAAGATTGTTAGAAATTCGATCCGTTTCCCCTTCCTGACATCGATATTTATTTTCTTCACTTTCGACATGGCGACAAATATTTTCCCAGTCCTCAGCAGTAATAGTATTCATTCGTTCAGTTGCTAAACTCATAATGCCTTGCATGTATAATGAAACGTTTCTTTTCGCTACATATCCTTTTACCATGGACCAAATATTTTCGATCGGATTGAATGTCGGGTGATACGGTGGCAATCGTAAAACGGAGTGGCCATGTTCTTTTAAAATTGCATCTATGTGGTACTCACGAAACCGCTCTTTATTTTGTTTAATTAAATCATACAAACTGGTTTTGTACATCAACGGGCTATACGAAATGTTGTGTTCTGTCAACCAATCCATCATTTCTTGTTTATGAGAATTTGACGTTGGAGCACGATTCAAAAGTTTGTTGTGATAGGACGCATTATCTACGATAAGTACGCTATTCGGTTTAAGGTTCGGTATTAATTTTTCTTTTAACCATTTTTCGTAGTTGACAAAGTTCATCTGGTCATGGTAATCTCCCGTTTTTTGGTTTGCCTTAAACATTAACAAGGCGTTGGGAATAAAACCATCTTTTCCTCCTGCGTGCACTATTATTAACCGCTGGCATGTACTGATTTGTTTTTTTACACCAAATTCTGTTCCATCGGTCCAATCCTCTCCAGACACATGTGAAGTGTGGATGTAGGTTTCATCAGTATAAACTAGTGGTCTATCTTCAGACCGATATTCCGCAATTTTGGTAAGGTAATTTATTCTTAGCAGTCGTATGTTGTGTCTTTCCATTAATATTTTTCGGTTGTCCTCGGTCTTTTTCCATTTAAATCCTAATTTTTGTATTTGTTTTCGTATAGTGGAAATGCCAAATTTGTAATCTATATCGGATTTTAACACAGAGTGGAGTGCCTTTAAGGTTGGAAATTGCTTATGGGACAGATGAAAATCGTCTACTGCTGATGACGGACAAGTACGTAACTTTTTATTTCTCGGGGAGGTGAATTTCTTTGTTGTTGCGAATTTCTCACTATTGCTCTCAGACACAATGTTATTAACAGTAGAGAGACAAACACCTGCAGCTTTTTCAACTAACTGGGCAGCGGTGTAAGGGGAATTTTAATTTTTCTTCAGTTCAAGTTCAAAATATTTATAACAGTTAAAAATAATTTGCTTACTTTGACTCTCAATCAGACCAAAATTACTCACTGCCCTATTTTTTAAAAATTATGTAACTTACACTTAGTCGTACGGGCTGACACAAAATTATTCTGATAATTGTGAGAATACAATAAAATCAGACGTAAAAATATATGCACAACGTAAATAATATTCACAATATGACACTGACATTATTTTGGTATTTACTTTTTAATATATAACAAACCTCTTTTTATGCTGATAGTACGAGAAAATAGAAAATTCAAATCTAGAATGCCTGTAAACATACAATACTACTACATATGCAATTCCATGCTCTCGTTAATTTATCTATACCTAAATAATATCATTATAATTTAGGAAAACAACGCTTGAATCGATTCAAAGTGCGCAGGTACAGGCCAAATAGGTCAAGCACGAAAAAATGTACAAGTGTATCATTTTGATAGCTTCTGAATGTTTGCGCACCCATCCACTCAACCGTCAGGATTAGTGGAAATAAAATTGTTGCCAATATGGCGTGTTATCTGAGGCTATAATTTTGACCGTATCGCTATCTTTCTTTAAAAAGTTATTGAGGTCGGCACAATAAACCCCCGGCACTTCCAACCCCACTCTCCCCTACGATGTATATGAAGAATACCCACGAATACTTGCAAGCGTTTATGGAACGTTCGTACGGAACCCTCGGTGCGCGAGTGAGACTCGCACTTGCCCGATTTTTTAAAATTTGTGTTCTGAAGTTTGTCGATAATGTCGAACTCACGTATTGAGTTTGCTACAGTACTGCAAACATTTCCGAGCATACTCGAGAAAAAAATATAATCTTATTTCATTAACGTATATTATGTATTTTGGCTGTTTGTATCCTTGCCTTGGTCTAAGAATACTACCGAAACGAGATAAAATAAGGAGTTTTTTTTTTATTATTAATAAGACAATCTTAGCCCACAGTAAACTCAATAAGGCTTGTGTTATGGGTACTAGACGACGATATATATAATACATAAATATGGATAAATACTTAAATACATAGAAAACATCCATAACTCAGGAACAAATATCTGTGATAAACACACAAACAAATGCCCTGACCAGGATTCGAACCCGGGACCTCCTGCTTCGTAGGCAGGGCCACTACCGACTGGGCTAGGAGGCCGTTAATTCCGTGAGTTTATTCTGTAATTTCCGTCTATTTGTTTATACTTAATTTACGTCTCGAAGTAATTGTTAACGGATAAAGCACGCAAAATGATTGTTACGTTTTTATTAATTTAACTAAGTTGATATAGGTATAGATAAAGAGTTTTTGAAAATCATATAATTTGAAGTTAAATTGAATTATGATTAGTTATTCAATGAAAAATAATATTAAATAAGTAATGTTTTGGCTGTAGAAATAATGCAACTTGAAAAGGTTGTTAACAACTGATTTTGAAAAATTCAAACAATATCTAGAATATTCCAGAAACGAATGCTACAAGCTTGTTCTACGTGACAAACAATAATAATTTTGTTCGGGGTGAACCCTTCTGAAACTTAATTTGAAGAAGTTTTGTTCGATTTTAAAATGACACTCCTCTCGTGTCATACGCCACACCTTAAAAACATTGATGACACGCCTGTCGTGTCATCCGCACCCAATCGGTAAGTAATGTTTAAGTCGTAAAAATAGTGCAACTTGAAAAGGTTGTGAACAACTGATTTTGAAAATTTTTATCAACATTTAGAATATTCCAGAAACGAAGGGTACAAGCTTGTTCTACGTGACAAACAATAATAATTTTGTTCGGGGTGAACCCTTCTGAAACTTAATTTGAAGAAGTTTTGTTCGATTTTAAAATGACACTCCTCTCGTGTCATACGCCACACGTTAAAAACATTGATGACACGCCTGTCGTGCCATCCGCACTGAATCGGTTAAGTAGAAGAAACAGTTCAGGTAGAAAAGTATATCAAACTTGTGTGTAATTCATTTTCAAATAGTCGGATTTGGACTCATAATCTTCTCTTTTCTTTGGTATTTTCTTAAACTATAAACTATTTGGTTAATCTCACCTTGGTTTGATATGTTTTCTAATAGAACAACGCATATATATGTATTTTTAAGTTTTTATGTACTGATGTCCCGCCGAGTTTCTTCCCGGTCTTTCTTCTCGGGTCTGAGGTTAGGGTTAGAACCAGTGTAGTTTTTTTTTCTCTTTTACTTTGATTACTTTGAACTATCTGACGTGTAAAAGTGCCCTTGTGGCCTACTTACTGAATAAATGTTTGAGTTTCTGTTTACAGAATTACGTTATCATCATTACGTTACATAACCTATGTTCAATATTTTTTATTTGCCTATAAATGAAAAAAAATATAATATATTTTCTGTAATACGCTAAGGTACAAAAACACCACCTAGGCGTCCATTTTCAAACAAGATTCACCCCTTGATTGTATAAAATTTTTAATTGACAGAAAGCTAATGGCAGCTTTCTCAACTTCCTGATAAAATCAGACGCTTTCTGTCTTTATAAACAGTCAAACGCATTTCACTTGTCTTTTGTGATTGTTCATTTACAAATGAAACGATTTCAAATTATTTAAGGTAAGGCTGCAATTGCAAAGTTGGCGATTCGTTTATTATACCTAACTAATTGGCCATTTGAACCGAAAAATTAAATTAAATTTGCATACGAGGTTTAGAGGGTTTAAAAATAAGACCTTATACGGCCATTTCTAAAAAAAAAGTGTCTATGGTCTAGTTTAAACGTCATATAGGTACTCGTAATCTGTATGAAAAACGAGCAGACAAAAAAAACATAGACTTAATTTTTTAGAATGCCAACGAACTAAAACCTCGCGAACCAGAAGTTGACAAAACAATGATTAATTGTCAGTTAATATCATTATTTATTCTTGTTTATACCTACCTCCAAAGAGAATTAAGTAAGCTTAGAGTGTTCATTCCATACAAGGATAAATACGTAGGTATAATATAAAATAAGTCTTAAGCAAGCTTTGCTAAAAGTTATTAATAAGATTACAACTTAATGTGTATAACGATTTAAGTGTGTTTACAACATTGTAAGATTATTCTTACCATACCTTCCATACTTTTTTAGACTTTTTATTTATTAAGTAGTTTTGCTATGTACTGAGTGAGCAATATACAGGGTGTAACAAAAATAGTGATAATCCGTTTAAGGGCATAATTGTTGCCGTATTGCGATACAGAAAAAGTAGAAGAAAAAGTTTTTGGACGTGAGAAAACGATTTTTGAAGTGAAAACTTCTTTAGCGGCGCTGTGCACTTTTTGTGATGGGGAAAAAATTTTAAACTCGCGACAGGGTCACGTGACCGACAGATTCGACAGGTTCAGTGTTGCCAATTTAGCACTTTTGGGGCTAAATTTAGCACTATTTAGACTGACTTAGCCCTATTTTTTTGCATTTAGCACTTAGCACTATTTTTAGCACTTTTTGGAAATTGCAATTTTATAAAAAATAATCTTCCAAATGTTGATAAATTTTATTTGTAGTCTGTCAAACCAAAATTATCAGTAGTAGTAGCACAGAATAATATAATAGTATTACATAAAGATGCTTATCTTTCCTATAAAATCAGTGTTTGACAGTACTTTAAAATATGAACGGTGACACATGCGGTCTTCATACAATTTTGCCTTCGACTTTATAGGGTTGACAAGTCAAGTATGGAATTAGTTTGATTGCTAAACCTGCTCCAATCTGCCTCAATCTACCTAAGCTATCAGTAGTTTTAATACAAAACTAAATAAATGTCTGATATATTACCTCATTTGCCCAATTTAACTGTAATTTGAGTACAAACAAAACTACTACTATAAACTACTTAAATATTTTATCTTATCTGCAAATAAACGAAGGGGATTTTGACAACCTCGAAAAGTATCCGATCACTAACCAAGGCCGTAGCTGTCACTTTGTGGAGTTGTACACAGGACCAGTAGAGAACCGGACATTACTTTTGCTCTATTTCCCTAACCACAGTTGAACCTAATTACCGAGCAAAACAGTCGTTAATAGGTGACCAGAAAAAACGGTCCGATAGAGAGCATAATATAAGGGGCGGTGTCTAGGTAGATTGGGGCAGATCTAGCAATCAAACTAATCGCGTACTTGTCAACCCTAGAAGTCGAAAGGCAAAATTGTATGGAGACGTCATGTGTCATCGTTCATCTGTGAAAATGCTGTCAAACATTGATTTTGTAGGGAAGTTAGCCTTCTGTACGTAGTACTATAAATAAATAAATAAATAAATAAATAAATAAATAAATAAATAAATAAATAAATATTATAGGACAATCTTACACAAACCGACCTAGTCCCACAGTAAGCTCAATAAGGCTTGTGTTGTAGGTACTAGACGACGATATATATATCTATATAATAGATAGATATAGATAAATACTTAAATACATAGAAAACATCCATAACTCAGGTACAAATATCTATGATAACCACACAAATAAATGCCCTGACCAGGATTCGAACCCGGGACCTCGTGCTTCGTAAGCAGTGTCACTACCGACTGGGCTAGGAGGCCGTTACTAAATTAAATAAGATCAATCGAGCTTCGCAAGTGAAGTTCAATCGATATTATATAACTCGCTTCATTGGAAGATATAATAAACACATTCGAATGGATAACTTTTTATATTTAGTACTCTTTTGGCATAATTTTTTAAGTTTTAGCACTATTTTAGCACTTTTTTCAGTATAGTTTTAGCACTGATTGAAATGCGGAGTTGGCAACAACACTGGTCAGGTTGAAAATTCGTAAGACGGACACGTGACCTGATCGAATAAATCTATATTAATAATTCCGTCGAGGGGTACGGTTGGTACCGATTGAAATTATACTCAAATGAAAAAGCGTAAAAAAAAACCGTTTTGAATTGAAGACATATATGGGCAAAATTCGGATTGTCGCGTATTTTGCATTTAAAAGTGTTAATTTAATGACAAATGGTGGGCCATATTACATATTATGGATGGTACAAGAAGGATATAAATCTCTATGTTACCAAAGTGTCCGTCAAAAGGCGATAAACTGATGGCGCCACAATGATATTAAATTTGATTAAATTAATTTTGAAATTAAAAAAAATTAAATCCAAAATAATTATTTGCGGAGATGAAGAACACTCTGAATCTTAATTTTATTTAGAAAGTCATATAAGTATTAAATATCGGTAATTCATTTCAAGTGCTAAACTATACCTAGCGCCACCCGGAGATATTTGGAACTATTGTTTAGTGCTTACCGCTGGACACTTTTTCGACCGTTTTCCTATAAGAGAGTTCCATCCTTCCTATACCATCCATATTACATATTTTAGTGGTTGACAACTTGACAGTGAGGGGTGCGTTCGGAAATTGTGAACTATGTTTACGTCCGACATATTTGACAGGTCAGTTGGTCAAAAGGAGGACGAAAGTAAATAAATTAAGAAAGCCCGGCTGACTGACAAGGCAAGAAAAGCATTTGACACAGGACAAAATATATTCTTACAAAAATCATCAGAAATTAGTTCTTCTTCTTTTCACTGAAATATAGGTAAAGCCTGACCAGAAATACATGATTATTGTCAAGAGAGCGCTATTATTCTCATTTATATGGCAACAGTTCAGTATAGCCATATAGCGTATTATTTCTCTATGGTATAGTGACATCTTGATTTGTTTACCTGTCAGGTCTGATGTTAATTTGAAAATGTTTCACAGCGAAATAGTTCCATTTCCCGAGCGTATTATTTACAGCTGTTTATTACATACACTATTTACAATGTTTCGCTCTTGACTATGAATAATTTTGGGATATTTTTGTCTTGTATTATTTAATATTCATGTCGCGAATATCGCGAAGCAGTTCGTGCTTGCCGGGTTTTTGGATAGATGGCGGTAGCAGTCACGTTCGATCTCAATATCGCTTTTAGTATGGACGGATTTTTTGAGGGGGGTTGTAGGGTAGATACACGGACGACGGGAGGAGAGAAGGTTGCGCGCGAACAAATCAATGGTGAGCGCTTTAATATTTATCTTTCTACTCGTATCAGTTCATGGACTTTCTTACTGTGTTATTATGATGATCATGTGTCTTGTGTTATTTACCAGCGTGTATCAGTGCTCAGAGAGATCTTGGATCCCAGTGAGTTGTCAATGGTTATGAACTCAGAGTAACCATAGTGTGAGGAACGGGGTCGCTGTAAGGGGAGGTGGAGGCGACTATTTAGCCCGAGATACCAGATGGATAATCACGGGAGGCTCATAGGCCGTAGGAGTAATCAAAGGAGATATCGTCAGCTCACACCATCAACGTCCTGGCCGTGTCTACGTATAGTATCTGCGTGTACGTTAACATATTTACATCATTCCTATTCTCTAGTCAGTAAACTCATCGGCTCAGTATACCAGAAAAAACATGGTGAAGCTGACGACAATTCAACACTTTACTGTAATTCAAATTAACTGTGACAATGCACATGCACTCACACATGCATATCATTCTGTCAGTAAAATAATTGCCAGTGCAAGAAATAAGTTCCAATTAAATTCCGCAACATGGTGCATGATCATATATTTCTGGTCAGGCTTTAATTAAAAATTGATATTTTTATCAAAAATAAATGTAAATAACATAAAATTCATGAAAATTCGTAAGACGGACACGTGACCTGATCGAAAAATGGTTACAATGTCATTGAAGCCAATAGACCGCCGGCGCGGCGTAGGAGAGGAAGTATTCCCCTCTCTTTCTGCCGCGCGGCGAAAATGTATGCCTGCGCCTGCTGTTTCGTTCGAAATCGTAATTTTAGCACTACGAAATACAAAACTACTATTGATGCGGTATTTATTAGACATTTAAATAGGTTAGAATCAAAATTTTTCGTTTCTTATTTCAGCTACCATAAACCTATCGTATCAGTTTTAGAGACTGGCGATGATGGTTCTAGTAATGATGATGGTGTAAGAGTCGTTGAAATTATGGTTGGAAGTTGATATTTCTGAGAGATAAACTTTTTAATGTTAAATAATTGTAATAGTGTTCTGAAGTGTTAAATTTTTAATGTAACATAAATTGTCACGTTTGTGTACGATAGCGCAATAAATGAATATTGTATTTTACCACATAAAATTTTTATACTGATAATTAAAGCAATTCGTGCAAAATTATCCTCTAACCATTCCAAAATATCAAACATGCACAAAGTTAATATTCAAGTATTCACTTCTGCCGGCACTCCCGGAGTGCCACCCGTTTTTTTTTGTATGAGACACGTCATCCCAGCCGGCCGACCCTCCATACAAAACCAATTTTTTTTTCGTGTGAAAATTTCGTAATTAGATTACGGTACCAATAAACGGATCGGCAGCATTTTGGTTACACCTTGTATTACTTACTTATTTATCTATGCTATGGCTATTCAAGACAAACAAATTAACTAAATCACATTTACCCCAATACCTCATTCTACCCCTACTAATTAAGTTACCACTTCTAAGTAAAGTACTTTAAACATACAAGACAACGCGCTCAGATCGATTGCACACACACACCCCAGTTAATTTAAGGTTACCTGTCAGCTTTAAATGTCCAATACTTGTGTTACCCTACGCCACTGTTAATTTAAGGTAATGTTTCTGGGTGCGGCCACTCTTGTCTTTTAACCGCACACTGCATGGTCGGATGTTACTAGGCTATAAATTAATCAGTCTCCCGCTCATTCTCTGACCACAGCTCGCCGACAATACGAAATGGTCATAGTACACAGATATTATCTACTTTTCGACAACATCAGTGAAAATTTAAAACTAGAAATAAAGCGCACCAATTTGAGAAAACAGAAATAAAATTATCTACTTAACTATAGTATTTTAATTATGATAAAACCTTATAATAAAATTTCTTAAGTAAAACTGCAATAAGAATACACTAATTAAAACTTATAAACTAAAATATTAAAAAAACCAAATAATTACTAAGAAAGGACAAAACTAAATATAAAATACCTCACCAAGTTCACCCGCTTTTGGAATGCTCCCTAAGATGCTGGCGACATTTCCGCGCTGTACGGCCAGGCTTAACCTCTGGGCAAAAATTGAGCCCGCCCTATGGTCGCCTGAAACACCCACTAGTCGGACCGACACTTCTTTAATAAACTTTTTTGTGTCGGTTGACCAAGGACCCAGTGTTTCCACTGCAAGCGCCGCAAAGTCGTATTCGTTCACAGTTTAATTTGGTGGTAAGGTATGAAGGTGAAGTAGTAGGTTTTATTTATCGTATGGCTACATGTCACTGGATATAGATAGGCATTTTTTCCCTGGGGTAGTAGTAGTGGGAAAGCAGATGATAATGAAAATCCAGTGAGTGCTGTGAGGTCCAGATGGGACAGTGCAGCTGCCAAGTTTGTTACTCTTTTAGCACCACCCAGGGATCACGTGTAGGGTTACGTATTATTAAGTAGTAGGTAAGGTGACGTCTGAATATATGGATAAATATATTGAATGTGACAATAATATGGCTCTACGCCTTGGTAGTAGAGTCGTGGCTGCATATTTTTGCCACATTAAATGTACCTATCCATATTTTAAGACACGACTGCCTACTGAAATAATATTCTAACATTCGTCTTTGTTATTTCTCCTCCCTCACCCAGGGAGAGGATATAGAAATAAGAACTTGACATTTATTTAAATTAGTTTCATTTGATCTGTTCTCTAGTTATGTTAAACTACCTACATCCAGTTTAAATTTTTTTGAAAATACGTCTTTTTTATTTGAATGTTTTGTAGAAACACTGTTATGTAGATTCTAAATTGCAATAAATGTTACATTGGTCTGAAAACTAGTGTCTTCTATTATATTCTGCGTTCGGGGATTTTGGCATGTACCAAACAAGTTAAGCACAGAGGGTAAACAAACATACGCTATCACTGTTTCCTTACATTAAAATATCCTTATATGAAAATATATCCCTATCCTTATATCCTTATATTCTTATATCCTTATAACCTTATATCCTTATATCCTTATATCCTTGTATCCGTGTATCCTTATATCCTTATATCCTTGTATTCTTATATCCTTATATCCTTATATACTTATATCCTTATATCCATATCTCTTTATATCCTTATATCCTTATCCTTATCTTCTAGTTATTGCAGTACGTACTGTTTCCTTACAAATCTACTGCTACATAGCTATGAAAGCCCCTTAATTATCATTCTTGGTGCACTGAATCAGACGCTATTAGACAACAAAGGGATCGATTATTTGCAGTCTTTGTTCTGGTAATATAATGTGTAAGTTTGCTGGCTCCGTCTAGTCTTCTGATCACCCGAGTATTATTCAAGTCGCCCATTTAATAGTCATAGATAAGGGAAATTCTGTGAGGGATATTTTGTCTTCCGTCCACTTAACATATCAATCAATGAAATCAATGTAATGTCATAAAAACACATGTCACATAAAATTACAAACAAAAATACAATAAGAAAAAATAACACACATACTTATTAATACCTATCATTGACATATTTTTCTTTTCGTTCAGTTGTTTCTATAGAAACACGTTTCGGCCCCAAAGAACGCTAAAAGCGATATCGTTTAATGCTCCCGCTGTGCGCTGTAGGTATGTTTATTAATTACCCTCTTTTGCGTCGCGCAGTCGGGTAAAACAAATGGGTGGCGAGCATATGGACGGTTTTTTTCATGACCTTCGGGTTAGGAGATAGTTGTATTGGTCGTAACTCCTTAGAGTTCATAAGTCTGTCTTGTAAGGGATTTTTTTTTGTTTTTTATTTTATTATTAGTATTACGCACTTTATCTTACTTACTTAACACTAAAAACGCAGTGCATAGTCATCGTACATGGCCGCGATTCGAAAAATAAACATACACACTGGACAGACACAGCTCCAACCCAACTCAACTCAACGCTAGAACGACATTGACATTTGCTATTCGAACAGATTTTCATTCAACATTGGTATCACATTGGTCTCACATTGGTCTCACATTGGTCTCACATTGGTACAACATTGCTACAATGTGCGACCAATGTGTGACCAATGTGAGACCAATGTGATACCAATGTTGAATGAATATCTGTTCGAATAGCAAATGTCAATGTCGTTATAGCGTTGAGTTGAGTTGGGTTGGAGCTGTGTCTTTCCAGTGTGTGTGTTTTTTTTTCGAATCGCGGCCCATGTCTCATCGTACATCGTGTGTCTGACATTTTTTTTAAATTCCGACGTCGTCAAGGGACAAGACAATAAATAGGTAGAGGTAACACGAGAGTTTCTTTTTATATTTAATCTTTCATGATTTTTTACCATTTATTTTATAGAAATGTAATGGAATATAATACTCGTAAGTACAGCGATATTCAATCAATTTACTGATGTAGATTAAATTACTAATACAAGAATGATCATCTATTTGCCGCATTTGGCTATAAAAAAATATAAAGTTTGTACACTTTTTAAATGATTGCATGTTTACTTATTTTCGGACAACATGAACGTACAGATATTTACAACACTGAATTTAAACGCATGTTCTCACGTATTCCGTAATTAGTACTTAACGCGAGATTCGGGCGCGCGTGACGCGTGTAATATGGAAATTATTCAATTAACCCCAGTCTCCCCACTGCCTCCGCGCACGTTAGTGTTGTGCGTTTCAGATTTGAATCGAAAACTTCAAGAGTTTGTTTAAAATTTCCAGCCAATAAGGCTTACATTAAGAGTTAACCTATGACTTGTTCAATTAAAATGGTTTCAATAATAGTGTGGGAAATCTACCGGGTCGTTGTATGGAGACCTCGCATTAATTCCTCAGTCGATGATTCTTTTGCTGGGATGTAGTATAGGTCATAACAAACACAAAACACTATTTTTCCAAAAAAAAAGTGTGTCAATTTTGGTATTTTTACAAAAATGTACAAAAAGCTTAATAGTTTGTACTGGAATTTTCCTCAGGGTATATTTTTTTCACTAAACAATTTATTATGATTACTCACAGATACTGTCAAAAGTTAAAAAAAAAATCCAATAAAACTGTCACTTTTATTCAAAAATAATTGGTAACACTCGTCATTTTGTTTGGAAAATTTCTCAGTCAGGTTTGTAACAGTGGGTGTTATGTTAATCTTATTTTTGCATAATATTTACGAATATCCAAAAAAAAAATTTAAAAAAAATTATGTTATTACAGTATATTTCATAAACTTTATGGAAAATTCCTCAGCCTGGTTTCGTTTTTTATTCACGTTAGGTAGTCAATTCAACAGCCAAAACCGAAATATCCAAAAAATAATCCACATACGTCAAATCTCGAAATGAAAAATTTGTCTAGCCTTTTAAAGCGAGTGAGCAGGCAGTAATATGTCGTCGTGTTTCAGCTATTGTGTCCAGTTTAGCATGCGCGGTTACGACTCAGCTGTGCTTGCGTCATAGTGAAAAAAAGGTAGTAAGTTGCTTCAATTATATAATTGTCTAATTGCATATTTGTACTTAACTCGTATCATTATAATTTTAATAAATATTTTGATAGCGTATTATTAATTAAACAATTTAGTATTTAATTGTAGCATCAGAGTATCATTGTCTCACTAAATAGAACACCATCACCACTACTCGCCAACAGATGACGCTTGTAGTGTCATAATGCACACAATGCAGCTGCTTGCACCAATACAACTACGCTTCGATACTAGTCATGCCGCCTACCAACAGATGGCGCATTGATCGAGTTATATAGATGCCGCTAACGTTTGTTCAATGCAGAAACATGACCCTCTTTTTGAGAAACGCGATAGGTACGCACGCTATATGCCTCAACCAAGTTTGAGCATTTTAGTGTTGTGATGTGACACTAAGCCACTAGGCCAGTAATTTGTCCTAAAGGTGTGTGCCCTTAGGACAAATTACTGGCCTGGTACATATCTACCTAGCTGGGTAGTACTCGGCAAGTAATCACTAGAGAGAAGAGAGCAAATGTAAATCTCTAAAGTAATAAATTGTATCCCATAAAAACTGTACAATAATGCCAGCCTCGCAACGCAGTTCTCCTACTTCAAAAAGTAATGAGATATAATTTAAAACCAAGTCGGTGTGCCGGAGTTTACTAACAACATGTAATTGTGATCCTTTGAATATTAGATGTTTATATTTTTATAATAAAAAGAATGACCTCGCCATCGCATGGCTAAACATACGTACAGCACAAGCCGGCCTATTAATGTGTACATATTATATTATACCTATAATGTAATATTATTAGATGATTTATTTGTGCTGTGCGATGGCCAAGTAATTCTATTTATTATAAAAATATAAACATCTAACATTCAAAGGATCACAATGACGAGTTGTTACTAAACTCCGGCACACCGGAATACTCCGGAATACTTTTTGAAACTGCATTGCGAGTCTGGCATTTTTGTACATGTAATAAATAAAAAATAAATAAAATAAAATAAAAAATAAAAATAAAAAATAAAATAAAATAAAAATTAATAAAATTTGTTTATTTCGAACAGAGTCCATATACGAGTACGAGTAGTATTAATAATTAATTACATAACACTTAAGCTATGTTAGTAAACAAATCAAATACTAATTTGATTTAAATATCTGCCACGCTCTGGAACACCCGGTACGTGCGCATGCGTTCGCTCCCAGTGTTCCAGAATGGGGCAGTCCATCCTCTCACTTATGACCCTCAGGATGGTGTTGTGGCTCCCTCGCACTCTGCGCATGAGTGATGCGACACGATGACGAATCACCGCGCCGAACCCCTCCGTGTGCGCATACGCAAACATTGCTGAGGCGCTGCAGTAGCGCGGGAGCCCCAACAACACCCTGAAGGCATTGTTATATTGTACACGGAGGGCGTTGTAGGCTCGCTGCGTATAATTGACCCACAGGTTGCACGTGTATAAAGTTTGGCAGAAGGCTTTAAAGAGAGTAATCTTTACTTCAACGCTACATCGTGCAAACCTGCGTGCCAACATGTTACAGCGAACCGCCATCGCCCTCCTCTCAATATCGCTATCATCTTTTAAGTCCTCGGTGACCACATGGCCGAGATACTTAAATTGCTTAACTCTGACGAGGCCTACACCATTTAGCAGCACTGGGGGCATAATCGTCACTTTTCGATTCTTTGGATGAAATATCATAAGCTCGCTTTTCTTAACATTGTAAAGGAGGCCGTGCAACTTAGCATACTCTTCACAAATTCTCAATAACCTTCTGAGTGCTGAGATCGATGGGCTGAGCAGCACCATGTCGTCTGCATAACTAATACTGTTGACAATATGTCCGTCAATCGAGCAGCCGACTCCAGTACTACTCAGCTCATCGATCAGCTGGTTCATGTACAGGTTGAAAAGCGAAGGAGACGTCAACCCCCCTTGTCTCATTCCGCATTCCAACCCATACTCATCAGAAAGTTCGTTAAGCCATTTGACCCGGTTAGTTTGATGTGCATACCAATATTTAAAAATATTGATCAGTTCACCCGGCACACCAGTGTCAACTAGTTTAGACCACAGAATATCATACCTAACCAGGTCAAATGCCCTAGACAGATCAAGAAATGCAGCATAAACAGGCGTATTCCTGTCCGTGTAGTACCTAACGACATGCTTGAGGGACAAAATGGCACTCTCAGTCGATAGCCCGGGTCTAAACCCGAACTGTGCATCGTGTAGGTTTATGTGTTTTTTAAGTTGTCTCTCAAGCATGGCGTCAAGCACCTTGGACGCAGTAGTCGCTAATGAGATCGGCCGGTAGTTGCATTTATCTGAAACACTTTCAGTTTTATTTTTAGTCATAGGTACCACGACCGTCATCATTAGTTCGCTGGGCAGGTAGGAATGACGAAAACATAACGTGTACAGCAACCCTAGCAATCTCGGGAGGTGTGGCCCCGCGTGTTGAAAGTGTTCGATGCTCAGGCCGTCGTGTCCGGGTGACTTGCCTCTTGTCATACTTTTCATTATAAGAGTAACTTGTTTTGCTGAGACACGTTCCGGCACCCCCGACACCACGGCCTCAACATCCCGGTGAACATCTTTAAGTGGCGATTCCACCTGAAAATGACACCTCAACATATTTGCTATACCTTTAGGGTCACTGATACCTTCGACACTCACCGGGACGCCAGATTTAGGGCTTAACTTTTTTGTTTCCTTCCAAAATGTTTTTGATCGGATCTCATTTCTTTTTGTAAGTATCTAACCAATACTATCTAATTAAGTAGTGTAAAAAAAAAGCTAAATTTTTAGCAACAAAAAATATAATAACTTTGTTTTTGCATATATTTATATGGGATTACAATGTTAACTGTGCGGTTTGTAAAACTAGAGAACCCGACTGATATTGCGGTATGTTTTAATTTTCAGTGGCTTTATAGCCTAAGAGTTAACCCTAGAAGTTAGAAGTGTTCAAAATTTGGAGCCTGTGGGACTGCTAGAAGTATTTTAGATATACGATGATCGTAATCAGTGAGTCAGTGACAAAATTAAGGAACACTGATTTAAACTTTCACGGTTTTTACACATATCTATTTGTAATAACGGGACTTAACCGCGTATATATTTCTAAAAATTACCTTCGACGTTTCGAGGACGACATTGTCCCCGTGGTCCCGAAGAAAGACTGGCTCCAGTTGACATCAACATCTTCTAGCCGCGCGAGTTGTTCGAACTACCCGCACTTGGTCTTGATTATCAACTTGAACGTTTTGCACACTAGGGATGTCACTCGGTCGACATACAACACTCACAATGTCCGGCTTTCGAACCGGCGGTATTCGTTGACGCTTACATTTACTAATGACAGGATTCCATGTAGATGAGATCCTAAAACCATCGTCCCGATTGAAATTGCAGTGTTTTTTGATTTCAATGGCTTCACGAACTTTTCTACTGTAAAACCGACGATCCGTAGAAAGGATTTTAGGATTATGAAGCTCAATCCAATGGTCCGGTCCTGACTCCAGTAAATGCTCAGCAACGGCAGACTTGTTCACCTGACGATTTTTGACAGCTGCTATATGTTCCTTGACTCTTTCCGCTATTGTTCTCTTCGTTTGTCCGATGTAGGAACTACCACAACTGCAATCGATCTTATAAACGCCAGGTGACTGAAAAGGGATAACGGTCAGGTGAACAAGTCTGCCGTTGCTGAGCATTTACTGGAGTCAGGACCGGACCATTGGATTGAGCTTCATAATCCTAAAATCCTTTCTACGGATCGTCGGTTTTACAGTAGAAAAGTTCGTGAAGCCATTGAAATCAAAAAACACTGCAATTTCAATCGGGACGATGGTTTTAGGATCTCATCTACATGGAATCCTGTCATTAGTAAATGTAAGCGTCAACGAATACCGCCGGTTCGAAAGCCGGACATTGTGAGTGTTGTATGTCGACCGAGTGACATCCCTAGTGTGCAAAACGTTCAAGTTGATAATCAAGACCAAGTGCGGGTAGTTCGAAAAACTCGCGCGGCTAGAAGATGTTGATGTCAACTGGAGCCAGTCTTTCTTCGGGACCACGGGGACAATGTCGTCCTCGAAACGTCGAAGGTAATTTTTAGAAATATATACGCGGTTAAGTCCCGTTATTACAAATAAAATTAAGGAATTTTGATTTGCAATAGTTCTTAAAGTATACAGTGAAATTCAATGATATTGGGAATATATCTTTCTTGTATTATGGCCTCTTGGTCACAGAAATTTCAGCCTTCTAGCTTTATCGATAACAGAATTAGAGGGGGGTCGACAATGGCCTAAATGGCTTCGGGAAAAAGATGGTTCGGCCGTGCCTTTGTTTTAAAATATAAATATTAAATTAATATTATGGGACAATCTTACACAAAGCAACTTAGTCCCAGAGTAAGCTCAATAAGGCTTGTGTTGTGGGTACTAGGTGACGATATATGTATATAATAGATATATACATATAAATACTTAAATATATAGAACATGTTTTGCTCGACAACTGTATTTTTAGGGTTCTGTAGCCAAATGGAAAAAAACGGAACCCTTATGGATTCGTCATGTCTGTCTGTCTGTCCGTCCGTATGTCACAGGCATTTTACTCGGAAACTATACGACGATCTGAATAAAATTTACACATGAGGTGTATTTTATATGCAGCTACTTAGTTATGTAGTTAAATTTGAAAAAAAAAATATTTTTAGGGGGGCGCTCCATACAGGTACGACCTTTTGGTATTAGTTTGGTTCTTATTCCATTGAAGGTACGGAACCCTCCTATGCGTGGTCCGACACGCACTTGGCCGGTTTTTTTTTCTTTGTGTGTAATATTTAATTGTTTCTTTTGTTATAAGTCGAAATACGAGTAGATGTTATATGCTTTAGCAAAAGGGACCAAATCCTCCGGTATCCGAGGCCAGCAGGCAGCATCTTTTTTTTTTGGAATCTACCTATGGTTGATATAACTATAAATATTATAAGACATTCAATGACATAACATGCAATAGAATCAACATTATTGTACGCCAAACACTGGCCATTGTCATGTGTTGTTTCGTAGGTACAATAAATTATTTGTATCTGTATGGATCGAAGCCAATACTTACTCCGAAGATTGGATAACCACTTATCCACATAGTCTCCGCTAGCAATCTACTGGCAGTAGGATGTCGGGACGCCCCCCCCCCCCAAACCCGCAATACAAAGAGGCGATAAGTTGAGACAGATGTAGCCTAAGCCGGTCTCGGCTAGAAGTCGCCGTTTAAGATCATGGCAAGTGCAAAACTTTTATGCGAGCTCTATGTCCCTAATGAGGGACAACAGGAACAAATTTTCGTCACCACAGTTACATTAGTGACCGATCTAATAAATCTTTTTGTAATTTTTTTTTAACTAACTATGCCAGTTCGTTGACTTAATCGTACCTAAGCCTATGCTACAGTTAGCGTACATAAATAAAAACTCGACTCGCGCATGGAGGGTTCCGTACCATTATCTATAAAAACGGCAAATAAATCATGTCTGTTGTATGGGAGGCCCCTTAACAATTTTTTTTTCTAGTATTTGTCTATGAAAATTTCAACTTTACTTTCAACTTTTAACGGCCTCCTAGACCAGTCGGTAGTGACCCTGCCTACGAAGCAGGAGGTCCCGGGTTCGAATCCTGGTCAGGGCATTTATATGTGTGTTTATCACAGATATTTGTACCTGAGTTATGGATGTTTTCTATGCATTTAAGTATTTATATATATCTATCTATTATATATATCGTCGTCTAGTTAGTACCCACAACACAAGCCTTATTGAGCTTACTGTGGGACTAGGTCGGTTTGTGTAAGATTGTCCTATAATATTTATTTATTTTTATTTATTTATTTATTTAACTGTCTAACTATCATGATACATGAGATACAGCCTGGTGACAGACGAACAGACGGACAGCGAAGTCTTAGTAATAGGGAATTGGCTTTTACCCTTTGGGTACGGAACCCTAAAAACACTGTGTATATCTGCAAATGTTTAAGAAAAAAATTTTTAGTTACTCGTCTCATTTAATAAAAACGTCAATGCAGCTCAATAAAAATAGGCTACCAGCGTGATACTAAGAAAAAGTGACCAAGATCTCTAGTGATTCGGACTACTACAACTATGGTCCACAAGTTCATTGCGTATGTCAGTATTTATACAAATGTTATTTTAAGTGTAATTTGAGTTTTTTCTACCATTTGCGTTGCGTAATAGTTAGGCTGGATTCACACTTATAAGTTTTGTTTACATAAGAAGGGACGAAGATGAAGGGATTCTGATCTATAGCTGCGTTCCTACTTACGTAAACAAAACTACACTAGCTTTGGACATTAGTTAGGAGATTTTGCGGTACCTATTAAATTAGCTGTTTCAACTTAAAGAAAATCACAATTTCCAAAAATTTACAAAATAGTTTCATTTGTTCCATATGACTAGACCCCGTTTTCAGTGGTGAAATTTTAATGAAAATGCTAGGGTATCTTTTTGATGTAAGCTATATACTTATTTGATTTATATATAAAGGCAAAGGACTTTAACGAGGTTTAATTTGGTATATAAACTCCATATTAATCACTTAATTGTTTATTCAGTAAAAGTATGGATTTCCTGAATTATCTTGCAAAATTTTCTCAGTTTCTCAGTCTCAGCGACGCGGAAATGGTTACTAAATTTACTATAACTGTGCAATAGATACCATTATTTTCAAATAGGTAAGCCTGGTAAGCGTACCTAGATTATAGTTTTCTAATAAATATATTTTTTTTTCAGTAACATGATACAATTGTGCAAATGAATAAGATGACTAAGATTCGTGTTAAAATGTGTTAAATCGTATCTATATGACGGTTTCTAGGATGAAATGGTCACAGTCTTCAAAACAATTATGACAAGTGGAAACGGATGGCCAAAAAATGAATTGTATTGCACAAGCGATAACCAGACATCAGAGTTAAGGAAATGTTACCTAATGAAAATACCATCTCAACGAATGGAAATTTTTTTTCATGGAGTCGTGATATAATAGAAAATTATGTTTTTTTTTAATATGTCACATGTTGTACTCGAAATAAAATATTGTGTGACAACCCTATGATTCGATCTCATTAAATTTTCACCACTGAATACGGAGTCTGCATATGACACATCTACACAACACGCATGCATTTTAAAAATGTATCAAATATATTATAACTGGCGTACTTTTTTATTTACACTGTGACTAGGCGTTTAGCACAACTACAAATGTTATCAATTAAGATAAAATTACTAACAGTATGGGTGTATTAATGTAGTGTTAATGTATATTTTAGTAACGTGCAAAACCATAAAAGTAAACTTTGTCTTTGAGTTTATTAAAGGAGATAAGTAAAAAAGTGTATAGGAACTTCCTATTAGGAAGTTAGAGAGCTTTGAGCGAGAGTAGTTAGAGAAACATTGTTCAGTCAACGTGCTTGTACACGCTGCGCATGGCCCCTCGCATCCCCGCTCCCGCGTCCCGCGTCCTGCACGTGCACATTTCACTAACGAGTGAAATATTAGGTATCTTTATTTGTGACATGATTTAACTTTTTAATACGCAGGATTTTTGTACAGTCGCAAGAAAACTCTTAAAGGAAATATAATTTAAAATAATAATTGACGGAGCAATATTCTACTGCGAATAATAAGCAAATTTTTATACTGAAAAAGTTTGATGATGAAATTTTTGGATTTTTTTTGTCATACGTAGAATACATACATGTAATGTCACTTCAGTAAAAAAAAAGACGGAGCAAATTTCCGATGTGAGTTACACAAAAAACATATTTTTTACAAAAAAAATGTTCTGTTATGGATTTTTTTTTTGATATTTTTAACATTGGTTACATACATCAAATCAATATTTCTAGTGAAATAAAATTAGACGGAGCATTTTTCTAAACGTAAATATATACGATATAATAGTTTAGGTAAAAAAACCTAAGTAGGACAATAGTTTTTTTTTGGAAAAAAGCATATTTACCATCTACTGACACTTTATCATGCAGTAAAGTTTTTTGGACTGAGGAGTTAATGCGAGATCAACCCCTCTATTGCCTGGCCCATAAGACTTGATTTCTTGACCCTTAGCCAAGTTTTATTTTTTGTAATTGAGTAAACGTACGCAATCCATACTAATATTATAAATGGGAAAGTGTATGTTTGTTTGTTTGTCCGTTTTTCACGGCAAAACGGAGCGACGAATTGACGTAATTTTTTAAGTGGAGATAGTTGAAGGGATGGAGAGTGACATAGGCTACTTTTGTCTCTTTCTAACCCCCCACTTTCCTAAAATGGGGGGTGGAAGTTTGTATGGAGCATTCCGCAATTTTCAAGGTAGAAAGCTAAAAATTGGTATGCGGACTATTTGTGACTAACAAAAAAATCGTGCATCATTTTTTTTTGGAAATCTGCACCCAACCCCTTAAAAGAGGGGTGAAATTTTAATAATATTCTGTTCCGAGTTCTCTTCTGTATTTTAAATCAGAAACTTAAAGGGGAACCGTGATACCCCGAATTTAACGCGAGCGAAGCCGCGGGCAAAAGCTAGTGATAATATAAATATACATGAACAATACATTAAAAATACAATATCTCCAACATAACTCCAACACACTACACATAACCAACCAATATTGAAGTTGTATTGGAGTCGCGTCAGAATAATTTTCAAGCAAATTCTGATATTTCTGATTCAGATGTTTAGGTGCTAGCTGTATTGAGTAGTTAATTCATTGGAATTGTCTCGAAGTAGGAATGTGTCTACACGTGTTTTAAAGTTATAATGCGGCCTCTGGCCTACGTGACGTTGGCACAATCTGTGAAACGGGCATTCATTGTAGACTTCCAAGGAGTGCAAGCCTTTTAGCTCTTAAGGCTTTAAGGCTGGTCTTCTTACAACACTATACCGATGCCTTTATCGCTTTATTCTAATGTACATAATAATTATACAATAATATGATTGGGCGGTGAGTAAAGGTGCGCATCGAAAGGGTTCTATTACAGGATGAGCTTCGAAACGTAATCAGAAATCACACATCCCGACTTTGTCGTTGTAGCTATTCGCCAATTAGATTATTTTTTTAAGTTGAGAAGTATTCACATTTTTATTACTTAAAATATTGATAATACATACCTCGTTTTTTCCTGTATACAAAACAATGCGGTAAGCATCCTTTCGACAATTTAATGTTAATGTTATTCGATTATTTTTTGTTAATAATTGAACACAACTTAAAGTACCTATTGATTGATAAAAATGCGAATCTGAATTATTACCCTTAACAGGATGATAGTGTCTATTTGGCTGTAATTTCTTTTGAAAAGGACCTAGATAACCAATTATGCACTTTATTTATTTTCAATGCTACACAACTTTTAAAAATTTTTTACTTGTCTTAAGAAAGAAATGATAAAATAAAACCAATTTCAGCCGGTTAAAATAACATCTTCTTTTAAATCATTCTAGAAACATTTCCGTAAATGGTTTTTGTATTTTTTTGTGAATACTTTATTATATTATTTATCAGAAGGCACCTGGCAAGATATACAAATACTTTTTTTATACTTAGGAAGGAAAATCAAAGTTGGTGGTAAATGTTTTGCCATTGCCCGCTACCGACAAAAAACGAAGGATTTCTCGTTTTGTTTTAAATCGTAATTTTTAAGAACAAATAATCAAATGAAAAAATATACAAAAGGTAGTAAAAATTACCTACTTTATATATATAAATTAGGTAACTTTTACTAGTGTTTCAGATTAATCAAAATTATTGTAGCAATAATAATAATTCACCTTTTTTGTAAATTTACAAAGAATATCTATTTTTTTTCTATAAACTATACTTTCTTCATATACATATAACCATTTATTAATTTAGATTTTTTAAGCTTAACGATTCCAGATATAACAGAGAACTTAAAAATAATATTTTTGATCATAAATGAAACAATATTCCACATTAAATTATGGTAAAAATTGTTTTAGATTCTGCTAATATAAATCTTTTGCACAGCATTCTTTTTGGCTTTATCGTAACCTTTTTTTAATTGTGCGTCACATCATAATTAAACTACACTAAGGGACATATAATTTACCACCCTGTTTCACAGAAAATTCATAAAAATCGGATCAATCGTTTTGGCGCTTCAGTAGAACATGTAAATACAAACATACATACGTAGACTGCTTAAATCCCCTTCCTTTTGTCTTTTCCGTAGTCGGGTAAAAAGACCGCTTAACCAAATTTACCATAGGGTATTCAACCTCGTTTGACTTGTTATGTTTACTCTCTCATCTTGTTTTGGTCTCCCCTCAACTCGGTATTGATTGCAAGCGTTACAAACAAAGCGATATGAATGATACATCTGTAGGATCCAAAAACAATTTGGGACGCCGTCCTAGCGAGACATATGACAAAAGTTTCCGAGTTGCGTGCGAGAAGTTTGTCGGCGAAACTTGCGACACTTATGTTGGTGTGAAAAATAACGGATCTTTTACGTATACATTAAGCGTTCTGCTCTGAAAAGATAGATTATACTAATACTTATTACTACATAGTATAAAACAAAGTCGCTTTCCGCTGTCTGTCTGTCCCTATGTATGCTCAGATCTTTAAAACTACGCTTCTGATTTGGATGCGGTTTTCTTTTAATAGATAGAGTAATTCAAGACGAAGGTTTATATGTATAATATATGCATAATATAGTAGAGAAACGCTGATTATTTTAGAGGTTTCTAATGTGATGTCGTAAATAAACCCATTTTTTGCGCTTACATTGCAAACGCTGGCTGAACCCTACGAGATACATCAAAATAATGTACTACAGTATTGTACACCTTAAAAAGGTCTACAAAAAAGTCCAATGCGAAGCCAGGGCGGGTCGCTAGTACTCTATAAAATATAACGATTATACCTACGTCTCTTTCTGGAGACTCCACGCGACATGTTTCGGAGAGCTTAAGTCTCCATCTTCAAGCACTAAGAGTACTACCCGAACCTGTCCAACATGCAACGCACCTCACAATGAGGAACAGATTGGCTCGGGTAGCACTCTTAGTGCTTGAAGATGGAGACCTAAGCTCTCCAATACATATTGTGCATAGTGACTAAAGAGATGTGGGTGTAACACTTTAAATTTAATAATAAGTACTTAAGCAATTTAAGCATTAAAATTACTAGAAACAACAAAAACATTTCAAGTCTGTAAAATCCTAAAGCAATATTTCATAGAAGAAAAAATACCTACAAAGTAAACCAGACTAATTAGTTAAGATAAATGTTTAGTAAATAGTACTTAAGTAGTTTCAACATAATAATGTTATTATATTACATCTAAAAAACAAAATAATAAGAAGCGAACTGAGTGAACGCGCACATAATCTATTATTAGAGATTTTGCAAATAATGTAAAATGATTTTTTTTTTTAAATTTCAAACTTTTTTATTACCCGAGAATTTATGCGCCCTTTTTGCACTGCAAACGACAAGAAATGAGTATGACTAGTTATTATGTATTTAGAATTAGCACTTTAGAATTACTCCACTATTAATATTTAATCCAATACTGAAATATATATGGAATAATAAAAATTTTTTGTATGGGACACGTCGTCCCAGCTGGCCAACCCTGCATAAAAAAACATTATTTTTTTTGCGAGATTTTTTTTTGTATTAGTTTTTCATTATTACAATATGATACCAATTATTTAATTATTTGGCTAGTATTAGCGATCATCGCTTGCGGTCTAGTACAATAGTAGTTAAATTGTGTAATGAGTTGCCAGTGGATGTAAGAAAGTCACAGTCTGTTTCCTCACTCGAGGAGAAATTGAAAAAGTTGTGGCTAGTGGACTTTTAATGTATTTTGCGAATTGAATTTATTTATATATATAGGTATATATTTATTTAGTTATTTATTTATGAACGTGGTCTGATATTATATGTGTATAGTAATGTATATTATATTATTATGTATGTAGTTTAAGTATTTGTATGGTACATGAATGTACCTATATATTTATTAGTATTTACCTGCAGCTTTACGTGTTTTGGAACTTTTTATTTGTATCGTGTGTGCATAGTGGGATAAGCTCGCCTTTGTGCATATCTTATATATTTTATCTACACTCATACTGTAAGTACTCTAAAATGCGTTCAAAAACCGTAGACAATGACAAGCATTACAACAAACGATTTAACTATGATAAGTTTCTTATCTGCGGCAGTAACGTAATTTTAACTTTGCATGCTCAAATATTGTTAAGCAATGAGTTTCAAATTTGGAACATCGAATTTGATAACATAATGTTACCGCCATGGCCAACTCGATTGGTCCCGCGCGAGCGCCGGCACAATCGAGTTGGCCATGACGGTACAATGGCGGTCATTCTATGGTTTCCGAACACTTAATTTAATATATATAATATGAGTGTAGATAAAGCAGTGTATGCAACTGTATGTAATTAGGCCTTAAAACGTAACAGTTACATAAACTACTAATGTTACTGTTGTTTTTATGTTATACCTACTTGTTTATGTGCAATAAAGTGATACATACATACATACATATGCCCTTAAAACGGATCACCGGCAGTTTTGTTACATCCTGTATTTTATTAAAACTTCCTATAAAACTTTAAGTAAGTACCTATTTTAACCGCTCAAAATTTTCTCCAATAAATATTCCAAACGTCTTAATAACCCAAAAATATTAATGCAAATATTCCCAACAAACAGAGCAATTAAATCCCAATCGTGGCCTGAGATTTCATCTAGATCCCCCATTGTTAGTTTTCAATGGGGTCTCGTTAAGACGCCTCAAATGGCCTTCTGGGCCTTTATTCCCGTTCGATCCCCGAATTCTGAAGCTAACCAGTATATTTGTGATCTCTAAGGTTGTTTGCGGTCGACGGTGGATGCAGTAATACAGCCTCTAGTTATGTAGAAATGTTGTTAATTTCTTTTACGACGTGATGCTGTGCACTGTATACTTAAGATCGATCTCAAGCTCGTATTTATTAATATTATATTTTATTAATAGCCTATAGGTCTTCTTCTTTTTCTTCTCAGCATTTTCGATAATGTATCATTCCATGTTGTTCTTGATGTGGCGGTTCTGTGCCAGGTCGGCCCTGCCGTCTTTATAATGTCGTCCGACCATCTGGCTCGTGGCTTCCCGTCATCTCGTCGTCCCATTCGAGGCGTCCAGAAAAGAATTCTCTGGCTCCATCGGTCGTCGTCCCTGCAGCAGATATGTCCGGCCCATTTCCACTTTAATTGCGATTTAGCCTATAGGTATCCCCCCTCAATGTCCATTCGCCTCGTTCCTGGGCAATTTCCGGCCAGTTGATAATATGCGTCCAGGTCATCCCGCCGTCTCCGCCTAATTCTGCCCACCCATTGCCTATCTTGTAGCACCATGTGGCTATTAAAAGTCCAGTAACGATTTCATTTGAAGGTTTACAAACAATTATTTACACTAATACTTATATTTAATTCACATGCTTGTATGTTGAGAACAGTGTAATAATTACTTAAAGGTAAACCCCACATATGACAGCATTTATGATCGGTATAATATACGTAAAACTTATATTATATAGCGTAGCTTAGAGTTTCGGATTCGATTTATTTGTTTTACGCTCGACAGCTCATTCGTAACATAACAATATGTAACTAAGCCATGTCATATTTAAAATGTCGTCTCGAGGTTACTATTATATTGGTTAGACCGAGCAAGCTTTGGGAAGACAGCCTGGGTATCCCTTTTGTTAGTATACGAGCCCTTGATCGACCTCAGGACAATAGGCCAATTTATATGCTAGTCCGGCTTATTTTGGTAACAGGATTCTCGGACATAATTCTCGTCTTGAAATAGCTTAGTTTAATAAAAGAGTTGCAACATTTTAATCTGCGAAGGTACGATATTGAACAGCTTAATTATCTCACTATTGTATTCAATACTTTTTCTACGAGTGCTCAAAATAGGTAAGCCGGTAAGAATTAAGTTTGGCGAACGCCTTACAACTTAGTAATTAAGTAACTTCGATCTCCTGGTGGAACATACCGGCGGTCGGGGAGGAGGACGGTACTGCTCCCCGACCGTTGTATAATATTGTATGAAAATCCCTTTGAGCATAGTCGACGATGCTAAAATTTGCGACCATAAAACCTCCATCGAAAAGTATGCGCTAGTAGGTTGGTCTACAAAGTCTTAATTCAAGCATTATAGTCGACGATTTCACAATAGTATTTTATACAATCGTGACATAATTAAGAGCTTTTCAGTCGAGTACCGTGTTTAGGCCACGAAGCTTGCTGAGTGGCCTAAGTAAGGTACGAGATTGAAAAGCTTGATATGTCACTATTGCATACAATATTTTTTCTACTAGTGCTCAATATAGGCAAGCCGGTAAGAATAGAGTTCGACGAAAGACCTGCTGCCTCTATACAATTGAGTAAGTTCTATCTCCCGGTGGATGGTGCCGGCGGTCGGGAAGGAGGACACGGTCGGTCGGGAAGGAGGACAACAGTGTTACAATATTGTATGAAAATCCTTTGTAGCATCATTGGCTATGCTACAAAATGCGACCATAAAAGCTCTATCGGAAAGTATGCGCTAGTAGTTCGGTCTACACAATCTCAATTCAAGTATTACAGTCGACGAGTACAAAAAGTAAATTAATATCTGTTTCCAATACAAATTAGATAAGCCGAATATTTTCGTACAGACATAGGCTCGACTCTAAGGCTATGTACATTTGGCAGAATTAAGATGTGTGGTTAGTAAAGATCAATTAACCGTTTGCCTTAGTTCACGCCAATCAGACATAGTTAGTTAGTATAATTACGGCGTAGTTAGCATAACTAACGTGCCAATTAGATTTGCCCCTGAGGCATCTTACAATAAGCTGGGTTTGGAGTTGAATGCTCAATGCCTCAATTGATAAGCTATATTCAGAACTTATATAAATTATATAAGTACAAAACAGTCGTGTTTACTTAGAAACTGTTTAAAAGAAAGAAGAAAGAAAGAAACATTTTATTCTCAAAAAGTACACATTACAGAACAAAAAAAAGGAAAGATTACATACTAAAACACAAAACAGAAACATTATAAAGTTGAAAAAGTAACACATTAAATACAGAAAAAAAAGAAGCTTAAATATAAATATGGGAAATGCTGGTGTTTCATTAAAGTTCCACAATGTGTACAATCAAGAACAGGCAAAGACTCAGCATAATGTTGCAAATTGCAGGTGAGAAATTTGCAACGCTGTTATTCATTCTGTCTCAACCTTGCGGAGTGACATAAAACCTAAACAGGTACACGAGTAAAATTAAAAGCGCATAGCATAATCTTCCTTTAAGGCGACGATATATGCAAACACGTCGAATCGAGGTGTTTTTGTGCAAGGTTTTTCAAGAAAACAAACCACGTTGGAGCATGAATGTTACATTTTCTGTAGGGGCATATAGTTGTGTTCGCTGTACCGATACGTGCTTGGTCTTGTATAACATAATTAGGTATATATATCATCGTTAAGAAACTGTTTTGGAGAAAACTTGTCGCAAGTTTTACGTCGGTCAGAAATAATTCTATGTTGCGAAATTAAACATAACTACGTCTTAGCACATTACTAATGTTCGGCAGATACTATAGTCGTATTAAGCGCTTAATAAAGGTTTAAGACGCAAAACCTTGTAAGAGCCTGTAATAATCAGAACTATGCAATTGCTAATAAAACTTATAGGCGTTTATTCTATTGTAGCCAGAGACATGTTTCATGTGTCAAATTTGAATAATATGATTAGTAATTTTGAGTGCGGAAATTCGTTCCACATAGCTTAGGTTATAGTACGCTTGCTTACTAAGTAGATATGTCCGAGTTCAAATCTAGGCTGATGTTAACTTTCTTGTTTATTTTTTTATCTCATTTCTCATTTATATTTTCAATCCTGATCCTAAGCGATTTATAGGTATTTTTGGACAAAAAAAAGTCAAATCATATTATAGTCAAGTGTTAATCTTTTTAATTCGACCCTTTTTACATAATATAAGTGTGTATTTACAAATCACATAGGCTATATCTTTATACTTATATTTTGTAAATCTGTATCTACAATGGTTATATTACCTATTTTATTTTTATTTCACGAGCGCGTTGAAGGAGTGACGTCACACAAGCGACGTTGCCTTCTTGTGCTCGTTATGCTTCTTGCTTTGCGATGTTGCCAGCACTTGAATATTATAATTATGACACGACATGACATGACGGATACATCTTGCATTTGATTGATTGTGTGATTAGAAAGATCTGGTACCAAAATCATTTCTGGTCGATTATTACATGCCATTTGTCCCTAAAATGGGATCCAAACAAGGCAGAAAATCACGCACATCCATAAAGTTATCGCGGAAAAGGCAAGCCCGACACGCAGTCGCATATCGTAAAAATGTTTTTTCTGCAATGTAAGTAGTATATATTTAGTTACTAATACATATTACCCTGTACATATATTGGGAAGGTACTTTATTAATTATTAATAGGTATTGATTAATAAAAGGCCGCGGCGAACGAGACCGCGAAGGCCACCACTGTCGTCCAAGACCCAAGACACGTTCATTCAAATTTATACATTTTGATGATGTCGCCCAGAAAAGCGGGCGCGAGCAGTGGACTCGATTAATTGAATGAACCTGCGGGCGCTACCGCGCCCGTTGAAAATCGAAATTTAGTTATTTCCCTCTCTACCGCACTTGCCATTCGAAACAAAGGGACGTAGATGCTGAAATTTCGATTTTAGATGTTCGGGGCAGGCCTACTGTTTTTACGACAGCTTCGATGCTCTGCTCGCCGCGCCGCAATTTGCGCCGCAGGTCACGTGCGACGAGTCCGTGGCATAAGCTTCTTCGACACGATGGGTCATCAATGTCATCATGAGACAGTCGCAGGGACGCAGCTATACGACGGAACAAGGTCGCAATAACGCTTTCTTCCTTTAACGCTGCGTCTGTTAGGCTGGCCCCTGATGTCCCATCGTATGGAAGAAGCTTAGTTTAACTAGAACGAGGTTATATAATTCACCCGGTCTGCGGTGAAGCCCAAAATAGATTTCATGCCCATGGATGAGGACATAGTGCAGCAGTAAGTTATTAGTCTATTCTATAATGTTCATGTAATATAGTTTGTATTTAGCACCGTAGGTAGTACTGCGTAACTTCGCCTGTGCTACCTGTCTTCGCCAAATTTTCTAAAAAATACTAATTTATTTTATACTTCTCATGCTCCAAAAGTGAGTCATATTATGCATGTATACATATTTATTACATAGGTATTTACGAAACATTTTAAATTGACCAATCATAACGCTTCACCTTATTAAATCTATCAATCACAACACATATCGAAGTTAATCGGAACGCTGGATTATTTTTTGGTGCGTATACTGTTTAAATAAAAAAAACATTAAAGCATTAGCTTTACAGCGCTCAATTATACCGCCGTAGTTGTCTGTGGCATTTATTCGCGGTATTAATAAATATCATTTTGGAAACGGACTATGAGAACGGGCTGGAGTAGGGAATTTACTACGGCAGGAGGTCGCATATATATATTCCGTGCACCCCCGAATACGGTGCTATATTAGGTAATTTTATAATTCGGCAGCGTGGGGTCTGAGAATCAGGTATTTCTCGCTTCTAGAAAACAGTAACCATTGCTATCCCATTAACGGGCAAGCCCTAGGAGGCTTATGGTTTACAGTTGATTTTTACAACTTGTTATATCAGATAAGCAGGTATGCTATACTATAAATTGCAAATCGGTAGTTATTTGCCTCGCGGCGCACTATATGTGCGGTATATCTAAATATAAACCTTGTTGAGCTATCAAAAATAAGTACAGTAACCATTTTTACTGATGTCACTTTTAGCCCTGCCTTTCCTCATAGTCAGGATGTCATAGTCTCCACCGAAATGTCATCTACTGATCCTGAACTGTAAGTAATCACACATCTAAGTTTAATGATTATCTTTATAATATGCTGTCATCAGCTAAAGATACTTCTATATTACGCAAAAATGATAGCACATAACCACAGTCTTAACTGTTGCTTTTGTACTGAATGAATATTATACTATCAAGTAAATAGTGCTTAAAGAAAAAAACACCATTCATATTCTATAGGTTTTTATGCTAATTTGACTTGTTTAGCATATAAAGCTTTAGTGCGCGATTCGTATGGTCGGTTTTTATGTTATACATAACATATATTGTATTTTTATTTTAGCTCTGCTACACCTGATCATGATTACATAATATTGCCTGAAAAATCATCATCTGCCCCGGAACAGTAAGCAAAATCATCATTAATAATAACTTTTTTATCCTAAACCACAAAAGTATAGGTTGGTTGGCAGTGAACATTGATCAATACTCAGTAATTTGGGTTAGACCTCATGTGAGATTGATAAACTAGTTATTTGCTTTCTACAATTGCCACAACCACATAGTAATCTTTAACACATAATTAATTTCAAACACAACTAAGGGTAAAAGTAATTTTACTTCTTTCCTTATAATTTTTTAAATCTTATTTTCAGAGAATCAACTCAAAGGAGAATTGTAGACATTTACAATTTCTTTGAAGAACTGAAAAAAGTATCATCTCATGGGCCATTGAGTTGTGGGCTCGAATCAGTTGAAATTGTGTCAGAAACTCGCATTGGCTTAATATCCCGATTTAAATTAAAATGCAAAATGTGCAATAAAACATTTACCATATACAGTGATAACCCCATGGACAAAGATGAACTAGACCTTAACACTAGTGCCGTAGCTGGTACCGTTACTATAGGGTGCGGGTATAACCAACTTACCGATTTGAGTGCTGCTATTGGAATTCCCCCGATGAGCAAAAAGGTGTTTTCCAAAAAGTTAGATGTGGTTTATAAAGTGTGGGAAACCGAGTTATATAAATCAATGGCTGATGCAGCTGAAGAAGAGCGTCAACTAGCCATAAAGGAGAATAGGGTGCACTCCAACGGAATACCAATTATAGACGTAATAGCTGATGGGTGCTATGGGAAACGGTCATATAAAAAAAATTACTCATCTTTGTCTGGCGCTGCAGCAATTATTGGAAAGCGGACAAATAAAGTATTATATCTAGCAATTAAAAACAAATACTGTTGTATTTGCGCTCAGGCGGAAAACAAAAATATCGAGGCTAAAGATCACACCTGTTATAAGAATTTTACAGGTAATTTTGAAAACACAGTCTCTTTCGTTCACATAAATAACCCACACATATATGTTGTGGGTACTACATGACGACATATACACGGCGCCCACGAGGAAAGGAAAATATTATACCAGTATATTCCACATCGTATTTAGAGACTAAAATGTCATAGGTATAAACTTTTTTGAAATTCATCTAGTTTCAGAATTAATACCAATTTAGAAAGGAAATATTGTGTTTCAGTGCAAAACCTCTTTTTAATGGCGATGTCGCCACTATAGGACCTAGTCTAGACGTCCCAATTAGCAGATATCAAAGTGCCAAGGAACACTTTGAATAAAATGATTTTTAGGAAAAAATGAACCAATTTATTTTCAACCGACTTCAAGATTTCGAAGGAGGAGGTTATCAATTCGTCGGAATCTTTGTTTTTGCTATTTTTTTTTTATGTATGTTCACCGATTATTCGAAGACGGCTGGACCGATTTGGAAAATTCTTTTTTTTTTTGTTTGAAAGCGTATACTTCACAGTTGGTCCCATTGTAACCATGTCAGGATCTGATGATGGGATCCTGGAGAAATCGAGGGAACTCTTCAACTATTATAGGCACACCTATGGTGATTCGAGTATTTTTTACAGCAGATCGAGCATTTGGTGTTGGAAAGGTGGATGCGAAGTGAAGTCGGTTCTTTTTTGTTTAAAATTATAAACAATAATTTTTCATAAAACTTTTACTTAATATGTACAGTCGCCATCAAATATATCGGAGCGGCCAGGGTACTCAAAAATATCTGAACATGTACTTTATCGCCTTGACAATAAAGGCGTTGTTAAGATATTTGTGACCACCTTGGCCGCTCCGATATATCTGATGGCGACTGTACAAACATATAAAAAGTCGAAATAAAAGTGAAAATTTTGTTTGTTGGTTGAATTGATCTAAACTCTTAATTTTTTTCCTTCCTATGACTTCTTTTATCCTTTTCTTGCGGGCACCGTGTATTTTTATGGTTTATAGATAAAGATAAGTACTTAAATACATACGTAGCGCAGGAAAAAATATTTGTAATAATTGTTAAACACATAAACAAATGCCTTACCAGGATTCAAACCTACTGCTTCTTAGGCAGGGTCACTACTGACTGGGCTAGTAGGCCTTTAAAACATACCATAAAATATTCTTCATAGCCTGTAGTGCACAATTTTGTTTTTGATTCCAATTTTGCCCTTTTTATAGCCTATTTTGTGCAAAACATTACATACCGCTGGAAGTAATTAGGTAGGTACTTATATGAAAATACGTTTCATATTTTTTTTCCTTAATAAGGTGCGTCTACTGGAATGGAGTCGGAGATTTTGTTAGAAGGATTTAAAAAAAGCATTGAAATGCACAATTTAATATATGGAAGATTAATATCAGATGGAGACGCAAACACGTATGCTAAAATAGTTGCAGCGAGACCTTACGAAAACTATGCCGTGGAGAAAATAGAATGCCGCAACCATTTACTTCGAAACATGTGCAACAAGTTGGCTGCTGTAGCTAATGATACAAGATATTTCTTGAAGTACAGGAAGTACGTTCATACTAAGAGGATTTTGTCTATAAGAAAAGTTGTAAAAAAGGCTATCGCACAGTACAAAGGTACAAAAAATGTCCATTCTCTGCATAAAGATATACGAAACGCGTGCGATCACGCTTTTGGGCGTCACAAAAAATGCAAATCATACTTTTGTACAAAAGGTAAGAACGAGACAGACAGAGACATTGTACAAGAATTGTTTACGACCAGCATATGGCAAAGAATCAAGCTCATAATGACACATCTAGCTGCTCATGCTAGAAGCTTGATACTCGACGTTGACAGCAATGCTGTAGAGCGGTTCCATAGCATAGTCGCTAAATTCGTAGGTGGAAAACGTGTCAACTTTAGCCAGAAATATCAATACGCTATGCGTTGCTATGCTGCTGCATTATCTTTTAACAAACAGGCGCCTATACTCACATTACATAGAGCTATATTTCAAAGCCCTCCTCGTAATGAAGCACAAAAAAATGAGGATAGAAAAGAAAAGAGTAGAAATCTAGCCAAAAAATATAATCGTAAGAAAAGGAGACTGTTGCAAAAGCAAGACTCAAAAAACTATGGAGAAGATTGTACGAAGCCAGACATGGAAGAAGATATGCTGAATTTATCGAAAATGGTTTTTTTGGAAAATTTAAATAAAAACCAACAAGATAGAGATAGAATAGAACGAGAAACCATACTTCAAAGTGGAAGCAGCGAATGGCTGGAACTTCGCAGAAATCTCTTAACAGCTTCAAATTTTGGACGTGTGATAAAGAGAAGAATGGACGTAAGCTGCCAAAACATGGTGAAGGATATATTATATAAGCAATCGATTGATCATGTGGCTTCGATCCAGCATGGAAAGAACCACGAAAGTGACGCCTTGGACCAACTATCGCGGCAAGAAAATAAAAAAATAAATAAATGTGGTTTATTCATCGACCAAGACGTTCCATACCTTGGGGCATCTCCAGATGGATTTGTGGATGAAAAAATGATAGTTGAAATAAAATGTCCAACCACGACATACAAAATCGGTGTTGAAAAAGCTGTGGAAAACAAGAAGTTTCCATTATATAAAAAAAATAAAAATGGTCAACTTGAACTAAATAAAGAACACCATTACTATTATCAAATTCAAGGTCAACTGCATGTTACCAAAAGAGAAAAATGTTTGTTTGGAATTTGGTCAGGGGAAGATCTCCCAATAAAAACAGAAATTATCATACGGGATGACGAATTTTGGTCAAATAAGATGGAGGAAAAGCTAAAAAAATTTTATATGGATTGTTTGTTACCTGAACTGATCGATCCAAGGTACACGCGAAAGATGCCCATTAGAGATCCATTATACATAACTGAGGCAATTGCTAAAAAAGAAACCATAAAGAATCTCAAAGCAGTCTCTATTGGCTCGGACCAGTCTAACACCAGTGCAGTAATGTTGACTAGTAATTCTGCCAAGTTTCAAAAACGAGCTAAAAAGAGAACCATATCAAATACTATTTGTTCCAACCCGCCAGCATCATCGATCGAACCGGCTACAAAGAGAATAAAAAAATAAATTATTTCTTTAAAATCAAGAGCCTAACACTAATTAGATACTTAAAACTATGTAACTTCGTCTACGCTACCTATCTTCGCTTAATTTTATACTAGTTGGAATTTTGTATGCCTAGTTGGATTGTATCAAAGTTTAATATTAGGGAATGCAACCGGTTTTTATTTTGTATAAAAAAGACCGGTTTTTATCCGGTTAAGAGGCCTTATTCCCAAAACGCGCGATTTTCTTAAAATGCTTCATTTTTTTCCATGGCTAAAGTACTTAGTTTGTTTTAATCAACTATTCATGCATAGAATAGTTCATTTCTTTATCTAGACGGCCATCGGAGCAAATATTACATTTTAACGAGTAAAACATGAAAAAAATTGGTCGTCTTGGAAGGTTTTTTCGGATTTTCCAATTAGATGTACCGTTCATTTCCCAATTACGCCAAAAAGGGTAACAATTCTTATTAAACTTGAATAAAATTCAATTGAGTATATCATGTCTGAGACGGCCATGGGAATAAATATCGAAGATTCATCTTGGATAATAGACAAAATACCTCCTGATTATATGCCAGTTTTTTGATGAAAACACGTTTACATTTAATTTTTACCACGAAAACTCTATGAATATTTTGCCCTAAAAAGATTACCATAGGAAAGTTAAACTATATTTCTATCACTATACCGTACCACTATAGTGGTACGTTTTAATTTAGTATGAATTTTTTTAAATGACCTATAAATCACACTTCACATGACACTTTCTGTAAGAATCGTATTTTTGGGTTCTTAATAATAATAAATATGGTTCAAAAGTATTTTTTGTATTACTAATACTTCAAACAATCTTATAGATAGCATTTTATGTGGCTTTTTTCATTAATCGAGTTTTTCGACCTTTTAGGGAATAAGGAGCCCTAACCAGTTATTTTTCATAAAAAATAAAAACCGATTGCATTCCCTATAGTCGGTGGTGCACACGACAACAAAGGGCATTATACGGATTTTAGTGATGATGGGATGTCCTTTTGCATAGTGAGACTTTAGGACCCATAGGCCATTTTAGGAAGCAGAGCCACCTAAATTTATGGTGCGGTGGGGGTAAAAAGGGGGGGTTCAAATTTTCGCGAAAACTATAAGTCTTAGCAACATACTTCAAAGGCAAGAATTGTAGAGAATTTCATGAAGAATATTTCCTTCATTGAAAGTTTTGTGGTAACTTCAACCGTTTTTGTAAAAAAAATATGAATGTTCCTACTTTTGTGGGAAATGGGGAAAATCATTGTTATATTTGTAATACATTATAGTGCAGAGTTTAGATTTTACTTGAAAGTCTCATATCCAGGCCATAAATAAAATAAGCAAAATAATTATTTTCTGTTTGACTAGATACTATTAAAATATTATTATTGGTATGGTATTCATGGTATACCATGTATATTTGAGATAGGTAAACACACCGTTTCTAATAGTAGTTAAATTAGTATGTTATACGTTGTATATTAAACGGTTTAATTGAAAATAATGATGCAGGTAATGTACTCAAGGCTCAAATAATCGATAGGTCCTAGGTACCATTGATCACACCACTAGCGTAGCGTACCTAACCTGTTCATATATAATATAATTATATTAGGCGTTGTCCGCTGATAAAAGATTCAAGCGCCTCACGATTTTAGTTTTTTGTCTTTTCAATGCTCTAGCTACATTGATGAGAAGAGTGATGTGATGACTGGTACCTAGAAACTACCGAATTATTTTAATAGCTTTTTGTACATTAGCCATAGCATTGTTTATTTTCAATAAAAGCTTTTGAATTTACCTAAACAATACTTATTTGCTTTTCAAGTTGTTATGTTACTAAAACTGTCTAAACTCCGCTTACTTTATGATCCGCAATGCAATGTGTTCTACTGGTAAATCCCTTTCATTGAATACTTGATTGAGGGGGTTGTTAAGAAATATGTTATATGCCGCATTCTGTAGCGGCAGCCATCTTGGATTTACAATGATACTGAATCTATTAAAATGTAATTGTCATCAGAACTTAAGGTGTGCACCAGATATCAGATCAATTTGTCAACAGGACGAGGGTAAAATTTCAACCACAAAATAATGGAGATGTGGGATGAAGCATGTAGATATGCGGACTTGCATTTAGTTATGTAAATATTAGTTATAATAAATTAACAAATTTTCAATTAAGTTTGTGTAATTTCTAAGTAAGTATAACACAAAATTGTTATTTTTATTTTAGAGCGCACTATTCGCCAACAGACTGTCCTCAGTTGAAGATGTATACCTACCACTTAAGTTTTCTCTCTAAAAAAATGAACGGGCCCTTATTGATAATCCCCAATGATGTACCTTTCACTTGAAAACGTCACTAGATAACAGGGACCGGAGAACTCCTGTATTTGATAACTCTTTTCGAGTAGGGTAACCCTATTATTTGGTTACAAAATTATATGGTTACCCTATATTCAAAGTTGTGTCCCTGTCTTAGCAATAGAGATGAAATTAGCTTAATAGGTAAACGTCATTTTGGATTTTCATTTCGGTAAGCGCTACATTATCATTATTAGCAGCAGCAGTAGCAGCCAGTATCAGTCCACTGCTAGACATAGGCCTCTCCCTTGGCACGCCACTGTGCTCGATGTTCTGCTGTACTCCTCCAATCCGTACCCGACAATCGCTTGCCTTTGGGTAACACAATGATGTGCTTACTAAATTGATAGTTTTTAAAAACAACCCTACCAAATATTCACTCAATCTAATACCCCTTTATTGGTAGCCGGTTCCGGTATCTTCTAAACGATCTCTTTATTTCACTTACGGATTATAACAAGCATACTAAGGCAAGGTAAATAATAGCGTTTAAAATGGTTGACGTCCATTTAGTTGTGAAAGATATAATTAGACAAGCATTAGAGCTCAAACCACATCGTTTTTCCTACATAATTAGATTGTGGTTGATAACAGGCCTATTAATATTATTTTTTTTCGTTAAATATATTATAACCAGTATAGGATTTATATACTTTTTATAAAGGGGAATAACAGGACTTTATCATGAAAATATATTATTCATGTTACGACCATAAAAAAGAAATATAGGTATTTATTAAAAAAAAAAACAAACATTGATTTCATATTTTTTATGTTTTCTCAGTTTTCTTATATGGAAAGGTATAAATAAAATACCAAAAATTAATTCGGCATCCTTGCTTTACACGAAAACGATATCAAACTCGACTATATAGCTCTATTTTATTTTTAATTAATTTTGTGGGGCACCCCCCCACTTCGTCAAAAATATGCATCAGAAATTTGATTGGCTCCCCTTCTTAAATTAATCTTAGAGCCTAAAGGATTAGCTCTGCAAACGGAAATTCCATCATCATCATTTTCCGTATAAATAAGTGTACACCACCGACTAGTTGGTATGCCTAGTCCCCGGTTTATTAGATCAGAATTAAATCCGGAAACAAAGATGACGATTTCAGACCTCTTTCCATACTTTTATCAGTTTATTCAAAATGGTCAAGGAAAATTTGACAAAAGAGTGTATGTGCCAGCAAGCCGTGGAGGCCATTATTCCGACATGTTATTCCACACATAACCCTATTTAGTGTATTTTATGATTTTATAAACAAATAATATTATAAGGAAAAAATGTGTTTTCCATAAATTTCAAAGCTTGCGTTCTTTTTGGGACAACCGTTAGCTGCCTACAACAAAATATATCTGTGACCATTTTAATCGAAACGGTCACCAACTTTGAAACATCAAATAAATTGATAGTTGCACCCAATTTTAAAATTTGATCACCACCATTATATGATAAATAAATAAAAAACATCACCTGTAAAAATACAAAAAAAAAGTTTTGACGGAGTGAAGATAGGTGTGACGACGAGCGAAGCAAGAAGGACTGTGTTAGGTGAACTGCGAACTAACAGTGCGGGAAGCCGAGTGAGTGAAGCGAGCGTGCCGCTGCATCGGCCAGCAAGCGCCAGAACCGAGTTGTAATAATTTTTTTTGGTGGTCAATATGCTTTTAGGTTATCGTTGTCATATTGTTTGGTGATCCAATTTTGGAATCAAATATATTATTTTGGTGATACATATAATTTGCCGGTAATTTTAAGTCGTTTTTAGGGTTCCGTACCTCAAAAGGAAAAAACTGAACCCTTATAGGATCACTCGCTTGTCTGTCCGTCCCTCTATCAGAGGAAATTTACTCCGAAAGTACTAGACCGATTGAGTTGAAATTTGAAAAAATACAATAAATAGTTCTTTCCCTATAGGTTACAGGAAAACCCATATGAACTCTTTTGTATTAAAAGTAACATAATATTGGTTTACGAAACACTTCGGTCGTGGAAATTGGTAAAACGCGTCTTTCTCGACAACAGTTTGACGTAGAAAGCTGAAATTTGGAACAGATATAGAAAATGCCGGTTGCAAAAAGGTAGGTACTGAGGCTTTAACTGCTATTATTTAATTTTTTGAGGAAGTTTAGGAGGAATAAGGGGGAAAGAGAATTTTATTTTTTATTTGTAAGATACATGTGGGGTACCAATAAAAAGCTTGCACAAAGCTAGGACAGCAGACTGATTTTGACTTTATTTTACGAGCAGTAGTTTCGATAAAAAACGCATTTGAATATGCAGTTTTTCGTACTAAAATTACGGCTCTGTCCCCGTCTTTTTTTTAGAAACTATAGCTAACTAGAAACTGATAACTGAATAGTCCACTAGAACAGACCCTGGAGATGACGGCATAATTATTTGGTACACCTATCTTTAACAGTTAAATAATAGAGAGGGAATGTCGTAGAGAGACAAAGTCATTTAATAGACCAATTTGGGTATTGGTTTTCACTGTCACTATGTACTCATCTGATTCATCGAAATAATACACACAGTAGGTACTGTTGTATTTAAAGTTTTATTAAAACTAATGATCTATATATAGGCATATATAAAGGAAGGCCAAAAATCTGTCGAAATCGTTATTTATACCCTGAATTGGTTAGGTTATTTGCTAAGGCGGAAGCAGAAAGCCCTGAGAAACCTGTTAGACCCCTTCTACTAGGTTTCGCAGGTCGGGGGAGAAAGAAGGAAAATAATACTGTACGATCGCTTTTTATTAAATGTCTAAGGTGAAAGCAAAAATAATTTTAATAGAGTTTATCACATGAAGCTGATGAAGCCTGTTAAAAGGGGATGAGGGAAGCCCCTTGCGTTAAAGAAAAGTACTCCGCATGATTGGTATTTATACCTGATGGATACGATTAAATGTACATAAGGCGTAAGAAACCAGTTTTGATAAGTATATTACGTGAAATCGGGCAAAAGTGTCGTAGAATGTATGAGTTCCCATATAAACCACGACACTTCTCTTTCCGGGCAGACTCTTGTTAGACTAATAAAATGATCAATTCGTCAATGCTCTAGATAATAGCTCAACCAAAGTTTTTGTGTTAGATGGTCCTGGGGGTGGGCATTGTGAATGCTTCACGTTCCAAGCATTTGGTTAGCATTATGAACCGTATATAAATCACCAAAATGTCTTTCGAAAATTTCTGTCGAATACATCAGAACGTCATGGTTGCCATTTTATCGCCTATCACATCATGCGTCACTTTCGCACTTACATACTTGTTAGAATGTGACCGCTATGGTATAATTAACGTGCAGAACCCTCTCCACGCGAGTCGAACTCGCACTTGTCCGGTTTTTTTTTATTATCGTTTGGATAATTTGCTGGTACAATTTGGTGGCAGATTTATTACTTATTATTATAGTGGCCAATCTTATTTATTAGGTCATGGACTTCGCATTTATTTGGTAATCGATTAATACCATTTATTGTTTTATGTATTTATATGGGGAATTTCGTTATTAATTGAATTTAATTAGAAGAATGATTGTGTAATAAATTGTGTAATATACGTTATAATTAAAAATTATTTTTTATTGGAGTAAAACTATTACCCTTCCTTATTTCGTTGTCGAGTAAGTTTTGACAACGTAACTAAATGTGACAGTACAATGAAAAGCTACCATTTAGCGCAAGACGCTTGCGTCGTAAGTGGTCGAGATATGTTATATTCAAGCAAAACCTAAGCGCCGACTGCCAAATGGTACCTTTTGATCTAGACCGTCACAAATATATGAAACTCTGTAACTTCAGATCGTTACCTATATTCATCTTATTAATCGTAAAACATGTAAAAAATTCTAAATTAGCTTTAAATTTTTCTATTTTACCCAAACTTCGCCAACTATTTTTGAAGTTCAACTTCAGCTTTTAATGTTATGTTTAGGTATAGCTAAAAATACTTATATTGACCTATAAAGATAAATTAATCAAATTTTAATCATGTTATCCAATCTGGGAGAACTATTAAGAAATTTTTCAAAATCAAGGCGAAGTTACGTAGTTTGACCGGACATGTTTTCAATTAACTTCGTCTGCGTGGAATTAAAAATTGGGTAGCTTATTATTTGTTTAATCTGCTTTTTCATCAACCTGCTTACTAAATTAGTGATTGAGTTTCCACTCCTCTATTCACCTTCTTAGGGCCGATACAGACAGATTGCAACCAAGCCACAACTTGTATTAGAACTGCCCGCCAGCTGCACACTATATGCATGACGGTGCAGCTTCCATACGAGTTGCAGTTTGGTTGCAATCCATCTGTATCGGCCCTTAAAGGGTGATTTCTGTGGTAAAACTGATATCCTAGGTTTTTCCCCAGTACCTACTCAAAATATCGTCATACCTACTGAATGGCATTTAAATCGGTTCAGCGGTTTAACGTGAAGAGGTTGAATAGACAGACAGACTCACTTTCCCCTTTTATAATATTAGTGAGTACATAAAACTGCCAAAATTTTTGTCGTGATATCGGAATTGGTCCCATAGTAAAGGTTGTTCAGTATAGCCTGGTGTATCATGCCTTGATCGCTTGCTACATGACCCCGATTTCAACCTGTATAGTATATACAAAGTACGTATTTCTTTGCACATTGTTTAAAAATTATGACTCCTACTTAGAGTACCTAAATGGTGTGGTGACTGCTGTGATGTCGTGTCATGTTCAAGGCGTTCTATAGGTAAAAAAGTAAGTATATGCAGAATATAATATACCACTGACTTTTATATACATTATCTTTGAGGATTGCATTTTTACGCGTTACTTTCTTGATGGAATTTAATATAATTTTATGATATTTTTTAGTTGATTTATGACTAATGTTATGTTATGACCTACGTCTTTTAATTAAATTATTATCAAAGCGCCATCTTACTGTTAAAGACCGCGATTGTTTGACGATTTAAAAATGTCAACATTGAATTGTCATAGTTCATCTCAAGTATACTAGATGGCAGAAGCGGAAGCTGCGATTATAAAAACGCAAAATGCAGTCGTCAACCGTGATACCTGTCACCTTAAGCATAATTCACGATGCCACGTTCCGCGTTTTACACGACACTTTCGACTGTTAATTTTGTATCGAAAACATCACGTGATCTGAGGATCACGTGAGACTTTCTATACAAACTGAGGTGTCGGAAGTGTCGTGTAGGACGTGGAACGTTACAGCGTGAATCAACCGTTGATTTAAAACCTTAAACCGTTGATTTAAAAAAAACGAATTTCATTAATTATTAATAGCTACAACGTAAGTTACGAGTATGAAAGCTATCATGGACATACGCGGAACATTTTTCAAAGTCAACACTCGGCGATCGTTTCAAGACGAGTATAAAGGGAAATTCACGAGGAAGGGAATCGCACGATTTCTTGTTTAACGCGACTTTAGTTTCGATTTATTGGTCAAAGAGCTCGAAGAGGACCCGGTGTGTTGACGACGAGGCACCCTCTTGTTCCTTTAGACGTCAACACAGTGAATCCTCCTTTTTGTAAAGAGTCGGCAACGCGCATGTGACACCTCTGGAGTTGCAGGCGTCCATAGGCTACGGTAGCTTACCATCAGGCGGACCGCATGCTTGTTTGCCACCGTCGTGGTAATTAAAATAAATCAATAATATTTTAGAGCATATCCATAGTGTCAGTAAACATTCTCGTAACTCTACAAATCTTCTACGTACAATGATATTTACTATGGATGGGTTACTAACAAAATGAGCAGAAAAAATACTTCCAGCGTTATTTCGTAACCTAGCAACGATTGTGTTATATTTATCTTTTTTGACAATCATTATACATCTTTGTCACTCTCATTGTTAGAAGATTACAGTTAGTCTCTTTCTCACACGGGTGGCGGGAGCTCATTGGTACGTCCGCATCTCACGCTGGCCGGTGCGCGACTAGCGTCAATTGTTTGAAATCACTCATTTTAAGTGCTTCACTTTTAGAGCGTGCATAACCCATATGTCATTATAAATATTAATAAATAATAATAAATAAATATTATAGGACAATCGTACACAAATCGACCTAGGCCCACAGTAAGCTCAATAAGGCTTGTATTATGGGTACTAGACGACGATATATATAATAGATAAATATGGATAAATACTTAAATACATAGAAAACATCCATAACTCAGGAACAAATATCTGTGATAAACACACAAACAAATGCCCTGACCAGGATTCGAACCCGGGACCTCCTGCTTCGTAGGCAGGGTCACTACCGACTGGGCTAGGAGGCCGTTAGTCATTATTATATATCAATATCATAGATCATAGGCTACGTATTGCATCGAAATTACGGATTTTAGTACAAATAACGTCTAGTAAAACAAAGTTAAATAACAAAATATGTGAATGTACATATAATTTTTCTACATAATAGTCAGAAAGAATATTTTAAATTATGTAGGTAGGCTTATCGATAGCTAACCCGTATCCAATGGGGTCGGTCAGCTATATCTCATTTAAAATATGCATGAGTTTGGGACTGAATTTGTTCTCTCCGATGAATAAAAATACGTATCTAATCGATGTGGGCATTTAGGTAACCAAAGTTTAAAATGTTTACTAATACGATAAAATTTTTTTTTTAAATAATCTGTTACGTAGAGAACAAAAAAAAACTTATTTCAATTAGTACATGTAATTTTAACGTTTGACTTTTAGAGCGTGCATAAGGTATCTAAACATCTACGGTTATCAATTATTATGCTCGGTAAAAACGGTGTTAAAACATACTGTAGATATTTGGTATCGTATACGGATTAGGAAAAACTAAAACAAAATTTTGGCGGGTTAAAAATGGTTTTGTATGGAGGAATGTCTAGCTGGGACGTCGTGTCTCAGATTTTTTTTTGCGACCAAGATTTTTTTTCATGTCTTTATGCCCTTAAACGGATCATTAGTATTTTTGTAACATGCTGTATATAATACAGCATGTTTTATATACAGCATGTTAAATGTTAAATAAGTCAATTTTTGAAAAGCTAACTCATTTTTATACAAAGGAGATAAGTAAGATGGCCGAAACCTTTTCATGTGTAGCAGTAACGCCGTAAGCCCGCATGTTTTTGCATCCTGCTGACGTCATCAAATCATCAATCACAGACATGTAGCTAAATAGATCACCTAAAAGTCGTGTTCGATTTTTGGTCATATAAATATTTTCCATGTTAATACATTATTCGGTAGTGGTAGTCTTGAAAGTTTTAAATATTGGATGTTTTAAAGTATCGTTTAAATCTTAACTAATTATTAATTAAAATTAAAACAACTTTTTTGAGTCGTGGTTTCGCCGATACCCATCATTTAAATACTCGTAATTTCAATAATGAAGATACACCCGTAAATCCCAAAAATGCGGGATTGATTCGGACGACGGAACTAAGTACGTGTGCGAATACGTAAGACTAATCTGTACCTCTACCACGAGTCATGTAGAAAATCCTGAATATTTTTCTATAGGCGTTAACGAATAATCGGGCTTCGAATCGTTTTCCTTCAGTTTCGACAGCAACACATACAAACGATCTATGCTGACATTTCATGTCGGATTACGTTTAGTGCGCTGCATACATCCGCCTCATAGGTAGAACGAGACGGATGTATGCGGCACGTCGAATGTGATCTGTCATGTTAACGCACTGAAGGTCAGTACAGTTTGTTATCGATAGGTTTTATTAAAACGTTACCATAAGACACTAATTTGACTTACGTCACCGAAAAATACCGTATCGACTGTAGAAAACTCTTTCACTATCAAATTATAAGGTGAGATGTCAAAAACATGGTGAAAGTGAAAACCATTCGTATTTATTGTGTTATATTTATATATTATTAGTTGACGAAATAATATCGACAAAGCCTTAACTTACTGACTTAAGCATAATTTGTTAATAAGACTGCATAGTATGATAACTGGAACTGGAAAACGAAACGGTAAATTTCAAGCCGATATGAGAAATAGAAATATCCACATCAACACTTCAATAAGAATACTTTTAAAAAAGAAATCTAGACCCAAGAACTGCTGAATATTTGTGAGATTTATGTATTAATTAATAGTCAATTAATCTTATTTTAAATCGACACAAAACTACCAACTCTAACCTAAAATGAATGGTAAGTAGTTGAAATTTGATATGATAGTTACAAACACTTTCATTTTCAATCATAATAATTACAATGAAACTGTGAAAAATAACAAATAATATTGAAACATCTTTTACAGGTTCTTGTGCATCATTCATTTCTGATTGATTGCTGTAGCAGCTAACTTATCACCAGCAAGGCAAACTATTTATCCCAGGAAGGTGTATTATTTTATATTCAAGAAGTAACAACTGCGTTACAGGCCGGGATCTTCGAATTATTGCATCCAAGTACTATAAAATAGTGCTTACTTAAAAGACATCCAGATTTATACAGGGCACTTTGAAATTATAATGTACATAATTATATTAAAGATTTATTTATTGCGAAATAGCCTTTTAAAGTAACATTGTCACAAACTAGAAACTTATAAGTACTACTAACAATTACTCGTACGTGTAACTTATAAATAGAAATAAAACCATCATTATGCAAGAAGCGGCAAAGCCGCAATCCTGCGTTGTGTTATGTATGAAAACCGGCGGCTTGCTGGAGTATCTTTAGCTTCCCTTGTGCGTTTGTTAGGTCGTGAGGCTCCGTGCCCCTTGCTCCACGGATCGATTGCCTCGACACCAACAATATTTAGACGGACGACAACTATATTTAATAGTCTTGTAGTGATTTCGGATGTCGGGCGCCGCTCCGGCTTGTTCGCTGGTAAATAAATTAAAGGACTTGGCCAACGTGTCGGCGTCGACGCAGGTGGGATGTGTAACAGTAGCGCAATGCCTATACTTTAGAGAATCAACAACATCCTGAAAGGGTACTTATCCTTTTGTGATTATACAATAGACCTAAATAATAAGAAATAAACCTATGATCCACTATGATCACTAAAAGTCGAACTGTCATGTTGACAAAATAACCAAATAAATTAAGAATCACCTATTACATATGGACGTAGTTCTAGGACGTTTTAAACTAGTAGTGTTATTTGTACATTTGAAAGGAGATCGTCAATTTTTGTTAGGTGTTCTGGCCCAGATTATTTAGAACCGTTTAGGAATGGTTCTTACCTTTAAAGAATCGTCATAATTTCTAGATCACGATGGTGGTAAAAATATTGCGAAATCTAATGGGAAAACTGAAAAATCATGCATTTAAAACTTGAATCTGATAAGGACAATATTTGAAAGCTTGCTTGCCTATGATTTATATATTAATGTAAAAAAAGTAACGATTTTTTAAAGATAATGTACAAAAGCGGACTTGAAAACAAAACGGGAATCATGATGAAATAATAAAAAGTCATATTTTGATCGTATTTATAGTTCCTGTATTTCTGTAAACAAAGACGGCTGTCAAACCATCGTTGATACTATTAACTGAACATTCCTAACACCTATTGCGAAGGGATAAGGTTTACCACCGTTAAGTGCGATAGCACTAGTATCTAACATTTCAAAATTGAAAAAAAGATGCGTTTCGTTATCGAAGGAGCATGATATTATGCCATTATGAAACCCACTTTTAATATTCAAACTCCGATCAAAAATGCAAAAGTACGCATTTTCAATCTTTAGGCGTTTTACAGTCGATTTCTAATTTAAACTTCCGTATTCGTAGGCTTAGATACTATTTTAATATTACAATGTTCTAACTTACCGAACAGTATCAAAACGCAGATTATGTAACGGTATACATTGACAGTGTCAAACCAAAAACAATCCCGTTTCAGGCCAGGGTGAAGTTAAACTTTATGTCAATGCCATAAGGACGTTAACGACTTGTCTTGCTGTGTTTTAATCGCGGAAAAATCAACATAATGTTTATTTATTTAGTATTTCTAATTCCCGTTTCATTTTTTTTTGCAATATTTTGTCTACTTTAGTAATAAAATGAGTATTTATTTTACATTGCAGTACAAACTGTATACGGTTTATATCAGGTGGCCCAGAATTGACGATCTCCTTTCATCAATTTGGTTTTCTTAGGTAATCCTATATCCTACGACGAAATAAATATATGGATGGATGGATGAAGGACTGACAGTTTTCACTCCTTTTCCTAGCTTTGAATATGTATGACGAAATACGTAATTTCCCTGTTTAAAAAAAAGTTGCAATCGGTGAACATTATGAAAAAATAGTAAAAATAAAGATTCTGACGAATTGAGAACCTCCTCCTTCGAAATCTTGAAATCGGTTGAAAACATTTTATGCGTTAAAAGTCACGCACGTTTAAATCAGGTAAAAAAAAAACCGGCCAAGAGCGTGTCGGGCCACGCTCAGTGTAGGGTTCGGTAGTTTTCCGTCCGTCACAGTAAGTGTCCCCACTTAAGAGTTAAAATAACACCGCCATGTAGGATATGATATGAGCGTTCCACGTACAGCGACATCTATCGGCAAATTAAGTAAACTATTGCGCGCGAGCTTAAAGTATGGAAGATGATTTTTATGGGATAATTATTTATTGCGTGAACCGATTTTCACCGTTTTTACTTTATTTGAAAGCACGTCACTTCCTTGTGATTTTGTAGAAATTACAGGTACAATAAACACCTGCTTATACGGTTAAATTACAAACTTATTTCAGAAATTATTTTGTAATTTTTTTTCAAAAACTATTCAACCTATTAAGTTCAAAATAATTTTCCTTGAAAGTTTTTATAAAGTTCTACTTCTGAGATTTTTTTCATATTTTTAAAACTTATGGTTCAAAAGTTAGAGGGAGGGGGACACATTTTTTTTAAATTCTGGAGCGATTATTTCCGAAAATATTTACATTATCAAAAAATTATTTCAGTAAACCCCTATTCATTTTTAAATACCTATCCAACAATATATCACACGTTAGGGTTGAAATAAAAAAAAAAACACTCCCCACTTTACGTATAGGGGAGGTACCCTAATAAAACATTTTATTCAACTTTTTATTTTACCACTTTGTTGGCGTGATTGATATACATATTAGTACTAAATTTCAGCTTTCTAGTGCTAACGGTCACTGAGATTATCCGCGGACGGACGGAAGGACGGACGGACGGACGGACGGGCAGACATGCCGAAACTATAAGGGTTCCTAGTTGACTACGGAACTCTAAAAAGGCTTACTGTCATAGCTTGTATTTCCCCTGGCATGAACCGTAAGCCAAGAACAAATTTCATGACCAATCGCAAGGCATCCCAGGCGATGATAATTTTTGAAGTGGTTAAGGACAAAGTATAATGATGACTCGCGTAGGTCAGTTGTTGCTCCGTTGGTGGGTTGCGGAACGTCAGTATTTGATGCTCTTATTATCAGGAAAATCGTCAGCCGGCTGTATTGAGGTAGAAAGACCGTCTGCTGATACCCTAAATACCATATATTCATGTGACTAGTTTACGGTTTTTTCAGTGCTATACAGCCGGCTGATGATTTTTATTTTATTTGTAATAGCATATAAATTATCACCTGTTTCAACTGGGACGCGATGGTCATTTTATTTTATATATATTTTATGTGAGAAAATGGCTACTGTTACTCAACCCACTCAAGGAACGGCAGCTGACCATCACGAAGCTTGATTATTTACTGCCCTTAACCACTTAAAATTTACTGCTTGGGACACGATGACCAACGGAAATTATTCCTGGTTCGTAAACCAGGCCGTGCCTAGCAAGCATATTAAACACCCACAAAAAGTAGGGTAATTTTTCAGAGCTAGTACGGTTTCTATGCTTATTATTGTTCACTGCTCATATAATTGTCTACAGTTCTAAACCTTCAGATAAAATGTACTTAGGAAGTAAAACCTTTTTGGCTTACCTACAATCTGTTTCGGTTGATAATAATAATAATAATAATAATAAATACTCTTTATTGCACACCTCATACAGTTACAAGCACAAATTTTACAATTAGATAAATTTAGGTAGAGGTAACAACAGGCGGTCTTATCGCTAATGAGCGATTTCTTCCAGACAACCTTTGGGTAGTGGAGACTAGAGAAAAACAATAAGCAGTAGGTGGTGCATAGAACCAAAAGAGACGAAATAGATAACACAGCACATTCATATGAATATACATACTTAAATAAATACAAAATAAACATACATATACGTACATATATACATATATAATACACACAATAAGAAACAACAGTGTCAACTTAAAAACCTAAGGAAGAGATAAATAGTATTCCTTAAGTTGCGATTTAAAGCTACCAATAGATTGCGCGCGTTTAATGTTGAGAGGGAGAGAATTCCACAAACGAACGGCCTGGAACGTAAATGAGCAATTATAAAATTTGGAAGATGAAGATGGCACTTTTAGGAGCAATTTTTGAGAGGATCTAATAGAATTAAGATAAGAGAAACGCTCTTTGAGGTAGCCGGGAGTTGCAGGGTTAAAAAGTATAGAAAAGAGTAAAGAAAGTATGTGAGAGTTACGGCGGTGACGGATAGGGAGCCATTTGAGTTGAGAACGAAAACTAGAAACATGGTCGAATTTGCGTAATCCGAAAATGAACCGAATGCAGGCATTTTGAATACGCTCAAGCTTATTAAGTTGCTCCTCGGTTAGGTCTAAATAGGAGATATCTGCATAATCAAGAATGGGGAGAAGTAACGACTGAGCAAGCGCAATTTTAGTAGCATTTGGCAGGAAATTCCGGAGCCGTCTGAGAGACCCTATGGCAGCAAACATCTTCCTGCTCACTTCACTCACCTGAGGCACCCATGATAGACAACGATCCATGATTACGCCAAGATTTTTCACTTGGTTGGAAAAAGGAATTTGGATACCATCGAAGACTATCGGAGGGAGCCTGAGAAAGTCAATTTTGGAGATTTGTTTAGCGCTACCCATCACAATTACCTGTGACTTTAGGGGGTTTACTTTTAAACCGTAATTTTGACTCCAATTTGATATGCGGAGCAGATCAAGATTCGTGGCTTCTATAACTGAATTGAGATCGCTATGCATACCCTGCGAATATATTTGAAGGTCGTCGGCATAGAGGTGATACGAAGAGGAGAGATCAAGAGTTATGGAATTAATGAAGATAGAAAATAAAAGAGGAGACAGCACACCACCCTGTGGAACACCAGCTGATGTGCTGCACCAGGAAGAACACGAAGAATCTAGTTTAATTCTTTGCCGACGACCAACCAAATAGCTGCGGAACCAGTCAATCGCTGCAGCCGATATGTTAAGAGACTGTAAGAACGCGAGCAAAATGTCAAAATCGACCGTGTTAAAGGCATTACTGAAATCTAGAAGTGCAAGAACTGTAAGCTTCTGGTCATTCATACCCAAACGGATGTCATCGGTAACCTTGACAAGAGCCGAGGTAGTACTATGGCCCGGACGAAAACCAGATTGAAATGGGTTTAGGAGGTCATTTCTATTCAGGAAGGAAGTTAGTTGCTGATGCACTAGCCGTTCGAGGACTTTGGATAGGAAAGGAAGAATGGAGATGGGGCGATAGTCAGAGAAGGAACTGGGGTTGGATTTTTTGGGTAAAGGAATAATATTGGCATCCTTCCACAGACTGGGAAAAGTACTTGATGAAATGGAAAAATTCAGAATACCGGTGATAATAGGAACAAACAAATCAAGGAGAGGGAGTATCATATTTCGGCTAACACAGTCAACACCAACGGCGTTAGAAGTGATATTCAATATACCCTTCCTAACATCACTCTCACAGAAATGGCTAAAATAGAAAGAAGAGAAATCTAAGGCAGGAAGTGATGAAAGATGATGAAGTGAGTTAGATTTCTTAGGACCACTGAAACAGGTGGACGATGAAAAATGCTGGTTAAGCTGGTCAACGCTAATATTGTTTAAATTGGTTGCCTGTTGAGATTTGCCAACTCCGAGACCTTTCAAAAATTTCCACACTTTGGCTGGATTTCCATCTTCAACAGAACTGTGAATATGACGCCTCTGAGCATCTCGACATATAGTGCTACAGCGATTGCGCAGGGTATGATATTTAAGTTTATTTTTCTCAGAGTTGTTAGCCTTATACTTAGATTTAGATCGATTCTTCCTCTCTATAAGGGCTTTAATATCCTCAGTGAGCCAAGGAGCAGGGAGATGCTTGACTTTTATTGCACGAACAGGAGCATGAGCGTCATAAAGTTGTATGAGGAGCGAATTAAAGAGAGAAACTTGATCGTCTACCGAACCCGCTCGAGCGATACTGCTCCAATCGATCGATGTTGATGTGAAGGACGTGACGTTTGTCACGTCACGTCACTTTGTAAAGTATTGAAATCTACACAAACGAAACAAGCAATCGAACTTTCGTGAGCGAATTGCATAAACGATAATTTAACTTATGGTATGGCAGTAATTTTTAGTTCTATAAGTGACCGCTAGAGGCTCTGCACAAATTCTCCATACAAATAATTTACGAATTCGTGAACGAATCTCGAATTGGGCTTATTTGCATGACTCGTGGTAGAGGTGCTGCACCTACAGAGCGATCTCTCGTACCATACTCTGAAGATTACGAGTATTATTATTATTAAATTTAAACTTTCGTGAGACATACTATCCCGGGTTCGAATCCTGGTCAGGGCATTTATTTGTGTGTTTATCACAGATATTTGTTCCTGAGTTTTGGGTGTTTTCTATGTATTTAAGTATTTATCCATATTTATGTATTATATACAGGGTGTTTGGTAACCGGATGCAAAGCCGAAAGTAGGAGATAGCCTAGGTCATGTAGAACATTTTTAGCCATACTTGTCTTAGACAAATGTAATTAGTTTTTTTTTAATTTAAATTTAAAAATTTGTCGGAGAAAACTGCAAAACTTCAGACTAAATCGATAATTAGTACTTTTTTTACTGCAGGTAGATTTTTTTTGTTTTATTTCGTATTGTGCAATGTCTATCAAACACTAGAAAAGTGATTTCAAACATCTGTGTCTAAAGAAAACAAGTTGACAGCGATTTAAAATTTTAGTTACATGAAAATGTAAACGATTTAAGTGATTTCAAAGTACGAAAAAAAAAACTAAAATAGCCACGAATTTTCAAACCATTTTAAAAACATGCTTGGCTTTTACCCTTTTATTTAAGCTATCAAACACGACTGTAGCTACTGTATCCTTGAAAATAAGCCACCTAAACCAACTGGGTAGCTAAAATGTTTCACTCTACTTGTGATACTTGTGGTAGTTGTGGTGACGAATCTCATTATGATTTTACAATAAAACATTGGTTCTGAATACTAAGTTGGCGTTGACTTGACATTTGACTTGTTTTAAAAGGGTTAAGTGTACTGGACAAAACTACCACATGCAATTTTAACAAACAAAGGCTTGCGGCGGTGAGAGACAAAAGGGACTGATAGCGGCAGGCGGCGGGCGATAAGACAATCATGTCTCAAGCCATTTTATCTTTGAAAATAGGCTACCTGTACTAATAAGAGGGAATGTTTAGGGTAAATTAAAACAAAAGCATAAAAGATAAGTTATTTATTTTATGATCAACACATTAAAATTACACATCATCGCTCGTTTTCAAAATGTGACCCGCCGTTTCGAATACAAGCACGAGCCCGTCTTCTTACTTCTGTGGTGGTTGTTCCGAATATCATTTCTTCCCTCATCCTTTCGAACGCCGCTTCTATCCTCTCCCTCAGCTCTTCTACGGTATTAATGACCTCTTGTGTGTAGACTAGCTCCTTAGCTCGGCCCCAAACGAAAAAATCCAATGGTGTCAAATCAGGTGACCGAGCGGGCCAAGGGATTCGTCCGCCTCTGCCGATCCAACCGTCCGGGAAACAGTTATCCAGATGCTCCCTTACAGCCAGAGAGTAATGGGCGGGACAACCGTCGTGTTGAAATGTCACTGCACCGGGCAGCTGGTCTTCGTCAATAAGCCTGGGCAAATCGTTTTGTAAAAATTCCAAATAATTTGCCCCATTTAAATTATTTGGCAAAAAATGTGGCCCAATAAGGACTCTGCCGATGATTCCAGCCCACACATTGACGGAAAACCTTCTTTGGAAGGACACTTGCTTTTTCCAATGTGGATTGTTGTTTTTGTCAGCCCATTGGTGTAGGTTATGGAAATTTGTGATCCCCTCCCGGGAAAATTTCGATTCATCGGTCCAAAGAATGCTTCGCAAAAAACGTCGGTCTTCGATATCCGCATTGAGTAAAAATCGGCAGAAGTCCACTCGGCGTGCAGGATCTCCTTCGTCCAAACCTTGAACTCCGATGCCGCGAAAAGGATATTTTCCCTCACGATTCATTGTGGCCCATACTTTCCATGTGGACAAGTTCAGATTACGAGCTACCACTCTGATGCTCGTATTCGGATCCTCTGCAAATGCCTGTAGAACGTCTTCCTCCACTTCAGGGCGATTACGTCCTGGATTCCCTCCATGTTGCACAGCAATACCATTCTCACGTAGCCTTCGGAATGAATTGTAAAACACTCTCACATTAGGCAATCTCCGGTTTGGAAAACGCTCTTGGTACATCCGTCGGGCCATCGCTCCATTACTGTCAGCTTTGCAGTACATGTAGATAATGTCGGCGTATTCTTCGTTCGTAAACTCCATGTTTACAATGAAGAAGTCGTAATTACACGTGAAGGAGCGCCTACGGCAGCTACAACTTGACACGGTAAATTGAGATGAGAGCGGGAAATTAAACCACAATGAACGTCTAATCGCAACTGAAGTTGTAACTAGACTAAATTACTAGTTTTTGCACAAATACTAATGTAGCTAATCAGTTTATCTTTGTCAATAAAGCACAAAACCGATCATCTTTGTTTAACGCCGCTCACCGCCTGCCGCTATCAGTCTCTTTTGTCTCTCACCGCCGCAAGCCTTTGTTTGTTAAAATTGCATGTGGTAGTTTTGTCCAGTACACTTAACCCTTTTAAAACAAGTCAAATGTCAAGTCAACGCCAACTTAGTATTCAGAACCAATGTTTTATTGTAAAATCATAATGAGATTCGTCACCACAACTACCACAAGTATCACAAGTAGAGTGAAACATTTTAGCTACCCAGTTGGTTTAGGTGGCTTATTTTCAAGGATACAGTAGCTACAGTCGTGTTTGATAGCTTAAATAAAAGGGTAAAAGCCAAGCATGTTTTTAAAATGGTTTGAAAATTCGTGGCTATTTTAGTTTTTTTTTTATCGTACTTTGAAATCACTTAAATCGTTTACATTTTCATGTAACTAAAATTTTGAATCGCTGTCAACTTGTTTTCTTTAGACACAGATGTTTGAAATCACTTTTCTAGTGTTTGATAGACATTGCACAATACGAAATAAAACAAAAAAAAATCTACCTGCAGTAAAAAAAGTACTAATTATCGATTTAGTCTGAAGTTTTGCAGTTTTCTCCGACAAATCTTAAAATTTAAATTAAAAAAAAACTAATAACATTTGTCTAAGACAAGTATGGCTAAAAATGTTCTACATGACCTAGACTATCTCCTACTTTCGGCTTTGCATCCGGTTACCAAACACCCTGTATATCGTCGTCTAGTACCCACAATACAAGCCTTATTGAGCTTACTGTGGGCCTAGGTCGATTTGTGTAAGATTGGCTTATAATATTTATTTATTTATTATTTATACTAACACTATAAAATATAAGCTCTGTCTGAGCCCCGAGCGGGAAGCAGGCCGGCAGTCGGCAACGCGTCGTGCAACAGTGCGCTACGGGCCAGTTCAAATAGCACTCTTAGTGCTTGAAGATGGAGACCTAAGCTCTCCGAAACATGTCGCTCGAAGTGACTAGAGTGACGTGATTGTAACCGTTATATTTTATAGTATAGTATTGTTATTATTATAAATAATGAATAAAAATAAAAAAGCTAATCCACACATTAAAATATATAGTGAAAAGAAACAAAAAGAAAACGTAACTTAAAACAACTTAAAAGTGTGTATATGGTCAGTCGCACATTGCACACGATTTTATACGAAATAATACTTTTTCTCAAACATGCTCGGGAATGGTCGCATTTTGTTCGTAAATTGAAAACGCAAAGTGCTCAATTTTATTATTTTCAAATATAAAAAGTAAAAACGCAGCGGAAAAAAATGAGTTTCCATAACATTATTTTACACCTAGGAATAAAATGACTGTATGAAAATCCATTTTTATCCGCTGCGTTAACTTTTTAAATCCTACGATTGCAAATAAATGACCAAGGAATGTTGCATTCTGCCAAGTGAAACCTTCGTTCAACCAGACAAATGTCAAAATAATTACAAACACGATGTTGCGATTCGAGATACGCGCGCACGGGCGCATGCGCGTATCGCACGATTAGTATATGTGGCAATAGATTTAAAAAAAATACGCAATATAAAAGGCGGCAATTCGTTGTGAAATAAGTTATCGTTTTCTTAAAATTAATTAAAATAGTAAACAGTATGAGCTCCAATGACGAAAGTGAGATGGAAATAGACGGCACACCGCCACATTTAAAAGAAGAAGCAAGCTTAATAATGAATAACTTGCTTCCTGCTAAGTTGCGGGACAAATATAACGACACGTTCATGCTGTGGAAGGACAGCCAAAATGCTAGAAATATAAGTGTTCCGGGAAAAACAATCAACTTTTCGTTTACTATAACATTTAACATTAACTAATAATATGCCTTATTTTTTGTTTTGTACTATGTCACTTAACCCTTATTCAAAACTTATTACTTATAGTTGACAAACCTGAATCAAAATCAACCATTTTTGACGAGTCGAGTCAACTCGAATTTCGACTTAAATCAGCGGCCGAATCAATTCGAGTTGGAAAAGAGGCAACTAGTCACATCGCTAGGTGACTGTATTATGATTTCAATGCAAAGTGATACTGATAATTAATGTATGTCTATGCCACCAAGTCTCCTTCTGCATCTATATCTTTGTGATCGGACAAACCATCGATCAACGAGAGGGACGGCAACCTTTCCACGAAATACGACTCGCACCACGCGTGTTTACGAGTTTTTGTTGCTACAAACATCCAGCCGAGACCAATACGACGTTTATTAGTGATGTACTATCGGGAACGTTCCCGGGAATATGGGTTTAAATGTTCCTCAGACAACTGCACTCGTACCTATGCATTTTTTATTGTGACAATTATTTTATACCTAATCAGTAATCACTAGACCCCGGACTCTTGTGGCAATGACGTCACAATAGGGTGATTTGGGGAGTAAACGGGACGGTGCTATGAAACACGGTTAAAAACTCGGTTGTTAACCGAATACATTTTAATTAGATATTTTTAACAAAATTATCTAGTCAGTTGATCAATATTATTTTTTAGTGCAAACCATACAATTGTACTTTAAACTGGCTTGGTGACATTTGTGACGAACAAGGAGCGAGTGGCCGACAAAACCAATGCCAGTTTAACGTACAAATGCATGGTTTGCAAGTAATATAGCAAACGATAATATTGATCAACTTACTAAGTAATATTGTTAAAAATGTCTAATTTAATGTATTCGGTTAACAACCGAGTTTTTAACCGTGTTTCATAGCACCATCCCGTTTACTCCCCAAATCACCCTATTGTGACGTCATTGCCACAAGAGTCCGGGGTCTAGTAATCACCCCTAAAAATAAAATTTCCTTCAACAGAAAAGAATGAATTATCAATTATTGTAGCTACAAACCAGCCAAATCCGAATAAATATGATGTTTACGTAATTGTGATGTGGCATTCGGAAAGTAAGTTCGTATGTACAGTCACGGATTAAATTATTGAGTCATTTAGGGTCAGGGAGGGAACAGTCGCTAGGATTTTTTCAAGAGGCTGGAGCATGAAAAATATAAATCCCTGAACTAATTATTGCAAGCACAGAGCACAGTGCATTATTAAACTTTCATATGTAGCAAATATATTTGCTGTTACTTTCACCAAAAAAGATATATCCATTCTTTTTTAGAAATTGGGAATCGAGCCACTGTGTACCCGTTGCTGTACACAGTGACTAGGACCCCCTAGTACACAGTGCTTCTAACAGTACACAGTAGCTCCAGTCACTGTGTACTACGCCCTGTACACAGTGGTTCTAACAGTACACAATGGCTACATAAGAATCGAACCTAAATAAACTTTATAACAAAAAACATTTTTGTTGAATAAAACGGTAATTAGAATAGGTAAGCCTAATTCCGGAATAATCGTTCCTGATTCATTCTTCATTTAAAATAGGTACTTACCTAATAAATGTCGCATGATTTATTCACTTTAATTTTATTAAAAAAAGAGTGCAAGAATAATTTTTAATAATAAAAGAACTTTTATTCTTATTCATATTCAAGTAAATTTTAGCCCAACTCTGTAAGGTGCACAGTGGTTCGCGAGCCACCGTGTACTTTTCTGAAACGAACGACTGTTGACCTTCGCGCCATTTTGTATTTTAGATAGAACTAAAAACAAATAGAAACATCGAGGGCCTTGAATTATCAGCCAATACTAAGTAGATTAGACACACTCTTCGATAAAAATATAAGTAATTAAAAATCTCGTTCGAGTTAAGAAAAAAGAGGAGTGAAACTTACCTGGAAATGTAATTTTGATAGCATTCAACACAAAAACGCACCATAATACATTGGCATGGCGCCGAAGCGGCTCACTAACTAGTTCGTACATGATAGGGTACGGAACGCTTCCGATTGATGTAGAGGACAGACATAAAGCTCTTTCCATTTCCCGCACAGCACATTCGAGCCACTGTTCCCACCGAGCGACTGTACCCTCCCTGACCCTACTCTTCAAGCTATTTTCTTTTGTTTAATAATTACTCAATAAAATGTGTAATATAAAGTGAACCTTAGATGGTTTTCCGTGAGTGTACTTATTCGTGGCAAACCAAATCATAAAATTATTTTTGACATGTTAATACTACTAGTGGCTCTGTTATCTGTAGACCTGGCGGTCCCCGTTTACAGCCAAAAAACACGTAAAAATATGAAAACGGTACGCTGATCAGGCTCAACATAGTAAGTTTAACTGTCTTTATTCACTTTACTTATGTATTATGAACTAAAATGGTAATTGCAATCTTACTATGGCATCTAAGAAATCCCAGGTTCCCATCTGGAACTTGAAGGAATAAAAATAAAGCCAGTCGTCGGCCAGCAAACGCGGAAGGCTCATGAATAAGTTCCTCATATTGGAACGAAACATGTCAAGCAATATACTCGTATGACTTAATAACGTGAGTTAACCGATTCAATATACCTTTATTTAATGTAAATGAAGGGTACACGGAAAGAACATGTCTAGTCATTTTTTTTTGTAAAATGAGATTTTTATATCAAAATGTAGAGCTTGCAATGAACTATTAATAACAACTTCTGTTACAGATGTAAATTTTAACGTAAACCTACTTCTTAACTCATAAAAAACATCTAGTTTCGATAATAGTATGGTTAATTGAATCGTTCCAAATTTTAAAAGCGCTATAACTCAAAATGTTGTCAATTTGACTAGACATGTTCTTTCCGTGTACCCTTCATATAACGTCAACGTTAATGTCACAGAAGCTTTTGTATATTCGAATAAAACTGTACACAAGTAACTCCCAAAAATATATTTTTTTGGTACACACTTTTATTTCTGACTGACCTGTAGATAGCATTGTCATGTAAACTACGGAAGTACCAAATTTCAGCTCAATCAGATACCGGGAAGTGGTTGAAATTTAACTTAAAATGCATCCAAAAGAGAGGTATGGGTACTGCGAATGTCATCTCGCTATGTGTGGTAGGGCACAGCACAGCGAATGTCATCTCGCTCAAATCTGAAGCAAAGCCCGACTGGGGAAGTATTTCAGCCTCACAGAAAACCAAAGCCAAATAGCACTAGACCCTACTCATAGTGTTGTGTTCCTGCTGGTGAGTAAGGTTGCCTAAGAGCTCAAAGAGGACCCATGATTAGGGACCCTCTTGTTCCTTTGGCCGTCAACACAGGGAATCCTCCTTTTTGTAAAGGGTCGGCAGTGTGGTATAAAAAAAGTGTGTGATAATAAAATTGTGTAAAAATGTGAAACAGACTATACACATGAACGTAAGGGAAATACAATTATCACGCGTATCACATCACTACCTCCGACACAGACAACTAAATCAGAGGCCATTCAAGTCTAAAAGCATTTTTGTAACTGAAAAATTGTGATTGTATTGTTGGATCCGTTTGATGATTTTATGCCGGAATAGTGGACGAACAAATCTGCCGGATTTGTGAATTGATTTTGAAATGTTTTAATGCATTTGACAATATGGACCTGTTTGCCTTGTTTCATATAATTTGATGTAGATCTACATACAATATTCAAATTCCTATAAGTTATAAAGCCAACTAACTGTTATTGTTTTATTACTCTGTCGGCGTCTCATGCAGGGTGACATTTTAATCACCAGTATTGTATGTATGTATCACTTTATTGCACATAAACAAGCAGGTATAACATAAAAACAACAGATATGCACAAAGGCGAGCTTATCCCTTATAGGGATCTCTTCCAGCCAACCCAATATTATACACAGTGTAACAAAAATGCTGGTGATCATTTGAAGGGCATAATTGGCTTGGACTCCTTGCTTATATAAAATGTATCTGGCTAATTCACTATTTTGATAGTTGACCGAGTTTAGGTGACTTAGGTGATGTCAAATATTTTGAAACTTTTTATTGAAAAGAGCCCCTTCCAGTTTAATTTCTTGTCACATTGTGCACTGTGATCGTTCACTTTAGCCCCACCACGCACATAGCGAAGAGGTACGTCTTAAGAAGCAGATAACGTAAATCTGACTGAAGCTAGAAGCTTCACGTCAATAACTCGATATGCCGCCTTTGTAGCTGCCATATTAAAGTCTACGGGCTGTCTGGCTTACTACAAGATCCGGGGTTTCACAATATACCATACTATAGGTCTATGGTACGGTAAAAAATCCATTTGAGGTCAACCAAGAGTATGTTACTCAATGGGATGACAGATTTGGTTTGCGGTTTGCTCCGAGCAAGACGGTTATAAGTAGTTATAACATATCATACTATAAATACTCTTTATTGCACACCTTAAATTACAGAAACAAAGTATACACAAGTTACAAACAGAAAAGGGGAGGTAAAACAATTGGCGGTCTTATCCATAAATAGCGATCTCTTCCAGACAACCTTTGGGAAGCGGAAACATTTGTAAATTAACAGAAAAGTAGGTGTTGCAAAAGCAAATAAACCAAACATTAATTAACTTACACATATAAAAGAAAGAAAAATACATAAATAAAAAATAAATAAACTTACATAGCTAATACATACACACATATATATATAATAAAATATGAACTAGGACTAAACACACTACAGGTAACAGGTTGTTAAAAACGATTATTGGAGTTGGAGGACACGTATCATGGGAGAGACAAATAATGTTCTTTAAGTTGTTTCTTAAACACAACAAGAGATTTCAGACAGGTTATCATGAATTAGGTAACAAAATTCCTAGAGATCTTTCGGGTACAGAACCCTAAAAATACAGTGTTTATTTGAAATGGTCGTACTGAATGCCAACTATTTTTGTAATAAAATTGATCAAAAGCAATGCCTAAATAAACTAAATAATATAAGAAAATGTTAACCACGGGGTGTCTAATCCAGGGACCTTTTTCGTTACGGTATAAGCGGTATGGTAGCGCTATAGAATATCGATACCTTTATGTTTAGCAATAAAGGAAAAAAACAATTAAAAACGGATTTTATCGCGTGTACTGAGCTTAAATTACATCCCGACGTTTCAAACACTTTACAGCGTTCGTGGTCAACGGGTCGACTGAGGAAAAATGTACAATTACCTCCGTTCAAAAACTATCACAATATGCAAACCTACCCACATATTAAATATTAAACAAATTTAGTATTTGCACATGCCAGAGGGGCCTTTATAAAAACAAATTATTTATTACTATAATACAAATTATTAATCAAATTATTTTATTATTATTAATTATTATTTTTATTTTTAAATTTTTAAATTAGTATTAAAAATGTTATTAGTGTCCACACTGTCCACCATTATGGTCTCACAGTCCTATGTCTAGCTTGCTCCTTAACCAAATGAATAACTGGATCCCAAGCTGGTGGTACCGAAAAACCATCCTCTCTGTTGAAATTTGGATATTTTTTAATTTCGATTGCCTCTCGCAACATCCGGGGAATGTATCGTTTCTCCTTGACGAGGATTTGCGGTTTGTCAAATTTAACTGAGTGGTTGGGCCTATCCATGACATGCTCACAGACTGCTGACCTTGGTCGACGGTGCTTTACATCGGTTATATGTTCCTTTACCCGAGTAGAGATGCTCCGCTTAGTCTGGCCTACATATGATAGACCACATTCACATTCCAGCCTGTAGACCCCTGCACTCTGTAGAGGAGTAGCCGACTTCACTGACCTCAGGAACTGTGACATCTTCTTCATTGGCTTAAAGTAAGTTCTGATAGAAGCACGTTTTAAGATGTTGCCAATCCTGTCAGTGACTCCTCGGACAAAAGGCAGGATGTCCGATGATTATTTTGGTACCGAAGTTTTCGATCGTAGCTTTTACGACGTAGATAATTTCTCGTGGCGCGCGTGCGGGGCGATTAAGGAAGCGCAAACTTCAAGCTCAAACGATACTTTTATGAAAACGGTTAAGGTATCGAAAAAAATAACGGTACCGCTATATTTTAGTACAGAAAAAAATCGGTTACTCCTCCCGAAACCATACCAAAACAAATATTATGATGTTATATCTTTTTAAAACGGTACCTGTATTATTTAGACATGCAGTCCCTGGTCTAATCTGTAATAAAACAAAGTGATGAAGTAATCAAACTCTAACATAATGGGTTACAAATTACTAACTCAGAACAAAACTTTATAAATTGCAAGCGTTCAAATTAATTATTCAGCCTTCAATCGACAAATTCGCAACATGTCGACTCCACTTAAAAGGTTACGTAGAAGGAAATTTTGCTTCTAAAAGGAGAAAGTCACATGTGTTTACATAAATTGTAAGGACTTAATACCTTGTCGTTTTAAGCGAGGAATGTGGACAAAATATAATATTCTGGGACAAACTGGGCTCCTTAATAATGCTGTAGCTATCGATCATAAGATAATTTAACTACTAGATAGAGCGTTTTAGACTAGGGAAAATACATGATAAGCCTTTTAACTTGCACCGTACGCAACACATGTAAAATGTTTGGCATTTGCCACGTACTAACAATATCAAACCTGGTACAGGTTAAGTACCTGGTAAAGTACCTACTTATGAAATCGGGTTCATTTCACGTACACGCTAAATAGTCAAAATTCGGAGGTATTTTCGAAGATGTAATCTGTTATTGGTCCAAATCCATTTAACTTTGAACATTACGTTTGGCTTTTAGTTGTTTAAATAATGAGAAATGGCTATCAAATATAAATTTCTTAACGTCAATATGATACTTCAGTTTCAGTTACATTCGATGTCGGAATCACAAACTGTTTCCATGAAATTGATGACAAAATATTATTTTTAAACCCCACAAAAACATAAGCATGATGAGCTGGTAACAGCAGTCAAACTGCTTTCAAGTTCCGTACAGTTTTAAGAAATTGAAGGGGTGTACGCTGCCCTGTTGCACGTTCAGCCGTACGTCGACAACCAAGATGTCTACACTTTTGCATCTTATAGAACCTCACAAAGGAATAGAAAGGTAAAAAAGTTATAGCATATCTTTCAAATCGACGGTATACCGCGGGTGGGGTCATGTACGTACGTCGTTGAAGGGTGGACAAAGCACACGGAACATTCCTAGCAAGCGGCTGTGTCAAGACTGCTCTCCAATATGAGCCATCATGGCCTAGTGTAAGAGTCGTAGATAAACGACGAAACGAGCTATCAATATCGTTTACTCTCTCTAACGCATAGCTGCGTCCCCATGATAGCCCATGGTGGAGACGTGCCTTTAGGGTATGGTAACCGCCTAGCAACGCCAAGCTGTAATACCATTTTGCCAACTTAGTGTAGGTAAACTCACAAAAACAAACACACACAGTCTACAAGAGGTATTCTGTGCTATCAATTCAGTACGGATCACAACTAATTACGTTAACATCCAGCACGGATTTCGATAATGTTGAATAATGTATTTCACGGGACGTGGCGTCCTTTTAGTTCTGTCAGTCTGAGGATCCATGAAAATTATATCAATTGAGGGTCATAGCGAATGTATTATTTATGGGTCCAAGGTGGCAACCCTCCTGCAAGGCAGTAATGTGAAAATACAGTGTGTAAATCCAATACGGGCGAATCTTTAAACTGGCTATCATAGGATCAGAAATACATATAATTCTGCCCGCAATGTAAATGCAACACACTCAAGTTGAACGCTCGTAGAAATTGACAGTTATTTTACTTCAATCATGTGCAAATTAATTGTAACAATAAGAAGTCCTTTCTCTGGTTTAATTTATAGCTTGTATTGAATGAAAACACTGGGCCGTATTATAACTTTAAAACACTTTAAGAAACGACCGAACTTTAATACCTCTAAAGGTCTGAATCAGAAATATCAGAATTTGTTTGAAAATTATTTCGGCGCAACTCCAATACAAATTCAATATTGGTTGATTATTTGTTGTGTGTTGGAGTTATAGGTATATGTGATAGATTGTGTTTTTAAAGTATTGTAAATAAAACTGATCACTAAAGTACGTACTTCTGAGCGTACAGCATAGTCGCGGGTGATTTAAAAACATAAAATATCTAAATTATGAAACGCTCCCGGTACTGAATTTGTATCACGAGTACCGGGAATTCCCGGTTCCGGTACGGGCTTTGTATACAAATAGAGCACCGGGAGCAAACCCTTATTTAAATACTTCATCTAACCATGAACTCTGACGGTTTAAACCAACTTCAACCTTAAAACTTGTGTAAATTTATAATAAGCCGATAATGCTCTACAAATTCTAAAATATAAATCCAAGCAAATCGCAAAGCAAAAAGAGCAATTCAGCACTGAATCTGGACTCGTTATTTACTCATTAAAACTTGGATTGAAGTCCAATCGCAACTCAGAAGTAAAACAAACTTTTCAATCATTCCACTGGCAAAGTTGTTTACCTTTAAAAAGTTACTACTCGAAATAAAAAATGGGCAAGTGCGAGTTGAAACCGCGCAAGAAAAGTATGTAGGTACAAAATACCTGCCCATTTTTTTAAATTTTAATCTGGAGGTCTCGGGTTCAAATCCCGGCTTATACCACGGATTTTTTCGGAGCTTTTCGTTGATGTGAGGAAACCGGACCTAATTCTAATAGGCCTTGTTTCCCTTTTGGGTTGGAAGTTCAGGTGGTGGTCGCTTCCTTAATAAGTATCTAGTGCCTAAAATTCATGAGATTAGCTTGCCAAGTGGACCCCAAGCTAAAATTGAGCCCTGAAAATAGCCGAGACAAACGCTAGGAGGATAATGGTTGTTAATACAATTTTAGTATAATATTAAAGTACCTAGTCGTGCCTATTACATGAAATTCTGTGTCTCCGATCGTTTAGCTTGTCAGCGGGCTATAATAGCCCGAACAAGGGTGGCTATAGGGTGGCACTCTTCGACAAGGAACTCTAACGCGGGTGTCGGAGTAAAAGCCTGGGAATATGGAAATGTTGTTAAGGTGTTAGGGAAATTCCTGACGTGTTCTTTAATTGCCGATTTCCTTAGGAATTTAAATTGTTTACAATACCTATTAAGTTTACATTTTTCACTTACTATCTCAAATCATTTTATGGCAACAAAAGCTTAGTGCTTTATAAATTTTATAATGCATTGGCAGCCGAAAATAAATACCAAGTAAAAATATCGATCAGGTTTCCCATTACGTTTTTCCTAAGCCTCGTCTTTAGAAATAGTAATTTTTACAACTAATGCCAAAATGTTACTATAATATTTGATCCCAGTGTTTCCGTCTACCGGCCTCTCCCAACCATCATAAATTGGTCGAGCGTGCGTTTCTTAGCCCCCGTTAACGCCACCAAATGAAATAAGAATCGCTTCCTAAATCCAATAAGGTTGCCGTCCAGCAATGCCGATTTAAAAAGGTCACTAAACTATATAGGAGCTGCGTATCTTTGGTACTTTCTTCCTTTGTCGTTTTCTACAAATCCTTCGCGATTCTCACGGATGTCACGTGCGCAACGGTTGTAATTAAATATTTTACGAACCACAAAAATTCGAGGCTATGAAGATTCTTAATTAAAATTTTGTAAAAGGGTCGTGGTATGTCAAAGGAAAGGTCAGGTATGGTAAAGAGTCTGAATGGTTCGTTTATTTCCCTGTCATCGCTACAAGGTCAACCGGAGTCTGACATAGTCATTAAGGATTACTATGATTTAAGGCTTTTAAAAGTATTTATTAAATTCAGTAGCAATTTTCAGAAAATTATTAAATTGAAAATCTTCTACCGACGGTATTATAATTAGGTAATTTTCTTGAACTTCAAAATAGGAATTGCACTCTTCTACATAGTGTTAGAAAATTTACCGGGTTGGGTGCCTAAATATATAGGTAGCCTATCAACTAATCATAATAATAGAAAAACATACACAAAATAAGTTCAGTCATCATCATTATACATAGTATAAAACAAAGTCGCTTTCCGCTGTCTATCCCTATGTATGCTTAAATCTTTTAAACTACGCAACCGATTTTGATGCGTTTTTTTTAGATAGAGTGATTCAAGAGGAAAGTTTATATACAGTGTGGAAAAATAAGTCGGGCCTTGGAGGGAAACTACCTTAAAACGTTGAGATAGCTCAATATACTGAAATAAAACATTGTTTAATTTTTTTAAAGGGATATAACTGCTTTTACCAATTTTTGGAAAAAGAACAGGTCACAAAAAAAACTATTTATATTGTCATTTTTTCCATAAATATTTTTTATGACAATTGATGCCAATCGATCATATTTCCAACAATGATAAAAATTTCTTAATATCAACCAAGTTTAAGGCACATGAGAACCCATAAATAATAATAAAATGATTTTTCATACAATTAGTATGAAAAAATTGAAAATTAAGAAAAAAACTGTGAATGTACTTTTAGTTTTTAGGAAAAATACAAGAATGTTTCCTTTCAGCGAATTGAGCTATCTCAACATTTTAAGGTAGTTTCCCTCCAGGGCCCAACTTATTTTTCCACACTGTATATAATACATTCATAATTATAGTAGAGAAACACTTATAATTTTAGATGTTTCTAATGTTATGTCGTAAACAAACAATTTTTTTGCGCTTACATTGCAAACGCTGCACAGTGGCCGGCGCGCCTAAGTAAGGCGGCCATAATTAATTCGATTCCTACTTATCTTGTTTTCTGGTAACAAAGACTTTTAAAATACTATTTACCACTAGTAAAGTTCAATGAAACACGTATTTAGGTATATTGCATGCTAAATTTAATAAAAAGTATGAAACAAAATAGGTACATGAAAATTTTTTTTGTGTTTATGTAAAAAAAAAACCTTAAAAATACCTTAAAAGTATATGATTATTACTTTTCCTTAAACTAGACATTTACTATTTCTTAAATATAACAGGCCTTAGAATATAAATAATAAATATACATTTTAAAATAATACATGTAAAATAAATATCAATAAAAAAATAAGTGCATATAAAAATTAAATAATACATAAATTCAAACATTAAATTCTACGTTATTCAGTAACATCTAATAAAATTAAAACTTCAATACAGAGAGTAGATTTTTTTTTCGGGTCAACTTTATACTGGAGGTGACAAATGGATCTGAATTCAGCAGAAGCCTGTGAATAAGATCTTTGTTAGTGAGATCCCGAGACATTTTCCGTGTGTGGTTGCGTCGAAAGATCTTTATATTTTTGTTCGTTGACTCTGCAGCCTCTTCGGACAATTCACCTATAGGAACTAAAGCGTTTTCTATAACTATACATGTACGAGCACTTTATGTACAGAAGATGGTAAAGGATACCAATCGTATACCTTCATCAGTTCTTTCGCCGATTCTGTAGCATACTCGTCAAATTTATTTATTTACATTTATTTTATATCCAGATCATATGCACTCCAAAATAGTTTCACACCTTTCTATTAGGTTCTGTTGTATACCGGTGATTTCAGCGGATAGCAGATTGTTGATCGGATTCCACGTTCAAGGTATTTTTGGTTAACGTACATGTTTTAAGGAGATTAACACTTTGCAACTCGTTGAACCATTCGGAATGTTTCATTAGAACTTTAGATTTGGTTCTCGAACACGATTTCGAAAAAAACACAATTCGTTCGCAAATGTACTTTATGACTTTTTCTAAATTGCCGTTATCTGCATATGGGACCATTTCAATCAAATGTTGTATCACTTGGCGACGCCTTTCTACATCTGAACCACTCTTAGACAGCCACAGTTCAAATACAAATCCCCTTGTAAATGATCCGACGTACATATCATCGGAAAAAAATAAAAATAAATGGTTAATATTGTAACGTAATATTTTCGTAGTACCGCTACGCGTAGGCCCACTTAGGCGTAGCAGGATTCTAAATACTAAAGAGGCATAATTAGGCAAACAAATTTGTCTATTAATCTACAAAGATCAAGCTTTCAAATGAAGGTAATTTTATCTTTCAGCGAGTTTAATAACATAACTAAAACTTTAATTAAAAAAATATTCTTATAATATTTCGCATGTAAGTTAGTCATGGCGTAGAGCCGTTATTATTACTATATATTACATGTACAGATCAAAATCTATATGTAAAACAAAATAACGTACCTGATTCTTGAAGATCCATAATACTAATAATCACTAAAATACCAACTTTCACAGGAATTTACTACTAATGACCGATCGCTTAATGAGTCACTGATAAGGGAGCGCGCAGAAACGGGTGATATGGTCACTTTCGAGGTTCGTAAGAGAATGAAAATAGTTAATAATCCAAGATCTATTTATACCCGATTGGAGTACATTTATAGGTGAATAATAAACGATCATTGGATATTTAAAAATGACACACGCATTTTATTTAATTTTGACCTAAGGCCAGGCCACTGTGCGCTGGCTGAACTCTACAAGATAGATCAAAATAATGTACAACAAACAGTATTGTACAACTCAAAAAGGTCTACAAAAAAGTTATTATGGTTCAAGCTATTTTATTTTGCACTTACCCTTTGAAATATCTCATATAAAGTGAACAATTAATAAAGTCCTAGAGTGTGCAATATTAACCAAAAAATATATAACACGAAAAAAATAGGAGAAGCCTAAAAAAACGTTAATTAAATTATTTACAGCATAAAAAGTACTCCATTAAAACGCAAAGAAAAGTACTTAACAAAATGCTCTAACATAATTTAATTCAACAGCCTAATTAATTCTTCAAAAAGCAAATAACGGTACAATAAAATATCTTAAATACGTATAAGGAATGCAATTACAGTCCAAAAGTCCCGAGAAAAATCACAGTGACGAGGACGTTGAAAATTACGGCCCCCTTACGGCCCCAGGGTTCCCCACGGCGCTCTATATTAAAGGAGGGTTCCATACTTATTAAAAGGGAAAGTGCAATGCCCAATGCCCAAACACCTCGAGGCGAATGTCCCCTTCTGGACACCAGCTGGGAGTTAATTTTGGGCCACGATTGGTAAATATTGTAGGTAAGTCAATTTCGTATTTATGAGCTCGTATGTTTGCTTTTGTAACAATATAGTTACCTACTTGTACTAAATGATTTTCTGCATCAGGTATGTACATATTACTACATTTTTATATTACTTTATAGTGAGACACCTAGAAATAAACTAAGTTAAGAGGGTAATTATAATGGGGTACCTAACTACCTAATAGTTTATTATTGGTCTACCCAACAACTGTCGTGGATGTCTCCATGGGAGCTTTTCATGTTAATTTTCATAGACATAGATAATCATTATCGTTCTGCCGAATAAACTATTTGCCAAACATACATACAATAAAACATTCTAAGCAGTAAAAACTCCATAAAAATGGCCTAAAACAACGCAATCGAGTTTTTTACATTAGCAACATTAAAAAGTTACGGATGCACCCTCCTTGTATGAATAATTCAAAATGTCTACCAAATGGGGCGAAGCGACTAATGTGAGAGTCCGTCAAACTGTCAATCGCATGCACTTTAATTTGTTTTACATTTACTGATTTAAAGAAAGGTAAGCTCCCTTCTTTCCCCTGCACAATAGAATAGATTATAGTATATTAAATACTATGTTGTTTGGCACAGCAGGAATTTACGAAATGGACACAAGAAGGTCTTTGATTAATAAGATAAGTAACTCTATGTGTTAGGCACTAGTCCCACCGGTGCCGAGTAACGATGAGCTATTGTCGATTTTCTCGCCCAAGATACGAACAAAAGATAATCGCTCCCATGTAAATAAAAGAGAGATATATATATTTATAGTTCATCGCAGTGTGAACAGCCAGCGATGAACTATAAATATATATCTCATAAACATTAGCTCATCGCTTACTCGGCGGCGGTGGGACCAGTGCCTTAAGTATTAAATTAAAATGTATGTTTTGTTTGCCAAACTACACCGCTTACAACGCTGTTTTACATTCAGACTTTGTAGGTACCAGATAGTAAATTTATCTAAATTGTCAAGTTCCATTCACGTTATTTAATCAAATATATCGCCCTATCTAATGTAAAAGTACATGTTCGTTTCTTGGAACCATGAAATTCTTACTTATATGTATATTCTTAATGTATGTATGTACATACATAAAGAATATACATATAAGTACGAGTACACAATAAAAAGAAAAGTTAATTTCGGTTAAATAGTAGGATACATACCTAAATAACAACTACGTAATTACCTAATTCTTGCTCAAAAACACACTAAATCAAAAAATAATAACTCGGCCGCGTCGCCAAAAGTGACAATCGAAATTTTTTTTTTTCTTCTTATTCATGCACAATGAATTCCAAGTTGAAACTGGTTAAAATGTCACTTACTTGCCGTAGTGGGATGTCAACGTAATCCGGCAATTTTAAATTACTTTCGAATAAGTTTATTTTCAACTCAGTTTTAAATTAAAGGGTAGGGAATTTACTGTCAAGGAAAGCGTTTCTCGCCTGCGGCGTTTCATGTGTTGCTTCACATTATTATTCTGTTTTCTTGATACTTTCTACTTCGGGTTCCATCCGACTGAAATGCACGCATATTATTGACTACTTTTCTATCGAGGCAAATCAGGCCTCTATACAGGGTTTCATTGAACAAAGCCAAAACGTACATATACATTAGTGTATTTAAAACCAGTATATCGTATCACTCTTTCTTTGTGTTACCTGTCGTGATTATCTCACCTGATGATCTCATCGGAAGATCAGCGCTAGCAATCGCTAGCACCATGCTGAGATGAGGCCATTTCGTGGCACTTTCTCTTTTTTCCTACTTCGTTCCCAATGTATTATGTATGTGTGTGTGTCTACAAATAAACTATATTCTATTCTATATAAACTATCGTAACAATCGGTGCAGTGGTTACGAAGAAATTAACAAATTACGTTTTGTCATCATGAGCAAATACATTCCCATGAAATATTATAAAATCTCCTTCATCCTATTAAATTTTGTAATTTATTTGTGATACTCATTACATTTTGACTTGACAATAGTTATTTGTTATACAAGGGTGCAAAGTTGTATTTTAACCGCGAGTGTGGAATTGAAGCACGAGCTAGCGAATGGATTCTAGGGTTGAACTGCGAGGTAGCGAATGGATTCTATGGTTGAACCGCGAGCGAAGCGAGTGGTTCGAAAATATAATCCTGAGCAAAGCGAGTAGTTCAAAAATAGAATCCTGAGCGTAGCAAGTGTTGCAATACAAGACACGTAAAAATAACTTTGCAGCCGTGTGTAACACAAATCTTTTCACCTCACTAAAGCGAGGAAAATATAGTCTGGCCAGCCAACGAACGCAGTAGCAATGTACATCAAACAAAAATATAGCAACACTAAGCGAATCGAACAACAGCATTGCTCCATAGAAAAGCAGCAATGTACTATCGGGTTCAGAATTGCATGGCCAATTTATGAATGAATTCATTGATAAATTGACCATGAAATTTTGAACCTGATGGTACAATGGCGTTCAAAATTGCATGGACACCACTAGGTCGACTTTCGTATGCGGCCGCTTGCGCTCCGATTGTATGGGTTGTTCAAATACCAAACTAGATGGCGCTGCTAGCGAAATGCGTTAAATAAATAAAAAAATTGTTATTATTATTGACAAAATAATATTACTTCATAAATCATTAAGAGGAAATCTGTAGTAACTTAATGTAATTTTATGTAGTGTCGACCAGTCGCACAACTTTTATAATTACCTAGTTTAAGGTAGTTTTGACTTCTTAGTTTAGCATTCGGCAGCAGAGCGGCAGTTAGCTTAGTGTAGTGCTACCTACCCTTTTTAACCCGAGATTTAATCTGGCACAATATGGCGATTCAGTTGAATGCCTATATGCTTGTGTAATTTTCTTGAAAAAGCATATGCGAAGGTTAAATTGCAAAAGGCCTGTTGTGCCGGTTGGCACTAATGACGATTGCCTTGTCGACAACCTGCATAATGGGCCCCTTCTAGATTTACTTCCACATTTAATTAGATCGTGTTTATTAAGGAATTAACGTTAAAGGAATTGAAACATTTAAAAAATAAAAATAAAACTTGTTTTTCTTTTTCCTTTATTTATATATTACTTACAGCCAATCATAATCTTAATGAAATAAATTATTATTTTAAAAGTATTTCACTCGATGAATAGCCTTAAAATGTACCAGCGAGTTGAACTTTAATGCACATTAGGTTGAAAGAATTAGCTTAGCTTAGTTAGCTAATTGACACTGTAAACTAGAAAAAAATACTGTTATGTAAAACAACCTTTTGACAGAATTAGCTACATAAATTAGGCCGTAAACAAGAATAATACAAAACTGTTAGTGCTACAACAAGGCAATTACCTTACATTTTATTGAGGTTTCAGCTTAAGTAACATTTCCGAAAACGGAAAAGGATTGAAGCTTCACCACAATAATAACAGTAGTTTACCTATTAGCTACCATAACAGAGGATCGGACTGTTATCAAAAGTAACCATTCATACTTATTAGCAACTGAAACAAACAAACGGAAATTCAGTGAACATAGATTACACAATTATTACGACTTTGCTTTCGACAACAATTTATTGAAAATATGATTTTTAATCGAAACATATTCAATAATTATCGTATCATAATTAGATACTTATTTACGGATTTAATCAGGATCGACATCAATATATATCAATAAGTATATACGAATAAAAAGCCACACATCCATCCGAGAATCCGATCCTCTACCTATATCTTATTTTATAAACCATCTGAGGCCGCAAATATGTTATAATACCTATTTAAGTTTTGCATTGATAATAACTACTTGCTTATCTATAGATAACATAAACCACAGAACTTCACTGCAATTTGGAAGGAGAAATTTTCAGTAGGTAGGTAATTAATACAGGTAGTCAACATATTAGGTATATAAGTTTGAATTTTTACTGTTGTCTCACATTATTAAGCATTATTTATTTATCTTACTTATTAATACTACCTAAGGTCAGTGTTAATAGAAGAGTAAAATAAAGTAAACCAATGGCTGAATTTCTAAGCAAAAACAGGATTTGACACATGACAGAATATTATTAAAGAACCCCGTTTTCACTGAAATAAAAGTAATTAACGGACATTTTTACTAAAAAAATATGTAACGATTACGTTTAAAGTGCGTAAGTGCGAAGCAATGAAGGTAAATGTGTTTGTTTACATTATTTTACTTTTCTATTGAAACCGACCTTACTTACCTACTTTAACTAGCGTTTCGATAAAAGGCCACCTCAAAGTAACATAGATTTATCAAATCAATAAAATACTTTTACGTTGAAATTAAGCACTAAACCCGGTTCACCAAATGTATTGTTTTATGATTGCCCTAATATTTAGTACAGCCTCCTCCGTTATCAATAACTGCTTGTAAGCGGGAAGGCATCGATGAAATAAGATTTTGACAGAAATCTGAACCACGAACACTATCCCATATTTTCATGCAATGTGCTTTCAGCGCTTCCGGGGTCCTTTCATTTTGATTATCCCAGCGTTGGACTATAAAATCCCATAAATTTTCTATAGGGTTTAAATCCGGTGATGTGGCATGCCAGGGAATGACCTTGATGTCATTTTTATGTTTTTTAAACCACTCTTTCACACTACGCGAGCGGTGTATTGGGCAATCATCTTGCAAAAACAATACTATATTTAAACGGCCTCCTAGCCTAGTCGGTAGTGACTCTGCCTACGAAGGAGGAGGTCCCGGGTTCGAATCCTGGTCAGGGCATTTATTTGTGTGTTTATCACAGATATTTGTTCCTGAGGTATGCATGTTTTCTATGTATTTAAGTATTTATTCATATTTATCTATTATATATATCGTCGTCTAGTACCCATAACACAAGCCTTATTGAGCTTACCGTGGGCCTAGGTCGATTTGTGTAAGATTGTCCTATAATATTTATTTATTTATTTATTTTATTATATTGTCCCTCGTTATGAAGGGCACGACGACCCGTGAGCGCGCTTGTGCCAAACAAACCCGCATAGTGCCTTGTTCTAAATGGCCTAAAGCCATATTCCTCATATTCCCGTACCAACAACTGACGTTGCTGTGTGTCAATGAGGCGCGGTCTACCAGTTTTATGCTGGTGTAACAAAGATCCTTGAAATCTTCCTACCCATAAAGTCCATAAAGTAACAGTTTTACTCTGAAACAATTAAAAAAAAATTATCATAATTCACGTATAATATATGTAGACATTTTTTAATGAGGAAAGGAATTAAAAAAACTACTTACGTTTACACCGGTTTCTCTAGCTATCTCTGATATATTATAGCCTTCATTATGCAATTCAATTATTCGCGATCTTAATAACAAGTCAATATTGCTTCGAAAACTCATTTTGTTTTAATAATTGATAATATAAACTAAGCAATGAATTCAGACGTATAACGCAACGAACAATAGAAGAAGAAATCGGTCAGGTAATAGAAAAACATTTAGTGTGGTAGTTAGAAAACTTAGATCTACCCTCTTTCATTTACTTGACATATTACTAGTAAAAATAAAGCGTGTCGCAAATTAACAGTACCCAAATTTTGGTATGCAAATTTGACGTTAGTTTCATTCTAATAAAACTCTAATTCCATTGGCATGTTTTACGGATTTAGTTCAACAATGACAAGCTTGATATGCATGGTCTCAACCAGTAATGAATTTCACCGGCATTATTAATAGTGCTTTGGTCCAGTGGCTGGCGCATGCGAGTTGAACGCAAGAGTGTCCGGGTTCAAATCCCTGCCAAAAATTATTAGATTTTGTGTTTTTTAATGTCTTGGAATGAAAGGGCACTCCGTGACGCCATCCAATGCGGTAAACACAGAGACTTCCGAAGTGGATTCTGAATAGCTGGATGGACGATTGAAATGAAATAACAGTGAGAGAAAAAAAAAACAAGAATTGTTCTCAACTTCTAAAACCGATTAATGTATCGTTGACATATTGAATTAAGCAAAATGGGCAAACAAAGTTTGTAAATATAAACTGGACAATTTTATTTTTATTTTTAAGTGCATTCAACGCCATCTAGTAATACCTTACTGTACTAGTAATATTTACAGATAGGTGAAATAGCCTTATTACACAAAGAACGCATAGATGGCGTCTAATTTAGCTTCAAACGATTCTGTTGCTGAATTGGGTATGCACTTTTGAACGCGAGTGTACATCAAACAGAACTTAGTATTTTTGGACGCCTGTCGCGCGCTTTTGTACGTCATTTCGAAAATTGTAATTTTGCATTGAATAATAAAATAATTGATAATTCTGATATATTTATAATATAACTTTACAATGAAAAAAAGGTGCGAAGAAATTAAAATAACAACATAAAAATGACAGAAGATTATGCGGTCAAAATACAATAGTTGACATCCAGGAAGGAATGAAACATTGATACTTACAATGATTGCTAAAATCATTAGGTCAGTCGAGGGAAACGAGTAACGACCTATTTCTACCAGAAAATACAATACAACTTTTCAGTTTAGAATGGAACAGGATTAGCTTCATTATCTGTATGAATAAGAGAGTCATGTTAATTTACATATATTATATCACTCAGTATACTCCTACTTATTTATTATGATTTCCTTTTGTCATTTCGTTTGACGACTATTTTAGGTAGGCACTTATTTAATCTAATGTACGAATTGTATAATTGAATAATCAATAAACGCACGTGAGGTTTTGGTGTTTATTTATTTTATACATAGCTTAGGTAGGTACATAAAGGAAAACATTTCAAAGGCTTGATAAAAGTCTGTTGTAGGTAGCGGGATGTTTGGTACATAACCTGTTAAATTGTAGTATTTTCTTGCTTTGTGACAATATGCAGCACTTGCTCCTATGCAACAAACGATCTTGGACTTCATTTAGCATTAGTTTTCGCTTCAATTATTCGATTTTACACTGAAAGAAAGAACTTGAAATAATAATTCGATACAAAACTCTACATAACCTCAAAGTCACATATATCACGAAAAATGTACTACACCTGTCGTAAATACCTACGTAAATATCTCAGCTAATCTTTGCGTTGATTGAATACATTTATTGAAAGGTGATGGCAGATATTACATTAATAAATAATAAAAAACGCAATCTGAAACTTAAAAATATAAGTAAACAAAACTAACCTTTAAAAATTAAAAAGATACATGTCACAGATAAAACAAAAACAATGCACAATTTTCGAATTATTCTGAGACAGGTAGTTCATCAATTAAAATGGATCGATCAAAATAATATTTCTTGAAAGATTTAAAGCTTTTTATAGTAAAATCATGAAGCAAAATTTATTACACTAAATGTTTTTAATTGAATACAATTAAATATAAAATAATTTTTGCGTCCACAGCACCTGATTTGATCAGACAATTTAATCAGATGGGCGAAGATTGTCCTGTCTGGAGTGGCCTTTACATGTTATTATGTTTAAAAAAGTGACTAATATCACGTTCGAATTTCAAATATTCTTTGCACTCTTGTGAATAAAATGCAGTTTTGCTATCTGTTTTTAAAGAATAAAAAAGAGCTTTCCGAGCCAGTGAGGTGAAAATGTCTTATGTTACAATTGCGTTGCTACGGCTTCCACGCCATCATGCGCAAGCGGGCGGCATCGCTGGTGCGGCGTCTGCGCGGCAGCGCCAACATTACAGCCTCCTAGCCACAGTCGCGGACAGGTGTGTTGGGGCTTTCTGACACGCCTGGAATAGCCTACATGTGTTAAAGGTGTAATTTATGTTTAAATGTTTAGGTATAAGATATTTATTACTAACATAGGATAAGTTTAATAATAAAAAGTGTACTTACTAACATAATATGGAAAGTTTCCGAATTAAATAAATATTTAATTTAATTTTAACTGTCAAAAACGCTGCCAATTAGAAATATTAAATATTCCTGAGAAGTAACCCTATGTAGGATTACTTATATACTTTCCACATTAAGTAAGAAATGAATAAATACATCAAATATCTTAAAACTCTAAAAGATAAAAAAAATTAAATCATTATTCATGTTGAGGCAGGGTTGCTTGAATTCAATTTGTATTGAGAAAATTGTCAGAGTAAATCTCTAAAATAAAAATGAATCATTAATAATTAAATTTTTTTTTTTTTTTTTTTTTTTTTTCTCTCTGGCCTCGGACACCGGAGGGTTTGGTCACTTTTTCTGAAGTATATGACATCTATTTTCATTAATAATTAGTTTGTATGGTTATTCCTCTGTAATTGTTAGAAAAAATGCTATGTTTTGCGATATCAACATTAAGGTCAATCAAAAATGTTTTTTATAATACTTTTTTTCATGCCAACATCTGGCATACTTAGCAAAAACTGCCCTTAAATCCGTCCCCAACCATATCCTTAGAGAATATGCAACATGTACCTACTTGTGACGTGTATTAATTTCACCAAAAAGAGAAAGAACGCACAAGAACTCTTCGATTTTCGTATTTTACGTAAACCATCCTATTAAGCGTCATTCGTATGGCGTTCGACGTACTTACGAAGGAGTCAATTTTTTTTAAATTCGCCAAAAACACGTCACACAGTGGGCTCCTCCATAGAAATAGAAACCGAAGTCTTAAATTTGAACTTTTTTTTATTGGAATAGCTATAGTTAGGTGTTATTATGTCCCAAAATTAATCTTAGCTTATTTGGTTGGAAAAATAATTAATTATAATTTTTTTTCTAAATCTTTGTATGGCGCGTATCAGAAAAATCGAGTTTTCTCCGAAAATAAAAAGTGAACCGTAATATTCTGACAGATGATTTTAAACACAATTATTCTTAATTTTTCCACATAATTAGAATTTTCCTACGGGGTGCACTTTTTTTTTTAAAAATCGAAATATTTTTTTTATTTTTTTTATTTTTTATTTTATTTTAATATAGTTAAACTCGTTATTTTGACTACAAAAAATGAATTTGAGTTTAATCGAACCAATAACTTACGCGTAGGGAATTTTTGTTCTAAGCAAATGTATGGAGCGTACGAGTAAAACGGATTTTTTTTTTCAAAAATTAAAGGTATACCGTAATATCCTTGCAGATGACGTAAGAACCAATTATTAAGGATATTTTCACATAACGCGAACTTTTCTACCGTGTGCACTTATTTAATAAAAAAGAAAAAACTTATTGTTTCATGCTGAAATAGCTTTTTCTCATTGTTTTAATAAACATACAAGAGTTACAAGTAGAAAATTGAAGAAAAAACCATTACATCCTTTACATTATTACCCTTGTATCCTCTTTGTTACATTATCTTTAACAGTATTTAACAAATGACACATTGACAATTGATGAGTCTAAAATTAATGATCGTTAATGAGGTCCGGTTACAATCATTAGTAGATACTACGAATTTATTTAATTAAATAAATATCAGTAACATTATCAATAATTGGTTTACATAAAAACAGAAATAAGTATGTGTAATGCTATCCTAATTAAAAGTATTCTAATGCCAATATAGGAATCCAGAAAGTTTAGTTTTCCTGGTCGCTTACTTCCGAATCCGTGTCCATTTCAGAATCAGGGTACACATTTGAGGTATCTGTCACTTCTTGTTCTTGAGGTTCCAGGCAAACGAATAATTCTAAAGTTTCAGGGAAGAAAGCCTGTTTCTTTTTTCCACTTATTGTTGGCCTCATCGAAGAAAGGACAGGATCGGAAGACAAAAGCAACATATTAAATACATCTCTGTTCGAAGCTTGTCTCGTTTTTTTTTGTGAGTGATGCTCTCTGAACATTCTGAAGTCTTTGTTTTTTTTATTTAGAAAAAAAATTATAATTAATTATTTTTCCAACCAAATAAGCTAAGATTAATTTTGAGACATAATAACACCTAACCATAGCTATTCCAATAAAAAAAAGTTCAAATTTAAGACTTCGGTTTCTATTTCTATGGAGGCCGATTTTCAGCCCACCGTGCGTCACGTGTATCTGACAGCCTTCGGCCGTAAATATGAGTAGTAATGCGATTACGAAAACGTGGGAAATAAAAGAAGAGAGGCCCCTGCATATAAAAGACAAATTTTGCTGAGAAATCGCATGGGGATGATAAAGATATTTAAATAAATCAGGAATAATTTTACTTAAATATTAGACTGGGCGCCACCACACCTAGATGCTAAAAAAGTTTAATGTGCAACTTTAAATCCGAAGGTCTTTTCGAAGCTAATATACATTTGATATTTACCAGAGAAGGTAAACATCGTGGGAAAACAATGTGGACTATACTATTGTGCATATTGTGCTTAAGGGTACCTAATTTGCTCAGCGAAAGCGACGTAGGTAGCCTAACATAATATTTTGCCAACAATTTTACTGTATTTTGTCAACTACAAAAGACACTTTTCATGACAGGCCATCTTCAGATTAGTGACTGGGCGATATTAAACGTCACTTCTGCGACGACACGAGAACACATGACAAAAGATTTATCTCTCTTCAAGACAAGCGTGTAGTCATTTTTCACGGCGTCCTAGATCTAACCTCGTCTGAGAAATTAAACGTCAAACCTTGGGTAGTTTTATCTATGTTTTTAAAGCAAGTATTGTTCTTGTATTATTTTGTTGATATTAAAGTCTCACATTGTTATTCCATAACGTTTTAATTCCACCAGTCGATCAAACATTCGTAATTGAGATGGGTACAGTCAATGGCAGAAGTAGCTATGCGGGTGAGGGGTTCAACATTAACGCTGATATTGCCTTATGAAAAAAGTCTTAGCGTTATCATTTCTAACACCTCAAATGCATAGCTGATTCTGTTTCTGATTGTATGTTGAAAAGGGGAAAAGAGATAAACCTATATAGTAAACACGGGTATGCAAGAGAGACCTCCATATTTTGCGCATTGTACAAAGTGTAACTAAGAGACTCTGCCACACGACTAATTCAATATAAGCCTATATTTGACGGCACGGAATCGAGCGCTTGGTACCATATCTCCCTTTTTAACCGACTTCAAGATTTGAAAAGAGGAGGTTCTCAATTCGGCGTGTATGTTTTTTTTTTTTGCTTTTTATTTTTTATGTTTGTTACTCCATAACTCCGTCATGTCTGAACCGATTTTGAAAATTCTTTTTTTGATTGTAAGAATATATATACAGATTGGTCCCGTTTTTGTCAAAATGCAGTTCTGATGATGGGATCCATGAGGAATCGAGGGAACTCCTCAAATCTTAAAGGCATACATATAGTGATTTTTATATTTTTATCAACAAAACCATCATTTTCATTCAAAACAGTGACATTGGATGAAGTAGAACTGCTGATGATGATCAGAACGGAACTCTTCAACGACGCATAGTTCACGTTTGGCGATTCTTCCTCTTCGCTGTGTTTGTTTAGCAAGTTTAATTGTCAGAACAAATGTTCGTCCAGCTCAAGTTCTGATGATGGGATCCATGAAGAATCGAGGGAACTCCTCAAATCTTAAGGGCTTACACATAGTGATTTTTGTATTTTTATCAACAAATCAAGCATTTTCATTCAAAAGAGTGACATTTGATGAAGTGGAACTGCTGATGATGAACAGAACGGAACTCTTCAACGACGCATAGTTCATGTTTGGCGATTCTTCCTCTTCGCTATGTTTGTTAAGCAAGTTAGATTGTCAGGACCAATTTTCGTCAAGCTCAAGTTCTGATGATGGGATACATGAGGAATCGAGGGAATTCCTCAAATCTTAAAGGCATACATAAAGTGACTTTTGTATTTTTATCAACAAATCAAGCATTTTCATTCAAAAGAGTGACATTTGATGAAGTGGAACTGCTGATGATAATCAGAACGGAACTCTTCAACGACGCATAGTTCACGTTTGGCGATTGGTCCTCTCCGCTGCGTTTTTTAAGCAAGTTATTTCATTGTATGGAATCTAAGTGCACCATCTATCTACAATAATCCTTCACCGGCTACCCCCATTGAAGTCGGTTTTTTTTTCTTAAAAATTATTGTATAAATCAATGACATCTACGGATATAATTATTTATGGATGACGGATAATTTTATGGTAATAAATTTAAGCAAATAAATTGATTATGTTTTGGTAATAAAATATAATTAATTTATTTGCTTTCATGTTGATGTATAAAAATACAAGTACCTATTGACAATGTAACTCTTAATTATTATTGGCTCTATTTTATTTGAAATTGTATATAGTTATTGTTTTTTTTATATGACTCTTTGTAAATATTGTATTGCATGAAATTTGATATTGGTGTTATATAATCTAGTTAAGTATGTGATTTCAAACACAATTAAGCATTGTTATTGAATTGAATAAATTGAAATTGATAAGACAGAATATGTAACGTTTTCAATTCAAAGGTCGGTTGTTAATAGAGCTTATTTCTAAATAAAATTTTATGGCAGTAACGCCATATTGACAACCGACAATGATGTACCTACCTGACTAGAAAACGACACATATATTTAAGTTTTGTGCCATTGGATACCTATGCTTACCTATATTTTATTCAGGAAATCTATGATGGTAGTAGTTGTCGCTGGATCGCGTGACATACAATGAGTTTTCCGTGATCAAGATCTTCACTAGATGGCATCGCCGTAGCGAGAGGTCTCCACCAATTTTTTTTTTCTTTTAATTAATGGCTTTTACTCCTCGCCTATTTTAGCGAGGTGAATTCTGCCAATGTCAAGGTACACTTAGGATTTTATTCATTTTCGTAAAATAAAATAAAAGCAACGTTGTTCGGTTAAGGCCTTGTTGATTGTAAAGTGATAGCCTCCTTACAAACACGTGGGTGGCCGGGACCCCGGATAACCGTTTGTTCAACTAAAGGGTGGTTACTCGCGTTTTGGGACTAATTTTTCATTAGCTGCACACTTGTTCGTTAGGTCACCGCACAATAAGCTATCAATATTACACACTGAACTACGTAAATGAGCAAAAAACAAAAAACCATTCCAAAGACGATGCAGCCATCTTGAAGCGTGTTATGTGCGCGTGTTATGTGCGTGTGTGGGCGAATGTGAAGTGCTAGCATTAAGTAAAAGACAAAGCAGTTCGAACCCAACTTCGGTCGCTCTCGCTCCATTGTCGGGACAATTTATGTAACTCTTAGTAATTAAAAAACGTGTAACCTTCAATCAAGTTTTATTGAAAATTCACATTAAAACACAAAGAACTATAAGTGGCGCAGTCTTATAAAGGATAACTAGAGCTTTTCCACTTCAAAAGCCTAGTCACCGGACCTCCGGAGCCGAAAATGCTGTTTGCCGTCGCCATACTGTGAGTCCTTTCCATTTTCCAGTGTATTTTTGTACATTACAGAAATTCATAAAATCTGCATTTCTGTGTATCAAATCGTTGATTGTACAAGTTTTGTCTAGTTTTTGTGAATTTGTAATATTTTTTGTGTACGATTTTTTTTTGTGATTGTTTATAATGGCAGAAGATAATAATAATATTAACCAATTAAAGATAGCTCTTAATGTTATACCAGAATACAATGGGAGTCCAAATCAGTTGCACAGATTCACAACTACGTGCGAAACCGTTTTGGCCCAATATTATGACGTAGCACAACCCAATAATTTCAATAATCAAATATTGCTGCATAGTATCCTTAATAAATTGAAAGGGAAAGCTGAAGAGGTCGTTACTATAAATGGTGTCACATCATGGATTGAGATAAAACAGGTTTTATTAAAAAATTTCGCTGACCAACGGGACGAAAATTGCCTTAATAGGGACTTAATTAATTTACGTCAAGAGAATGAGACACCCCAGGAATTTTATAACCGTTGCATGCATTTACTCAGTACTATAATAAATTACGTGAATTTACACGAAATTGACGCAAACAAGAAAGCTTGCAAGCGAGAGTTCTTTGCAACTCAAACTTTGAAAGCTTTCCTGACTGGCCTTAAGGACCCTCTAGGTGTAACAATCAGAACCATGCGTCCTACGGACATGCCGACAGCCTTACAATTTATTAAAGAGGAACAAAACATACATTATCTTCAAAAAAGACAGGTACCCCAAACTAATTTCCAAAAACCGTTAGACCTCAACAAGTTTGCTCCGCACAACTTGCCCCCACGACCAGTGCCCTTCGCAAATTTAAATAAACCACTGTTTCCACAACGACAAAACATGTCCCCCTATCAAAATAACTACAACAGACCTTTTTACCCCAATCCGTATAAAAATAACCAGTGGAACAGACCCCAATTCAGACCCCAATACCCTTACAATCCATCAAAAGAATTTTCTGGATATCAATCTAGCAATAAAGTAGAACCACCGAAACCTATGAGCGGAATTTCATATAGATCAGCCCAGGTACCTCTCAGGCCATACAGGCCAGCTGTAAATAACCCTTTAAATAATTATACCTACCAGACTATGTATCAACAACAGTGTCCGGCGCCCGACGCAATTATTGCTGACGCTGACTACGATAACGCGGCCATCGCCGGTGGCCACAGTACTGAGAACGTGCAGTACGAGTGCAACAATATATACACAGACTACTTAGCCCACCAGCAGTTCTATGAGAACTATGAGCCTACTTTTACCGGAAATGAAATTAATCAGGTTTTTCCCCAGGATTCGGATACGAACGACAACCCATGATCTTAGAGATTAATGCTCACTTAAAAAAACGGCTACCCTATGTCGAAATTAAAGAACCTCCCCTGAAGCTACTTATTGATACCGGAGCTAATCAATCCTTTTTATCACCGGACGTTTTCGAAACTCATTTTAAGAACCACCCGCTACTGTTTGAACCATTTACTGTAAATTCTGAATACACTGTTAATAATTATGCTGTGGAAATACCTTCATTCCCCGAACTGAAGGAGAAAACATTGTCGAAATATTACATCTACAAGTTTCATAATGTATTCGACGGATTAATTGGTTTCGAAATGTTAGAGAATTTAGGAGCTAAAGTTGACCTGGAAAATAAATTACTTATTACACGAAATGCTGAAATACCAATAAAAGTTTTGACAACCGGATCAAAATCTTTATTTGAAGCCCTTATAAGATCAAACTCAACAAAGGATATAAAGGTTCCAGTTGACATCCGCCACGGTGATATCTACATCCCACGCACCGATGTAAACAATTGTTACATTCTCGGGATTGTAACCCGAGCAGAGTCAGGCTATGCCCACCTGCAAATAACAAATCCCACAAATAATGACATCATCGTGTTTTTATCATCGCCTCTTAAGGCGCAGGAGTTAAATAATAATTATGAAACTTATAACTTAGAAACGACTTGCAAGAAAAACGACAATGCGCTCTCATTTCTTAGAACGGATCATCTTAACATAGAAGAAAAATGTAATCTTTTAAACTTATGCGAAGCCTATAGTGATGTTTTTTATACAGAAAACACACCGCTTACGTTTACAAATCAGATCAAACACCGAATAAATACAACGGATGAAATTCCGATCTATACGCGTTCTTATAGATATCCCCAAATACACAAAGCGGAAGTGGACAGGCAAATTCAATCAATGCTTGAACAAAACATTATTCGACCCTCTAATAGCCCATGGTCGTCTCCCATCTGGATTGTCCCAAAGAAACAAGACGCGACAGGTCAAACTAAGTGGAGATTAGTAGTCGACTATAGAAAACTAAACGAAAAAACAATCGGTGACAAGTATCCAATTCCTAATATCAATGATATTTTAGACAAATTAGGAAGATGCCAATACTTCACAACATTGGACCTTGCGTCCGGATTCCACCAAATAGAAATGCATCCCGATGACGTAGAGAAAACGGCATTTACTGTAGACACGGCAAATGAAGGATACCGAGGGCATTATGCCTATCTCCGTATGCCATTTGGTTTGAAAAATGCGCCGTCAACGTTTCAACGGGTTATGGACAACGTGCTACGCGGTTTGAAGAACATAATGGTATACATGGATGATATAATCGTTTACAGCACTTCCCTCCAAGAACACATTCAAAATTTAGAAGATGTCTTCCAAAGACTCCGGGAATCGAATTTCAAGATACAGCTAAATAAATCCGAGTTTATGAAACGCGAAACCCCTTTCTTAGGACACGTAGTAACTACAGAAGGTATTAAACCTGACCCTAATAAAATCAAAGCAGTTCAGCAATTCCCCATTCCAAAAACAACCAAAGAAATAAAATCATTTCTAGGATTACTAGGCTATTATCGAAAATTTATCCCACAATTCGCGAAATTGACCAAACCATTGACATCATGCCTAAAAAAAGGTGCAAAAATAGAATTAAGCCCAGAGTATATAAATTGTTTTAAACACTGTCAAAATTTGCTAACAAATGACCCAATTTTACAATACCCTGATTTTGAAAAACCTTTTAACTTGCGCACTGACGCCTCAAATCATGCTATAGGTGCTGTACTTTCGCAAGGGCCAATAGGATCCGATCTTCCAATTGCCTATGCTTCTCGAACGCTTAACGAAAGTGAAACGAAATATAGCACAATAGAGAAAGAGTTATTATCAATAGTTTGGGCTACAAAATACTTCCGCCCCTACCTGTACGGTAGGACATTCAATATAATTACTGACCACAAACCCCTGCAATACCTTATGAACGTAAAGGAACCAAATAGCCGATTGACAAGATGGCGCTTACGTCTAGAAGAATACGATTACACTATCACGTATGTAAAAGGAAAACTAAATTCGAACGCCGACGCGCTGTCACGAATAGAGTTGCAAAACAATGAGATTAATTCAAACACGAATAATCCTGATGAGGACCCAGATGATGTGCCGATGTCCATGGTTGTAAATCATTCAGGAACCGAAAGCGACGAAGAAGACAATTTACCTTTAGCAACCGTGGCACGTCATATGGCTCTCCCCGAAAGCGATTCATCGGATGAAGATGACTTACCTTTAGCAGAATTAAAAATCGAGAAACAACTAACCGTGCACCTGCTCAGCCGCAAAGTACTGTGCATTCTCAACTAGAAAATCCCGTACTAGAAATACCCATTACAGACAAACAAATAAATATTTTTAATAATCAGCTTTTCTTGAATTTTGTCTATCACTCTCCAACGAAACCGAAATTAATCAAAATTTTCCCAACTAAAAATAGAATATTAGCTCAAATAAATACAAACAACATCCAATCCGATATAATTAAACTATTTCAAGAATTTATAAAACCTCAAATCAAATATGGCATCTTCTTGCCCAACGAATTCATTCCAATTGTTACCTCAATACTACAAGGCACCTTCAAAAATTCAGCATATAACTTAACTTTCTGCAAAACCCACGTCCAGGACGTAACTGATCGTGAAAAACAAATCGAAATCATACAACACATTCATGACGGTCCAACTAACCATCGAGGAATTCAGGAAACCGAACAAAGAATAAAATTACAATACTATTGGCCAAATATAAATAACAGTGTAACTGAATTTATAAACAACTGTGATATATGCCAAACCAGCAAATATGAGAGACACCCAAATAAACAATTATATCAAGTTGTACCCGTAGCCACAAAACCATTTGAAATACTTCATATAGATACATTCACAGTTAACAGGCAAAAGTTTCTTACTATCATCGACATATTTTCTAAATATGCACAAGCTTATCCCTTACAATCCTGTACCGGACTGAGTGTATTAAACGCTCTTTCAATATATATGTCCCATCATGGCTTACCTTTGTGTATCACCGCTGACCAAGGTACAGAGTTCAAAAATCAGTTAATAAAAGAACTGGCTAAACTACACAAAATTAAACTTCATTTTATCAGTGTAAACAACCCTGAATCGAACGGGGCCATAGAAAGGTTCCATTCTACCATTCTAGAACATATTCGAATCATAAGCAAAAAACAGTCAGAGCTCACAATTAATGAGCTCATGGTTTATGCAATTATTGGTTACAACAACAGTATCCATTCGAAAACCAAGAAAAAACCTATTGAAATTATTAACGGGCACTTTAACGATCGCGATCTATTTGACATAAATATTGAAGATGTTTATGTACAAAATTATATAAATAGGCATAAAGACGTAACAAAAGAATTATACGCAAACCTTAACAAATCCCTTTTAGAGTACCAAGAAAAGTCAATTTCAAATGCTAACAGGGATAGATCTGAACCTCCCAAATACGAGGAGAACCGAGCCGTATATGTGAAAAATCCCGCGGCTGCTCGTCAAAAGACGAAGCCCCGCTATTTAGGTCGTAGAATTAAGAAAAACTTAGAATTAAAAATTATAGACAATAAGGATATCAGTCATCATAAAAGGACGTTAAGAGTGCCATTAACTCAACAAAGACCATTGTTCCAGGACCCTCCTGATAGGAGTGACCCAAGGGCGTCAAGTGACCCTCACGGAGCTGGATAGCAACCCCGGTGTCCTGCCATTTAAACTAGGCACTGCTAAAATTCAGATGACTGAACACGTATTTTTACATTATTACGAATTAGGTAGCATTAAGGATAGTATTAATAATGTAGAGAGTTATATCGGTATCTACTTAGATTATCTTAAATCTGCGGACCCCCTTTATTTTAGAGATACCTCAGTAATGACCACTCAAATTTTCCTAAACGACCTTAACACAATTTATGGTAAATTCAATGCTTTGTACGCTGTTCACTCTAAACAAAAACGCGGTCTAATTAATGGGTTGGGCCCTATCATAAAAAGTATCACTGGTAATTTGGATCACGACGACGCACACCATTATAATCAAGCCATACAAACTTTACAGAAAAATCAAAATATCATTGGAAATAAATTGAATTCTGGAATAAGCATTAACAAACAAATGTTAGAATCATTCAATGTCACTCTGTCCACTATAATTTCCAACGAATATAAAATCCATACAACTTTGAACGAAATAATAACTGATGTTAATATGACCAATTATCACTTGTCTGATTACATCAAAATTAACTGTTTATGTAACATGATAAAAAGTAATTTACGGAATATTTTTGACTTTGTTACCATGCTCGAAAATGCAATTGCTTCTCTAAATTAGGAATTACCCACCATAGTGTAATAGGTTCCGAAAATATTATATTCATGATAAATGTTTTGTCTAAGCTTTATCATAAACAAGAAATGCTTATTAATGAAAATACTGAGTTACGAGATTACTATGATATTATTACTTGTGGCTCCTTTTATGCAGATAATAGAATTATATTCGCTTTAAAGTTTCCGATAATGTACAAGAATACATACACCTACTACCATCTATTCCCCACTCCCACTTACAATTCAACCATTCTGATCCCTCCTAAACCCTATATGGCAATGAACGGCGAAAAACACCAGTACATGGAGGAAGAATGCAAACAATTTCAAGAAACATACTACTGCGAAGAAACCTCTTTTACTCTGGCGTCAAGGTCTGATGATTGCATCTACTCGTTGATGCTAAAACACGAAATTTCTACTAGCTGCCAATATACTGCCTTTACAAGTGATTTCGAGTTGCTTCAGAAATTGGATGACTACCATTACGCGATAACGTGTCCGCAACGAACTAAATCACAACTCTTATGCGACAACGAAGAAATTAGATTTATCCAAGGAACATACCTGATCGAAGTCCCGGAAGGCTGTAGTTTCACCACCGCAAGCTCATCTGTTAAAAACTACAGAAATGATATTAAAGGACAGGCAATCAAACTGATATCCTTTCAATTGTCGAATATAACAATCCGAAATATTGCACAACCGTTGAAACTAGAAAAGATTCCATTAGAACAATTGTATAAACTCGAAGCTCTATTAGAAAAGGAGGAACTTCAACAGATACAAGCGTTTGATTCTAAAGATAATAGTCACCTATTGTGGACCATACCCTTATACGTGCTGGCTGTTGTAACCGCCGGAATACTGATGTGGAGGAAGATTCAATTACGCCGGTCAACCACGATTCCAAGGACCCAGGACGTCGAGTTGGCCCCAACTGTTCAGCCCTTCTTCACGGGAAGGTCTTCTGAGTGATAAGGGGGGTGTTATGTGCGCGTGTTATGTGCGTGTGTGGGCGAATGTGAAGTGCTAGCATTAAGTAAAAGACAAAGCAGTTCGAACCCAACTTCGGTCGCTCTCGCTCCATTGTCGGGACAATTTATGTAACTCTTAGTAATTAAAAAACGTGTAACCTTCAATCAAGTTTTATTGAAAATTCACATTAAAACACAAAGAACTATAAGTAGCGTAAACGATTAACCTCCACCAATTATGTTCAATCATTTTTGTATTAGTGGATTTTGACAGCTGCTGTCAAAAAGACCTCACGCCACGGTGCTGCCATCTACTGAAAAACTTGATGGCAGAAACCCTCATTGTATACTTAAAATGACAGTTGATACCATTTTTAACATTCTTGTAATCATTTTGACTGTGACAATTTTATGTACTGTGTACTTGCATCTGCTATCATATATAATTCATAGCAGACGCAAGTACATAATCTTGCAGCGTTTGTTATAACAAATCTTTATCGTGAGTTTGACTATGCATTCACCGACTCAGCATATTACTTCCCCTCATAACCCTCTTGACAACGCGTGGGCTTTATCGCCTCGGACAGAAAACCCCGTATTTCTACACATTGTCATATAAATTATTACTATTTCATATACATTTTTGGGATAGAGATCATATTTGAAAGTGAAAAAATACAATAATGTGTAAGAACATTTTAAAGGAATGTAACAAGAATTTTATATCTCGTAACGACGTAAGTATTAATACTTATTATGCTATTAGTGATGATTTGAATCCTCCTTATTTTCATGTAAAATACTACAATAGGCTTTTTAAAAAATAAGAAAATAAAAAAATGCATGAAAATGGCCAGCACGTTAACTTTAACAACAAAACAACTCAAAAAACTAATTACGGAATAAACAAAAACTTTCTACCAAACTCAGAGTTTTCAATCCTTTAAAATTCCCTTAGAAAAAAAGTCCAAGGTACTTACAATTGATTCACAATTGGATTCGCAGCAACGAAACACGAAATATTCGGCACTTTGTACCATCCGCAATTCGTGTTTACTTTACCGGTCCCTCGGAAAACAATGGAATGTTTCGAAAACTTTTAATGGTGATTAAACAATCGTTTCATTTCGTTATTTTCGAGCGGGTTGAAGGTTTTTATTTGAATTTTTAAAAAACGCTCCATTTGCTTAATGCTGTCAGTTGACGCAACTCGTTTTTTGTTCCATTAAGATTTTAACCATGTTTTACGTTGTGTTTTCGTTCGGGATTTAGGCGAGTTGATTTTTGAACAAATTTATCAGGTTTTGCTTTTCGTTCGCTGCCGCTGTGGGGTTACTTATACCCGTGACGTGAATAATTTTCTGAGGCTATATGGGCAGACACAGCTCCAACCCAACTCAACTCAACGCTATAACGAATTGACATTTGCTATTCGAACAGATTTTCATTCAACATTGGTCCCACATTGGTCACACATTGGTCATACATTGGACCAATGTGAGACCAACCAGCTGTGTCTGTCCAGTGTGTGTGTTTATTTTTCGAATCGCGGCCATGCTATTTTTAAAGGTACATGATTTTAGGATATACCTTGTTTTGCTGGGTTACGTTCGTTATTTTATTATAGATTAGTGTAGGATGAGAGTGTTTTAATGAAACAAATGAAAACTCATATAGGCGGATAGACTTATCCTTATTATTTATAGATATAATACAATAATGAGAGCAACGTTATGAAACCCCTCTAATTAGTTTAAGATAGCAGATAGTTGCAATTTTTTTTTCTGTTTGTTTCTTTTATTGACTTTTTACTTTATTATTTATTTATATTAGCAAGTTTTAATTCATTTTATTAATAAGTATTTCTTATTTGTCATTTATTTGTAGACATGTTCTTATCCTTATGTTGAGTTTTTGTTTTAGGAATAGTTTATGCATGTGCCTAGTTTTTAATATTTTTTTTCACACAACGTAATATTGATATATACAATAAATAAATAAATAGTCTGTCACCCTGATCTTTACCCATTAAAAGCTATCAGATGCCCGGATCTAGCAATAAGAAAAGGTAATAATAGGTATAGCAATCAATATAGATGGCTTTCGTTGCTCTCATTGTTGTGTCATCTATATATATAAAAGAAGAAACTGACTGACTGACTGACTGACTGACTGACTGACTGACATATCAACGCACAGCCCAAACCGCTGGTCCTAGAGATTCCAAATTTGGCAAATTGGTTTCTTATAAGGTCTAGGGGTGCACTAAGAAAGGATTTTTCAAAATTCACGCCCTAAGGGGATGAAATGGGGGTCCAAAGTTTGTATGGCGAAACAAGATTAGTTAAGTACGCGGGCGGAACCGCGGGAAAAAGGTAGTATTAAATAAACCTAGTAACCCATACAAATAAGGATACTTTCACATACCTTTGAAAGTCCGTGTTTATTATTGGAGAACTCGGCTGTACAATACGATTTTCAATGTCACCCACATGCGTATCTCGACTTACCCGTTCAGTGAATTATGAAAGCTACGGCACTTTTACACACCGGCTGTCTGTCGGCCTGTCACTTATTTAAGACGGCGCGTGCCGTCCCTGACACTGACGAAATACACGCACTTATTGTAGCGCTTTTCCACTGTAACCTTAAAAAGACTGTATATAATCATTTCGCCATCTTGAAACTATGACATTACAAGCTAACTTTGATAAACGTACCCTTAGAACGAACCCAATATCCATTGAAGATGCGTAGTGATTGTTTATTAACTTTATGGAGATCAATGTTACTCTGCGTCCGTAGAAAACACCTAAGACAATCCTACACGTGATCCCGGGGTGGTGCTAAAAGAGTAACAAACTTGGCAACTGCACTGTCCCATCTGGACCTCGCAGCACTCACTGGCTTTTCTTTATCATCTGCTTTCCCACTACTACTACCCCAGGGAAGAAATGCCTATCTATATTCAGTGACATGTAGCCATACGATAAATAAATATATTGATTTTATCGCTTTACATTTATTTTACAAAAATATTTAATTTAATAAAATTTTCAATTGAACTGCCTATTCTAAAAAAATATTCATATTAAACGCATTCAGGGCTAATCACGACACCTCACGCCTCTAGTGAGCATTTTCGCTACATAGCGAGAAACCCATGTTATCGGCTATTATGGCCTAGCGCTACGCGCGTAGCATAGCGGTAAAAGAACTATTGTTGGACTAAAGTAATCATCCCCCTGAGGCATGTTACCATAGATGCTGGGAGTGTTACGCCGCTGTATAATATTAAGAAAGTAAGTAATGTTTTCAACAATAGCCCAGTACTTATTTCGTCCTATTCATTCTATATAGCCTAAAACATTTCAGATTCCATTAATTCTCAATAGTCCTTATACCATAGCGCACCCGCATCTAGGTGCGTCCCATACATTTAATTTTTATATTAATAAAAAAAATATATATTAATATAATAAGTCTACACCTCGACATTGGCAGAATTCACCTCGCCAAAAGCGGCGAGGAGTAAATCGGCCATATATTAAAAAAAAAAGCCAGGCGGCTTAGCATAACACGCGCGACTTCATACTTCGAATCACTCCAGTATGTCACTGAAGTAGTATGGAGAGTCGCGGGACAATGTAAGTCATGCTAGCAGGGCTGAGAGACATTTATGAATAGGGTTAATTTATATCGGGATAAAAGGATTACAATGTAGGTAAATATATTTATTACTTTTTTTTTTTTTTTTAACTTTTATTTGACTGTCCATTTTTATTACTTGTATTTGGACTATTTGGAAGACATAATATGTCGATGCCTCTATAGTAACTGCAAAATTAATCAATATCTAAACGCTAAAAATGGCTTGACCTGATTAAATTCATATTTCCAATTCTTATATATAAATTGAGGGAGAAACACCAAGTCATGAAACGACTAGCCGATATTAATAAGACGAAAAGTTTCCATTAACACCGGACAGCTCATAAAAACCTCCATAAAATTTACGAGCCTATAAAATCTCACTTACCTACAGAATTTGTACGATATAACTTAGTTTTACGGTTATTCGCATTATTACTAAGACATTTTTGGCACTTTTCTAAAGCGATAATTAAATTTACTCTGCTTAATGTGGGAGCAGAGAAAGATATAATAGATTATTTTCTTAAGGAAGTGTTAATAAGGAAGTGTTAATTTTTGGTGTTTTCAGGAGTCAGTAAAGATAATAGGGATGTATTAAAGGGATGGATAAACGCCCACATTTGGTTTAATTATAAATACGTCCTTAACACATGCACGGTTGCTTCCGAAACCGCTAATTGTAACGTCTATTCAGTATATTTCGCAAAACAATATTTTTGAGAAAGATAAATAAAAGAAAATTAGGTGGTTATGCCTTTATCATTTACAGTTTCACTGCTGGTATAACATTATTTTGATTTGATTGTATTTAAATATTAAAAAAGTGGCTAAAAGCAAGGTTTCCCTAATGAATTCACACTATCTATAAATTGGGACGTAAGTTTCTCTATCTTAACTCTTTATGCTTAAACTGCTAAGCTTTGAAGACTGTTAGTTCCTGGAAAGTCCATAAGATAGTTTTTATCATGAAAGTCATCCCTAATGGGGGTGAAAAAAGGGAAATAATTTACAATGAAAGCAAAATTCTAAGCAAGGTCGTGGGTAGAAGCTAATGGTTTTACAAAATGTATTTCGGTTCAACAACGCTTCGTGGAAACCTTAAACAAAACGATAATCTATCAAGACTTTCCAAAACGATAGAAGATTACTTTTTCCTCCCGCCTTTTTAGCGTTACCCTACCAAATTATTAATCGTACTTACTTATCCCGACATAAAGAATTCAAAGTAAAAGGCATTAACAAATTAACCTCGAATGCCCTCCAATAATAAATTAGGCAGGTTTTTTGCTCACTGTTTTGGTTCTAGGACTATTTGTCACTTGGAGTATTCTCTGGGCACGTGTTTCCAATGCTTAACGAGTACTTAATAGGGGAATCAAAGTATGTCGGAAAACCAGCTTAAACTACGACTTTAATATTTAATAACTATATGGCCTATGGTCGCTACCAATTTCAGTGGCGCGTTGATGACCCTTTCCCTACCTTCGCCTTCTTTTAAGCTTACACGGTTACCTAATACCCCGTTTTTTACAGTAGCTATTACTGCTTCTTTCTCAAATATACTCTCATCGAAATAAATTTACCTTTCTTAACAGCCAAATCATGCGTGTGAGGAAGTTTCTCTGAAACCAAACAGTGCGTAACCATTTATATTGAAGCGAAGGGAGACAATGAGGAACGCCTAATGCCCAGAATCTAGACTGTTTATTCTGGTATAAACATTTAAAATATTCAAGAGATAATAGTGATACAGTCGGCTACCTGGTCGGGTTTTACCCCACACATTTCTAATGATTTCTACTGTCCTACTCTAAGTGGCAACTGTCCAGCAGCGCATTTGGTGGTGCTAAACTTAGCGGCAAGCGTCGACGTGCGGCATAGATTCAGACCACTTGCCTACATACATATGCACGTGTTTAAGCATTTATAAGGCTAAATTTATAGGGCTAAATTTTGTATAATTTCTGATACCTTTATGCCCGTTAAAGGCTATGAACGTTGCGCGAGACCTCCATAGTTTGCCATGCTTTAGCGTCCACTCAGTTTGCACACTAACGCCTCGGCTACGAAAAAAACGCTCAGAACGACGGTAGCAGCGTCAAGCGATATACGTGCGTTTTTCCCTGTACTTAAAAATGCACTTAAAACTGGTTCGAGCGTTCGAATAGTCACAGTGATTGGAATAACTCTAGTCCTGAGTTCTGCAGAAGACGGGACAAAAACAGTTGCTAGGCTGTCATCCAGCGCATGATGGATGACTGTTGGAGTGTTTCTGATGAGGCTAATATTGTCCGTGGCAATCTCAGTAGACAGTGTAATACAGTTCTGGGCAGTAATGATAGAGACAAGTTAATGGATAATGAAAATACTTGTAGGTATATTTGAAAGAGACAAACAATGTCATCATCTCACGTAACAGTAACAATGGGCCATATTCTAACTTTAAAACACCTTAAGACAATTAGGCTATGGTTAAGACACGATTCAACTCCAATACAACTCCAACGCATTAACTACGCAATACAGCTAGCGCCTAAACGTCTGGATAAGAAATATCAGAATTTGCTTGAAAATTATTTCGATGCCACTCCAATACAACTATAATTATTTGTTATGTGAATAGAATAGAATAGAATAAAGGTTTATTGTCACTTAAAACATAGCATACAAGAAGCAACAAAAAAAAATAGGATATTTTCTTAATCTATACAAAAATTAAAAGAAACAGACAGTGTGACAAAAGGGATGTACTCAGCGTTTGCTGTGGCGCAGACTAGCAACTACAGCGCTGGTTTTCAGTTCACCCCAAACAACAATTTATATTTAACATTATACTTGCAGGCGTAGAGCTTACAATATTATATATAGGCATAGATGTATTAAAAATTAAAATAAAGCACTTAATGGGCATACAGAGAGTCCTTATAACTTAAGCTTATATTACCTACCTAAACATTAAAAAAAAAAACTACTACAGTTTGTTAGCTAGGGCAAAACATGAAAAACTACAGTTTTTTATTTAAAGGGCGCTTCAATATTCTTTTGTTTATTCAATAATATTCTCTTCAATTTAGTTTTAAAAGTATTTTGGGACAGATTATTTCTTAGCGGCGGGGGCAGGTCGTTCCAAATCGTGGCCGCTGCAAATTTAAAACTCCTTCTAAACCCAGCCTTTTGGTGATGAGGTAAGGATAATTTATTTTGCATTTTACTGCGAGTGTTTCGATTATGTACATCTTGCATCCAAATAAACTTCTAAAAAAGATATCCTGGTCTCTTAGTGGCTATAGTTTTTTGAACAAGACACGTTAAGTGTAATTCTCTGCGACCAGCCATTGTAAAAATACACTTTTCATTAAGATATGGTGTAATGTGTGCTCTTGTAGGCACCAAATAGCAAAACCTTGTACACGCATTCTGTATTCTCTGTATAGCTTGGGCAGTTTTCGCAAATATTCTTGGGCCATAGACCGCATCGCAGTAGTTGAAGAGTGACAGGACAAGTGACTCCACCAGCATCAGTCTGACTGCCTCTGCTAGATGGTTCCTTATGCTATATAGGATTTTGAGTCTGTAAAACGCATTCCTAATTTTTAAATTGACGTGTTCGATATAACGCATTTTTTCGTCTATTATAAGACCCAAATTTTTAGCTGACTGTACTTTTTCTACCTCCTGTTGGTTTATGATTACATTAGGCATATGACTCGCTACAAGATCGCACTGATGTTTAGTTCCTAGGACCAAAAATCTGGATTTTGTAGGATGGATGTGTTGGACCTATGTTGGAGATATATGTGTTTCTAATGTATTGTTTATGTATTTTAAATTAAGAATACGGCACCGTGTTACGCCTGCAGTTATATAAAATTTATACCACATACGGACATTACGGACGGACGTGATTATAGGTAATCAATAATCGTAATTTATTAAAAACACGCGTAGTACAATTTGTAGGGCTGGACTTGCGGTAAGACTTCCGATTTCAAACCGGTGCTTCGGGTTCGAACCCCGGCTCGTACCTCTTCAAGTTACCAACCGCTTTTGGACACAATAATGGGAGATAGTGGAGATTTGGTTGCAGAGCCATTGCTGCTGATGCTGTGCTTATGCAGATGAAAATTTTCTATTACAGACGGCTTGAGGTTTTGATTTCCTCCACCGCGTCAGCAATTTCGAAACTATTGTTTTTTTGGCTCCGATAAAACTTTGCTTAATATCAATATCAATATCGAATAGACTCAATGTAAATATTATTATTATTATTTTTTGGTTCTTTGTGTTTCTCAGTATTTCAGGAAACACTGGTGTAATGAAATGCACGGGCCGAAGCCAAGTGCACCTCATTTTAATCAATATGATCGTTTACGTCTTGGTAGCTGGTTAATCCGGACTGTGGTAATGTAACAGATGAAAGTTGATTATTTGTATTAGGTAGTTGCATGTCGGTTTGGAAAAACTTTCTGACTATTCGGCAGGTGTTTAAAATGACTGCTTTCTGCATTACTAGATATGAAGATGGTGACAACGCCAGGATTTTTATTGAGGTCTGTAGCTGTTGTGGGATGACACTTGTAGTAGACAAAACAATAGGTACTATGGTGACGTTGTTAAGCTTCCAAATTCTAGTTATTTCATCTTTCAAATCAGTATATTTTATAAGTTTTTCGGCTATTGTATTTTGCTCCGGTAATATGTTGTATGGTTTCACCGGGGCTTACATTTTCTGCATAAATCGGTGGCTCTACTTTTCATAATTAATTTTTGATAGTTGCGGGTCTCCATTACTTGGTCCTGTATAGCCATAATAAACCCCTCGGTTTCTGGAAAGAGCTCGCCACGATTCAGCCATGCGTTCGACGCCACTTTGTCGACATTAGGCTGGCTCAAATCATGATGGTGCCGTCCGTGTAGGGATTTTGCACTCCATTCGGCTATTTTGGTTTTGTTATCAGTAAGTTTTTCGGAATTTTGGGTAGTTTTGTCCTTTAAATTTAGGGGTGTAAATTTCTGGTCATTCTGTTCTATGGCATTGTGGATGGGCGAAGAGTTCGTTTTTGATGAAAGTATGCTCTCATTGCTGTGATCTGTTTATTATGGAGATTCGTAATATCTATAAGTCCCCTGCCACATTATTTTCATGGGAGGGTCAGTCTCTGTTTGCAAGATCTGGGGTGGTGTTTTCTGAGTTTTGTCATTGTCGTATTTATTGTGCGCTGAAAATTTATGAGATCTGATTTGCTCCATTTGATTATACCAAATGAGTAAGTTAGGATGGGTATTGCGTAAGTATTTATTGCCTTGATGGAGTTTCGTGAATTTAACTGGGTTTTCAATATTGAGTTGAGTCGGTGCTTGAACTGAACTTTTAGTTTGTTTTTGGTTTCATTATGGTGGATCAACTGTGACTGCAAGTAACCTAAATATTTGTAGTCTGATTTTTCATCCAGTGGGACTATAGTTTCTCCGGTAACCAATGTGTAGGTATGCTTAGGGATTTTTCCTACTTTAACACTGTTTATTTTGCATTTATCAATTCCAAATTGCATCTGAATATCTCGTGAAAATGTTTCTCCTAAGTTAGCCAGTTGTTCAAGATCATTTTCTTTTGAGGCATATAACTTAATGTCGACCATGTAAAGTAAATGGTTCAAATGTATTTCGTCTTTCTCTGTCTGTCCGTCATTCGTATAAGATTCATACTTAAGCGGATGTCCTATATTTGTATTATTTAGTATGTTCGAAAGGGGATTAAGTGCGAGGCAGAACCAGAGAGGGCTAAGTGCATCTCCCTGGAAAATGCCACGTTGTATTTGAATGTCGTCGGTTTCTATTGTTCTAGTTGGTGTGTTAAGTCTGAGTCTAGTAGTAGTCCAATTATGCATAGTTACTTGTAGGAACTGGATAATTTGTGGATGGATTTTGTATATTTTTAGAACATGAATTAACCAGGAATGAGGTACAGAATCATTAGCCTTTCTATGATCAACTAGCCTTTTCCCACGGCTTCGCCGCGTATTATAAGTACTCAAAAAGTATACGATACCCATGTTGATTTTCAGACTTTGTTACCACATTTTCCCCTTTTAGGGGTTGAATTTTTAAAAAGTCTGAAACCGTGTTTACTTATTTATCGTTCTTGTGAAGTTTCAATAAAATAGTCTAACAAATTTTGATTCGCCATACAAACTTTGGACCCCCATTTTACCCCTTTAGGGGATGAATTTTGAAAAATCCTTTCTTAGTGCATCCCTAAACCTTATTAGGAACCTACGTGCCAAATTTGGAATCTCTAGAACCAGTGGTTTGGGCTGTGCGTTGATATGTCAGTCAGTCAGTCAGTCAGTCAGTCAGTTTCTTATTTTATATATTTAGATATAAAGATATACATAGTGTGTAGGTCAGATTTAGATTTATGAACTTGATTTAGGATTACAGAATCGATGACTAATTGCTCTTTACATCCTTGGCTCAGTTATCTGCAGCCTTTTTGCTGTTCGGTGAGAATATTGTTAGTATCGATATGTTTGTATAGTAGCTCAGAAAAATTATTATTATTTATTGTATGGAAAACCAACAGCACAAAATATGTATAGAAATACAATAAAACTAGAAAGTCAATTACAGGTTCTCACTTATAGAAATAGATTACTTACAAAAAGAAGTTACAGCCCAACTTAAACACATACAAGTACCAATAACCACAAGTTAAGAGAAAATACAATACTCTAAAAATAACTATGAAATTTACTAATTCAATTAATATCCTAATAAACTGCACCCGCACCAGCACCGGGAGACAACCGGGGAAATATACATAAATAATAAATATTATGGGACAATCTAACACAAATCAGCCTAGTCCAACGGTAAGCTTAATAAGGCTTGTGTTGTGGGTACTAGGCGACGATATATATATAATAGACATATACATAAATACATAGAAAACATCCATAACTCAGGATAACAAATATCCGTGATAAACACACAAATAAATGCCCTGACCAGGATTCAAACCCGGGACCTTCTGCTTCATCACTACCGACTAAGCTAAGATGCCGTCAATTATATATACATATATATGTGCATAAGTAAGTATACTTACGTTTCATTTCAAAAATCAAACGTAAACATGAAACGTGAAACATAAAATCAAACAAAAAATATTCAAACAAACATAGATATTTATTCAATTAATTGAATTGATCGGATCGGATGTCATTGGCTGCTATATATATATATCGTAGAAATTGTACAGTTATTTTTTATGTTATGTATAGACACTTCGATATGAAATTGGTGAACGAAATATTTGGATATCCATTTCTACTAACTTAATTTTTCTGGATTTCCTATTTTATAAGGGTTCCGTAGCCAAAAGGGCAAAAACGGAACCCTTATAGTTTCGTCATGTCCGTCTGCCCGTCCGTCCGTCCGTCCGTATGTCACAGCCATTTTACTCGGAAACTATAAGACGTATCTTAATAAAATTTTGACAAGAGATGTATTTTGTATGCCGCTATTTATTTATGTAGTGAAATGGCTGAAAAAAAAATTTTTAGAGACGGCGATCCATACATGTAACTAAATTCCAAAAAAAATCGATTCGAGAATATGCCATTTGCGGTTACCTTACGGTCGCGGAACCCCACGGCACTCCGGAGTGTGAATGAAGGCCTCCCATTACCGTACAATAATGCGTTATCTATATACCACAAACATCAGCCTTACAAAATTAAACATTTAATATTCATTACGTTCACCGCAAATGTACATTCGATAAAAGAATTGAAAAATAAAATTGGCACTCCCTCAATTTTCTGCCTCAATGAATGCAGTTTGAAGCACTTGTGTGCTGTACGCAGGCATAGATGAAATAATGGTATCGAAGATACCCCACTTGCTTATTTAGAGCTAGTTTACTAGTAGCCCGCCTCGAACTGAGAACTCGCGGTTTAACCCTTTTAGGCCTTCTAATTCCAGAACTCCCTTGTCGATACAGCTGAGAACTAAGAAATCTCGAATTTTATTGATTTCTATTTCAACCCCAACAAATTTCATAAAGATCAGAAAAACAACTACTAAAGTTACAGTGGAACAACTCTCAAAATCAAAATGACATCGAAATGCTGAGACGTCCCAGTAACTCACTTCGCTTACGCTCCGCTCGTTCTACATTCAAAACCTGTTTAACCCCCTTAGAAGATGAATTTCTAAAAATGCTGAAAATACTTTCCTTAAATTTTGACTAAATTCTTTTCTACAAAGTTTCAAGTCCCGCATTAGTAATTTTCGTTTTCCATAGAAACTTCCAACTCCTGTTTAACCCCCCTGGGGTTTTAATTTTGCACAAATCCCTTCTTAGCGGATAGTTTCGTTAGATAAGGAACTGTTTGTAAAAAAATCAAACTTCTACATTCAATAATTTTGACTCTGCGTTGATGATGACTACGTCAGGACTTTTCCGTTTACAATATATATAGATTTTTGCAACCAAAATTATTCAAATATTTGGTGGCAAAATATACCGTCCCTTAGGCTCTATAAACTGATATATTTTTCATATAATTCTGTTTTACTCGAAACTGCCATATCTGCAGTCTATTTATCTTGTCTATAACATAGCCTGCAGTTTTGTTCTTCGAAACTAAAGTTAAGCGGCTGGAGTATGGCAATTGAAAATAGTTGTTTGTTTTTCTTTGTAAAAGAACTCTTTCAGTTCATTGGAAGTTTCGAGCAATAGACTTGATTCGTTAGTTATCTGGCTTGGGTTTATTAAAGGTTTTTGTGAATTTGAAAGCGGCAACTAAAAGAAACATAATACATTTTATGTTACTTTTCATCCCACGTGTGAAATAAAATTGGAAAAAAAACTGTCCTAGAAATTGTCAGCATACAAAACAGATTTTTGACTACCTAAATACTTTTTGATATCCTTAAAATACTTCGGTTACAAAACACGCGCTTGACGCTGACTTCGACGACGAGTTAAGGTACCATTTGTGGGAAGGTGCGTAAGTTGTACGTTCTACATAAACAATATTGTATTCCAGCAAAAAAATCGTACGTGGTACCTTTTGATCTAAACTATCACATATATTTCTTTGAAACAATGTAACGTCCTCCCGTGCTAACGTTGGCCGCCACACATTAGTTAACAATTGCAAATATATTTGCAATTGAAAGACAAATTGCGTCAGAGAACGTCCTGTCTTGGGTAGAGGGGCGTTTTCACCTACCTGTGTACATTTCACTGCCTTACCGGCCGCTTTGCCATGTGCTGCCATTTTGAAATCAGTTGTTACAAAACTGACGGTCATTGTCAAACTTCATACATTTCGTCAGAAAACTGACAGTCAGATGTAACTTTAATATAAATAAAGTCAATTAAGCCTTAAAGTACCTGGGCATTTTTTATTTTAACTTAAGTCATGTTTCAGTAACGTCTAACCGTTACATCCCTGACAAAATGTATGGGATTTGACATTGACTGTCAGTTTTGTGACGATTGCTAACCGGCCGTTAATGGTACACAGTTAAGTGAAAATGCCCACCTACTGGTTAAATAAAAATACCCAGATGACCTTACTAGAGTGACAAACGTGACTATAAGGCGTGACAAAATGACAAAACTGTTCACATCAAGTATAAACGTAAACGTAGTCGCTCTAATTGATTAGGAAAAATGTATGCATTTCACTTTTCTAACTTAATTTTGCAACAGCCTGTAACAAAATATTTTTGCATTCGCAGCTTTAGCGCTCCGCAGCGAATTGTTAACGATAAGCTAAACGAGCGTAACTCAAACAACAGCGGAGAAGAATAACAAGAAATAAGACTGTATTTGAATTTGTCATTATGAAGTTGTGTCATTAAGAATTCTGCCGGAAATAATTACCTTTACAATTCAAATTACTTGTAACCGAGCTAGTGGCATCCCAGATATGCAAAAACATATAATTTTAAAGAAAATAGAACCGACTGAGCCTAGTCTACTCCGCCTTACCAAGAGAAAATGCCCGAGCTACTGTAAAAATACTCAAATCAATATAGGTGTGCCTATAATCCTTGAAGAGTTCCCTTGATTTCTCCAGGATCCTATCATCAGATCTTGTCAAGTATACCCTTTCAAACAAGTTAAGAATTTTCCAAATCGGTCTAGCCGGCTTCAAATAATCGGTGAACATACATTTAAAAAACCGGCCAAGTGCGAGTCCAACTCGCGCACCGAGGGTTCCGTAAACACCTATAACAAGCAAAAACCTCTACGCGTTTACGAGGAAAAAGGTAGTAAGTAAAAAATTTAAAAAAATATTTTTTGTATGATTTTACTAAAAATGTCTACTTTTCGTAATTTTTCCTTTGTCTGTGCTATATGAAGTTTCTTCGTGCCAAGTTTCAAGTTTCTGAGTTTACGGGAAGTACCCTTTAGGTTTTGAGTTTCTTGCGAGTACTCAGTTTCAAAATATGCGACTTAAATTGCTATTTCTTTTGATTGCGTTGACATAAAAGTTTGGTTTTGCTACATCTGAAAGGTCCTATAGCCCTGAGTATTTGACATGAATTTCAATTTAATACCTCCACGCGTTTACGAGGAAAAAAGTAGTAAGTATAATATTAAAAAAATTTTTTTTTGTATGATTTTAATCAAAATGTCTACTTTTGGTAATTTTTCCTTTGTCTGTGCTATATGAAGTTTCTTCGTGCCAAGTTTTAAGTTTCTGAGTTTACGGAAAGTACCCTTTAGGTTTTGAGTTTCTTGCGAGTACTCAGTTTCAAAATATGCGACTTAAATTGCTATTTCTTTTGATTGCGTTGACATAAAAGTTTGGTTTTGCTACATCTAAAAGGTCCTATAGCCCTGAGTATTTGACATGAATTTCAATTTAATACCTCTACGCGTTTACGAGGAAAAAGGTAGTCAGTTTAAAATTTTTAAAAATATTTTTTTGTATGATTTTACTAAAAATGTCTGCTTTTTGTAATTTTTCCATTGTCTATGCTATATGACGTTGCTTCGTGCCAAATTTCAAGTTTCTGAGTTCACGGGAAGTACCCCGTAGATTTTGCGAGTGCCGAAAAACTCTAAAATTTGCAGCATAAACGACTGTATCTTTTGATTGCGTTGGTTTTTAAGTTTGATTTTTTTACAGCTGCAAGGGACAATAGACTTGAGTATTTGATATAAATTTCAGCTTGATACCTCCACGCGTTCCTGAGAAAAATGGTCTTGACAGACAGACAGACAGACAGACAGACAGACAGACAGACAGACAGACAGACAGACGGACAACAAAGTGATATTATAAGGGTTCCGTTTTTTCCTTTCGAGGTACGGAACCCTAAAAATAGCAAAAAAAGCATCAAAGAGCAATATGTCCGAACAAATCCCACACTATTTACAAAAGTGACGTTTTCACGAAGCAAAAGAATAAAGCCAAGAGACTTCCATACTGAACCTGCAAATACGGCTCTAAAACTTAAGAGTGTGGTTTGCTTGGTAGCAAAATATATAGTAAGTTATCTGAAACGATAAAAAATAAAACAAACAATTAATTCAAACGATCGCTCACATTATATTTAATAAACAAATTAAACAATACTTATTATTCTCTGACTGAATACTTAGATCATTGACATATTTTCTTTTATACTTCAATTATTTTGCGACATATATAATTTTATGACATATTGATTCTGTTCTTATTTTATTTTTTATGACCTACATATTGAATTAGTATTTTTAATGTTGTTATTAATTAATCTACTCAACATATTGACATCTGTATTTTCATAGCTACTTCACTGATTATTAATCAAATTTTGTATATTGTTATTTTATAAGTGCCAAATCACGTAAGTAGTTACTAATTAAGTAGTTAATTATATGCATGCTGCATGCCAATTGTAGCTATTTGTATACCATATGGTGGAACATAGTGATACCTACCAAAATATTGTAAGGCCTTTCAATGTACCTATGTTTTTAGAAATAAATTATTTGAGTTTGAGTTTGAAAGATTCCGACAAATTGAATCTCCTCCTTCGAAATCTTTAAGCCGGTTGAAAAACTACACATGGAGGGATGACATTAAACTGACAATAGTTTCCATACTGAAGAAGAGTGATTCGTAACAGAGCGATGGAAACAGTTAGATAATATTTAATTATCTTAAAACTAAAACACAAAAATAAAGGCTCTATTATTATGTTTCATTTATATTTTGTAAACATTATTTTTTTAATTTGTATCGGTCTGGTAATTATACTACAGGTAAATACATTTGTGTTTTATACCAGTAATATTTACAATACAATATTCAAAATGATTAATTATTCAATAAGGAAGTAATAAACTGTTAAGAAATATTGATTTTGTGAGTACGTCTTATTTTGTCAAAATAATTGATTCAAGATTCAAGATATTTATTCATGACGTACACAATATTACATAGAAATTTACATACAAACAAAATGAAGACGTATAGGTGTAGCACCACGAAATTGCTCTTTACAAAACTTAAAAAATACTACAGAGCTTGTACTTTCTACATTATAACGTCGGTACCCACTAATGCTTAAAACCGGTGTTATTTCCCAAATGAAATCCAATAATTACACACTAACTAAATACACTAGCAGTACAAAATGTAATTATAATATAGGGAACCGTAATTATTTTAACAAAGCCCTGTAGTTAGTGAATTTTGTGACAGGTTGTTAACGCTGAAAGTTTTATTAACCGCCGGCCGAGCCGCAGTTTTGTTTGAAAATGTAATTTTTAACTACATAGTGTTTAATTGGCAGTTTATTTTTTCAGTGACTATAAACAATAAGTTGAAAGTGAGTGTCTTTCTCCTCGATTGTATTTTATTTATTATTATTTTTATATATATTTATTTATTTATGGTTTACGTAAGTTTTTTTTTTTATATTTTTATTTTATATGTGTAAGTTTATTAATGTTTAGTTGATTTGCAACACCTACTTATTTCTGATAAATTGAAATGGTTTCCGCTTCCCAAAGGTTGTCTGGAAGTGGTCATTCTTTAGCGGTTAGACCGCCAGTTGTTTTACCTCTACTTTTACGGTTTGTAACTTGTATTTCTTTATTTTGAGGTGTGCATCAAAGAGTATTTTTTCTATGTTAAGATGTCCAACTTTCAATCGGGTTTAAATCCCGGCTGGTACTAATAAGTTTTTCAGAACTTATGTGAGAAATTTCATTAGATTTTTGCCAATCGCTTTCGGTGAAAGAAAACATCTTAAGTATACGAAATCCTCAATCCAGCTTTGAGTCAACGTGGGGACTATTACTTACCCTGAGTTATTATTTGAAGTCATAGTTACTAAAAACAAGTAGTTATTTGTGTATCCTTAATCTCCCTTTAATTTTATATCAAAAAGAAGTGACTTTATATAGCGGTTACATTGATCGATTGATTACCTATTTCTAAAAACAATAAATTCCAAACTCAAACTCAAACTCAAACATTTATTCAGTAAGTAGGCCACAAGGGCACTTTTACACGTCAAAGTAAAAGTGAGAAAAAAAATCAAACTACACCGGTTCTAACCCTACACCTCTGACCCGAGAAGAATTATGTCCGGCAAGAAACTCGGCGGGACTTATTTTTTCAAAACAACAGTACATCAAAACTAAACAATACATACAGGGTGGTCCAAACCTTGACGTCAAAAAAATTTTTTAGATACCTCTCGTCGTGGGCTATCAGAATATACCCCATGTATGTTACCCAATTTTTCGTAGTTTTCGTGTTATGATTTTTTTAAACTTTTGTTAAGAAGTTCCGGGTGAAGCAATTAATTCATAAAAAAAAACTAATTATTGAACTTTTTTGATTTTTTCTTTTTTGTAGCACAATCCTTAATAAGCGGCGCAGTTGCAAAAAAAAATCAGCATCCTCACTTGGCTGCGAGTTGGAAAAAAAAAGAAAAAAGTGAAAGTTTTCCACCTCAGTTCCTTTGACCGGCGACTCTGTCCAATTATGACTATCAAGTGTCACTTTTTTTTACCTTTAAAAAAACTTAAGTTCTAGCAATTTCTAAAATAACCAAAAGTCCTTGAAATTGTTTGTATTTTTTTATTTAAGCGCAAAATCTAAACTTGACATGCTTGAACGTAAAACTTTCACTTTTGTCTTTTTTTTTCTAACTCTCATCCAAGTGAGGATGGTGATTTTTTTTTTTCAACTGCGCCGCTTATTAAGGATCGTGCTATAACAAGAAAAAATCAAAAAAGTTCAATAGTTTTTTTTTATAAATAAATTGCTTCACCCGGAACTTCTTAACAAAAGTTAAAAATTAAAAAATTCATAACTCGAAAACTAAGAAAAATCGGCTAACATACATGGGGTATATTCTGATAGCCCACGACGAGAGGTATCTAAAAAAATTTTTTTGACGTCAAGGTTTGGACCACCCTGTATAAGTGCGTTGTTCTAACAGAAAACATATCAAACCAAGGTTAGATTAACCAACAATAGGTTATAGTTTAAGAAAAATACCAAAGAAAAAAGATGAGCCCAAATCTGACTATTGAAAATGAATTACATACAAGTTTGATATACTTTCTTACCTGAACTGTGTCTTCTAAATAAATTTCCAAATTATAATAATCCATCATCAACAGTTAGAAACAAAATAATTTTGAATTTAAATAAAAAAAAAGTAAGTGATTCTAGTATACAATAAACATACTATTTCTAAATTATCCTTAGAGATGTATAAGGTCTCCAAGTGTCTTGATCTATATATTCTATATAATAATAAAAAATATGGATAATCAAGCACCGAATGTTGTGTCTAAAGCCAATTAAACTAAAATTAAATATGATCAATAAAAAGTTACGTAAATGTGTTGCCCCAGTTTGCCTAAACAGACCTGTCTCCACAAACAGCACCCGTTCACGAGTATGACGCATATCTCAGCCATCGCCTCCCTCAACCTTTCTTCGGGAAAGTGGCGACCCGATCAACGACGCCACCATAAGCAGAGCCTTTTAAGCGAGCATGACATGTTCAAGCTGGCGGGCTTTATTAATTAATAAAAACTAGCCATGTTTAGTCTGGTGAGAAACAATATTCTGTGCTCGTATTTTACATGCGTGAACTAAATTACAATATAAAAGTGACATAGAGATGTACATGTCTCTAAGCGTCAGGATCATTAAATATATATCTATACATATAAATATTTGCGAATGCAAGACTTAGAGATGTATAACGTCTCTAAGTGTCCAAATACTAAATAAAAACAAAAAAAATAAAAACGAAAAACAGGTAATACTGGACACTAGTAAAGCTGCTTCATAGAGTAATGTACCTAATAATTTCTAAATTTGTATTGTACTAACCATATCAAGCTACAGGCTTAAAGGCATCGTTATCCTCAATGAATTCCTTTAAAGTATAGTACTCTCTCCTCAACAAATAGCGCTTAACATAAGACTTGAATTTATTTAGTGGAAAATTTACTACATCAGCGGGGACTTTGTTATAAAAACGTGTACAGTTCCCAGCAAAAGACGTACGAACCTTACCGAGGCGGTGGCCAGGCTCAGCAATCTTATCTTTATTTCTAGTGTTATAGTTATGGATATCACTGTTGAGCTTGAATTCATGGATGTTTTTCCGCACATACATAATGTTTTCAAGTACGTATTGAGATGCTACGGTAAGAATATTTGCCTCTTCAAATTTTCCTCTTACGGATGCTCGACCGCGCATTTTATAAATGCCACGTACAGCTCGTTTTTGTAGCACAAATATGGTCCCAATATCAGCCGCTTTACCCCACAACAGAATTCCATACGACATAACACTGTGAAAATAACTGAAGTATACCAGCCTGGCAGTTTCACTGTTTGTTAGATGGCTGATTCGCCTCACGGCATAGGCTGCAGAGCTAAGTTTCCCAGCTAGGGTGGCTATATGTGGATGCCATTGTAATTTCGAGTCTAAAGTGACTCCTAAGAAAAGAGTTTGCTTTTCGAATTCCATTGTTTCATCATTTATATAATCTTGCTGCTGTTAATCTGTTTGACGTTGGGAAGTGTAAATTTGATGCACTTCGTTTTCTTGGCGTTCAAAAGTAGGTTATTAGCCGTAAACCAATTTACTACTGTGGAGAGTGCACTGTTAATACTATCGAAGCTGTTTTCTTTTCTGTCCACTTTAAATATCAGAGATGTGTCATCAGCAAATAACACTATATCATGTTTATCTTGCACAATTTTAGGTAGGTCATTAATGTACACCAAAAACAGGAAGGGACCAAGTATTGAGCCTTGAGGCACTCCGAGTGCCACACGGGACCCAGAAGATTGAGTTCCATTAATAACCACTCGTTGTGTTCTATCCGATAGGTATGATGAGACGAGGTTAAGGGCACCAGCTTTGATCCCGTAATGGCTTAGTTTTCTCTTTAGATTTTCGTGATCAACGCAATCAAATGCCTTCGATAGGTCACAGAATATTCCAACAGCATCTTGTTTTTTTTCCCAAGCGGCAAAGATGTGCTTAAGAAGAACAGCACCTGCGTCAGTAGTCGAGCGACCTCTGGTAAAACCAAATTGATTTCTGGCGAACAATTCGTTTCGGTTAAAATGTGACACAAGTTGATTTAGAATTAGTTTCTCGAAAACTTTGCTCAGTGCCGGCAGTATTGAAATTGGTCTGAAATTGCTTGGTTCTGTTCTCGATCCTGATTTGAACAAGGGGATGACTTTGCTGTGCTTCATTATGTCTGGAAATATTCCTGTATCAATACATTTGTTAAATATATCAGCTAAATGTGGTGCAATCGATTCAACAATGGAATGTAGAACTTTAATAGATAGGCCCCAAAGATCTTCAGTTTTCTTTAAATTTAGGGATTTAAATGTTTTAATAATTAAGTTCGGAGTAACATATGAAAATGTAAAGATATCTGTACACTCTGCTATATTTGTTTTCAGTATTGCCTCAGCGACGTCAGGCGATGAATGAAGAGACTTTGTTGTTTCTACCGGTATATTAGAGAAGAACTGCTCAAAATGATCCGCAACTTCAAGGTCCGAACTCACTAAATTATTATTAATACGTAGGTTGTAGTGCGGATCTTTGATTTTACGTTTCCCAGTTTCATCGTTGATTACTTGCCAAACAGTTTTTACTTTATCCTTGGAATTTTGGATCTTTCTGGACAGATAATCAGCTTTAGCAGCGGCACACATCATCTTAAAAGATTTAGAAAAGTTCCTGACATAATCTAGGAATTCCGGACTTTTATTAATTCTTCTCAAGTCATATAAATCATAGAGCCGTCGTCTTTTCTCATGAATATCCGGCGTAGCCCAGTCGCTAAATTTCGTCTTGACCTTGCCTTGCACCTTCTTCGGAATGAAACAGGCATCAAATTCCCTTTTAATACAGTTAAAGAACTCAATACTCATACGGTTAGGGTTTTCCTGGGTAAATGGAAGATAACATAATTGTTTCGTGATATTCCGACTGAATAAATCTAATCGCCTTTCAGAAATTGGTCTGCACATAGTGACTTGTGGAATATCCTTAGTTTTTCCGCTAAAAGAGGCTTTTTGTCCACAGTGGTCAGAACTTAAGTTGTTTATTATAGATTTACTAGTCGCATCCTTGTTACTGAAAATGTTATCTATACATGTAGCACTGGTTGCTGTGATTCGTGTAGGCTTGGAACTTGGTCATGTTACTGAACACACAGAAAGCAATCTTCTTAGCTTATTATTAAACTCTTTAACAATCTTCTAGGTCTGGTAACTACGTATATCGATTTTGATACAAATACAAAAAATTCAAATTCAATACATTTATTTCAACCAACTAGGATCATAGTTAAGGTGAACTATCATAGTTAGCCTAAAGTAAGTAAAAATTATAACCTAATATGTACAATTTGTTGTACAAATAACAATTCAAAATATGTTTTAAGCACAGCACTGTCAGTACATGGATCAGATGACAGTGATTCATATATTCATAGATTAAATCAACTACTGTGGTGATTTAAATTGAGTATTTATTTGGTACTACCTAAAAAAACTCGATCCAACTTTAGCCTCAAGTCGATAATAAGGCTTAGAATACAATATGCAGCAAGTGAAAATCTGTAGTATCACCACCCCTCAAAAATCACAGAGGCATAAAGGATACGATCCCATTACGGGGCAAGACACGGAAGAGGCGTGGACGCGGCGAGGCCCGTGGTAATTACGTCCCATACATTTCTGAGTCGTTTAATTGATTTTTAACTTCGTCGTGGATGACGGCGTGTAATGGCTGCTTTTTTGTAGAAAAGCGGTGTTTGTTTAAGTTTTTGTGAGATGTGAATGTTTGAAATAAAGATAAATTTCTTAGAATGCTAAATAAATGTTTTATTTTACAAGCTAGCATGTAGTAAATGAAGATTTTGCTGTAAGAACTTTAAATAATTATAATATCATATTAAATAAATATCTATAGCGACTGGCGAGAGCATGCACTAGGCCGTGACGAGTGGCGGAAGAGAGGGGAGGTCTTTGTCCAGCAGTGGGATACAATATAGGCTACGGAAGAAAAAAAAAATCAAAACTTCATTTACCACTTTAAACAAATTAAAATGGTATATTGTATGTGAATGTCAAACTAACAATAATTAGATACCAAAAAACAATCGGAATTTAAAGTGCTAGTAATCCAGATAAACCCAAAAATTTAAGGTTCGCAGTACAGAACTGGGTTGCGTTTTATAAATCTACAAGTTACATTTCGTTGTTGCCTTCAAACAACGAAATCACACACTCTAAATTCACACTTGTACTTGAGTTTGTAAGGTTTAGTGAATAGATTGACAGCTTCATGGTCGGCATACGGGATATGAGCTCCGTCCGCTTGGACGGCCGCCAAACTTGCAATTGAACCGACAATCCGCATGCAGATGTTTCTAAGGCCTGTAAGTGTTCAATTTACCACACTTTGTATACTATTTAAGATATATATGAAGCTTTGTCTAATATTGTAGTTTAAATAATTTAGAATACAGAAAATATATTCAGCTCGAAGCAATAAGTTCTCGTACTCCAAGTGTCATTTATTTGCCTTTGATTTGACAAAGTATCAACAATCCAAATGACAAGCTCGCCACGCTACAACTGTTAGACATTGATGATCGGTCACTAAAACAGAAGAAGGTATATTACGCCAAAGATTCATCCAAAAAAATTGTCCGAGTAAATGGTGATGTTTCCTTTCATTCTGCCACTTATTAAAATGCGTATCAAAGAGGTAAGTATCAAGAAACCGGCAGAAACACATTAGTTAAATTAAATATGTACTAATTAACTTAGCCAATTAGAAATAAAAATACAAGAAATGCCCATTTATGTAAATAACCCCTAATTGCGCCTATTGGGACCATCAAACGTGAATTATCCACGAAACAACATCGTCCATTATCGAGCACGTCACAGCTAATAATTGTTACATTTGCAACAAATGAATGTATATTTTAGTCCAAAATGTGCAGATTAGTTCATTCGAAATCATTGTTCCGTATACCAGAGCCATTTGAAAGTTATTCATCGGACTAATTGCTATGCACCATTGACTAGACCAAATGGCATATAATGAAAGTCATAATGGCCCGCTCGTGGTATAAATTCAGTCTACTTTGCACTTGCAAGTAGTGTTGAAACTTGCGTTTTCTGGTAAAGTTGGCAATTATTCCTTTCTGCAACTTTGGTGCAGAGTAAATAACTCAAGCGATCCTGACAGAATATTTTGCTTTTGTGTATAATTTTAAAGAGTATCGTCTAAGATAATATTATGCATTATTGTCAGCTTAGTCCATTACTATGATTATGAAAATGATTTTGTTTTTACTGCGACTCCAATAACTGTTTTTTACAATCTGTGGCCTGTAGTGTGTTTGCTCCTAGTTTATATTTTCTTATTTTATATGTATTGTATTTAATATAGAATGATATGAATGTATTTATGAACGATGTAAGTTTTTTTTTTCTTTTATATGTGTAAGTTTATTCATATTTGGTTGATTCGCATTTGCTTTTGCAACACCTACCGGCCTTTGTTTTCCTTTCTGTTTATAACTTGTGTATACTTTGTTTTTTATTTTTTATTTGAGGTGTGCAATAAAGAGTATTTATGTTATGTGGGAAAGGTTTCATAGAGAACTGTGACCGTTTCTATTTCCAGTAATGTTTTCTATTTACCTGTTCTGGCACTGATAGTAACAATAGGTAATATTAGTTTTAAACATACATACAAATTACAAACATAAACAAGAAATTATCTTTCAAAATAAATAACTTATCCGCAACCACAGCGGCGCCAAAATAAAATTAAAGACAATCCGAACGAAACAGGATAGGCTATAACTTTTATTACTAAAGTTCTGTCTGTGTTGCATGTCGGTTGATAAAAAGAATAGCATACACGCAGCGTGCGTTTATCGCATTTCATGCATAATGCAAACCGTTTGGCTTTTCATCCCATTCAAATGAGATGAAGTTGTTATTTTTGCTGGAACTTTGCCCCGACTGGACATCCTGTTGTGATATGTTATAAAATATACTGTTTCATTTTCGGCAATAATTAATAAATGTTTGAACGTAACGTATGGTATGTGACAATTTTGTGTTGTAAGGATTTAAAATGCAATCATAGTTTTTCACTGATCGCATGATGTAGGTGCATGAATAAGAAATAATAATGCAATTGAAAATGTATGAAAGTGACAATGTTTTGTTGTAAGCATTTAAAATTCTTATAGAGCAAGTTGCCATTTATATGACGTAGTACTTTAATTAATAAATATCGTCATGTGACATCTAAATCACAACATCTAAATGACATCTAAAATCTTTGTTTCCTAAATTGCTACCTAGGTCATTCAAAATTTGGTTCAATCGTGAAACAATGTCGTTTATTTAAAAAAAAACTTAACTGAGCGAAGTGTTATCATCATCATATATTTAAGAGCTAAGCTCTTGTCGGTGGAGTAAGTTCCATGCCTGTTTATCAAATTTCCTTCTCTTTTACAGCCTGATACGACACGACGTTTATTTTTTCCTTTACTTGATCTATTTATGTTCTTCTTGGCTTTCCTGCCTTCCTTTCTGCTAGAAATCTACCTTCTATGATGAAGTGTTATAATTATTTATTATTATTTAGGTATATTATGAGTCAAGAGCACGATAACGAAGCAGTTACATTGTAACTCCCAAATGTTCCAATCATTACGCCCACACCACGTAGCGTAGTGACGACCCACTGGGCTGGAACACAGATAGTGCGCTAAAAATATTTCAGCTATTTCTGTCAACAAATCAAACATCGGAAAGGCTTCCTCACGGTCCAGTAATATATGTGGATTTATGAAGAAAATGTGTGTTATTTTTACATTTGTAAGAAATAACGAAAGGAGAGATAGCGCGCGTAGGAGTGCTTGTCCCGAAGTCCATGTTAAACTTATTTGTTAATTTGAATGCCATAATTAGTAAACGGTTGAAAGGTTATAAATAAAACCGGTATCATAGTTGTCTAAAAACATCATATGTATGTAGCAATTTACCTCGACTTTTTACGAGCGTTTCATTTTTCTCGAAGTATGACTTCTCAAATGACTCCTTTTGTCCTATACTGCCCTGCTTAGCCGAATGGCACTAACACAGATTTTTTTTTAATGCAAACATATACCTTAATTTTGCAGCTCAAAGTTACATGTTCAAGAGAATTTGATTTCGAGATAGTGCCTTTCGGCTTAGCAGGGCAGTGTATTCCATTGCAATTTTATTGGCCCTGTTACCTATTAACCTCAAAGTGGACTATGAACGATATTGATACCAACATGATTGCACGGCACAAGTAAACTGGATTAAGCCACGCACGGCACAAGTAAACAAGATTCAAGATATTTATTCATGACGTACACAATATTACATAGAAATTTACATACAAACAAAATGAAGACGTATAGGTGTAGCACCACGAAATTGCTCTTTACAAAACTTAAAAAATACTACAGAGCTTGTACTTTCTACATTATAACGTCGGTACCCACTAATGCTTAAAACCGGTGTTATTTCCCAAATGAAATCCAATAATTACACACTAACTAAATACACTAGCAGTACAAAATGTAATTATAATATAGGGAACCGTAATTATTTTAACAAAGCCCTGTAGTTAGTGAATTTTGTGACAGGTTGTTAACGCTGAAAGTTTTATTAACCGCCGGCCGAGCCGCAGTTTTGTTTGAAAATGTAATTTTTAACTACATAGTGTTTAATTGGCAGTTTATTTTTTCAGTGACTATAAACAATAAGTTGAAAGTGAGTGTCTTTCTCCTCGATTGTATTTTATTTATTATTATTTTTATATATATTTATTTATTTATGGTTTACGTAAGTTTTTTTTTTTATATTTTTATTGTATATGTGTAAGTTTATTAATGTTTAGTTGATTTGCAACACCTACTTATTTCTGATAAATTGAAATGGTTTCCGCTTCCCAAAGGTTGTCTGGAAGTGGTCATTCTTTAGCGGTTAGACCGCCAGTTGTTTTACCTCTACTTTTACGGTTTGTAACTTGTATTTCTTTATTTTGAGGTGTGCATCAAAGAGTATTTTTTCTATGTTAAGATGTCCAACTTTCAATCGGGTTTAAATCCCGGCTGGTACTAATAAGTTTTTCAGAACTTATGTGAGAAATTTCATTAGATTTTTGCCAATCGCTTTCGGTGAAAGAAAACATCTTAAGTATACGAAATCCTCAATCCAGCTTTGAGTCAACGTGGGGACTATTACTTACCCTGAGTTATTATTTGAAGTCATAGTTACTAAAAACAAGTAGTTATTTGTGTATCCTTAATCTCCCTTTAATTTTATATCAAAAAGAAGTGACTTTATATAGCGGTTACATTGATCGATTGATTACCTATTTCTAAAAACAATAAATTCCAAACTCAAACTCAAACTCAAACATTTATTCAGTAAGTAGGCCACAAGGGCACTTTTACACGTCAAAGTAAAAGTGAGAAAAAAAATCAAACTACACCGGTTCTAACCCTACACCTCTGACCCGAGAAGAATTATGTCCGGCAAGAAACTCGGCGGGACTTATTTTTTCAAAACAACAGTACATCAAAACTAAACAATACATACAGGGTGGTCCAAACCTTGACGTCAAAAAAATTTTTTAGATACCTCTCGTCGTGGGCTATCAGAATATACCCCATGTATGTTACCCAATTTTTCGTAGTTTTCGTGTTATGATTTTTTTAAACTTTTGTTAAGAAGTTCCGGGTGAAGCAATTAATTCATAAAAAAAAACTAATTATTGAACTTTTTTGATTTTTTCTTTTTTGTAGCACAATCCTTAATAAGCGGCGCAGTTGCAAAAAAAAATCAGCATCCTCACTTGGCTGCGAGTTGGAAAAAAAAAGAAAAAAGTGAAAGTTTTCCACCTCAGTTCCTTTGACCGGCGACTCTGTCCAATTATGACTATCAAGTGTCACTTTTTTTTACCTTTAAAAAAACTTAAGTTCTAGCAATTTCTAAAATAACCAAAAGTCCTTGAAATTGTTTGTATTTTTTTATTTAAGCGCAAAATCTAAACTTGACATGCTTGAACGTAAAACTTTCACTTTTGTCTTTTTTTTTCTAACTCTCATCCAAGTGAGGATGGTGATTTTTTTTTTCAACTGCGCCGCTTATTAAGGATCGTGCTATAACAAGAAAAAATCAAAAAAGTTCAATAGTTTTTTTTTATAAATAAATTGCTTCACCCGGAACTTCTTAACAAAAGTTAAAAATTAAAAAATTCATAACTCGAAAACTAAGAAAAATCGGCTAACATACATGGGGTATATTCTGATAGCCCACGACGAGAGGTATCTAAAAAAAATTTTTTGACGTCAAGGTTTGGACCACCCTGTATAAGTGCGTTGTTCTAACAGAAAACATATCAAACCAAGGTTAGATTAACCAACAATAGGTTATAGTTTAAGAAAAATACCAAAGAAAAAAGATGAGCCCAAATCTGACTATTGAAAATGAATTACATACAAGTTTGATATACTTTCTTACCTGAACTGTGTCTTCTAAATAAATTTCCAAATTATAATAATCCATCATCAACAGTTAGAAACAAAATAATTTTGAATTTAAATAAAAAAAAAGTAAGTGATTCTAGTATACAATAAACATACTATTTCTAAATTATCCTTAGAGATGTATAAGGTCTCCAAGTGTCTTGATCTATATATTCTATATAATAATAAAAAATATGGATAATCAAGCACCGAATGTTGTGTCTAAAGCCAATTAAACTAAAATTAAATATGATCAATAAAAAGTTACGTAAATGTGTTGCCCCAGTTTGCCTAAACAGACCTGTCTCCACAAACAGCACCCGTTCACGAGTATGACGCATATCTCAGCCATCGCCTCCCTCAACCTTTCTTCGGGAAAGTGGCGACCCGATCAACGACGCCACCATAAGCAGAGCCTTTTAAGCGAGCATGACATGTTCAAGCTGGCGGGCTTTATTAATTAATAAAAACTAGCCATGTTTAGTCTGGTGAGAAACAATATTCTGTGCTCGTATTTTACATGCGTGAACTAAATTACAATATAAAAGTGACATAGAGATGTACATGTCTCTAAGCGTCAGGATCATTAAATATATATCTATACATATAAATATTTGCGAATGCAAGACTTAGAGATGTATAACGTCTCTAAGTGTCCAAATACTAAATAAAAACAAAAAAAATAAAAACGAAAAACAGGTAATACTGGACACTAGTAAAGCTGCTTCATAGAGTAATGTACCTAATAATTTCTAAATTTGTATTGTACTAACCATATCAAGCTACAGGCTTAAAGGCATCGTTATCCTCAATGAATTCCTTTAAAGTATAGTACTCTCTCCTCAACAAATAGCGCTTAACATAAGACTTGAATTTATTTAGTGGAAAATTTACTACATCAGCGGGGACTTTGTTATAAAAACGTGTACAGTTCCCAGCAAAAGACGTACGAACCTTACCGAGGCGGTGGCCAGGCTCAGCAATCTTATCTTTATTTCTAGTGTTATAGTTATGGATATCACTGTTGAGCTTGAATTCATGGATGTTTTTCCGCACATACATAATGTTTTCAAGTACGTATTGAGATGCTACGGTAAGAATATTTGCCTCTTCAAATTTTCCTCTTACGGATGCTCGACCGCGCATTTTATAAATGCCACGTACAGCTCGTTTTTGTAGCACAAATATGGTCCCAATATCAGCCGCTTTACCCCACAACAGAATTCCATACGACATAACACTGTGAAAATAACTGAAGTATACCAGCCTGGCAGTTTCACTGTTTGTTAGATGGCTGATTCGCCTCACGGCATAGGCTGCAGAGCTAAGTTTCCCAGCTAGGGTGGCTATATGTGGATGCCATTGTAATTTCGAGTCTAAAGTGACTCCTAAGAAAAGAGTTTGCTTTTCGAATTCCATTGTTTCATCATTTATATAATCTTGCTGCTGTTAATCTGTTTGACGTTGGGAAGTGTAAATTTGATGCACTTCGTTTTCTTGGCGTTCAAAAGTAGGTTATTAGCCGTAAACCAATTTACTACTGTGGAGAGTGCACTGTTAATACTATCGAAGCTGTTTTCTTTTCTGTCCACTTTAAATATCAGAGATGTGTCATCAGCAAATAACACTATATCATGTTTATCTTGCACAATTTTAGGTAGGTCATTAATGTACACCAAAAACAGGAAGGGACCAAGTATTGAGCCTTGAGGCACTCCGAGTGCCACACGGGACCCAGAAGATTGAGTTCCATTAATAACCACTCGTTGTGTTCTATCCGATAGGTATGATGAGACGAGGTTAAGGGCACCAGCTTTGATCCCGTAATGGCTTAGTTTTCTCTTTAGATTTTCGTGATCAACGCAATCAAATGCCTTCGATAGGTCACAGAATATTCCAACAGCATCTTGTTTTTTTTCCCAAGCGGCAAAGATGTGCTTAAGAAGAACAGCACCTGCGTCAGTAGTCGAGCGACCTCTGGTAAAACCAAATTGATTTCTGGCGAACAATTCGTTTCGGTTAAAATGTGACACAAGTTGATTTAGAATTAGTTTCTCGAAAACTTTGCTCAGTGCCGGCAGTATTGAAATTGGTCTGAAATTGCTTGGTTCTGTTCTCGATCCTGATTTGAACAAGGGGATGACTTTGCTGTGCTTCATTATGTCTGGAAATATTCCTGTATCAATACATTTGTTAAATATATCAGCTAAATGTGGTGCAATCGATTCAACAATGGAATGTAGAACTTTAATAGATAGGCCCCAAAGATCTTCAGTTTTCTTTAAATTTAGGGATTTAAATGTTTTAATAATTAAGTTCGGAGTAACATATGAAAATGTAAAGATATCTGTACACTCTGCTATATTTGTTTTCAGTATTGCCTCAGCGACGTCAGGCGATGAATGAAGAGACTTTGTTGTTTCTACCGGTATATTAGAGAAGAACTGCTCAAAATGATCCGCAACTTCAAGGTCCGAACTCACAAAATTATTATTAATACGTAGGTTGTAGTGCGGATCTTTGATTTTACGTTTCCCAGTTTCATCGTTGATTACTTGCCAAACAGTTTTTACTTTATCCTTGGAATTTTGGATCTTTCTGGACAGATAATCAGCTTTAGCAGCGGCACACATCATCTTAAAAGATTTAGAAAAGTTCCTGACATAATCTAGGAATTCCGGACTTTTATTAATTCTTCTCAAGTCATATAAATCATAGAGCCGTCGTCTTTTCTCATGAATATCCGGCGTAGCCCAGTCGCTAAATTTCGTCTTGACCTTGCCTTGCACCTTCTTCGGAATGAAACAGGCATCAAATTCCCTTTTAATACAGTTAAAGAACTCAATACTCATACGGTTAGGGTTTTCCTGGGTAAATGGAAGATAACATAATTGTTTCGTGATATTCCGACTGAATAAATCTAATCGCCTTTCAGAAATTGGTCTGCACATAGTGACTTGTGGAATATCCTTAGTTTTTCCGCTAAAAGAGGCTTTTTGTCCACAGTGGTCAGAACTTAAGTTGTTTATTATAGATTTACTAGTCGCATCCTTGTTACTGAAAATGTTATCTATACATGTAGCACTGGTTGCTGTGATTCGTGTAGGCTTGGAACTTGGTCATGTTACTGAACACACAGAAAGCAATCTTCTTAGCTTATTATTAAACTCTTTAACAATCTTCTAGGTCTGGTAACTACGTATATCGATTTTGATACAAATACAAAAAATTCAAATTCAATACATTTATTTCAACCAACTAGGATCATAGTTAAGGTGAACTATCATAGTTAGCCTAAAGTAAGTAAAAATTATAACCTAATATGTACAATTTGTTGTACAAATAACAATTCAAAATATGTTTTAAGCACAGCACTGTCAGTACATGGATCAGATGACAGTGATTCATATATTCATAGATTAAATCAACTACTGTGGTGATTTAAATTGAGTATTTATTTGGTACTACCTAAAAAAACTCGATCCAACTTTAGCCTCAAGTCGATAATAAGGCTTAGAATACAATATGCAGCAAGTGAAAATCTGTAGTATCACCACCCCTCAAAAATCACAGAGGCATAAAGGATACGATCCCATTACGGGGCAAGACACGGAAGAGGCGTGGACGCGGCGAGGCCCGTGGTAATTACGTCCCATACATTTCTGAGTCGTTTAATTGATTTTTAACTTCGTCGTGGATGACGGCGTGTAATGGCTGCTTTTTTGTAGAAAAGCGGTGTTTGTTTAAGTTTTTGTGAGATGTGAATGTTTGAAATAAAGATAAATTTCTTAGAATGCTAAATAAATGTTTTATTTTACAAGCTAGCATGTAGTAAATGAAGATTTTGCTGTAAGAACTTTAAATAATTATAATATCATATTAAATAAATATCTATAGCGACTGGCGAGAGCATGCACTAGGCCGTGACGAGTGGCGGAAGAGAGGGGAGGTCTTTGTCCAGCAGTGGGATACAATATAGGCTACGGAAGAAAAAAAAAATCAAAACTTCATTTACCACTTTAAACAAATTAAAATGGTATATTGTATGTGAATGTCAAACTAACAATAATTAGATACCAAAAAACAATCGGAATTTAAAGTGCTAGTAATCCAGATAAACCCAAAAATTTAAGGTTCGCAGTACAGAACTGGGTTGCGTTTTATAAATCTACAAGTTACATTTCGTTGTTGCCTTCAAACAACGAAATCACACACTCTAAATTCACACTTGTACTTGAGTTTGTAAGGTTTAGTGAATAGATTGACAGCTTCATGGTCGGCATACGGGATATGAGCTCCGTCCGCTTGGACGGCCGCCAAACTTGCAATTGAACCGACAATCCGCATGCAGATGTTTCTAAGGCCTGTAAGTGTTCAATTTACCACACTTTGTATACTATTTAAGATATATATGAAGCTTTGTCTAATATTGTAGTTTAAATAATTTAGAATACAGAAAATATATTCAGCTCGAAGCAATAAGTTCTCGTACTCCAAGTGTCATTTATTTGCCTTTGATTTGACAAAGTATCAACAATCCAAATGACAAGCTCGCCACGCTACAACTGTTAGACATTGATGATCGGTCACTAAAACAGAAGAAGGTATATTACGCCAAAGATTCATCCAAAAAAATTGTCCGAGTAAATGGTGATGTTTCCTTTCATTCTGCCACTTATTAAAATGCGTATCAAAGAGGTAAGTATCAAGAAACCGGCAGAAACACATTAGTTAAATTAAATATGTACTAATTAACTTAGCCAATTAGAAATAAAAATACAAGAAATGCCCATTTATGTAAATAACCCCTAATTGCGCCTATTGGGACCATCAAACGTGAATTATCCACGAAACAACATCGTCCATTATCGAGCACGTCACAGCTAATAATTGTTACATTTGCAACAAATGAATGTATATTTTAGTCCAAAATGTGCAGATTAGTTCATTCGAAATCATTGTTCCGTATACCAGAGCCATTTGAAAGTTATTCATCGGACTAATTGCTATGCACCATTGACTAGACCAAATGGCATATAATGAAAGTCATAATGGCCCGCTCGTGGTATAAATTCAGTCTACTTTGCACTTGCAAGTAGTGTTGAAACTTGCGTTTTCTGGTAAAGTTGGCAATTATTCCTTTCTGCAACTTTGGTGCAGAGTAAATAACTCAAGCGATCCTGACAGAATATTTTGCTTTTGTGTATAATTTTAAAGAGTATCGTCTAAGATAATATTATGCATTATTGTCAGCTTAGTCCATTACTATGATTATGAAAATGATTTTGTTTTTACTGCGACTCCAATAACTGTTTTTTACAATCTGTGGCCTGTAGTGTGTTTGCTCCTAGTTTATATTTTCTTATTTTATATGTATTGTATTTAATATAGAATGATATGAATGTATTTATGAACGATGTAAGTTTTTTTTTTCTTTTATATGTGTAAGTTTATTCATATTTGGTTGATTCGCATTTGCTTTTGCAACACCTACCGGCCTTTGTTTTCCTTTCTGTTTATAACTTGTGTATACTTTGTTTTTTATTTTTTATTTGAGGTGTGCAATAAAGAGTATTTATGTTATGTGGGAAAGGTTTCATAGAGAACTGTGACCGTTTCTATTTCCAGTAATGTTTTCTATTTACCTGTTCTGGCACTGATAGTAACAATAGGTAATATTAGTTTTAAACATACATACAAATTACAAACATAAACAAGAAATTATCTTTCAAAATAAATAACTTATCCGCAACCACAGCGGCGCCAAAATAAAATTAAAGACAATCCGAACGAAACAGGATGGGCTATAACTTTTATTACTAAAGTTCTGTCTGTGTTGCATGTCGGTTGATAAAAAGAATAGCATACACGCAGCGTGCGTTTATCGCATTTCATGCATAATGCAAACCGTTTGGCTTTTCATCCCATTCAAATGAGATGAAGTTGTTATTTTTGCTGGAACTTTGCCCCGACTGGACATCCTGTTGTGATATGTTATAAAATATACTGTTTCATTTTCGGCAATAATTAATAAATGTTTGAACGTAACGTATGGTATGTGACAATTTTGTGTTGTAAGGATTTAAAATGCAATCATAGTTTTTCACTGATCGCATGATGTAGGTGCATGAATAAGAAATAATAATGCAATTGAAAATGTATGAAAGTGACAATGTTTTGTTGTAAGCATTTAAAATTCTTATAGAGCAAGTTGCCATTTATATGACGTAGTACTTTAATTAATAAATATCGTCATGTGACATCTAAATCACAACATCTAAATGACATCTAAAATCTTTGTTTCCTAAATTGCTACCTAGGTCATTCAAAATTTGGTTCAATCGTGAAACAATGTCGTTTATTTAAAAAAAAACTTAACTGAGCGAAGTGTTATCATCATCATATATTTAAGAGCTAAGCTCTTGTCGGTGGAGTAAGTTCCATGCCTGTTTATCAAATTTCCTTCTCTTTTACAGCCTGATACGACACGACGTTTATTTTTTCCTTTACTTGATCTATTTATGTTCTTCTTGGCTTTCCTGCCTTCCTTTCTGCTAGAAATCTACCTTCTATGATGAAGTGTTATAATTATTTATTATTATTTAGGTATATTATGAGTCAAGAGCACGATAACGAAGCAGTTACATTGTAACTCCCAAATGTTCCAATCATTACGCCCACACCACGTAGCGTAGTGACGACCCACTGGGCTGGAACACAGATAGTGCGCTAAAAATATTTCAGCTATTTCTGTCAACAAATCAAACATCGGAAAGGCTTCCTCACGGTCCAGTAATATATGTGGATTTATGAAGAAAATGTGTGTTATTTTTACATTTGTAAGAAATAACGAAAGGAGAGATAGCGCGCGTAGGAGTGCTTGTCCCGAAGTCCATGTTAAACTTATTTGTTAATTTGAATGCCATAATTAGTAAACGGTTGAAAGGTTATAAATAAAACCGGTATCATAGTTGTCTAAAAACATCATATGTATGTAGCAATTTACCTCGACTTTTTACGAGCGTTTCATTTTTCTCGAAGTATAACTTCTCAAATGACTCCTTTTGTCCTATACTGCCCTGCTTAGCCGAATGGCACTAACACAGATTTTTTTTTAATGCAAACATATACCTTAATTTTGCAGCTCAAAGTTACATGTTCAAGAGAATTTGATTTCGAGATAGTGCCTTTCGGCTTAGCAGGGCAGTGTATTCCATTGCAATTTTATTGGCCCTGTTACCTATTAACCTCAAAGTGGACTATGAACGATATTGATACCAACATGATTGCACGGCACAAGTAAACTGGATTAAGCCACGCTCTATGATCCATTGCCTCACATACCCCGTTTCTTTTTACGGCAGAACGTTAAAGCTGACCGATATGATGGTCCTACATTGCTGCCGCCAACAACGAGCATTTGCTTATAATGTATTTTAGACATCATAGATATTGCAATAGCCTAATTAATTTTTATTTACCTACAATGGTTTTTTTGTACCACGACGGTGGCAAACAAGCATACGGCCCGCCTGATGGTAAGCAGCTACCGTTGACTATGGACCCCTGCAACCTCAGAGGTGGCACATGCGCGTTGCCGACCCTTAAAATAAATGTAATTGTAAATGTATTTTCGTTGTGGGAATAATGTGGATTCCGCATTTCTGAGGGACTGCACCAAGATACAGATCAGATAAGAAATAGAAATAGAAAAATCTTTATTCGTGACATGCGTATGTATGTGGTATGTGAGGATTCCTTTTAAGCTTGGCCAATCGGTCAAGTTTTGAAAAAAAAAACTTACTTTATTCAATTGCAGCAATAGTAGGCGTTGTCGAACATAGAACACGGAATCACGTACTATTGTGCTAGCGGAAACTTTTCATAATAGCGGATTTTTTTTTAATGAAAATTTCGGTAACTTCTCATAATTAACATATATGTCTTGTGAAAGTTTATGGAAATATCCGAAAACTTTTCTAATATTTTTGAATCTTTCTGCAACTTGCACATCAGTATGTACTCGAAGGCGGAATTTAAGTTTGAATTCAGAGTGGTGTTTTTTCAATAACTAGCCATATTGTGCGAGGTGATTTGGTAGGCCATACTAAACGACTTTTACTATGGGACCAACTCCGAAATCACAAATTTTTTTGGCTGTGGCCGATCAGACGTCGATGTTTTCTATGGGGAGGCCATTTTTTTGGGATTTCGGGGTATTTAGAGTATTAAGATTTCTGTAGAGGTATTTAGATTTTCAAGATAATTCACTTTTTTTACTTGGAGCCCTTAATCTTAAGACTTAGATTAAACCCTGTAACTAGTTATTCATCGGTGCCGACAGTGTGTGCCGGTTTATAGACAACAGAGACAGTTTGCAGTGGCGATCGGTTTCGGAGTCGCAAATTGGTTTCTGTCACGTCTATCCAATATTTGAATTGGCTTTAACCTCAATATGGAATAACTTTTCAGTGTTCCTGGGATTGCATTCGGACTTTAATAATTTAATTCATATCCAATTTATATTTGACCTATTTAATAAAAGGTTACTTCTAAATGTTCCCTCAAATTGATGACACCCTAATTTCTGCTTGTGTTCACCGTACAGTCGCCGTCAAATATACTGGAGCGGCTAAGGTACTCACAAATATCTGAACATGCACTTTATTGCCTTGACAATAGAAGCGTTGCTCAGATATTTGTAACCACATTGGCCACTCTGATATATCTGATGGCGACTGTACATACAGTAAGTGTTAATGAATATTATCGTTTCGTAATCCGAGTTGCGTATCTGTCCCTGGCTATTTGGATTTTGATTCACAACTTTAAGGTCAATGATTCAATAACAAATAACTGTGGTAATTGTGGTATACCAACGTATGAATCAAAGGTAAATCTTCAGATCTTGTCGGTTGTTACTTCTGAACGTACGTTTACTTACGCACGTATAATTATGTTTAGCTAAAAGTGCAAATCGCTAACCTAGACTTGCATTTACACATTATAGAATGCTTGAGCGTTCTTGCATAATTTATTTTTAATTATGATGTTGATGGCATACATATTATAACGTACTCTTCCTTTATATTTTAAAAATATTAGATTCTACGTATGCAATTGCATCCTTTGTAAGTGATTTGATATCCGCCGGTTTCCCGCTAAACCTGGTGATGGGAAAATAATATTTAAGCTCATATTGATTTTATTGCCGCTGGAATCCGGCTTCAGTTATCCAATTATCAATTTGACTGTTGCTAGCTTTTAGTTAAATATACTGTGATAATATTTTCAGCTAATTATTTCAGATGGCTAAACGAAGCATACGATGGTACCTACTAATTGCCAAATAGAAATACGTTTATTGGATTTATTACTTTTATTTGATATCTGAGTATTTATTTTCAATTTTTCCGTTTGGATTTTCGAATAAAATGTTACTTGAAAATAGCACAAGAATTCCGTGAAGGATAAAATACCCACTAATTGATACTGATAGATGTTATCAGAGACTATACATATATAGACAGTCTAAGCACGAGACCCCCCAAAGCTGTCGTTGAATGTAGGCCAGAGTACTCTCTGCCCCTCAGCGCTATCTAGTTATTGATAGCGTTACTATTATTACGGTATTACTACGGAAACTTTGGGTTTGTCTCGTTCGGAGCCTCAAACAGTTCTTAGACTGGCTGCATATACAAGATATCTCTATACTCCGCTTAGCGCGTTTTTTCTTTATAACCTAAGCTGCCAAATAGAAGGGTTGCGGGAGGGGAACACGCAATGCTAGACAGGGAACGTGCCATTGTTCCGTGGGACGTAAGAGAGAGTCAGATATTAATGGTTGCCATGGAGACGTACTATGTTTACTGTCACTTACAATAAATTAGTGTCTCACTATAGGGTGAAATTACTTCGAGCGTGGCAGCGGGGGTCGCCCGGCTATGCGCGGGTCTTGGGTTATTAGTCTATGACTGGCTGTCCTATATACATGTACTAGACAAGACTCCCTGCGAACGTACACTGCATGATAGTCAACACTTTCAACTAATGGTTCAGAGGGCTTACCGGCAACCACTTCGTCGTTCGTCTATTGGCCTCTCTATCACTCATATTAGCAAGAGCGATAGAGATGCTGAGAGTAGATTTTGGAATTTCGATGTTCGCGGTAGGCACTCAGTTACTGTATGTATGGTAGGTGAAGCACCAATGATGGGTTAGTTTAACTTGAGAAATAAAATGAAACGAAATTTTAATAATAGCAAGGTTATACGTCATAGTTGGACATTGCGAGAATGGCTAGTACCACTTTCAAATTACCATTCTTCCTTTACATGTTCCTTTGATTGATCAGTTATGCTATTGAATTTACTGATTTTTTGTACTATTAACGTCGATACAGGATGTGTTGAAATTGAAATTAACCGCTCCTACATGTAGGCAATAATAACCTTTTATTGCTGATTTCGCACCTCACATGTTCGGATATTAGTTACAAAACATTAGCCCATCGTACTCCAACGTCCAGCCACTCTCCATAGCATTGTTCCACTATGCATGACAGACATAACCACCATTGAAAAATCACTTCAAATTTGAAATGTATAACACGAGAATACGGTATACTTTTGAATGCGTTTTCCAAAAACGTTATCCGTGGTTCGGCGGAGCACTAATGCTTTAACTACGAACTCCGAAACAATTGCAACGCGCACGAGGATTTGCACGAATAATGCACCGGATCTCCTTAAATATGCATGACGCCTGGAACCTCCTGATATGTAATGTGACGCAAATGCGATTTTCAACGCAATTAGCTGCTAGAACCGTTTTCTGGAGCTGAGCTTTAAAATTAGAAAGGTATAATTTTGGAAGGATTTGTAATTTCGCAAAATTTTGTAATTTAATCGTCTGCACAGTGAATCCTCCTTTCGTAAAGGGTCGGCAACGCATGTGACACCTCTGGAGTTGCAGGCGTAGCTAATTACCATCAGGCGGGCCGTATGCTTGTTGCCACCGTCGGTCGTGGTATTAAAAGAAATGCACATGAAAAAGTGCGTTTTGTTTAGATTGTTTATACCTACTATATTTTCCATAATAATGCGAAGCTATTATGTAAATAATTAATTGTCTTACGAAAGCTTCGTGTTTAAAATTCTAATGCTGCTTTATTGTATGAAAATCCATAAGACAATCGGCATAATTAGCGACGTTCTTTTAATGACATAAACAACATTTTAAAGTATATTTTTAATAAACCTGTCAGCCATTTAATTGACAGATTATAATGCATGAGCATAAAAATGAGTTTACTGGTGACTATTGTGGTTCTTTTTTGTGGTGGGGCAGACTTGACATGTTGGCCCATGATGGTCGCACTTTCATCTTTGTTACGGCAGTTAGATACCGATTATTATTCGGTTGTATCATGAAAAAAGTATAACAAGAGAAATAAATAATATCTTCTTCACCATCTAATTAAAAATGAGGATTACCCATTATTTTTGCTGTCCGGAATTTCCATATTAAATTTCGAGATAAATTTTCGAACAATAGGTCCGGGATTCTTCTCGGGTTATGAAAGTAGGCTAACAAAAGTAACGATACAAATAACAAATGGCGGACCCTAGTCCACTCTACTGTGTCGAGTGGTGGCAGGGTTGCCACATTCTAAAATGTTTGTTTCAATTTTGCTAAATATTGGCCGCTGCAGCGCTGCTTGGAAATTAAATCTAGTCATTTAGAATTATGTCAGAAAACTTCCTTTTCAACCGAGATTAAGAACCTTTTCAAGATTTCGAAGGAGGAGGTTATCAATTCGTCGGGATCTTTGTTTTTGCTATTTTATTTTTTTTATTTTTGTATGTATGCTCACCGATTATTCGAAGACGGATGGACCGATTTGGAAAATTATTTTTTTGTTTGAAAGAATATACTTCACAGTTGGTCCCATTGTAACTAGGTCAGAATCTAATGATGGAATCATCGAGGGAAGTCTTCAACTATTATAGGGACACTTAAAGTGATTTGAGTATGTTTAACAGCAGTTCGAGCATTTGCTTTTAGAAAGGTGGATGCTAAGTGAAGTCGGTTCTTTTTTGTTTAAAATTATTCACACAAACTTATTGTAAACGGGGAATCAAATTTTACTTAAAGGCTTTGTTTCCATCAGAGATGCATAACGAGGGATGTGCTTGTTAGGAACCAATAGAATCACTTCATTTACCTATCCTCGCTCAAATGAAGTGATTATATTCTATATATTTTTAACAAACATCCCTCGCTGCACGTCCTTGCACATCTCTGGTGGAAACGCAGCCATAAGCCGCAGACAACAATCCAGTGAGTTCTATTATATTTGAATATTTAAAACCCGAAGTTTGGGCCAAAAATCAAGTGAAGTGCTATGATTTAGATTTAGATTAGATTTAGATTTATTTATGAGGGACCAGTGACTAAACTTAAGGAGTATTTCATGTAAAATTGCTAGCCTACCACAGCCGGCCAACATGGGCGAGCACCAGAGCCAATTCGTAAACTACTAAATAAATAATAATATTACATTATTTAGCCAATAGGTACACATTTCACTGCTATCATCAAATGCTGGAATCTTGAATGAATAATTAAATCTATGACTGGAACAACCTCCTTAAAATTAAAATGCCACATACACTTTTTTCAAACGAATTTTATGTTTGTCATAGTAACACTTTTTAGGGTTCCGTAGTCAACTAGGAACCCTTATAGTTTCGCCATGTCTGCCCGTCCGTCCGTCCGTCCGTCCGCGGATAATCTCAGTGACCGTTAGCACTAGAAAGCTGAAATTTGGTACTAATATGTATATCAATCACGCCGACAAAGTGGTAAAATAAAAAAGTGGATTTTTTATTATTATTAGGGTACCTCCCCTATACGTAAAGTGGGGAGTGATTTTTTTTTTCATTTCAACCCTAACGTGTGATATATTATTGGATAGGTATTTAAAAATAAATAGGGGTTTCCCAAAATCATTTTTCGATAATGTAAATATTTTCGGAAATAATCCCTCCAGAAGTAAAAAAATATGCGTCCCCCCCCCTCTAACTTTTGAACCATAAGTTTTAAAAATATGACAAAAATCTCAAAAGTAGAACTTTATAAAAACTTTCTAGGAAAATTATTTTGAACTTGATAGGATGAATAGTTTTTGAAAATATAATACAAAATAATTTCTGAACTAAGTTTGTAATTTAACCGTATAAGCAGGTGTTTATTGTACCTGTAATTTCTACAACATTACAATGAAATGACGTGCTTTCAAATAAAGTAAAAACGGTGAAAATCGGTTCACGCAATAAAGAATTATCCCATAAAAATCATCTTCCATACTTTATGCTCGCGCGTAATAGTTTACTTAATTTGCCGATAGATTTCGCTGTACGTGGAACTCTCATATCATATCCTACATGGCGGTGTTATTAACTCTTAAGTGGGGACTTACTGTGACGGACGGAAAACTACGGAACCCTACAGTGAGCGTGGCCCGACACGCTCTTGGCCGGTTTTTAAGTCATAGTTTAGTTTAGTTATTAGCTCTTAAGTTAGGTCCCCACTGAAAACCAGCGCCATGGTTTAAATTGCCGCGGCATCATGCTGAGTGGGGATCCTATACAATACAATACAATATTCTTTATTGCACCACACAAAGCAAAAGAAGTAGACAGAGACAGATTTAACAAATTAAATAATGGTAACAACAGGCGGTCCTATCGCTATTAATCGATCTCTACCAGACAACCTTAGGGTAGCAGGAGATGGAGAACAGAGTTTCAGAAACAGGTAGTGCTATTTGTCGTCTTTGTGTTGTATTATTACTTGCTTTGTTTTTGTGTGTAATTGTGACGTTAAATAAATGTATTTTCTTTCTTTCTTTCTATGAGTTCCTATAGCACAGGCCATCTCTCTTTCACGAGAGGGATCGGGCTATACTTACTGCTCTCACAAGCCAAATGGTGGCATCTCAAAATCTTTGTCGAATCCAATTTTCAAATTTAGCTATTAATTTTCTTTTTGCCGCCACTAATTGGCTTATGAGGGTAGTATACGTTCCATGCTGAGCCAATGCGGATTAGAAACTTCATATACACATCTTTGCATTTATTTACGAATGTAAGGTACAGTTATTCTCACCCGCGTGATTGTTTCACCCAAAAGCGACTGGCAAGTTATCAAATAGTATTTTATACAATCGTGACATAATTAAGAGCTTTTCTGTCGAGTACCGTGTTTAGGCCACGAAGCTTGCTGAGTGGCCTAAGTAAGGTACGAGCTTGATTATGTCACTATTGTATACAAATATTTTTCTACGAGTGCTCAATCTAGGCAAGCCGGTAAGAATAGAGTTCGACGAAAGACCTGCTGCCTCTATACAATTGAGTAAGTTCTATCTCCCGGTGGCGTATATGGCTTTCCGTATTCAGTACGTCCCCCTATGAGAGACGAGACAGGTACGCTTTCCCAAGGCACTAAACAACTGGAATATTGTACATAGTATGTCGCCTCGAAGTGACGAATTTGATACGCTTTTACAGTTATTCCAATTGATAAAGTTACAGAAATCCATACTCATTGAGTCTTCATTTACCAGACACCCTTAATCTTAGTAGAATGTGGAGAAGTTGATCCGCCTAACAAGTAATAATACTCCCGGTGGATTGTGCCGGCGGTCGGGATGAAGGACACGGACGGTCGCGAAGGACAACAGTGTTACAATATTGTATGAAAATCCTTTGTACCAACGTCGGCGATGCTACAAAATGCGACCATAAAAGTTCTATCGGAAAGTATGCGCTAGTAGTTCGGTCTACACAATCTCAATTCAAGCATTACAGTCGACGAGTAGAAAATAATATTTTGTCAATTGTGAGCAACTACGACTGCCAACCCTGAAGTCAAGATACCCAAACAATTCATCCCGAACGAGGGACTTGTTTTTGCCATTAACCTAATGTGTAAATAAATGTGTGCAATAATTAAACACAGGATAGAGTGACGCGTAACTAATTGCTTCTACACCCTTCTCATCGTTTTTATCAACTCGTTGAGGGTTTACTGCGAGGTTTATGACGTCATGTTACCAGGTTTAGGTCGAATCATGTACTGACTTTAGCTGGAGTTAAATGGAATTGATTGTGAATTGTGTCATCTGAGCTTTGAAAGATTTAAAGTCATTGCAATATAATCTGGGGAAGAATAACTGTGGACGTACTGTGGGAGAGATGACATCGATATTGGGTGAAGGGCTGAATCAAATACACCTTTATAAATTATCTAGGGAATTTAATTTTTTTATTAATCTAATCTTTATTTTATTCAATCAAATACAAACATTGAAAACATTGAAAAAAAATAATCAACCCAGTTGGACTTGAACCAACATCGATACGCCTTTCAATGTTTTCAATGTTTGTATTTGATTGAATAACATACTAATGTATGAGTGGAATACCCACTTTAAAAAAAAATGTAAAATAATTATTAATCTTTATTTCACAAAATAAAATCTTATGGTACAAAAGGCGAACTTAGTGCTAAGAGGAATTCTCTACCAGTCAACCTTAAGGAAAAGCAGAGAAGTTGTAGGCGGTGCTAATATTATTAATCAACATACATTTGAAGTTTACTTACATATAAGCCATATATAAATACATAAATATACATAGACGAAACTGAAACGCTTAAACTTTCATTCTGCTAGCAAAAAAGCACGAACAGAGTTTTTTAAACGAGTAAAGAGTGTTCCACAGCCGCGCCGCCTGGGCGGAGAAGAAAGGTGGTTTCATTATTGGGAGGTAATTATAAATACGAGTTACGTCTAGCTTGTCTCTTCTGCACGGCTAGCACGTCTTACGTGCGACTGGTGCGACAAGAGACAGATGTGCGCGACTTCATGCGTTGTCGCTAGTTGGCAGCACAACTTGCGCATGAAAGGAGCGACTGACTGGCGATCAAATGCAACTGTCATAAAATGACAGTGACTCGCGACTTTGAACTAAAATCCTTCGCACAACTTTGATTTCTCTTCGCGTCAGTTGCAGCCGCGGGTGCATGTGCTACCGGAAAGCGAGATTTTGACAGGCGCAGGAAGATTTTCCCTACTCGCGGCTTAAGTCGCTCTTGTAAGACGTGCTAGCCGTGCTGGAATGTTCTAAAATGAACATTGACAGCCTGAGTTATTCTGTAAGTATGTATGTAGTATCGAATTTCATGACTGTTCTGACCTCGTGAGCTTTCTGGGATGTACAGTCAACCAATTTGATTCCTAGGCCACTCTAGAACCTTGTTACAATAGCTAGTTTAGCAGCGAATAGGTTACGTTTATACGTATCCACGGATAACTGTCATTACGACAAGGTTCTTCAGTGGCCTAGAAATCAAATTGGTTGACCGTACTGCGCTGTCGGCGACGGACCTTCATTTGTTATTTAAACTGTCAAGAAAACTAATCGGACGGACTAGCAAATGTAGAAGGCTTGAAGTTTTTAAACACCTTTTTCGAGCCACCCCTTGATTAGTACGTAACACCCTTATTGCACCAGCTTGGGGAGTTATTTAAGAATATAAAGTAACCTATGTATCCACATTATAATCCTGTGCCAAATTCTATTTATCAGTTTTGCCGTAAAGTAGGAACATACATGCAAATATCCAACATCAATCATTTATTTATCGTATGGCTACATGTCACTGGATAGAGATAGGCATTTGTTTTTATTAAACATCTTGGGGAAGTAGTAGTGGGAAAGCAGGTGATGAAGAAAATCCAGTGAGTGCTGCGAGGTCCAGATGGGACAGTGCAGCTGTCAAGTTTGTTACCACCCAGAGATCACGTGTAGAGTTGTCTAAGGTGTTTCCTACGGACGCAGAGTAACATTGATCCCCAATTATAAAAACATGTAAACGTACATTTTTTCACATTTATTTTAGTAATAGGGGTTTGACTCCCATACCTTATACACTCCTCGTAAGTAGGTACTTTGTTTTTCATGCAATAATTTGGTTAATGTGGTTGTTTGATGACATGTATATTTTATCATATTTTTCTAATTTACGAGGGTGAGGGTGTGTAAAATATGATAGCAATTTGTTTCATTACATTCTCCCCCGTGATGATAAGTGTTGTCATCAACCGACATAATGATGCTTTGCAATTGTTACAATGGTTATGCACATATTGCACATGAAAGAAAGTAAGGATTTTTTTCAGACTGAGTACCCAAATACACTCTATCTACACTCATATTGTAAGTTCTCTAAAACGTGTTCGAAAACGGTAGGCAATGGCTAGCATTACCACGACCGATTTTACTATGATAAGCTTTTTATCCGTAGCAGTAACGTAATTTTAACTTTTCATGCTCAATTATTGATGTGCTATGAGTTTTGATAACATAATGTACACCTGCACCCTCCCGGGGATCCGCCGACAGCCCGACACGCGCCCGCGCGACCGCCGGCACAATCGAGTTGGCCATGGTGGCGGTGCGATGGCGGCCATTCTATGGTTTCCAAATAAGGCATTTAGAATAAATAATATGAGTGTAGATAAAGCAGTGTATGCAACTGTACGTAATTAGGCCTTAAAACACTCGTGTGATCTTATTATGAAATTCGCCTGCGGCTCATTTTATAAAACCACACTCATGTTTTAAGGACCCTTATTACGTAACAGTTACATAAACTACTATTGTTTGTAAATCTAATGGTTTGTAAGTCTAATCTAAGTATGTAAAAAATACTTTAAGTTTTATTAACAAATTGTATGGTTGAATTACTTGTATTAACGATAGCAAAAAAAGATATGAATAAGAGAACAAGTCATGTTTTTGATTTGATAAAACCAAACGGAAAGTTTATGATTCTACAATTTCTATATAACGGAGACTAATTAACACATTTAGTGCCACCTAGTGCTACGTGCTACGCTCGTAGCCCGTAGCCACGTATTCGTCGTATGTAGCGCGTAGTAGCTACGAACAGAGAACCCGTCAGTCGGGTTCTCGGCACTGAATATTAACTTCAAAGTCAGCAACCCATGACCAACCAACCAACCAACCAACCTTTATGAATTAAAGCAAAATTTTATAATTAAATATAAATATTAACTTAAATTAATGTAATGGTTAAATTTAAGTTTATTTTTATATAGTTCATACATTAAACAACATCTCATAGAAGAGATTACAATTTCATAATAGAATGAAAACGACGATGATAGGTAATTTCAGTTTATAGTTAAAAGGCTAATATAAAAAAAAATACAACAACCGTGAAGAAAATCAAGTTTTTTTGTTAATTATTTTTTTGATTTGCAGTTTTTAAATAGTAACACACAGTAAGTATATAAATTATAAACTGAAATAAATGTCATATTATACTTCATAAAAAACCGTGACTAGTGGTTAGGGCGCCACGAACGCTGAAGACGCCAGTTCAAATCTGTCCTCGGACACCGGAGGACTTGGTCACTTTTTCTGAAGTATATTTCAGTTTTTTTTCTATTCAAGAGTCAAATGTAGCACAGATAGAGTCTAATTATTTCAAACACCAATAATTTGAAATAATATTAGATGTCGTATCCACAGAAGATCAAAAGAAACAAGATTTTTAACTTAACAAGTATCGCCATTTTATTCAGCTGATGATATTTGGATATTTTAAAATATGCATTTGTGAATATCAAATACTAGCTTTCCGCCCGCGACTTCGTCCGCGTATAATACGGTTCCTCATACAGAGTTTAATATCCAATTGTAACTTCTTAACTAACTTTTGTTAATCCCCGAACCATCTTCTTAATCTATTTATACTTATAGCTATTTTGGCGAAAAAACGGGTAACGTAGACATAGTTTCAGTTACAAATAAGTGTTAATATGCAAATAATAACGTAAATGTACCCTTTTATTTGCGTAACTTCTTTGTGTACTATAAAGTGGTGGTTTTATTTGGCGATACGATGACCAAACTATTGTCAGAGTTCAATCTGGAACATGGAAATGGAACGGAAATAGGAACAATAATTCCTAGTAAATCTCAAACCAAAAAAATAGTAAATCTCTCTATACAAACTTTCAACCCCTTTTTAGCCCCGTTCTAGGTTGAATTTTGAAAAACGCTTCAGCGTTTAATATTTTTTAATTATTAGTAAACGTACGAAGTTTTAAATCTCTGACTCTAAATTTTAAACCCCACCGATACAAACGTTTAACCCCCATTTTATCCCCCCTTAGGGGTTGAATTTTTCTAAATCGCTTCTTATTAGTTGTACAGATTGTAAATGTAACCCGTTCTGCAAATTACAACTTTCTAGCTTCAGTAGTAAAGGCCTTCCTTTCATACAAACTTTTCAACCCCGTTTCGACTCCTCTGAGGTGGAATTTTGAAAAACGCTGAAATTGGTTTTTTTTGCTTTAAAGTTAGTAAAAAAAATCTCTATACAAATTTTCAACCCCTATTTTACCCTGTTAGAGGTTGAATTTTGAAAAACGCTGAAATTAGTTTTATTATTTTTGAATTATTAGTAAACGTACGAAGTTTCAAATCTTTAACTCAAAGTTTTAAACCTCATCCATACAAACTTTTAACCCCTTTTTTACCCCGTTAGGGGATGAATTTTAAAAAACCCCTTCTTAGTGGATACTATCGTTATAAAAAGTACCTATTGTGAAAAATTCAGCTCTGTAGGTCCAACGGTTTGGGCTGGGCGTTGATTTAAGTGAGTCAGTCTGTCTGTCAGTCAGTCAGTCAGGACTTTTATATATATCTATATATATATATACACACATATTTTTATATACATATATATATGTCGGGAAGTCATTAGTACGGAACATCAATTGACAACGAAACGCAAGCGCAGGATTGGCGCGCTTCTACTGAGTCTGGCCTGACGTTCGTGCACGACCGGTGGTGGGGATGCATAAAACCAGCCGTACCTGACCCGAGTGGTCATTATTCGCTCAGATCGCCTGACCTGCAGACGTATCAGGCCAGGAACAGTAATACGTTTCGTACCTTGTAATTATTTTAAAAGAATATACCTAGTTTGATTGTTTATTGAGTGTTTCATCTTGCCCGCACCTACCTAATGCGCTCACTATGTCCAACGAGTCAAATATGCCTCATCGACCATCTCATAGTCCGTCATCAGATGTGGGATTAGAGCGGGCTGACTGCGAAGATGGAACACGAAGTATACCAAGTGGAAGTGATGACCAAAATTGGCGGCTTTTGTCCGAAATGCAAAATTCTAACATGAAGGCATTAATTGAGGCTCTTAATAAGCCTCAGCATTCGGACAAACACGTGAATCTTCCGGAATTCGATCCTGACAAGACCGATGTGGATGCACAGTCGTGGTGTGCAACGGCCGATCTGTGCTTCGCAGATAACCCTTTGGATGGAGGTCAGTTGATTGTTGTCATAAGTAAAGCGTTCAAGGGAGCAGCTTCGGCATGGTTGTCCCATGTATCTTATGCGGGTATGACTTGGCCACAATTTAAAGAGTTGTTTATGGCTAGATTTGTGTACACTGAAACAACTGCGGCTACCCTAATAAACCTTAACTCGGGCAAGCCTAAAGAAGAGGAAACCTTAGCGGCCTACGGGAGTCGAGTGATGACGTCACTGCTTAATCGTTGGAAGAATGCCACTATTGAACAACTCGCTGTGTCGCAAACACTCGCACAATTTGACACGCGATTACAACGATTAGCATTTACAACGGAAATAAATACTCGTCAACAGTTGCAACAAGAGCTGCAGGCGTTTACCTACCTAAAACGCAAATTTAATGCTGGTGGTGATATAAAGGGATTTGACAACAAACGACGAAAAACATCGCCTGCAATCAAATGTTTTCACTGCGGGAAAAATGGACACAAGCAATCGGATTGTCTACAGCGTAAAAAGGATGGAAAGGCGCAACCGGTGAAGTCACAACAAAGTACCACAATGACTAAGCCTAATCATCGACAACAAACCACATCGAGCTCAATCGTCTGTTTCAAATGCGGAGCAACGGGCCACATAGCAAGCCGCTGCACCAGTGGAGGAGGCGCGGATGCGACGACTAGCAGGGAACGTCGTGTGGACGTGTGCAGCGTGGACCCGCCGGGTGGGATTTTGAAACATCAAGGTCAGTGTTTTACTTTCCATTTTGATTCCGGTGCAGAGTGCTCATTAGTAAAACATAGTATAGCGTCTAAATTTAGTGGAAAGCGTGAGCTGAGCACAATGTTGTTAGTTTGAAGGGTATCAGCCAATCAAGTGTTCTAAGTACCGAGCAGACTTCATGTGTTGTAGAAATTTGCAGCCATCTGGTTGAAACTTTATTGCACGTTTTGCCTGACGTTTATTGACGTAGTGATATCATGATAGGACGTGAGATTTTACATCAAGGGTTCGGTGTTATTATGACCGCAACGCAGTTCAACATTTTTAAGGTTAATGTTGATAATTCTGAATTACTCTCATTGCCTTCGATAGCAACTAGTAGTGATGGCTTTGTGACTAATCAACTTATAGCAAATGATTTTACTCTTGTTGATACTGACATCCCTCAGGAAAAGAAATATGAGCTTGTTGACATTTTAAATCGTTATTCGGAGTATTTTATTACGGGTATGCCTAAAACCCGAGTAACAACGGGAGAGCTTGAGATTCGCTTAATTGATCCTAACCTAATGGTGCAAAGGCGTCCCTATCGTCTTAGTCCAGAGGAAAGAAAAGTAATGCGCGAGCGAGTAGATGAATTGTTACGTGCAAATATTATTCGTCCCAGTAGTTCACCTTTTGTAAGCCCAGCTCTTTTAGTCAAGAAGCGTGATGGATCTGACAGGATGGTCGTAGATTATAGGGAGCTGAATAGGAATACGGTATCGGACCGATATCCGTTACCACTCATAGCTGACCAAATCCCACGTTTGCGCGGTGCGCAGTACTTTACCAAACTAGATTGTGCTTCCGGTTTTCATCTCATTCCGATCAATTCTGAAAATTCTATTCAGCGTACTTCTTTTATAACATCTGAAGGCCAGTTCGAGTACCTTACAATGCCATTTGGGCTCAAAAATTCAATTTCGGTGTTTCAGAGAGCAATAGTGAAGGCACTAGGTGACTTAGTAAATACCTATGTCGTTGTCTATGTAGATGACATTTTGATCATGTCCGAAACTGTCGAAGAAGGGCTTGAAAGACTGAATATAGTATTGGACAAATTAGCTAAAGCCGGATTCTCATTAAACTTGAAAAAGTGCTCATTTTTGAAAACCGAACTTGAGTTTTTAGGCTATGAAGTCAAGGCAGGAGAGATAAGCCAAATCGTCGTAAGGTTGAGGCACTGTCTTCTCTGCCTCCGCCAACGACCGTATCCCAGTTAAGGCAATTTATAGGGTTAGCAACCTACTTCCGACAATTCGTTCCTAAATTCTCCAGTGTCATGGGCCCACTATATAAACTGACAGCAGCAAAGGTTCCTTTTGTTTGGCAAGAGCGCCACGAAAATATTCGCCAGGCGATCATCTCAATTTTAACTGAAGAACCGGTTCTAATGATCTTTGACCCTCAGTATGCGATCGAATTACACACAAGACGCGAGCTCAGAGGGCTATGGTGCCATACTATTTCAAATTGTAGAAGGAAAACGGCGCGTTGTCGCATATTATAGTAAACGAACCAGCCCTGCGGAATCGCGATACCATAGTTATGAGCTTGAGACATTGGCGGTTGTCAACGCAGTGAAATATTTCCGGAAATACTTGCACGGTCATAAGTTCACTGTGGTGACAGACTGCAATGCTCTCAAGTGGTCTAGTAAAAAGATTGACTTGACGCCGCGAGTCTACAGGTGGTGGGCTTATTTACAATGTTTTGATTTTAACGTTGTCTATAACAAAGGCAAAGACATGGCACATGCAGATTTCTTCTCCCGCAACCTTTTACCGTTGACTCAACCTGAAGTAGAAACCCCAATTGCCACCCAAATAGCGTCAGATATAATTATGGGGAAGGGGTTGAATAACGTAGAACAAAGACGTATTAACATCACAGAACTTTCTGGTAATTGGCTTCTAGCTGAACAGACACGAGATAGCGAGATCAGTAAGCTTATTTTAGACTTGAACAGTGGAGAGATGCATGCCGAGGTTACAAATACCTACGAGATTCATGCAGGCATTTTATATCGCAAAATTCAGCGCAATGGCAGGACAAAGTGCTTACCGATCGTTCCTAGGGCTCTCAAATGGTCAGTAGTCAGTAACATCCATGATTCTCTTATCCATCTTGGTTATGATAAAACGTTAGAAAAGCTATACGATTACTATTGGTTTGATGGAATGTCACGATACGTAAAGAAATTTGTTGAGAATTGCGTTACTTGTAAAGTTGCTAAATCACAATCGGGAAAGATTCAAGCTCAATTGCACCCAATCCCAAAAGTGACCACGCCATGACATACTATACACCTAGATGCGACCGGTAGGTTAAGTGGTAAAAATGATGTTAAAGAGTATGTATTCGTCATGATTGACGCATTTACAAAATATGTCCTCTTGTTTCACACCAAAAATATTGATAGCAAGAGCAGTATCAGGGCTGTTAAAGAAAGCGTAGCATTATTTGGTGCACCGACGCGTATTATTACCGATCAAGGCCGTTGTTTTGCTAGTAAAGAGTTCAAAGAATTTTGTGATTCAAGTAATATAAACTTGCATCTCATAGCCTTGGATGACCCTGTTGGTCATCCCGTGCAAACGGTCAAGTGGAACGCGTTATGTCTGTTTTGAAATCCATGTTAACAGCTGTAGAAACGACCGATAACCGATCTTGGCAAGATGCATTAGGGGACGTTCAACTCGCGATTAATTGTACCGTAAATCGTACAACAAAAGCAAGCCCATTAGAGCTTTTCATTGGCAAAGTAGCGCGTCCATTAGCTTTAATGACTTGTGAGGAAGTAGATACTGAGGTAGATCTAGATTTAGCTAGGGACCAGGCAGCTCGTGGTATTGAGAGTGCAGCATCTTACGAAAAACAAAGATTTGATCAAACTAAGGCTAAACTCAATAAATTTTCAGTCGGAGATTTTGTTTTACTTAAGAATGAAGAGCGAAATCTGACTAAGTTAGATCCTAAGTTTAAAGGTCCATTTCAGGTTATAGAGGTATTAGATGGCGATCGCTATAATCTGAAATCATTGAACTCAAGACGTACTTACAAATACGCTCACGATAGGTTGAGGAAGATGCCAGGGGATCAGAGCTTAACCGACGAAATGGAGGTTGATTTAGAAATTGGTTCGGACAATGAGGAGTCTGATAATCTAGATTAGGTTTGCATGGTGATCAGGCCATACCAGAGGTTGATGTGTAGCCGTAGCTCGGTAGAAATCGGTATCTACTTTCTAAGTAGTCCGTGAGTACGCAGTAGGCTATCAACTCTGGCAGAGGTCGGGTTTAGTGAGAAACCATGGAGTCTGTGGAAAGACTCGGCGGTCCCTAGGGGACGCGCATAAAGTGAGTGCAACTGGTAGTTGCCGGGCTATGTGTAGCCAGATCACATGTAGAACTTAATCGTGGTTTTAATTCGGAGTACATACCAAATCCTCATTTTAAAATGTAAATTAGTAGTCTGTAAAGCTCTGAAGTCTGAATCTTCTTGTATGATCATAATTTTAGATTTAATTATGGTATATTGATCTAAGCATTATTGAATGTAAAATTTATTTTCTTATGTGTGGATTATAATCATCAATTAATGATCAATTTCTATGAAGTTTCATTTATGAGACCCCATATGATGGGTCAGGAGTGACCGAGCTATATGATACTGTGCGTGATATTTTGTTACAGGTTTTGTTTTGGTACACAGGGACGTGTGTCCCGCAGGATGGCCGTGTCGGGAAGTCATTAGTACGGAACATCAATTGACAACGAAACGCAAGCGCAGGATTGGCGCGCTTCTACTGAGTCTGGCCTGACGTTCGTGCACGACCGGTGGTGGGGATGCATAAAACCAGCCGTACCTGACCCGAGTGGTCATTATTCGCTCAGATCGCCTGACGTGCAGACGTATCAGGCCAGGAACAGTAATACGTTTCGTACCTTGTAATTATTTTAAAAGAACATACCAAGCTTGATTGTTTATTGAGTGTTTCATCTTGCCCGCACCTACCTAATGCGCTCACTATGTCCAACGAGTCAAATATGCCTCATCGACCATCTCATAGTCCGTCATATATATATTTATGGCATAAAGCCTTTCCATTAAGATTACGGAAGCATATAGTTTTTAATTTCGTATAGTCATATCTGCCTTTTCATTTATTCAAATTAGATTTTTATCACATTCTACATAAGGTTGCATTTTAAACATAATCAAGGAAATGGAAGGTTAAGTAAGTAAACCGTCGGTTTTCTGTGGTACCTTTTTACAGGAAAAGTCCCCTAACATTAAACAACAAAAGAACCTATGGCAACCCGGAGTTTTTCTTAAAGGATTTGTTGTCAAGACGAAAATCTTCTTATTATTCTTCTTAGGATACAGTTACATTCATAGTAACTGAAATGATTTTTTCTAATACAGTATCTATTGACCAAAAAATATTTTTTTTATATTACTATAAATAACTGTTAATGTATTTAAAACAAGACAGTGATTTTAAGGACAATGGAAACAGGCTTCCGTGTATGAAAATAATAACACAAAGTGACTCGTTCTATTAATTAGCTTTGAATTTACTTAGTTTCAAATTTTAAAAATTTGTACGTATTGTTCTTTAAACTTGACTGAAATAACAGCTCACTAGCTCATTAGTATTAATTTTACTTTTGACGTGTATTGCATATGTGCATTTACGAAATAAATGAATATGAATAAAAAAACATTATTGGGGAAAATATACTTTCAAGGAATTTTGAAAATTCGAATCGAAATCGTTGATTTTTATTTTTATCGCGTTTTTTATATCTTACATTTATTTATGTCCATCTGTCATAGGATTTTATTGTTCATTGGGTGCCTATTCCGAGTGAATTCCTGTTTAATCATCCCTTTTCCTTGGGTTTATTAAAGTTAAGTGAAGTGAATCCTGAAAATATATATCACGATAAATTTTACCATAAATAAACATGTTACCTAAAACTTAAATTAAATTTAAATATAATTTTGTAATGTTATCGAACGAGCGGAGCGTAAGCGAAGTGAAGTTCTTTCAAACAACTTTGACTACCTAGACGTCTGTGCATTTCCATGGCTTTTTAATTTTGAATAGTTGTCGCGCGATAACTTTAGTAACGTTTTTCTGATTTATATGGTTGGGGTTGTATTAGAGCTCAATACAATTTGAGAGTTCGTTCATGAGCATGATCGATCAAGGGGTTATGGAGCTAGAAGGCTCGAAAAAATCATCATTAGGGTCTTCTTATATTGGTCACTCGTTTGCAAGAAAATCGCGAGGTCTCAGTTCGAGGCGGCCTACTAGTATTATACGATTCAGCGAGATATAATTAACAATATCCTTGACAAGATACCACGAGCGAAAACTTTAGATTTAGTAATACCTATACGAATGAGTTGAAAAGTTAAAGGTTAACTGGAAGAGAATGCCTTTTGGCATTTAAGTTCACCTTTTGTACTTTTTTTATCGTGCAACCAATTTTTAATAAACAAATAAATAAATAATAGGTATTTCAGATTTACTAAGAGGAGCCTTTTTCAACAGACTTCATGATTTAGATGGAGAAGGTTCTTAATTAGTCGGGATCTTTTTTTTATGTTTGTGCACCGATTATTCGAAAACAGCTGAATCGATTCTTTTTTTCGTTTGAAAGAGTATACTTCACAGTTTGGTCCCATAGTCACCAGGTCAGTATCTGATGATGGGATCCCGGAGGTATCGAGGGAACTTTTCAAATATTATAGGCACACCTATGGTGATTTCAGTATACTTTATAGTAACTCGGGAATTTGCTCTTGGAAAGGTACAGTATTGGAAAGGTAAAGTGAAGTCGGTTATTTTTTGTTCAAAATAAAATTATTGAAGTGATTGTTTTATTTTCAAAGGGATTGGTGTCAATTTGTTGTTTTGGACGTTAACAGTAAAACGATTTTATCTACACCAATATCCTTAATCATCTATTCTGCGTTCGGAAATCGTATATAATGACCACCATTATTGCAACCAGTAATGTTATCAGTGTCATCTGTGCCAGTGTTATTGTAATTATGTATGAAAGTTCATAACTACATCGATATCGTTAACGTTATGAAAATGTTGGACATCGTCCTCCCTGAGCCAGGTTGTCCTACTCTCCAAGCCAGCACAGTCCAGTTGGCCATGGCGGTACAATAGCCGTCATTCTTGTGGTTACAGAACACGTCATTGAAGATTTATAACACGTGTATGTAACGGTATATAATTAGGCATTAAAACACTCGTGTGATATTATAATGAGACTCGCCTACCTGGGGCCCATTTCTCGAAAGCTTGTAACTTGTAATACAAGCGGAAGTCCCTTTCTAGCAAAAGATGTCGAAAAGTGACATCCGCTTGTATTATAAGTTACAAGTTTGTGAAAAACGGGCCCCTGTTCGTCACACTCGAGTTTTAATGCCATTCATTATGTAGGCAGTTACATAAATTACTATTATTGCGAACAAAGACACGAGCAGAGACAATAAGTGATGTCATAGATAGATAATTATTGAAACATGAGAACTTGGATACAGATAATAAATTCTAATTCACAAAGTAAACTGGCTGAGTAAGAAGCCGTTATAAACTAAGAGCTGGCCACGTCACATATGACACAATAATGAGAGCAATGAAACCTGTCTAGGAGATTGCTTTACCATCCTTATTGCTACATCCGGGTATCTGGAGGCTTTTAATGGGTGGAGGTCAGTGTAACAGACCCACAAAGTTTTTTAATTGGAAAAAAGTAATACCAAATTAGGTAAAAACTGCCAAAGTTCTGTCATTTATAGAGGACAGGGCCTATATTTTAACATTAGAACAAAAATATTGTGTATTCTTGCGAAAATAAAAACAGTAGGCGATTAACTATAAATTGCATTATATACATCATTTGACACTACTTGCCCCTAACAAAAACTTTTGGCTATGATATAATCTAATTATTTACATAATTTCCCGTAATATTGCATCAAACCCAAAACTCTAGGATTTATTTTCTTCAAGTAATTTTCATTATTTGACCTCCACCACTTTACATCTGCCAGATGTCCGGATCTAGAAATAAGCATAGTATAGCAAATTAACTAGAGGGGTTTCGTTGCTCTCATAATAGGCATGATGATTTTTTTTCATGTATGGTATCAATCGATTCGTTTTGTTGCGAGGATCAAATGTCTACATAGGTCCAATTGCGTTAAAGCAACACAAAAGTCAGAAATGAGATTAAAATTTTAACACTCGCTTTTGTTTCTCAAAACGCTCCTAACAAAATGATATGCAATAGTGACGTCACGGTTGCATAGTCGCCTTGTTTAAAGTATGATAAAATTATGAAATTTCTATTTTGCCAGTGAAATATTGCGTTTATGTACATGATTGCCATACAATTTATTTTTGATTAATATGTGAAAAATCGAATGCTGCCATTATTTTATTTCATTTCGTACTTTAAAAAAAACGTAAAATTTAGAAATTTTGTAGCCTGATATATGTATTTCAACCATTTCAATAGATTTTTTAAATTTTCACTTTATTAGTATATTTTTACTATGTTGCATCTATTGAACTTAATTTTATTACAAAGTTCAACATGTGTCATCATCCCTATTGTGTTATATTTGACGTCGCCAGCTCTCCCTCTCATATAAATATTATATTTTTGAAATTTGCGCAGTATTCTAGTTTTGAAAATTGCGCAGTGTTCTATTTTTGTCTCGCTTCCATATCCTACAGTTGTCAAACGTTCACGCCGGTTGGACGTATTTGATGAGGTCCGAACAATCCTCGTAACATTCGAAATAAATATATGTACTAAATTGTGAATTTTATTCCGTATCTCCTTTGAATAAATGTACTTCAAGTGTTTTGAAAGATTTTTATGTTCTTACAATCGCCATCAAATATATCTGAGCGGCCAAGGTACTCGAAAATATCTGCACTTTATTGCGTTGTGTAGCATGCCAAGTTGCGCGAGTCAGGGTAGATTAGATCGTGGTTCGTCTACTTATAGATATAGGTGGCGCCGATATCAAAATATGATCACCATATCATGTGTCTTTTTTTATTTTGAAAGAAGCTGACGACTAAGAAAAGAGGATATTCGCATCAATTTTAAATTCAAATTTTTTAGGAGTTTGGAATAGTTTTTATTTTAGTCGAGAAGACAGATAGATTGTGAACCTCGAGCGGTGCAGTTGTTATAATCCATTTTCGACATCCCTTTTTTCGTATTTTTTTTGGGCGTGATTGAAATTAGTATTTTGTGATATCCAACGCCAAGTGTGTGCGTGTACCGCGTCGGAGGGGCCTCAAGCGTTTGCGGCCGGAACTGCGATACTGTCCAACGCAGATATTGGATATCGCCTGTCGCGGTTGGGATACAGCCACCAGCCGTTTCCAAAGGACTTAAGCCCGCATTCCATGTGGCTTACCAGGTGAAACCGGCGTATCGCCCTGGAATACGGCCGCCAGTCGCCTCTAAAGGACTCGAGCCCGCATTTCGCGTGGCTCACCAGGTGAAACCGGAGTGTCGCTCTAGGATACGGCCGCCAGTCGCCTCTAAAGGACCTGAGCCCGCAACATGCGTGGCTCACCAGGTGAAACCGGCGTGTCGCTCCGTGAAGTGCTCTAGAGTTTAATTGGGGACTTCGCATTTTATTTGCCGTGCTTTAGTTCTATATTGTTGTTACCATTCTTACATATCTGCGATTCGCATCTTTATATTAACCCTAATTCCCCAAAATTCTAATTGCCTCATTTGACGGGCGTACAAAGACCTGGCTCTTGAATTTAGGCTACTCTCATCCAGTAAATCATCTGTCACCACCCATATCACTCGCCTCATTAAACCATTACTTTCCCCGCAGCCAAATTACCAGCCGAGTTTTTTTTATTTGTACTTACTAGTTTTGCTAGTAGTACTCCCTCGTTTTATTTTCCTTTCGTGCGGAAAGTAGACGTCTACGATACTAAGGAAATTATTGAATGTGAAATATCTTTATATCGATATCGTTATCGTCATTTTTATGTGAAGTGCTAATTTTAAATAATCTGATTATTGTAATTTAATTACATTATATCCGGGTCTACGATACTAAGGAAATTATCGAATGTGAAATATCTTTATATCGATATCGTTATCGTCATTTTTATGTGAAGTGCTAATTTTAAATAATCAGATTATTGTAATTTAATTACATTCTATCCACTAAGGAAATTATTGAATGTGAAATATCTTTATATCGATATCGTTATCGTCATTTTTATGTGAAGTGCTAATTTTAAATAATCTGATTATTGTAATTTAATTACATTCTATCCACTAAGGAAATTATTGAATGTGAAATATCTTTATATCGATATCGTTATCGTCATTTTTATGTGAAGTGCTAATTTTAAATAATCTGATTATTGTAATTTAATTACGTTCTATCCGGCTCGAAGGAGCAAATTGCTAATTTTAAATAATTTACTTAATCTGCAAAATTAAACGTGTTAATGCAAATTACGAAGTGTTTTACTGCAGTTGATAGTAGAGGCGTTTTTCAGTTGTGACCTTGGCCGCTCCGATATATCTGATGGCGACTGTACAAATTTAATGAATAGTCATTTAGCGCACTCAAGCTTTGTAGGGGAGCACCGCTTGACCCCCCCGCCCCCACACCGGCCTGCTTCATAAGCTCTAAAATACACAGAACTTGTGCTCAGATTATACTAAACTAGTATGTAGTAGTGGTCAGTCGTATTTTTATTAGTCGTCCAAGAAAAAAAACTGTAATAGGAATTATTATATTAATCCCTAAAAAAATTATGTTATTTTATTTTACAATAAGACAAGTTAAAATACTGCTGTAGTTGCTTAAACTAAAATGGGATGTTATTTTAATTACTTAACCTAAATTTATAAAAGTATCTACAAAAACTAACATGAAGTCATGAAGTATATACTTCATGAAAAAAACACTAGCAAACTATTTAGTTTGCTTTTATTTTTATTTTTCTAATTTCCTAAAAATACCTTACCTTCATAATTTAATAGGATAGACATTGTTAACAAAGCTACGCCTAAACTCAACGGGTTTATTAATTTGCGTATTCTCAAGTATCCACTAACGAAGTTGCCAAATTATTTTCATAAGATGAAAATCTCCCCTCACAACAAATCTCAGCAAGAATCTTGCTTTGCTCAAAATAGCAAACAGCATTTTGAAGTGTTCCTCGCCCTTCGCTCTCTGCAATGAAAACACACGGAGCGAAAAACCGGCGCGCACTGCAGCGATTTATGCGCTATAGCAGATTTCTTACTTTTTCTTGTCCACCAATATTTCAAAACAGCATTCGAATGTGTCAAAAAGCCAATTTTGACATAAAATAAGGTCCCGCGAGTTTCCTACCCTTGTGGCCTACTTACTGAATACATGTTTGAGTTTGAAAGTTCATACAAGTGTTAATTTAAAAAAAAATCGCGGTAGGTAGTTACCTACCGCGATAAAGTGTGCATAAGTTTATGCACTTTGGGTGAAAGGGCTCACTTACACCCCTTTTCCCATATTTCGATAAATATACTACCTAAATCTAAAATGAAAATTAATTTAATTTTTGAAGTTCTCACTAAAGAAAATCTATGTACTTATTTTTTTCATAACATATAAAATTTATCGTTTTAAATTTATTTAAGAATATAGGCGAATGTGTACTGTTTTTATATTTATTTGTTTATGAATATCTAAAAATAAAATGAGGTTTTACTGTAAAACAAAAACATTACAACTCTTTTAGATATCCTTCACTATACAACCCGTTTGCCCTTTCCCACAGTAGCCCTGTTAATGTACTATCGATGTACAGTCAGCTGCAGCTTTATATAACCCCCCCCTCCCCTTCGGTATCCAAACTTTGTATAACTATACATAACTATAATTTGAAGGAAAAGCCTACTCAGTTAATATTTTGACAACGCTCTGTGTCAGACGCACCGCTTCGTGTGTTTCCCCCTAATACGAGTAGATCGTTATTACGGGTACCTACGACCCTTCTTAGGGAGCCCTCTTTACCAGAGGCACAGAAACACTGCGTGCCCTAGTTTTAGATTCTGCATTTGTATTTGTTCACTGCGTTAATGACGTAAAGGGAAACTAGTTAATGGTAAAGAAAGTCAATCCAACTCTATATTTTGCGTTATTGTTACGTCATTACTATCCCTATCCCTATATATAGTTTAATAAATCGCGTAAAAAGAAAGCGGTTTGTTTGGGAGCTACACTAAGACTACTTCACAGACTTTTTTTCGTATATTTACAGCTATATCTAGGAGTAACGGTTAGGGTAGTTTTTCCTCCAAAACGCACGCTTTAACTGCTAAACTGATATACTTTAAAAATCGATATATATGGCGACAGACTGAGATGTTAAGGCAGAAGCCTTAACATTGTGAAGGGGGGGGGGGGGGATGTTTTAAAGAGGGCTTGATCAATAAATAAATAAATATTATAGGACAATTTTACACAAATCGACCTAGGCCCACGGTAAGCTCAATAAGGCTTGTGTTATGGGTACTAGACGACGATATATTAAAATAGATAAATATGGATAAATACTTAAATACATAGAAAACATCCATAACTCAGGAACAAATATCTGTGATAAACATACAAATAAATGCCCTGACCAGGATTCGAACCCGGGACCTCCTGCTTCGTAGGCAGAGTCACTACCGACTAGGCTAGGAGGCCGTTGATTTCAAGCTCTGAACATTTAAACCCAATGATGCATAATGTATTATTTAAGACGGTTGTTACAAATGTTCAAGGTCCTTACAAGCTATAATAAAACGCTAATATCTGACAAACTAATAAATTAATTTTATAACAAGAAGGATGACGAGGAAAAGGTCCAAATGCTAGACATAATATATTATAGCAAAGCCTGCAGAAATGATGAAACGCAAACTTTTTATAAATAGTCTATAATATTTTTTTGTCTCTACTCGTAAGTTATATTTAAAAACCGGCCAAGAGCGTGTCGGGCCACGCTCAGTGTAGGGTTCCGTAGTTTTCCATCCGTCACAGTAAGTGTCCCCACTTAAAGAGTTAATAACACCGCCATGTAGGATATGATATGAGAGTTCCACGTACAGCGACATCTATCGGCAAATTGAGTAAACTATTGCGCGCGAGCATAAAGTATGGAAGATGATTTTTATGGGATAATTCTTTACTGCGTGAACCGATTTTCACTGTTTTTACTTTATTTGAAAGCACGTCATTTCATTGTAATTTTGTAGAAATTACAGGTACAATAAACACCTGCTTATACGGTTAAATTACAAACTTAGTTCAGAAATTATTTTGTATTTTTTTTTCAAAAACTATTCATCCTATCAAGTTCAAAATAATTTTCCAAGAAAGTTTTTATAAAGTTCTACTTTTGAGATTTTTTTCATATTTTTAAAACTTATGGTTCAAAAGTTAGAGGGGGGGGGGGGACGCATATTTTTTTACTTCTGGAGCGATTATTTCCGAAAATATTTACATTATCGAAAAATGATTTTAGGAAACCCCAATTCATTTTTAAATACCTATGCAATAATATATCACAAGTTAGGGTTGAAATGAAAAAAAAAAATCACTCCCCACTTTACGTATAGGGGAGGTACCCTAATAAAAAAAAATTTTCACTTTTTATTTTACCACTTTGTCGGCGTGATTGATATACATATTAGTACCAAATTTCAGCTTTCTAGTGCTAACGGTCACTGAGATTATCCGCGGACGGACGGACGGACGGACGGGCAGACATGGCGAAACTATAAGGGTTCCTAGTTGACTACGGAACCCTAAAAACGCGGCCTTTGTAATTCTTAGCGATTAAAAAAGCACCCTCCTTATAATGTATAAATAAGCAAAGAGATTTATCTTTACGTAAACAAAGGAGATCAGGTTTTTCCTTTGTGTCGGATGGCGTGATAGAGTTCTTTTGCTGAGATTATATCTAGGTAACAATAATAATACAAGGTAATAATACTGTCGACCTTCAAGAAAGCTTATTTCCATCTTAAAGGCCGGCAACGCCTTGGTGAAGGCGGTTCCCTTATTTTTTTAAAGAAATGATTGTAATCATTGTTGAATTGTTACTCCAGCAACTACTCGTACTATTAAGAAATTATGATTAATGCAGATTTCTACTCTTGAATAGTAGCTTTTCCCTGCGACTTCGTCTGCGTGGAATTAGTAATCCACCCTCCTTTTTACCCGTTTAAGGAATAACTTCTGGGATAACAACTATTATGTATCCTTCCCAGGAACTCAAACTGTCTCCATACCAAATCATCTAAATAGGTTCAGCGGTTAATAATTCGCCATGCAAACTACCAACCCCTCGTCGACCCCTCTAGGATTGATTTTCGGGACAAAAACTGTCCTTTGTGACCCCTCTGGTGTTGCGGTCGTCCATGGGCGGCGTTAATTGCTTACCATCAGGCGATTCGTCTGCTCGTTTGCCTCCTATTTCATAAAAAATACTGGTGATCCGTTTAAAGGCATAATAGGTATCGTATTGCGAATGAGAAAAATTAACTGGACACTATTGTTATTTCATTTGTAAGGATTTTAGTTGACATTATTAATATTAACTGAAATGAAAATAAATAAATGAATATAAATTCATAAAGGCCCCTACGGCGTGTGCAATTATTTTAATCTGTAAATTATTTGAAATTATTTATTTGACCGTATTAACATTCTTTATATATATATATTGTTTTTTTTGTAACTTAAAATTATTTGACATTGTAAATTAGGTATTTGACATTATTAGCATTTGTTTTTTATAAAGGCCCCTCTGGCATGTGCAATCACAGAATTTGTTTAATATTTAATATGTGGGTAGGTTTGCATATTGTGATAGTTTTTGAACGGAGGTAATTGTATATTTTTCCTCAGTCGACCCGTTGACCACGAACGCTGTAAAGTGTTCGAAACGTCGGGATGTAATTTAAGCTCAGTATACGCGATATAATCCGTTTTTAGGGTTCCGTAGTCAACTAGGAACCCTTATAGTTTCGCCATGTCTGCCCGTCCGTCCGTCCGTCCGCGGATAATCTCAGTGACCGTTAGCACTAGAAAGCTGAAATTTGGTACAAATATGTAGATCAATCACGCCGACAAAGTGGTAGAATCAAAAGTGGAAAAAAATGTTTTATTAGGGTACCTCCGCTATACGTAAAGTGGGGAGTGATTTTTTTTTTCATTTCAACCCTAACGTGTGATATATTGTTCGATAGGTAATTAAAAATGAATATGGGTTTACTAAAATCATGTTTTGATGATGTAAATAGTTTCAGAAATAATCGCTCCAGAAGTAAAAAAAAATGTGCCAACCCCCTCTAACTTTTGAACCATAAGTTTTAAAAATATGAAAAATATCTCAAAAGTAGAACTTTATAAAAACTTTGTAGCAAAATGATTTTGAACTTGATAGGTTGAATAGTTTTTGAAAACAAATTACAAAATAATTTCTGAACTAAGATTGTTTTAACCGTATTAAGCAGGTGTTTATTGTACCTGTAATTTCTACAAAATCACAATGAAATGACGTGCTTTCAAAAACTCTTAAGTGGGGACACTTACTGTGACGGACGGAAAACTGCGGAACCCTACACTGAGCGTGGCCCGACACGCTCTTGGCCGGTTTTTAGTTGTTTTATTTAATGTTTTCATTATTAGAATACGATACCAATGTATGCGCTTAAGGGAACACCAGCATTTTTGTTACGCCCTGTATACTTTAAAATAAATATACTGGTTTGTATTACTTATTTTGTATTTGTAATTATTGTATTTGACATTCTTAATGAAATAAATACAATACGGGTCTGAATAAATGTTGCAAATGTTACGGATAGTTTTCGTAGCGAGGTAGATTTGGTAGAATATCCTTCTACGCCGTACTACAGCGTGCTACGAAATATATACCGGGGCCGCGATTCGAAAAATAAACACACACACTGCACAGACACAGCTCAAACCCAACTCAACCCAACTCAACTCAACACAACCAATTGTACCAATGTTGTACCAATGTTGTACCAATGTGAGACCAATGTGTGACCAATGTGTGACCAATGTTGAATGAAAATCTGTTCGAATAGCAAATGTCAATGTCGTTATAGCGTTGAGTTGAGTTGGGTTTGAGCTGTGTGTGTTTCCTGTAATAAGAGCAATAATTTAATATGTAGATTCTACTCCTCAAATTAGACTCAGATAAAAGTAATCGATTTTAAACGCGAATTTAAACTCTTGCTCGTTTTAATTTAATTTCACGTAACAAAATTAGTATCTATTTCAATCGCAAGCGACACTGCAAAAAGAAGCATTTTCAAACGTATTTCTCACAAATGAATAACGTAATAGACGTCGTCCCGAGAATTTAATTATTTGCTCGTAAAGCTTTAAATAAACCACTGAATAAACCAATTGATATTTTTTTAATCAACGGCCGTTGACCTTTTTCGATTGGGCCTCTTCGAAATAGATTATTTCGTATCGTCGCACAAATGGTCGATAGTGATGTGCCAAGGCGTGTTCCCGGGAATACTCTTTGGTTACCAAAAATTTCTCGGTTATGGAAAAATATAAGGTTTATAAAGTGCCGCCGATTACTTATAGTGTTAATCGCCAGTAACTGGCCACCGTTCAATAACTGGCCACCTCATGCTAATAATGAACTCTGTTCATTTTAGTATAAGGTTTTTATTACTGGCCACCCTTCAATAACTGACCAAGTTATACTAAAATGCATTCTGTTTGTAGGTGAATAGAGTTTATTTTTAGTATGAGGGGGCCAGTTATTGAAAGGTGGCCAGGTACTGGCGATTTACCTTATTTTACGTTAGTTGACTTAATCCTGTGCAATCTCCAGACCTATGATGGATTTGTCATAATCACGGATTATATAATTGTTCTTGGATTCGTGACCTAGTGGTTTCTCATAATATAATAGCGGTAACTATATTATAAATATTTTTTGAAACGGGATATTTCCCATGTATATTTGTTTTTACGAGCACCCGATATTTCGGCGCAGTTGCATGCACTATCATCACGGAGTAACAACGTTGTGGCGAGTTTTAGTAGTCTACCCACACACCGTAGCGATCTACCCTCTTTCGAGTTCGCTTTTTCGTCCATTGTCACTGCTACTACTACTGTCCGCGTTCTCACTTGTAAATATCACAAATGGTAAATATCCCGTTTCAAATAATACTTATAATGTGAATGACCATGTGAGCTTGAAATCATATATGGTAGCTATATTTTTTTACAAGCTTATGTCACGCTATCCTCACGATATCGAGGATACCCTTTTTGTAGTCTCGGCATGCAACCCCACGAAGACACAAGTTTTAGAATCACTACGGTAACTGCTTACCATCAAGGCGAGCCGTATACTTGTTTGCCACTGGAGTGGTATAAAAAAAACGATTACTACTGCTATAAAAGAGCATGTAATTTTGCGAATCTAGACACGCGGCAGCGTGTCAAGCCAAGTTCAAGCAAAAATGTGAGATCTTAAAGTAGGTTAGATTTGACTTGGCCAGTTTTTATCAGAATTTAAAAAATATATATATCCATTATATGTGTTGAATAACGTTATAAAATGACTGATGTAATGAAAACTGGCCAAGTCAAATCTAACCTACTTTAAGATCTCACATTTTTAAATAACAGCAGTTGTTATCTATCCAATAAAACAAAGAAATAGAGTTTAATACTTGTTCATAATGTTATTTTGTTCCTATAATTACATATTTGGATTTTGTATAGAACTTGGCACTCATTTAGATCTCCATTCTTTTTGCGGCGAAGCCCACAGCCAAGCATAATTTTTGTATTGAACTTGGCTCCCCTTTTTTACATTTATGTTTTTGGTGGGATAATAACATGACAAAAACTATAAGTACATGATTTTTTGTACTGTTTTCCTAAATAATAATAATTGACGATCGCTATACGAACACTAGTATAAACTTTAATGTATTCATGTGTGTCTTTAATGTGTTTTATGTGTATTGTAACTGACAGTATTTTTCTTAAAATAATAATATGCTTAAAACTATGTTTAAATAGTAGTTAAGTGTTTCTAAATAAAGTTTCTTCTATTCTATTCTATTATATGACATTTGTATAATGAGATATTAAAACTAAACTAAACTATTTCCTTAATATTTTGATTTAATTCGAGTATGCTTTTATTATTCAATTAAGTACTTTAAACTAAGCAAAATAACAATACTATATTTATGTTATGACCTTTTTCATTTTTTATTCAATTTTAGGGAATTTCTGATACAGGAGCCCAATGCGCTGGTCTGACCAAATTCGCTCAGCTCTCAACACTACAGTCCACGATGCTCTTCACTCGGCGACAGATAGAGGAAGAAGACCACGACCCTCAGTGATGAGGAAAGGAGTGAATTTCTGTTTAGAAATGATTCACGTTAATAAAATGCACCTAAATTTCATAAAATAATTGAAATACTTTATTTTCCAGACTGACACGTCCCATTTTTTGTGTAAGTTTTCATTGGGTCTTGAATATTTTTGGCCAGAATACCAGAAATATATTTCTGCCTCGAATAGTCCACTTTCCAGGCTATCACATCACTAGTTGTGCTAATTAATTGGCCCTCGCATCCCGAACGGCTTTTTATCCGATTCGTATATCAAAAAACTTCTAGAAATTCCTATCCATAACTATAAAACACAGCAATGTCAACGCTTTTCTAACGGTCTAAGGTTCAATTTTGATTTAACGCCAACTAATCACATACGTATTCTTGAAACATACATATTGGCGCGATTGCGAAAAATCTAGCAAACTCTTATCTAACCTAATCGTGTCACACAAATAAGGATCTTATTCTGTTTATCTAGAATCTAAATTCAAGAGACAATTAGGTAATGATTCTGAAGCCGCTAAAATTATTGTTACATTTGTTTTACCTCACAAAGCGAAGAGCGAATGCATGCGGAGTCCGTTGCAGTTTATTTCCAAGGGTACTCATTTAATTGCTAGTACTTCTAAAGAATTAAATAAAGTAAAAGGAAGTTCACTGCTTCGTTCCGTATTCGTTCCGGAAAGTTGCAAATTTTAACTACTTACTCACTTGAATCTGTTCGCTCTAGTTATCAGTTATCACTCTTATTACTTAACCAATAGAGTCCAATGAAAAATGTCAATCAAGTGACTAACTACATATTATAAGGCCATTGTGATTGCGTAGATACTTACCAGGCCATGTATCGACAAGAATATTTAAGTAGCTATTAATAAGCGTATTAGTTGAATGTATACTTAATATAATTTTAAACAAAAAAGAACCGACTTCGCTTAGCATCCACCTTTCCAACAGCTGATGCTCGAGCTGCTGTAAAAATACTCAAATCACTATAGGTGTGCCTATAATAGTTGAAGATTTCCCTCGATTTCTCCAGGATCCCATCATCAGATCCTGACCTGGTTACAATGCGACTAACTATGAAGTATACTCTTTCAAGCAAAAAAAGAATTTTCTAAATCGGTCCAGCCGTCTTCCAATAATCGGTAAACATACATAAAAAAAAGCACAAAAAAAACAAAGATCCCGACGAATTGATAATCTCCTCCTTCGAAATCTTGAAGTTGGTTGAAAAGGGCTCCGATTTTAACCCTCCTACGGATTACGGAGCCCTAAAAATGTAGTACGGATTCCATAACCATAACACAACTTTCAATGAATTCTTTTGACCCAAGCACGTGTTGACATTTCCGTTAAAAACAATTTTGTCATTTATTCCGAGCAATGACGCGTAGTTTCAGTGACCGCGAGGCAACCGGATGGCTCGCGGTATTTAAGCTCCTGAAGTGATGAGGAACCTCCCTGTGCAACCCGAACTGACCCAATTTAGACTGGAGCGGAAATAGAGGGAGGGTGCAAAAAATTTTTTTTATCGTGAGGCAACCGATTGAAACAGCGTTTTTTCTAAGTTCTCCTCCACCTATAGAACAATTCACCTTGCGTCCGGCTTCCAACTCTGATGGTTCGATAACTGCCCGGCCTGGACGGATAGAAATTTGTTTCCGTTGTCTGTATGTGATGAAGAACAAGCATGCTAATTTTCAAGCGGTTGCCTGACAATTTTTTTTTCTTCGCACTCGTACAGGGAACCAGTCCGTCCAGGAGGGATGGCATTTAAATTTTGTTATATAACCAGGGTACATACTTTCAGGCAACCGCTGTTTCAATCGTTTGCCTCGCGATAAAAAAATTTTTTTTGCACCCCCCCCCCCTCTATTTCCGCTCCAGTCCAAGTTGGGTCAGTTCGGGTTGCACAGGGCTGTTCCTCATCATTACAGGACCTTAAATACTGCGAGCCATCCGGTTGCCTCGTGGTCATTGAAACTACGCGTCATTGCTTTAACTAATTGGTCTGATATGTGATATTGATTATACTTGTAGTAAGTGATGTTTAGCTCAGTTAGACATCCTATTTTGACACTATTTAGTTATCAAGTTCATATCCAATATATGTCAATTTTTTTTTATTACAATTTATGTTTTGTTTATAGTCTTTGTTCACAATATCACAAAACATCACATGTCCAAAGTAATATCACATGTCAAAATTAGTTTGATTAACGTATCTTATCATCATTTTTAAAAACATTTGTTTTCAAAATTACAATTTGTTTAGATGTCATATTGATATCAATTCCGTAACAAGGCGTGTTTTAAGTTAGAATACCTCTCAAAGGTTAAATTTAATGCCGTGTGAGAGACTAACTTCGTCCCTATGGGGCAAGTCAGCAATGAAATTATACTCTCTAATCGATATAAACTTTGCGACATTCGGGAACTCAGGAATTTAATCAACCGTCTAAGATATTGGGGCCCTTATTAATCACTTGGGTAGGTAATATAACTTTGTGATACTTGCTTTGGCACTTCGTGCTTTGGTATAGTTATGAGAGATGTTACATTTATCTGAAGGAGGGTTGGTAATGAAATTGCATAGCGCTTTGCATGAACTAAGGCTAAATGCATCTAACGACAATTGCAGTGACTCATAACACGACGGCTTTGATATATCTTTTTACATATTAACGGCACTGTAACCGTTGATCAATTCAAATTGCTCTAAATAATATAATATTAGCTTTAGATTGTATTTGTAACTGACGATTCGAAAGTACTTGTGGTACCCTTGGAAGAATAATAAGTAAGGAAGCGTAATCAACGCTCAAAATCTGCTCCACTTTCCTGGTGCCAAAGTGGGCGGAGCTTGTGACAGCGGTGCCCTAATGTCATGTCAAACATTTTGAAATTGTCATGTCGTCAAAATATTGTTTTTTTTGGTCCATGAAATTTCGGTAATATATCGGTATTAAAATGCCGGCCTGTGCCGTGCATTGGTGCAGGAGCCACACAGGCGCCAAAGATGGTGATATTTCTTTTCATCGGTAAGTAAATCACGCATAGATATTCTCATACATTACGGACTTGGTCGATGTTATGCAATATAAGTTTTGGAATAGTAAACATCTCTCATTTGAACTCATTTGAGGAAAAGTATAATGAATGTTCGTTTATAAGTATTCAGGTGCGACCACACCGCTGCTTAAAAAACGGCGACGTTACGGAATCGCAGTGACGCATCGTATCCGTACCGTTTTTATCGCATGCCCTCCACACCGCTGCTCAAAATACGGTGACGCTACGGAATCGCAGTGACGCATCGTATCCGTACCGTTTTTATCGCATGCCCGCATGGAATCGCAGTGACGCAGTGAGAGTGCGTTTCCTTAGCGTCACCGTATTTTAAGCAGCGGTGTGGTCGCACCTTTACCTAGTAGTAATAGCAGTTAGGTTTCCGTTGTTAACAAAGAATCTTTTCAGTTTGTTTTTTTCGATATACAGTATGGGTTCTTGGAATAAATCTTTATCAATATTATACTACTTTGATAATATCGAAATGTCTCCCTTGTACTCATATATTGGGAATATGAGATACGTACTTAATAAACAATCTGAATATGCCACCTCAGTCGGTTTTACAGTATTAAATGACTGGAAATTGGACGCTTGCAAGCAATCAATTTTGGGTAGAATGTCTTCCATCGATATTTATTTTGTAAAAATAGTCAACGTTGTTCGGTACAGGCCTTGCTTTTTGTAGAGTGATAGCTGCTCCCTACGAACAGCACGGAGAGGCCCGACTCCGGCGACTACAGATTGTTTTAACCAAACAATGGTTACATTGGTTACACTCGTTTTGAGAGTAATTCTTCATTAGCTGCACACTTGTTCGATAGATCACTGCACAATAAACTATCAATATTACGCACTAAACGACGAAAATGAACAAAAAACAAAAACTTATTCTCAAGACACAAACGCCATGTTTGAGTCCCAAGCTGTAATCTATTTGAAGGTTTTAATTTAAATACCGTCGACGTTAGCTGTTTTTTGGTGTAACCTTATGCATGCGCGTAAATAACGCAAACATTACCTTCATGCGTACCTACGTAAGTCATTTATTATTAGTGTATAACGTAGTTTGAGTAAATTCATAATAGTACATTACTTACCTAGGGCTGTAAAAAAAAGAAAGCCCGAAATCGCAGGTATTTGGGACCCGAGCCGCAGGCGAGGGTTGTAAATATGCGATAGAGGGCTTTCTTTTTTACTGCCCGTGGTGAGTACACAATTTTACGTCCCCACCTGGCCATAATGCGAGTTTTACCGTAAGCGTAGCGAGCGGTAAAACTCACATTATGGCCAGGTGTGACGTAAAGGTTAATTTTTTTTTCAAATCACTAATATTAAGTAAAGTCAACCAAATCGACAAAACAAAACCCTTCGAATTAGTACCTACTATACTTACTCTGGTAAAATCATTCCATTCTGGCCGTGCCATTTCTAGTACAACTGACTAATAGGTATGACTTATTTTTCATTAATAATGAATGCTATAACTTCATAGCATAGTCTTTAATTATTAAAACTAGAGCAGAGCTGACCCGACTGGGGAACTATTTCTACCTTACAGAAAACCACAGCCAATTAGCACTAGACCCTACTCATAGTGTTGTGTTCCTGCCGGTGAGTAAGGTTGCCAGAGAGCTCAGAGGATTCAGTGTGTTGACGACGGGGGATCCGCTTGTTCCTTTAGCTGTCAACACAGTGAATCCTCTTTTATATGAAAGCGTCGGCAACGCACATGAGACACATCTGGAGTTACAGGCGTCCATAAGCTACGGTAGCTGCATACCATCAGGTGAGCCATATGCCTGTTTGTTACCGTTGTAGTATAAAAAAATGGATACAAAATGTAAATTTATCTTTGTATTTTCCTAAGCCTGCTAAAATAAATAGTACACATAAACGAACTCATCCGTTTTTTTGTTTAGTTCTAAAAAACGAGGAAGCAAAGAGAATTTTAACTATTTATATTGAAGGTATGCTATTATTTTCTACTCTGGTCATAAATAAAGTTAAAATATAATATTTTTTTTTTTTATTAACCTTAATTGTATGTTATTCAATCAAATACAAACACTGAAAACATTGAAAAAATAATCAACCCAGCCGGACTTGAACCTGGCATCGATACGCCTTACCGGGGCTCGATCGCTTTACCAATTAAGCTATGGGTTCAGTTACTGAGTTGACGAAATTCTCAATGCCTTCAATCATCTTTTTGCATTTATTTTTTACATCGACTTTATAGCAGCCGTAAGCGACATCTAGGTGCTAACTACCAGAGTTAGATACCCTTCCCGCCGACGCTTTTACAAGTGTCACAACGGAAATCATAGATGGCGCTGCTATCAACTCATAATTATTTTACATGATTTTTTTAAAGTGGTGCATTCCACTCATACAATAGTATGTTATTCAATCAAATACAAACACTGAAAACATTGAAAAAATAATCAACCCAGCCGGACTTGAACCTGGCATCGATACGCCTTACCGGGGCTCGATCGCTTTACCAATTAAGCTATGGGTTCAGTTACTGAGTTGACGAAATTCTCAATGCCTTCAATCATCTTTTTGCATTTATTTTTTACATCGACTTTATAGCAGCCGTAAGCGACATCTAGGTGCTAACTACTAGAGTTAGATACCTCTATGATTTCCGTTGTGACACTTGTAAAAGCGTCGGCGGGAAGGGTATCTAACTCTAGTAGTTACACGCCCTAACAGACACATCTTCAGACGACCCAGACACGTACTGACCGACCCTGACGACCCCATCACATCGTCCATCCGAAGATGGAACGATGCGATGGGTGCCGCCAACAGACAATCCGACAGCGAACCGGACTCATACCCTCCAACTGACACGACAGACATTGACACCCAAGACAGCGACGACACTCTACGTGCACACCGTCGTACCCGCCGGCGGGGACGTCCTCCGCGCCCCCCTACACAAGCCCTCTCTCAAGACGCTGGTCCGATATCTTCCATATCGGACATCCCCTAGCTAGGAAAACTTTTTCGCACTTCATCAACATTTACCCAATGCCTCAGTACTTCATAGCCTACAACAGCTAGGTACACACCGATTGACCCGTGCGCTCCCGGAGCGCGTCAATTAAACTCACAGCGGTCGCTCGGTTTACCGCGGTAAACCACACCGCAACACTGACCCGCCGTTGCAGTCCCATACGGACTACGGTGTAATAACTGGAGTCATTTAGTAGTAGTTCCGTTGTGACACTTGTAAAAGCGTCGGCGGGAAGGGTATCTAACTCTAGTAGTTAGCACCTAGATGTCGCTTACGGCTGCTATAAAGTCGATGTAAAAAATAAATGCAAAAAGATGATTGAAGGCATTGAGAATTTCGTCAACTCAGTAACTGAACCCATAGCTTAATTGGTAAAGCGATCGAGCCCCGGTAAGGCGTATCGATGCCAGGTTCAAGTCCGGCTGGGTTGATTATTTTTTCAATGTTTTCAGTGTTTGTATTTGATTGAATAACATACTATTGTATGAGTGGAATGCCCCACTTTAAAAAAATCATGTAAAATAATTATAACCTTAATTGCTTAACATTATTGTAAAAAAGTTCAAAATCTTTACTATTTTATGTTAATTTATGCTTATTTTGTAGTATGTAAGTCCCTATATTGTAAGTAAGTACTTTTATTAAATAAATTAAAGATGAATAGAAGGATTTCATATTATTCCTTATTCCAATAACGATTAAATTTACGTATATTACATAAGTAATGAAAAATGCACTAAAAATAAGTTGTTAATTGATTGCATTATTATTTAGATATTACGTGAACCCATCCACGTCAAACTAAGGCGTATTTATTATACGTTAACTTGACATTTCAGTTATTTAATTTGAGTATCTCCTGTCCAATTAAACTTCATTGTCAAATTGATTTTGACCACTCACAACGCGGCAACTTTTCTTATTGGTGAAATGGCATGAAACCTTTGCGAAATTAAGGTTAACACAAAAAAATATGCTTAAAGAATGAGTATTGGTCAATAAGACATAAGACATTTTAGTTTTGTAAACGTGAAAATGGGTCATGTTTTCACATGAAATTTGCTTGCCTTTACTCGTCTTGATATTATATGTCGATGGTGGTACCTCTTGAATGAAGAAACCTTTGACTTTGACTCCTTCTCATGATAGTTCCCCCTTAACACTTTCAAGAGCAATAACCCGACTGTCGGGTTCTCTGTTCGTAGCTACTACGCGCTACATACGACGGATACGTGGCTACGGGCTACGAGCGTAGCGCGTAGCGAAGTGTTGTACGGAAAGTGTTAAGGTGACGGGATACGCAAACACGCTAAATAGGGAAGATGCAGCTATAATATTTACCATTATTTTGTGAACAAAATGTAAAAGAAAACGTAAAATAATAGCTATTGAAACGTTTTTACTAATTTCAAATCATAATTACGATTTGAAGTAATGTGAAACGGAACGTGTTTTAATCCACCAATCAGCGTCTGGTGACGTCACTCCTGTTACGATAACTAATGGGGTTGGCAACTGTCTATAGGATTTGGTTTAAAGGGCTAGCATCCAGGTAAAAAAAAAAAACAAAAAAAACAAGAGTTTGACACTGTGGATGAACAAATATGCGAGTGACACACATGAGTGACGTCACAGGAACTGTAGACCCGTTTAGGCGCGAAAATTTAAATTGTCAGTTTGCAACAGCAATTTCGACTGTAAATTATAGTATTTTATTTTTTTAATACACTCGTGGTCTACGTGCAATTCTTTCAAATAAAAGCATAAATGAAAATACTGCATCCTGCCTATTGAGCGCTAAATCCTAGCTCCATATGGGAGAAAACCATTAAGCTAACATTAAACCTGACTATATTTCCCTTCAAATCATACCACATCTATGCTTCCAAGTGCTTTGATTTCATCAAAAAACTTGCACAAAAACACTTTAATTTTACGTGTTTGCGTATCGCGTCACTTTAATTTTTATTCGTTATGAAATGTCATGCAAACAATTTAGACAATTCCCGCACTATGTTTGATATCGAACGATAATATGAGATTTGGGACCGACTCTAGTTTGTGTGAATAAAAAAAAATACATCATCATCATCAAAGTCAAAGTCAAAGTAAAAAATGTGTTTATTCAAGTAGGCATAGCAACAAGCACTTCCGAATCGTCAGTTACAATAAGTCTATTGTAACTGACCAATAATGTTACTAGAACAAAATCTAAATGTCAGAAGGAGAATTTCACTAAATATTATTTTAATAAACCAATAGTATACATTGTTAACAGTTGCAATTTAATCCCACGGTGTTTTATCATCCAAGTAGTCTTCTATACTATAATAGGCTTTACAAATAAGTTTACGTTTTACATAATTCTTGAATTTATTGATTGATAATTTGGTAGTTTCTGTTGGAAGCTTATTATAAAACCTTATACAATTACCCATGAATGAATCTTTTAGTTTATGGAGCCGAGTGGTGGACACTGCCAGTTTATACTTATTTTTAGTATTAAAACTATGTAGTATATCACAGTTATTTCTAAAATTAACAATGTTTCTATGTACATACACAATATTTTCATATATATATTGACTATGCACTGTCATTATATTAATGTCCTTAAACATATTTCTAACTGAGGCTCTATATTTCATCCTGTATATCTCTCGAATAGCCCTCTTCTGCAGAACAAAAACTTTATCATCATCAACTCAGCCACAAGACGTCCACTGCTGAACATAGGCCTCCCCCTTGGACCTCCACACGTACCGGTTGGAAGCGACCCGCATCCAGCGTTTTCCGGCGACCTTAATAAGATCGTCTCTCCATCTTGTGGGTGGACGTCCTACGCTGCGCTTGCTAGTCCGTGGTCTCCACTCGAGCACTTTTCGGCCCCATCGGCCATCTTCTCTGCGTGCAATGTGGCCTGCCCATTGCCACTTCAGCTCGCTAATCCGGTGGGCTATGTGACTTTAGTTTGAAAAAAAATACGGTTGCGTGCAAAACATTAAAAAAGTTTTTATTTACCGACATTGTGCCGACATTTGACTTTCAGTTTGTCTTGTCGCCAAAATAGTTAGTTTTATTAGTTTCTTAGCGAACTATCGCACCACTTTCGTGTAAAACAAATGATTAACATATTGTAATCATTGATTTATACAAAAACTTTTTGTTTATGTCTATGATTGTGATATTTGACAGAGCAATGAACATGATTCAATACCGGTCGCAACATGCGGTTCCTGAACATAATCTTAGAAAGATAATAATATTTATGTGTGTGTGAAGATAAAGCAGTGTACCTATAATAATAAATAAATAATAAATATTATGGGACAATCTACACAAATCAACCTAGTCCCACAGTAAGCTCAATAAGGCTTGTGTTGAGGGTACTAAGCGACGATATATATAATAGATAGATATAGATAAATACTTAAATACATAGAAAACATCCATAACTCAGGAACAAATATCCGTGATAAACACACAAGTAAATGCCCTGACCAGGATTCGAACCCGGGACCTCCTGCTTCATAGGCAGGGTCACTACCGACTAGGCTAGGAGGCCGTTAAACCTATGTAACTGTACATAATTAGCCACTGTGTAGCAGCAACATAAACCTAGTATTTTATCAACTATAGGTAGTTGTAGACTGACATAAAAGGAGCGTTTTATCGATCATGTAATATGTTTAAATCATGCAATACGTTCTAAAATTTGTCTTGTCATTCATGAAGTTTCATAAATTAATCTCATCAAAAAATCATTCTTGAAAATTTTAAAATATTATACAGAGTCCCATTAAAGTAATACATAATTGCTTTTTCCAGCAGGTTGCTACTATAATTTCGCCGATTCCACTCATTAAAGACCGACCACAGACTACACAAATATGGCGTTAAAAAGTTACAAACAATGAGATGTCACCATGCAAAGGGTAGACTGAGGATAAGCGTTTTTGTCATGCCATGGCGGCCGCCACCGGGTCAAATCCAACGTGGGACGCTAAATGGCTGTTCTTGGTTACCCGCAGTGTTTAAATTCTCTCTCTCTCGGTCTACCCTAGGTGCAATTTTACTATTGAAATTCCTGCTTCTAGAGGTACAAGTGAATAGCTTCCTTCAATAGGTAAACTAAGTAACAGGTTCACCAGATCTCTAAAACGTAATTTTACTTACTTTTTGTCTTAACTTAAATAATTGGTCGAGCTCCCAGTCTGAATTAGTATAGAATATATTGCGCCGTACATCAGGTGATGTGTGACTTTATTGTGACTTCATGATACTTTATGCCACTGAAATGCAGAAATAATTTCTGAAGCTCGTTAAAATTCCCCTAGTAAATATATTATCTTGATAATTAATGTAATTACGCTTGTAATTAAGTTATCAACCGACTTCAAGATTTCGAAGGAGGGGGTTATCAATTCGTCGGGATCTTTTTAGGGTTCCGTAGTCAACTAGGAACCCTTATAGTTTCGCCATGTCTGCCCGTCCGTCCGTACGTCCGTCCGTCCGCGGATAATCTCAGTGACCGTTAGCACTAGAAAGCTGAAATTTGGTACTAATATGTATATCAATCACGCCGACAAAGTAGTAAAATAAAAAGTGGAAAAAAATGTTTTATTGGGGTACCTCCCCTATACGTAAAGTGGGGAGTGATTTTTTTTTTTCATTTCAACCCTAACGTGTGATATATTGTTGGATAAGTATTTAAAAATGAATAGGGGTTTACTACAATCATTTTTTGATTATGTAAATATTTTCGGAAATAATCGGTCCAGAAATAAAAAAAAATGTGTCCCCCCCCCCCTCTAACTTTTGAACCATAAGTTTTAAAAATATGAAAAAAATCTCAAAAGTAGAACTTTATAAAATCTTTCTAGGAAAATTATTTCGAACTTGATAGGTTTAATAGTTTTTGAAAAAAATTTATAAAATAATTTCTGAACTAAGTTTGTAATTTAACCGTATAAGCAGGTGTTTATTGTACTTGTAATTTCTACAAAATCACAATGAAATGACGTGCTTTCAAATAAAGTAAAAACGGTGAAAATCGGTTCACGCAATAAAGAATTATCCCATAAAAATCATCTTCCATACTTTAAGCTCGCGCGCTATAGTTTACTTAATTTGCCGATAGAGGTCGCTGTAGGTGGAACGCTCATATCATATCCTACATGGCGGTGTTATTTTAACTCTTAAGTGGGGACACTTTCTGTGACGGACGGAAAACTACGGAACCCTACACTAAGCGTGGCCCGACACGCTCTTGGCCGGTTTTTTTAATGTATGTTCACCGATTATTCGAAGACGGCTGGACCGATTTGGATTTTTTTTTTTTGTTTGAAAGAGTCTTCACAGTTGGTCCCATTGTAACCAGGTCAGGATTTGAAGATGGGATCCTGGATAAATCGAGGGAACTCTTCAACTATTATAGGCACACCTATAGTGATTTGAGTAATTAATACAGCAGCTCGAGCATTTGCTTTTGGAAAGGTGGAGGCTAAGTGATGTCGGTTCTTTTTTGTTTAAAATTATTTTGTACAGTCGACTACAAAGAGATGTACCCACTTTTAGACCTTATTCAACGCAATAAGGTGAAAAGTGGATACATCTCTTTGTAGTCGACTGTACAATATTTACGCATATTGAATGAAGTGGTTACGAATTGTTCTTTTAGCGGTTTAGACAGTGGAGGTATAAAAGTATATACAATTAGAGACTGTGAGCCTGTTGTGGGTTATGAAAATATGCAGCCTTTAGTTTTTTGGGATTATATAAATTTAATATTAATTATTTAAATATTAAAAATGTTTATTTTATACTCTTCTGTTACACCAATTATAAAAACTCGTAGCATATTTTTCATTGAGAATTTCACCAATATATATATTTTTCGAACTCTGCCGTTGCCGGTCCCAAGCCCGGATGAAAAAAGAGGAGGGTTGGCCAGATGCCGTCTACCTGGCCGGAAAATGACAACGCCGAGCATTGGGCGGCGGTGAAATAACCCGATCATTATAAAGGCCTCAGAAGCCTCGAGGGACTAAATCACCTCGAAAAGACTGTCATGGAAGGACGTGGGAACCCACCATGAGCTATCTCCCAAGAAAGCCTCTATGCATCGCACACAATCAGAAGCTAGTATGTTGGACGACCCGACTAACCCTCGGCGCCAGTCAGTACCCGGGCTGACTGGTGTGAAATATGCTACCGAAGCCTCTGTCAAGGTGCCGCACCAGGCCTTGGCAGCAGGAAATACTACTGGCGAACTTAGCAGAAGAAAACTGTCCACCCAGGACGAACACCGCATCGGTACTTGGAATGTGCGTGGACTTTTGCAAGCGGGAAAGCTGACCATCGTGGAAAAGGAGTCAGGGAGACATCGTATCTCCATCTTGGGTTTAAGTGAAACCCACATGAGAGGTCAAGGACACTTCAGAACGGCCATGGGGAGCACTCTTTACTTCTCTGGCTGCGAAGATAAAAGCACGAGTGGAGTGGCAATACTGATTCCAGCCAAATTAAACAACCACGTCCTTGGATATAACCCTATCTCGGACAGAATCATCACTCTGAAGTTGAACACTTGCCCTACTACGCTGAATATAATTCAAGTATATGCCCCTACCGGAAATGCCTCTGACGAAGTTATCAACGCTTTTTACGGGAACCTGACCCAGGTTCTTAATGAAATACCTAGTCGTAACACCACTATCATCCTTGGCGACTGGAATGCAAAAGTTGGAACCACCTCAAATGACGATCACATGAGAGCTACTGTGGGCAAATTTGGGCTGGGTGCTAGGAATGAGCGGGGTCAAAGACTTCTGGATTACTGTATAGAAAGGAACCTAAGTATCATGAATACCTTTTTCCAGCACCATCCCAGGCGTTTGTACACGTGGACGTCTCCAGGAGCACGATATCGTAATCAAATTGATTACATATTAATAGACAAACGCTGGCGATCTTCTGTGCACAATGTTAAAACCTATCCTGGCGCAGAGTGTGGTTCAGACCACAACCTCCTAGTCGCTAAATTTAATCTTCGCTTAAAGGCCCCGAGGAGAATTCCGACCGTCAAACCAAGAACTTTGAATACCATCGAGCAGGCTCAGCTTCGTGGCATGGTTGAGTCTGAGCTGTCCGCTGACCCGGTCACCGCAGACAATGCCAACGCTACGTGGCTTCACCTTAAATCTAAGATACGCCACGGCCTTGACACTATCGCCAAAATGAGGAAAGCTACTCCAGCTATACCCAGGAAAAGACTGTGGATAACCGATCCCACATGGGAACTTATCGAACAGAGAAAGGCTATCAAGGTAAAAGGTCTTCAAGATAGGCATGTCAAAGAAGAGTACGCTAAGCTGTGCAAGTCAGTCAAGGCATCCTGTCGTCGTGACAAAAATGCCTTCATAATAAACATAGCTAAGGAAATCGAGGAGCACTCCATCAGGTACCACACGCATGACCTATTCAAAAAAGTCCGCATACTCTGCAGAGAATTTAAGCCTAAAACTTGGATCGTTGAAGGTAAGGACGGCAACCCTATACATGATCTGGACGGCGTTGCGGAGAGATGGCGCGAATACTGCGAGGAACTATATCAGAACACCACCGCTGACTTGCAAGATACGAATAGTCTTGACATCCGTAACTTTGAACCTTCTATCTTGCACTCAGAGGTAGTAGCGGCCATCAACATGCTAAAAAGCAGGAAAGCTCCCGGCCCGGATCAGATCACAGCTGAGGCTCTAAAGGCAATGGGTGAGAATGGGGTACACATTCTGCACAGAATTTGCAACTACGTTTGGACGCAGGGGGAGTGGCCGGACGACTGGGCCGAGTCGATCATATTACCCTTGCATAAAAAGGGCTCCACCAGGATATGTGACAACTACAGAACCCTAGCACTGATATCTCACGGAAGCAAAATTCTCTTGCACATCATAAATAGCAGGATTCGCCACTATTTGGATTGGCAAATTCCACCTGAGCAAGCTGGTTTCGTGAAGGGTAAGGGCACCAGAGAGCAAATTCTAAATATTAGACAACTGGTCGAAAAGTCCTACGAGTTTAACACACCTTTGATCCTGTGTTTCATCGACTACAGTAAGGCCTTTGATTGCGTAAACTGGAATAGCCTATGGACCGTCATTTCTGAGCTTGGCGTACCTCAACATCTTATAGCTCTGCTCCGATCACTGTACGTCACCAACCGTGGAGTTGTGAAGGTGGACCAAACCCTTTCAAGACCATTTAAGTTTGGTAAAGGAGTGCGGCAAGGCTGTATTCTGTCTCCCATCCTTTTTAACGCTTACGGGGAATATATTATGCGACGTACCCTCGAAGGCTGGGACGGCGGAGTCTCTATAGGGGGAGTTAAAATTACCAACTTGCGCTACGCTGATGATACCACTCTAGTTGCTACTAGTGAAACTGAGATGGCGGAACTGCTGGAACGTCTAGAGCGAGTGAGTGGAGAACTTGGCCTGTCGATCAACAAATCGAAAACCAAAGTCATGGTAGTAGATCGAACAAAGCAGCTTGAAGTTAATGGGACACTCAATCTCCAATATGTGGACAGTTTTGTGTATCTGGGTTCTACCATATGCAACAATGGATCATGCGAACAGGATGTACGGAAGCGAATCGGGATGGCGAAGAGTGCGATGACCCGTCTAAACAAGATCTGGTCAGACCGGGTAATATCTCTAAAAACTAAGATCCACCTGGTAAAGACTCTGGTGTTCTCGATCTTCACCTACGGTGCGGAAACCTGGACCCTAAAAAAAGCTGACAGAGCTCGGATTGACGCATTCGAGATGTGGTGCTGGAGGCGGCTGTTGAGAGTACCATGGACAGCCCACCGCACAAATGTGTCAATTCTGAAAGAAGTAGGAGTCACTGTTAGGCTGTCTACGATTTGTCTCCGTAGGATTTGTGAATTCTTCGGGCACATAGCGAGGAAGAAAAATGACAACCTGGAAATGCTCATGGTGACGGGTAAAGTCCAGGGAAGGCGACCGAGAGGAAAAAGCCCAATGCGTTGGACGGATCAGATACGTGACGGTACAAAAACAAAGGTTCACGATGCCCTACATGCTGCCGAAGACCGCAATAAGTGGAAAGCGGTTGTCCGCAAATTGATTCATGGAGGCCACGACCCTCAGCAATGAGGAACACGACACAAGGAGGAGGAGGATATATTTTTCAATTTGTAGCCGCGCAGCCAATCAGTGGACCTGGAATGGATATTTGGTAAGCGTCGAGGCTTCAATCATAGCGGATTGCAGAAATCTTGGAAGAATAAAAATTCTGAGCGATCGTTTCGATAATGTTGCATAATATTGTACATCAGGATGAAATAGTACTCTTCTGTCTCGGAATATTCGGTGGTGTAATACTCGTAACAGTCACTATAATAGGTAATACAATTATAGTATATATCTATGTAAGTATTATAGTAAACGTGCGGTCACGTCTGATAATATGGATACAAATAATATGACAAAAACATGTATCCAAAACTTTCAGCCTTGGTAATAGAGTCATGGCTACATACTCGTATTTTTTTTACATGAAAAATATATCCATATCAGCATATTATCAGACGTTTTGTGAAGCAGTCGGATTTGGATTGTATTATCTATTTTTTTTCTTTTTAGTTAAAAAATAGGTACATTGTCTGTCTCTCAAGCTGTCTTCTTGAAGAACTACGCCTTATTGTGTATATTAATATCTAATGTATTACTGTTTTGAAAAAATAAGTCCCACCGAGTTTCTTGCCGGTCATAATACTTCTCGGGTCAAAGGTGTAGGGTTAGAATCAGTGGTAGTTTTTTTTTCTCTCTGAAGTTCATAAGTGGATTGTAAATGTGCCTAAATTGAAGAATAAATATATTTTATCTTTTTATCAGACGTGACTGTACGTACGTTCATTTGGAAATACTCGTACCCATTTCCATTTGACTTGCTTAGTTTAATGGGTCTACATTACAAGGTTGGCAGCTGCCCCGTGTAGAACCGAATTATTCACAGTGGCCTCAAATTTACTACGTTCCGATGGCTGTTGTACCGTGATTACAACTGTGGAGGTGGAGACAATTCTGTCTGCATACTTGCAATGGCTGGAATATTACGGTAAAATAGGGTTGGTACCAATGAGTTTTTCAGAATTTACCTATAATGCAGTAATGGTCAAAATAATCTAAATATGTGTAAGTTAGTAAGGAAACAGGTGTTTTTTATTCTTTTGTTCCATTTTTGAATTTTGCAGAAGTTATTATGAGCAAAATTTACTAAAAATAAACAATACATACATTTTAAGGTCAACACTACGGAAGTTCAAGTTCACACTAATTTCGATACTTACTATGGAGAAAACATATACACCACGACGCAAAAGATTTTTTTCACGTAGTTTTTGTTTAGTAAAAGCATTAACATTTTATATATTTAAAAACTGCATTAAATACGGTTTCTTACAAAATTTTTGTTATTTCAAAATAATGATACTTGTTAGTTACATAACGTTCTAAAAAAATATTTTTTCGGAGTGATTTTCCTCTCCAGAGAACTTTTTTTTAAATTAACATTTTTAATATTAGAAATTAATTTTGCACGTCTATTTTAGACGGAAATGAGACCACACAATCCCTAGCAGCCTTAACCCGAGAGTACTAACATATTGCACGGGATCCCTGATTTAGACGTCAAGGTCAAAAAATTTTACGTACCTCCAAATCTAAAAATATTAATCGTGGGGCACTTCTATGTGCGAAAATTCAAAACTTTTTCTCGATGCGCACAATTTTTTTCACTTTTATTCTGAGTGATAACCATACTATATATATTTGCCAGTCACTTTTTGGTTGAGAAAAACATCACGCATCCACGAAAAATCAACCAATCAATCAAAAATCAGTGACTTTTTAGCCATCGTAAGGGCTACAGTCCGATCCCTCTCGTGCAAGAGAAGAAGCCTGTGCCCAGCAGGGAGACGCATATAGGCTTTATACATTTTATTTTAACATAAAGATAATTTACTATGCACCATCCAAACATTTGCAAAGCAGCAGGAAATCCTACAAACATTACGAGGTCAGTAACACTAGCATAAAAAAGAAACCGAGAAAATTTCTGGTCGGTATAACGGAAATGTTCCATTTCCCGGCACCGGGTGGCCAGAGGCCTCATTCCAATCGCTTGCATAGCACTGCATGTTTTAACCCATATTTATCAAACAAACAAAGAAAAAGCCAACGTCCAACGTCATGACGTATCAAGAGCTAAAAGAGTTAGCGGAGAACAGAAAGGAATGGCGATTACTCCACTGATAAGAGCCAGGCTCTTAAAAAAATATCATGATGATGATATCAAAAATATAACGAAGAGAAGGTAAGGTGCTCTTGTAGCCGAAATCTTTTACTGAAAATGAAAGCTTAAACTCACTCGGAGAGCATTGTAATAAGCGCAGTAAAAAGGCGCTTAATAAAACAATATTAATTGATGGTCCGAATCGCAAATGTTGCACTAAAACTTACGGATGGTCCAGACCGCAGCAAACTGTAGATGCATAAGGGCAGCTCATGTTTTGGAAATGCTGTGCAACAGTGAAGTTATTTTGACTGTATAGTAATGATAATAGTGATGAAATATAGTGTGAGCAGGGAATTTTCTCATTGCAAGCTTAAACAGAGATAATCATACTGTATTTTTCTTAGTACAGCAGGTACTATCTCCCCAAAAATAAGGATGAGTATAGTTCTTCTGCTACTAAGAACTTAGGTTGCCAAAATACTCTATTACCTACGCCTTACAGAAAACCACTGCCAAATAGCACTAGACCCATGAAACCCATGGGTCCCATGGTGTTGTGTTCCTGCCTGGTGAGTAAGGTTGCCAAAGAGCTCAAAGAGGACCCAGTGTATTGACGATGAGGGACCCTCTTGTTCGTTTAGCTGTCAACACAGTGAATCCTTCTTTTTGTAAAGGGTCGGCAACGCGCATGTGACACCTCTGGAGTTGCAGGCGTCCATAGGCTACGGTAGCTGCTTACCATCAGGCGGGCCGTATGCTTGTTTGCCACCATCGTGGTATATAAAAAAATCGCTACCAATCACGCATAGTTTTTAGTGTTTACGCTGGCGTTTAAAAAGTCGACTCACTCACACCCGCATATTCTACGGGAATACACGGTTGGTACGGAACATTGCACGAATGCTTACACTTGTTCCAATCTAGCGGAATAATCAGACGTTTCTAGCAAGAACGGGACAGCTATGAAATTGTCGATGACTCGTAGAATTCGTGGCACCATTCTGTTTTCATTGGTTTTCTTTTACGTTTGTGTGTTGTTAACGTCGTGTTGTGACGCACTTGATTTAATAATATAATAAAAAAAGTATTTTCAAACCCTGCTTATTTTTTAAGGTTCCGTAGTCAACTAGAAACCCTTATAGTTTCATCATGTCCGTCCGTCTATCTGTGTGCGGTCTAGCTCAGTGACCATTAGCACGCATATAGTATTTATCACGCCGACAAAGTGGTAGAATAAAAACTGGAAAAATATTTAGCTCTTAAATTTCTAAATAGGGCATCCCCTCATCTAATTTTCGAACCGTTAACTATATTGAATAAAAAAATCATTTGAGTCGTTTTTGAGTCATCACTCAAAAACGCATAGTGAAAGAACGTAACACGTAACGTAAAATGACGTAGGCGCCGCCAAGTATCCCTTAATAAACTACCTTTTGAACGGATGTTTTGTAACAGGCCGGCAACTACGAAACCCTACACTGAGCATGCCCGACATGCTCTTGGCCGGTTATGATTTATTATCACGATTGCACCAACCCAATAAGAACGTCCGATTATGACACCACCGGGACGAGTATTAACCGACTTTATAAAACTACTGTAGATATCGCTAGTACACCTACAGTATATCCAGTTTGTTTGTACTACTACAAAAATTCCCTGTGTGTGATAAGCTTTACTCTAAGTACGTAGCTTAAAAATATTGAAAGACGAACTACTACATCTCGTCTGAAATATTGCAGTACGCATTATCGATACCAGTCTGGACGTCAGCGTCATAAGCTGCCAACATTCCTGCAATGTCGCTTTGATTGAAGCTTCGTCGCTCCGCTTTCCAAATAACTGCCATTCCGGACCCGCTGATTGGCTGAGCGATTGCAAATGAAAAATGAATAGGAATGAAAAATATTGGTAGCAATAGTAGTTTATGTAACTGTTACGTAATAAGGGTCCTTTAAATACGAGTGTGGTTTTATGAAACACGAGTGTTTTACGGCCTAATTACGTACAGTTGCTTACACTGCTTTATCTACACACGTGTTATAAATCCTAAATGACGTGTTCGGAAACCATTAAAATTGCCGCACTTGCACCGTCATGGCCAACTGGATTGTGCCGGCGGTCGGGGAGAAGGGCGACCGCGGTCGGGGAGGAGGGCAACCGCGATCGGGTAGGGCTGGATTATCATTACGTTATCAAAATCATTGTTCCAAATTTGAAACTCATAACTTAACAATATTTGAGCATGTAATGTTAAAATTACGTTACTGCTACAGATAAAAAACTTATAAAAAAATCGGTTGTTGTAATGCTGGCCATTGCCTACCGTTTTTGAACACATTTTAGAGGACTTACAATGTGAATGTAGATAAAAATACTTACCCTACTTGAGTATCCCTATAAAATATAGGTAACCAAACGGTTTCACTCACTACTACTTGAGTATATTTACTTACTACGGATTTCAATATAGACCAGGAGGCCGAGGAGGCTTGAAGAATATATTTTGTTATTAGTTTGATTAACAATATTTTATTATATATTTGGCTATACAAAATTCCTTAACTATACATCAAAAAACACAAATTTACACAAAAATAAACTCACAATAAGAATTAAAACTTAACTTAAACAACTTTGATTAGTTTGATTATACACTCGCGAGCAAATAATACGGGTCAGTGACAAAAACCCTTATATTTTGCAAATTAATAGCGGTATGTGCAGGAAACTAACTGTGTATTAAAGAGAATTTAATATCGAATTAAATTGAACCTTCAATGTTCTACAAGAATTCTGGAAAAGTTTTATTTAAAAAAAAGTCGAATTTGGTACCAAATTCAAATTGAGCTTATTTCACTTTTGATTGTTTTCTCACTTTTGTTTTCAATCTGTCAAAGCAAAATGATAAAAGGCAGTTTTTGTTGACTTTGATGGTCATTATTGAATTACTATCATGTCGCTAACACAAGATGAATGTACCAGCGGGCTGTATGCTTGTATATTATGCGATGACTTTGGTTTGCTGTCGTTAAGATGGCGCTTCTGATCATAGACTGTGCCTCTCTATTTAATACATACTCTCTGAAATAAAGTAAAAGGGCAGTAACTACAACTTCCACACACTCCTTTTAAATCTCTGCGTACAGTTAACATTGTTGTAAATTTCATATACCTACCTACTTTAGTCCAGTCAAGTGCAAAAATATGTATTTTCTTATTATTAATAATATTTGAGTAATTTTAATTGCACCTGTAGTTTTACACTTGACTCTCCAAGGTTGTGAGTACGTTATGTTGACATTTAAATATTTTAATCCTATAAACGGAACTTGCAAAGAAGCACCCTTAGTTATTTTGGTTTTTATAACGTGCATAACATCCATTATTTATCATGTAAATTGTAAACTATTTCAGCAGTTAAGGTAGAAGGTAAGAGAGGGTTAAGGTAGCGGTAGGTGTAGAAGGTAATTATAAGTACTCAGTGTTGTTGTATTTACCTATTAGTGAATAGTTAATTGTGATATGTTAATCATAGTTTCCCACTACTATCTACATTAGTTGTATTTTAGTGTGCAAGGTGCAAGGTTTTATTTTTCGATTGACATGGACATGTAACTTGAAATGTTTTTTTATTAATTAGTTGATTGTTCACTGTAAACACTAAATGATAATCATAGTTTCCTACGAGTACCTACATTAATTGTATTTTAGTGTGCAAGGTTTAATTTTTCGATTGTCATTGACAGAAAGTGTTTTTTTTATAATTAATTAGTGAATTGTTCATTGGGAACTCTAAATGTTAATCATATTTTCCCACTACTACCTACATTAATTGTATTTAGTGTGCAAGGTTTTATTTGTCGATTGTCATGGATATTTATGTGTTTTTATTAATTAAAGTTGGTCTTTTAAAATTTAGACTAACTGGAAAACAACTATTAACCGTAGTTCAAGCATATGCGCCAACATCTGCACACCCTGTCGAGGAAGTAGAAGATTTCTACGACCTCTTAAATAGAGCATGCGACGAACATCGAGCCACCTACAACCTGGTTATTGGTGACTTCAATGCCAAGATAGGCAAAAGGCAAGAACTAGAAGACGCAACTATAGTTGGGCCCCATGGTCTTGGAGACCGGAACACTCGTGGCTCGCGGCTAGTTCAATTTGCCTTTGGCCAAAATTTTAAAATTTCTAATAGTTTCTTCTTTAAAAAACCGCAACGCAGATGGACATGGATCTCCCCGAATTCCCTCACTAAAAACGAAATTGACTACGTAATATCCTCAAATAATCAAATAATAAAGAACGTGCATACAATTAGTATTATTAAATTTAGCTCCGACCACCGACCTCTTCGCGCCATGATAGTTTTCAATAACAAGATTTACCGTCAACAACTGATTCGCAGGACGATACAAAGACATGACAGAAATACACTTTTAACTTACAAACAAGAATATAACATACAATTAAGCAACAGATTTGAAACCCTAAAGGATGACGATCAAAATGTAGACAGCCAATACGACAATATTATTAACAGTATTAGGCATGCAAGTAACAAAATTAAACCAACTAAAAACAAACACAAAAAACTTACAGAAAGGACACTAAAGTTAATAGAAGACCGGCAATCATTACACATTTCTAGAAACAGCGAACAGTATAGGACTAAAGACAAAGAAGTAAAACGAAGCATACGCAATGATGTCAGAAATTATAGGACAAAAATAGTCGAACTGGCATTGACCAAGAACACATCTTTAAGAAACGCGAAAGAAGGAATATCTAGAGATAAATCCTGGATAACATCCCTAAAAGATGATGCTGGCATTCGCCAAGGAGACCGGAATAAAATCTTAACCATAGCAACCCAGTATTATAAGACCCTTTATTCCGACCCTCCAAGACCACAAGCACTACCTGCCTTTGAGGAAAGTTTCAGAGCCATCCCGCCAATTACAGAGCACGAGGTATACCTGGCTCTTCGGAAAATGAAGTACGGCAAAAGCCCCGGCGAGGATGGGATCACCACTGAAGCACTGAAGGCAGGAGAACCATTGTTGATCCCTCGTATCAGTAAATTATTTAACACAATAATAAGTACTCAAACTTTTCCACGAAACATGTGCCATTCTAATATAATTCTACTACACAAGAAGGGAGACAGGTCTGACATAGGAAATTACCATCCAATCAGCCTTGTCTCCCATATTTATAAAATATTTCTCAAGATAATAGAAAGCCGCATCTCAGGAACACTCGATCGTCATCAACCACCCGAACAAGCCGGTTTCCGTCCAGGCCTCTCCACAACCGACCACCTACAAGCACTTAACCAAATAATTGAAAAATGCCAAGAGTACAATATTCCAGTCTATATCGCATTCGTCGACTACTCAAAAGCGTTAGACAGCCTTCACCACGACTCGATTTTCACAGCCTTACGCAATCAAGATATAGACCCAAGTTACGTCCAGCTTATAACCGCCATATACCGAAATAGTACAGCCGCAATAAAACTACAGTCCTCCGGTGTATCCTTCGATATTCAAAAAGGAATCAAACAAGGAGATCCGTTATCGCCGAAGCTCTTTACCAGCACGTTAGAGCATGTTTTCCGGAAGCTTGTGCTAAGTTGGGGAGACAGAGGCATTGTCGTCGGGAATAGAAGATTAACTAATCTTCGATTTGCGGATGACATTGTGCTGTTCTCCACGACTTCTTCCGAGGTACGACTAATGCTTCAAGACCTTAGCAATGCAAGCCTCGAGGTTGGATTAAAAATGAACGTGTCGAAGACTAAGCTCATGACCAATGGCATCGCATGACTGTAGGATAGAGATAAACGGAGAATCAATTGCATATGTCCATGAGTACCTTTACTTGGGCCAAGTAGTTTCCTTCCAGGCGCGTCAAGAGAAGGAAGTCGAAAGACGGACTGAAAACGCCTGGAGCTATTGGTCCATGAAACATCTAATGAAAGGTACCTCCCACTTTCACTTAAGCGGAGGCTCATGGACATGTGTATACTTCTACCTACGGTAAATTCTCATCTACGGTGCACAGACTTGGTCTTTGACAGCATCTCAGAGATCCAAGGTGTAAAATTAATGGATCGTATCCGGAACACCATGCTGCGCTCCAAAACACAAACAGTCGACGTAGCTCGGAAAGCGGCCAAGCTGAAATGGGACTGGGCTGGTCATGTCTGCCGCATGCCGAGCGAGCTGTGGGCCAAGATCGCCACCGAGTGGCAGCCCAGCTCAAAACGGGGATCTGGCAGACCTCGTCGGCGATGGCGAGATGAGTTACGACTCCTTTTTAAAGGAATGGCCGGATGCTGCACAGAATCGGGAGGATTGGAAAAACCGGGGGGAGGCCTTTGCCCAGCAGTGGGACATTACAGGCTCCTAATAATAAAGTTGGTCTTATAAATCTTGTTGTATTTTTTCAGGTATCGATTGTCATCCGCGATTTTGGCATTGCTGGCTCCGTAGTGTAATATTGCGGGGATAGCAAGGCTGACGTTGTTAGCTGCGCAGTATATTATTGCTATCCTCTCAACATTACACTGCGGAGCTAGCAACGTCAGCATTGCTATCCCCGCAATATTACACTGCGGAGCTAGCAACGCCAACATTGCTATTACCGGCTTATTACACTGCGGGTATAGCAACGTCAGCATTGCTATACCCGCAATATTACACTGCGGGTATAGCAACGTCAACATTGCTATACCCGCAATATTACACTGCGGGTACAGCAACGTCAACATTGCTATACCCGCAATATTACACTGCGGGTACAGCAACGTCAACATTGCTATACCCGCAATATTACACTGCGGAGCTAGCAACGCCAACATTGCTATACCCGCCATATTACACTGCGGGTGTAGCAACGTCAGCATTGCTATACCCGCAATATAACACTGCGGAGCTAGCAACGTCAACATTGCTATACTCGCAATATTACACTGCGGAGTTAGCAACGTCAACATTGCTATACTCGCAATGTTACACTGCGGAGCTAGCAGCGTCAACATTGCTATACCCGCCATATTACACTGTGGGTGTAGCAACGTCAGCATTGCTATACCCGCAATATTACACTGCTATATTAATTATATTATACTGCGAATCTAGCAACGTCAGCATTGCTATCCCCGCAATATTACACTGAGAAGTTACCAACGTCAGCATTGCTATCCCCGCAATATTACGCTGTAAAGCTAGCAACGTCAACATTGTTGTCTCCTCTATTCTGTCTGTTGCTAAAACTACAACTTGAGTGTTGCTTATATAACAAAGTGCATTTAGATAAAACCACATAATAAAAAATGCTAAATTAGCTATGTTTGGAATAGGCATCTACGAAAATAGTGAAAAACGGACTTTGTTAGATTAACAATCTTAATATCTCAAAATAGAGATTTGTTAAATTATCAACGTTATTTCTCAATGTTGACATTGTTGTATATTCACAAGGTTAAAATTGCGAAATAGGAGCCGACAGTAAAATTGTGAAATTCGCTACGTGATTTTTCACAAAGTTAAAATTGCGAAATAGGAGCCGACAGAGTAAAGTTGTGAAAATTTGACTTTGTGGAATTCGCTATGTGATTTTTCACAAAGTTAAAATTGCGAAATAGGAGCCGACAGAGTAAAATTGTGAAAATTTTACATTGTGAAATTCGCTATGTGATTTTTCACAAAGTTAAAATTGCGAAATAGGAGCCGACAGAGTAAAATTGTGAAAAGCTTGACTTTGTGCAATTCGCTATGTGATTTTTCACAAAGTTAACGCTTCCGCTTTGTCATTTTCACAATATTTTTTCGCAAAATTAAGTTTGCTGCGCCAGCAATTTGACTCTATCGGCTCCTATTTAGCAACGTTTTTTTGTTAATTTCACAATAGTTTTTTCTGAGTGTAGTTCCCGACCAGGGACCGTATTCTAACTTTAAAACACGTTTAGACACGATCCAACTTCAATACAACTACAATGCATTTACGCAAAACAGCTGGCGCCTAAACGTCTGAATCAGAAATATCAGAATATGCTTGAAAAATATTTCGATACAACTCCAATACAACTTCAATATTGGTTGATTATTTGGGATATTGAGATCAAATTGCGTTTTTAATATATTGTTTATGTATTTTAAAATTAGAATACGTCACTTAGTATAATAATAATAAATAAAAATATAAAAAACCTTAATATCTAATTTACACGATGTGAGTACTTTAATGTTGGGATTTTTTATACCACAACGGTAGCGAACAAGCATACGGACCGCCTGATGGTAAGCAGTAGCAGAGATTATCTGTATAACATGCAGAGGCTATTAAAGTTAGATCAGAGTTACTGAAGTTCTAATTGAACCATTAAACCATACGGGCAATCATCAGACACTCATCGATATTGCACGATAACAACATGTAAATTAACGCCAAAAACATGTTTACACTTATGCACCTTATCCCATTGTAATAAGATTCAAAAACGTATATATATTTTTGGTGTTGTGTACGTAACTGTAATGAATTCGCACCTAACCCCTCAACCCCAGCAGATAACAACTTCCTAGGGCTATATTAAATTCAGCCCAAAGGGAAACTTCCAGAGAGATAAGACAGCGTAAATGAAATTACACCGTTTTGAAACTTCAGCCTCTGAGGCTGATTAAATTTTTAACAATATTGCTAATTTATAGACACGGATTACAGTTCGCTTTGAAGTTTTATGTTTTGTTATTTTAGGGTTATTTTAATTGAGGAAAATATTTGTTGTTATAAAAATGTTCATAAAGATTAGAGCCTGATTTGACCAAATAAAAATAAATAGATTTTATTATACCATGACTGACGGTAGCAAAAACATACGGACCGTCTGATGGTAAGCAGCTGCCGTAGTCTATGGACGCTTGCAACTCCAAAGGCGCATACGCGTTACCAACCCTCAATCGAGATATATACGCGAATGGAATTTTTAGCGTATATGGGAGACGTAATCGATAATATTAGTTTGTGTATATCCACGTTATAATGATGTAAAATCATGTAATATTCAGAGCAATGGCGCTTAGTTTCAGTGTCTACGAGGCAACCGGATGGCTCGCGGTATTTAAGCTCCCTACGTGTTGTGGAGCCACTCGGTGCAAACCGAACTGACCCAACTTGGACTTTGAATGAATGAATGAATGAATATATTTATTTCTTAGAATATGGTACATTATGATGGTATAATTATATTATAATAAGTTCAACATATCCTGCCGATATCAGCGTAGAAATATTCCCTGAAAATAATATTACACAATGGAAATCGAAAAAAAATCTTATTCTATTACATATTACTAACATTCCAGCATGCAATTAACATAATATTTACACACATTTAAATATTTACAATTATTGATACAATAATAAATAACAGATTTACATTAAATTGAGTAAAATTGATAATTAAGAAATTCCTTATTTGAATAAAAACACTTGTCAATCAGCCAATTATAGAGTTGCTTCTTAAATTTATTATTTGGTAATGTCTTAATGTAGTCAGGTATCTTGTTATATAATTTTATTGCCATAGCATATGCGTTCTCGCGGAAAATTTCACATCTTTGTCTGGGGAGATACAATTGAAGGGGTATCGTCCGTTTACCTTATTAAGAACCGTGTCATGTAGAGGAAATAAGTCCGAATATCTTTTTACAAATGTAGCTACCTCGTAAATGTACTGACAGGGCAAGGGGAGAACTTTCAGTTCTTTGAATATTGGACGACAGTGGGCTAGATAATGAGCTCCACAGACTGAACGGACACAATCTTTCTGTACTAAAAAGGCTCTCTGTATATCGACTGAATTGCCCCAGACAATAAGTCCATAGCGTAATACAGACGATACGTATCCGTGATACGCAGAAAGAGCAGCTTCCTTGGATACAATGGCGTTAAGGCGCCGAAATGCAAACACATATCTATGAAGCCTTTTACATACCATATCAACATGGGCTTTCCAGTTGAGATGTTTGTCAATCGTGATGCCAAGAAATATAGCGGTTTCTACAGGTTCGATTGTGCTGCCATTCAAATTTATCTTTAAATCTAAGTATGGAGAATTATATTTCTGAAAATTAATTATTCTGGTTTTGCCAATATTTAATTTTAGATTATTTTCTTCTAACCATTTAATTGCATTGATTAAATCATTGTTTGTTAAGGTCTCCAGTTCATTTTTATTCTTACTCTTGATAATGAGAGTAGTGTCATCTGCGAATAAGATGCAATCGTGTTTCAAGGCTTTCGGTAGGTCATTTATATATAACAGAAATAACAGCGGACCTAAGATGCTCCCTTGTGGCACTCCACTATTATTTGATACTGTGTTAGACTTATATGTGCATTTGTTGTTATTGACTATTTTTGTTATTTCTGTGTATTGTCTGCGATTGCCTACATAACTTTGAAACCAGCTTTGTGCATTGCCTCTAATGCCATAGGACTCTAGTTTATGAAGCAGTATTTTATGACAAACTAGATCAAAAGCCTTACTCATGTCTGAAAATATACAAGCTATTGATTGTTTTACATTAAGGCATTTAGTGATATTTTCGACTAAAGAAAAGCATGCAAGAGACGTAGAGCTATTTTTCCGAAAGCCAAACTGATTTGGATGTAGGACATCTGTTTTTTTCAAGAAGGTATCCAGTCTATTATACATTGCCTTTTCGAATACTTTCGATAATATTGGTATTAGAACTATTGGTCTGTAATTAGTCATAAGTCTTGGGTCATCTTTCTTAAATAGCGGTTTTACTATTGAAAGTTTTAGCCGCTCAGGAAAGCAACCTTGTTCAAAGGATAGATTAATTATATAGCTTAGAGGTTCTGCAATTTTTGTTGCACATAACTTTACCAGTTTAGTAGGTATTTCGTCGTATCCTGTTGAGTTTGTTTTATTTAAGGATTTAATAATCTTAGTGACTTCATATTCATCTACGGCAGAAAGAAATATACTATTAACAGTTCCCGTACCGTACGTGGTATTCCTAGAACTTGGTTTTACCTGTGACTGGCTGATAAAAAAATTATTAAATAGTTCACAAATTGCTTCAGGTTTATTGTATACAAGTCCATTTACTTCAATTTCATTTAGTTGATTTTTATTCAAACTAACCGTATTTAAATTATTGTTTATAATCTGCCACACTGCTGTGTTTTTATTTTTAGAAGTGTTTATGTAGTTAGTGTTATTATTTTTTTGAGACTGTAGTATGCATTTCTTTAGTATTCTGGAGTACAATTTATATATTTTTTGGTTATACTTTTTATTCATACCTTCTTTATGATATTTCAAATACAATGTTCTCTTTTTATTGCACGATTTTTTTAACCCCTTAGTAATCCATCTATTTTTTATCGGTTTATTTTGGCGCTTGGCTTTCATTATAGGAAAACATAAATTGAATAGAAGTATAAACAAATCATGAAATATATTGAAGGCTTTGTTGCAGTCAGTTTCTTCAGATACATCATTGAAAGTTAGGCTTGATATGTAACTGTAGAACCTAAATATATTTTCTTGGCAGTAATCACGCCTTTCTTCGGTCCAGTATTTAATTATTTGTTGAGTCTGGTCTGATTTGGAAGCGGAGAAAGATATAGTCTGTGCAGTCTCATGATCAGATAAAGCAAGGTTTAATATGTCGCTCACAACAAATTCGACACCTATATTTGAAGCTATTAGATCTATACATGAATTTTTACGTGTTGATTCGTTTATATGAATATTGAAATTAAAGCTTGCTAGAATTGATTTAAGTTCATTAGACTCTCTTGTGCTTTTATTTACGTCTATGTTCCAGTCTCCGCATATAATAATTTTTTTGTTATTATTACGTGTTATTTTACTAAGCATTAATTTCAATTTACCAAAGAATAACTGAACGTTAGGCCGTGGCACTCTATAAATACAGATAATTATTACATTATGGTCTTCTAATTCGATCCCACAACATTCGTAGTAATAAGGACTGCTTATTTTTTGAGTAACTTGTAACGGTTTGAATCTTATCCCATGCCTTACTAGTATACAAGATCCACCTCGTCGCTGATGGCTTCTAGAGAAATGTGTAGCAAGTACATATGAGGCAACATTTAAGTTACTTTCGGTGCCATTCTTGATAAAAGTTTCTGTTAAACAAATAAAGTCAAATGACCCTAAATCCTTCGTGAGATTAGATATTGTTAATTCAATCAAGTCAGTTTTACTAAGTATGCCGGCAATATTTTGATGAAGCAATCGATAAGATACCATATCTTTATTGGAGTTTATAAAATGACCTTTGTGGTTTGAGGCTCTAAAAGGCCCTTCGTTTTCTCTCTCTGATTCGAAGTCTGTTCTAAAAAAATGCTGTTTTCTCCAATGTGCTTGTTTTCGTCCATATGTGAGATTCCCATGTTCTCAAGAGTTTCCGTCTGAGTTGACTTCTCATGTCTGGTACAGTGGTATACATTGTTAGACATTTCTGATTCCTTTGATTCTTTACAGTGCTTTAATATTATTTTGGTTTTAATATTTTCCAATATATTCTTTATACCTTGATTTTTTATTTTCCCCGTTCGTGCAGAAAACAATTCAAATGTAAGGTCATCATTTGAGTCGAAGAAGTGCGCATATCCATGAGATTGGATGTCTAGGTCAAGGAGGCTATTGAACTGTTCCACTCGACAATTGTAGACTTGCGCTCCGCAAATGTACGTAGGCACACACAATATAACATTGGTAAACTTAAGTTTTTCAATCTGCATTCTAACATATTGTACTAGTTTAATGTAATCCCCTGTAGATTCGAAATCCTTCTCGCCAATAAGAATAATACAGTAGTCTTTATCTTTGAAGTTATGTACTTTTCTCTCTATATTCTCCAGGAGTTCATAAATACTACCATCAGGCATTTTATAATGACAACATACAAATTCTTGGAAGACATCTTGCATGATGGGTAGTATTTTGTTTTCTTTATTGGTACTAATAATATTTAATTTCTGTACATTTTTCCTAAGAGGAGTAGTTGCTTCTTCTATTTTATTATAAAATATAGTCTTTTTGCTCTCCTTACCGGTATTAATTTCAATTTTACTTAAGTTATCATTATAATTCGCATTATCTTCATAGGTTTGTTCATGCTCCGGACTATCAAATTTGTTTGTCTTTGTGTTGTTCGCGTTTTCTTTACGGTACGTAGTTATTTGTTCTGCTTCATTAATCTTGTTGCTTTGACTGTTTGTATCTTTCTGTAATTGATCTTGGTCACCCTTCTTGTTGGTTTCTAAGTTGTCTGTGTCTGAATCTTCACGCCTCAGAGTACTAATTATGCTTCGTGTGGTAATTGAGTAATTTTTCACTGGAGTAGATTTTCGAGTTGGTCCGTTCTCTTTTAGCAGCGTTTTATATATGTCAATTTTCTTCTGTTTTTCGGCTAAATTTTTGTTTAGAGCACTAATTTCTATATTAAGCCGGTCTATTTCTTCATGTGCGCTAGCTAGTTGAGAAGACAGTGTGTTAACTTCATCATTTAGTTCTATTATATTTAATTTTTCTGATGTGGAAATATTAGGTAAACTTCTGGAAGTCTCATTGGGGGATTGTATTTCCAGGTCAGATTCAGAATCAGGATGATCGTCTGAGTATGAATCTTCGATTTTTTGTACACGTTTTCTTAGTGTCATTTTCTCTTGGGTTCGCTCATCATCGAAAGCTGGTGTCGGTGTTGTATTTTTGTTGTCTTTCGCAGCCTTACTTGATGTGCTAGGTAGATTATTAGCCGGTTTCTGTAAGTTTATTGGAGCTTTTGTTCGGCATGTTATGCATTTCCATGTGTTTTTTTGTTCTTTTTCCATTAAATCAAATCTTTTGGCGCTTATATTTAGACAATCTGTGTCATATATTTTTTTACACCCAAAGCATTTCAAAAAATCTTTATTCTTAATTATTGCATTATTGCATTTGCAGCAAATCATCTTTTTGTTTTTTGCAGACATTTTCAGATGAGCTTATGCAAAACGGAACGTAATCGCTTAGTGTTTCTGAACGGATTCTTTCCACACGTCAGATTGGTTTGTTATGTCAGATGACACTGCACTGATAGCTCGTTCAGTTCTGTAGTTGTCAAATATGGATGATCAGCTGATAATTTACCCTTATTTTATTATGTTAATTAGTAATAAATTTGCTGTTATTTTGAAATCTGCTTTAGTGTGCGTGAAGTCTAATGTTGTCAGTGTATTGTGAATTCAGTTTTTAGCAAGTTTTTGGTTGAAAATCAGCTCACCCGAGTATTTTCTGTGTCTTTGTTTTTCGTCCTCCCCCTCCCTCAATTTACAGTATCTGTATGTGATGAAGAACGAGCATGCAAATCGATCCGTCAGAGTTGGGAGTCGGGTTGCACAGGGCAGTTACAATACAACACTTCGGGACCTCAAATACCGCGAGCCATTCGGTTACCTTTCGGACACTGTAACTACGCGCCAATGCTTTAACTATAAGCTCAAATCATAACAGTATATTTTTACTGCATTCATAATTAAGCATGTGCATTATTTCCATTTTCTGCAGCTACCGATTACAAAGATAACAGGTATATGATTTCAAGCTCACATGGTCATTCACATTATAAATATTACTTGAAACGGGATATTTACCATGTATATTTGTTTTTACGAGCACCCGATATTTCGGCGCAGTAACTCCGTGATGATGGTGCGTGCAACTGCGCCGAAATATCGGGTGCTCGTAAAAACAAATATACATGGTAAATATCCCGTTTCAAGTAATATTTATAAAGATAACAGGTGTCAAATGTGGATGATACCTTAATTATATTCGCACCAGTTAACGCACTAGAAGGTATACTATAGGTTTATTAGGTTTCTTCCGCTCTCTGACATTGATTTCAATATGAGTATCTGTTCTGGGTGTAAAATTATGTGAAGAGATAAATATTGAAATCTAAGAAGATTGTCTTAGTGTGTTAAGCCACGTACCTAATTTAACTAAAGCCTGCCTAGAAATATATAAACATGCGCCATGTTGCGGAATTTCATTGGAACTAATTTCTTACACTGGCAATTATTTTAATGATATGTTGTCATTGTCACTGTTGTAGTAGTAATAAAACAATTTATTGTACAAGAAAACACAACGAAAGACATATAATACAAAATCTACGTACACGGGATTTCTTGTTGTCGGTGTAATTGCGAGTGTTTACTTGAATAGTTAATATAGTAACGTGTTGAACATTAAATAATAAATGACAAAAAATGGTAAAAACTATCATAGTCAAGAGCAAAACATTGTAAATAATGTACCTATATAATAAAGTGCAAGAAATAAAACGGTCGGGAAATGAAACTATTTCGCTACAAAACATTTTCAAATTACCAACAGAGCTGACAGTAAACAAATCAAGATATCACTATACCATAGAGAATAATATACTTTTTGACCATATTGAACTGTTGCCATATAAACGAGAATAATAGCGCCCTCTTGACAATAATCATATATTTCTGGTCAGGCTTTACTATTTAATGACTTTATTAGGCAGCCAATGTTATTCAGGAGGTATTTTCCCGATATTTGGAATTAGTTAAAAATTAAATACACGCATCAGAAACAGTAATATCATTCTTGCTCAGTGAGACAATAAAAGCAGTATATAATCCAAACTTTTATTAGTTACAAAGCGACCTAAAAACTCGACAGTACAAACAGCAACACTCTTAACTGTACATCGGTGGACCTTATTACAAAAGGCATTAGGTCCACCGATGGGTAATAGTTAACAGTGTGGACGATGGTACTAATTGTACCATTACGAAAACCCAACGGAGCCGAACATCGCGTGGGCCCGTACATCGCGGCAAGGAGGCAGTAACTCTCTGTGATGGATTAGCGCTTTTCCGGCTTTTCAACGGATCCCTAAACCTTTTAAAAGGTCTTAAGTGGTGTGGGTTACTTAGTAACATACGCCGTTTATATGAGGGAAGCAAATGGGTCCGCGGCGCCCTATGTCCTAGTGTTGTCTTCTTACGGACGTACTTCTGCAAACAGGAACCAACCCACACAACGTCAAAAAATGAGTTAAGTATACAGCTAAGCTGTAAAATGCACCTTATGTCGACCCTGTGAAATATCAAAGTGCTATGACTAGTATAACCTATAAAAATATCATGGTCACAAAGTTACCAGCACTCTGTTCATGACTATTTAATAAAAATAAATAGATCCATGTCACTTGGTAACCCGATACATTGATTAATATGATTATTATATTTATTCTAAAAAGACCCACTCAACATGGTTCCTTGTTAAAGTACCTTCATTATTATTCACATAGAACCATGCGGGTTGGTTCCCGTTTGCAAAACAAAAATCGAACAAGTCGATATGTTCACAAAGATCCATATCGCATGGTCCTATGTTAAAATAATTTTATTTATAATATACAAGACAATATGTGTTTTGAATCCGGTTAGCGTAATAAAAAATACCTTGAGTATAATTTTAATTCAGGTTCATGTACTATGGTTCCATATTAAACGTTTTCTATGCAGAATATCTATGGAGCCATGTACTTTGAATCTGGTTAATGAAATCATTTTACTGGTATACTAGCAAGATTTACCAAATATTTTAAATAAAACAAGTAGAAAATGATAAAATTTTAATTTGATATTGTGCTGAACTAAAAACATTTTTTTTGGTGTGGCAATGTTTTTAACATGGTAACATTACAAGGAGTAGGACTATGTGTCAAAACTTTTGGAGAAAGTTATTGGGTGAGGCAAATTACTTTAAATAAATTATCTAAAAGCCTGCAATACAATGAAGAAACTGGGTACAAGGGCGCGGACTATGGTTTTAAGTTGTTTAGTTCGTTCAGACGACGAATATGAAGACAAAAACATTCCAGGTATGTTAAAAATGCCTTCTAGTATTAGATTTTTAAGGTTAAGTCGTACAAACTTTTTGTTAAACTTTATTTGCGTGCTCCACCGTAGACCGCATCATCACTTACCATCAGGTGAGATCGCGGTCAAACCTCTGCCTATTCTCAATAAAAAAAAAAAAAAAAGAAGGTTGCCTCTCAAGATAAAGGACGTTATAAGGGATCCTTTTGAAGATACTGACACAACATGGAATGACTTCAAAGCGGTTGTGTCCGAAACAGCGAAGAAGTCATCCCCACTCCTGGGAGCCAAGCAAGACGGAAACCCTGGATTTCTGATACTACCTGGGAACTTATTGAGCGACAGACGAAGACTCAAAGAACAAGGCCCTAACACAGACATAGCAAGAAAGGAGTATTCCAGGCTACACACTTGCGTGAAAAGGGCATGCAAATGCGATAAGAATAATTCATCCATGCTTTGTGTGACGAAATCGAAAACCATGCTGCAACTGCCCATTCTAAAGACTTGTTCCAGAAAGTCAAATTTCTCACCCGCGACTACAAACCTAGAAGCTGGCAGATAGCGGATACTGATGGAAACACTTTATCAGACCTGGACAAAGTGTTTCCATCAGTATCCGTTGGCTAGATGGAGAGACTATTCAGAACACCGGAAACAGTCTCTTCCACGAAGCCTAGAACTGAAAGACCTAGAATGCGTCAGCGCCTTCACCTACCTCGGCTCACTTTTATCTAACGATGGTAGCTGTGAACCTGAAATCATCCGGAGGATTCAAATAGCGAAGGGTGCTATGACTCGGTTAGATAGGATCTGGAGAGATCGCGACACACAGAGGCAGACTAAGGTTAGACTTATGCGTGTGTTTCCAATTTTCCTATACGGTTCTGAAACTTGGACTATCAAGGCAGATCCGAAAAGCCTTATCGCGCGTTTGAGATGTGGTGTTGGCGACGGCTTTTACGGATACCTTGGACTGCGATGTGCACTAATCAGTCCATACGCATAAAACGCCGGTTGTCTACGACGTGCCAGGACCACATACTCACATACTTCCTGGTAGAGAATGCCTTAAGGCATTAAGTCCGCCTCTTGTACACTTTTTATTTGTGCACTAAAGTTTAAATAAATAAATACTTCGGACCTATCTCGACGCTCCTCGGATAGCCTAGAGAGGATCATCATGACGGGAAAAGTTGTAGGCACGAGACTTAGAGGCCTTCCCCCTGCAAGATCTTGTGCCCAAATCACTGCACCCATGCAATTAAAACTGCAAGAAGCCATGCGCTTAGCGAGGGACAGAAGCCTATGGAGCAACCTGGTCTTCAACAGAAAGACATGATCCTCAGCTCTGAGGGAACGACTAGTGATGATGAAGATCCTTTTTTGACTCGCAGTAGGTCCAAACATACCGTTCAGTATTAAGGATCAATCCTGCCACCGAAAACACTTCTTTTCTCAGGATAATTAATTGGTGGTACAATTTTCATGGCAGATTTATTATTTTCGTTACCAATCTTATTAATTAGGCCATCGAGTTCATATTTTAGGTGAGCGGTTAATCATACTCATTTATTAATCTCCCGAAAGAGAAGGAATTGACCAAACCCTCAATATTTCAATGTGTAGATGTTTTTATGGTTTAATTCGTCAATATACGTTGTAAAATTTTCAACTGACTTTCCTTCAACGGTAATTGTCATTGGCTATTTTTTGCCGAATTCTGAAATTTTGGCCTACGGCGTGGATTTTGAAATCCGCGGCGGCGGCGGCGGCGTGGGTCCCACGGCGCGGCTACGCCACGCCGGCGCGGCGCACACGTCTACCTACTACATATTGACAAAGTAAATGGGTATTGAATTGCTAGGAAGATGACAGGGACTGTGTGTGCGTTTTTGAATGAAACCTTACATTTGTAAAAATTATTTTGTGATTAATGATTAAGACTTGATACCTATTATGAATATGAGTTCTAAACCCAAAAAGTGTTATTGTTATCTTGTATTGTTTTCAGATTTTTATGATTACTCTCGATCTAACAGTCCAGTGCAGATGAATTCGGTATTCTTTTTCTGATGATTTATTTATTACTAAAATGCACCTTGTGAATATAGCAATGCTTGTTGATGAAAGTAGTTTTATATTGTTACTCTATTTAGCAAATTTTAATGAGTTACCTATTCAAATTAGTTCATCTTACTTAAGGCGACGGGATAGGCAAATTAGTGAAATCGAGCTGTTTTGAGCATATTTTTATGATGAAAGTCAAGCACGCAGTAGCGTGGATTACGCACGTTCTGGAGTTGCATAATTATAATCGACTAGGGCATGGTCTAGAGTCTCTCTGGGTCCTATTTTATGATAATAGTAGTATATCCACGCTAATGAGTGCTTAACTTTCGTCACAAAACTTGCCCAAAAACATCTTCGTTTCACTAGTTAGCCTATCTCGTCGCCTTAACATAGCTAAAAGTATGTATTAATTTTTATTGTTAGTATAATATGTCTTTAAGGTCACAATATAAGCTCTCAACAAGTAGCGTGAGTATGTTGTGTGTATAACATGGGGCTTTTATTTCATTCTAGCATGCCTGGGCTTGCAAGAAAACACGAAAAAAGTGAATGTTGCTACTAAAAACTTGCATGAAGATAAATTGAACGAAGCTTTAAAACACAAGGTTGAAGTAATATCCAATTCTGCTATGTGTCCTAAATCGATATGTATATCACCAGAAGACCCTCTATTGTCTTCGCTAGCAGCCAGATCGCTTGTCACTAATAATTTGGTTGGGGAAACTACTAATAAAGCTATGTCAACTTCCGAATTATTAGTTTATAAAAACTATGAGACTGCTTACAAATCACCAGCATACTCATTACAAGAGGAAGCTCCAGTAAATACTTTTTCGATCATCCGTAATGGTTTAAATACTGTCACTTCTTCTAAAAAACGCATAGAATTTCCCCCACCCTCACCATTAAATGTTGAATCAAATGCTACGTCGCTGGTGACGAAAAACAAAATAGAACCAGTACCATACTTACCATTGACTCCTGCCTCACATTATGTGTCGCCGTCAGAGAAAGAGTGTGATGTAATTATGGAAACTGCTGCCAAAAAAAATATTGAACCTCCTCCTAACTATGGAGAACCATTGACTCCTGCTCCAAATAATGTGCCGCCTTCAGCCAACGATCATGACAACGTTACGGAAACTGATGCTGAAAAAAGTATTGAGCCTCCTCCATACTCACCACTGACTCCTGCTCCAAATTGCGTGCCGCCATCAGCCAGCGATTATGACAAAGTTACGGAAACTGATGCCGAAAAAAGTATTGAGCCTCCTCCATACTCACCATTGACTCCTAACCCACTAAATAATGTTCGGATCGACCATAACATCCCGCTTACTAACATTTTTGCTGAAAATGGTATTGGCAGCTACACACACAGGAAGTAGCGATGAAGCTCATTGCAATGTGTGGGTAGAAGGGGAAGCTGGTCGTGGTGCACAAGAGGTGGGATCTTGCCTAATGAAACATATTTACGAAAGACTAGACAGCAGTGTAACACGTCTGATTTTATGGAGTGATTCATGCGGCGGACAAAACCGAAATATTAAACTGGTGTTGATGATGAAAGCGGCTTTAAATGACCATCCAACACTTAAACAAATAAATATGAAATTTCTCGAATCGGGCCACAGTTTCCTCCCCAATGACACCGACTTCGGAAAAATTGAAACTGCTCTGAAACATCACCAGAGGCTTTACACTCCAGATGATTACATGGATATAATGAAGTCTTGCAAAAGAAATGATCCCATGAAAGTTCATCGAATGAATCAACAGGACTTTCTTTCTTCTTTGAAGCTAGAAAAAAATATAGTTAATAGGAATACACTGACGGCACTAAAGTATCGTGGCTGACAACGAAAGAAATTGAGCTGAGAAAACATGAAACTTACAAAATATATATGAGATCTAATTATGATGAGGAATTTAACGAAATAGACATTAAAAAAAATGTCCGTGGAAGGGTAACTAATAATATCGAAGGATATAATGGAACCCCTGTGGCCATCTGGAAAGCCTATCCCAGATGCAAAGTTGAAGGACTTGAAGAGTCTTTTGCATCTTATTCCACAGGTGAACCATGATTTCTACGTTAAATTGATCCCTGATGAAAACATTGAGGATGATCTGGAAGGCTTTTCAGGTGAACCAGACTTTGAAATTGAGGAAGAAACCACTGAGTAGTAACAAAATTGGGCAAAAGATCTCATATTGTTTAAGTATGTATTAAGTTATAAATATAAATAAATATTTGGGGACAATCTTACACAAATCAACCTAGTCCCAAACTAAGCAAAGCTTGTACTATGGGTACTAGGCGACGATATACATACTTATATAGATAAATATATACTTAGATACATAGGAAACACCCATAACTCAGGAACAAATATTCGTGATAAACACACAAATAAATGCCCTTACCAGGATTTGAACCCGGGACCTCCTGCTTCATAGGCCGGGTCACTACCGACTGGGCTAGGAGGCCGTTAAGTTAAAATAGGTTATTTTGAGAACATAAAACGATTTTTGAGTAAAGTATTGAATAATAAAGTGTTTTTGAGTATTGTCCATTGTTTCTACTTTACATTCTTTGAAATAAAACTAGTAAAACATAGCTTATCATGTTTTTTAATTTACCTATTAGTAAAGTAATAAGGAACCAACCCTCACTGAATCTTTTTTGTTAACAGGAACCATCGACTTTTAAAAAAAAAAAAGCCGTATACGTTTTGTTTTTTTAGCAAGTTACCAGTAAAAACTGTAGAAAGTAATGATTTGTTCAGTATTTAAATCAAACTTTTTGATTTTACTTTCGCATGTTTTTTGTTTACACGTTTTAAACAAAAACTACTTATTCTCGAAACTGTCATCGTGTGGGTTGGTTCCTGTTTGCAGAAGTACGTCCACTTGTGAATTGCAGACTATTGGAAGGAGGGGAACCAAAATAACTTGGACCTCAGGGACACACTGTTACAAACATTCGCTCATAGCTTCTAGTCCTGAAGAATAAAGTTAGTAGTGATGATGCTAATTTATTTTCCCAATTCCACCTTTTAGGCTGCTTTGCCACCAGTGAGCGAGGATGCGTTGCGAGGAATGTAATTGTAAAGAACCAATCCTAGAGCTACGTTGTACGAGGATAAACAAATGAAGTGATTCTATTGGTGCTTAACAGACACATTCCTGGCAACGCATCCTCGCTCATCTCTGGTGGAAACGCAGCCTTAATCCAGCACTTCCAGCAGTTAAGGATAGCTTGAAAGTAATCCCAACTCAATAGAACTTTAACAGGTAGTTTGGGGGTATACCAAAGACCCTCCTTAGTTTTCGACCTCAAGGACCTTGTGCTAACTTGGAGAGGGGGGAAAAACCACAAATTTATCAGACTGTTTAAATTTTTCACTTATATTTCATTAACTAAACACATATTGTAGACACGTTGCGTGACAAATATAAAGAGGAATAAATTTCCTACAAGTTAGCTGTCAAAGCAAATTTTTAGGCCAAATATTAACGAAGATACAGCCAATTTATCTGAATCCGCTACCGTCGCCTGCAAACCCTAAACAACACGATTGAAGTATTTTTATTATTGAAGTGAGCTTTATTTCTTTCTAACTTTTCACTACAGTCAATTACGGATCAGTTTGTCATTTAAAACAAACGAGACGAACACCTATTTCATCCCATCCTATCTACCTTATTTCATCCTCATATGGACGTATTTTTGCAAACGAGAACCGACACACTTTAAATCTAAGCTAAGATTCGATTTTCAAAATTATATTCATGGGGTTGTTGCCGTCAGTACTGTTTATCTGACTTGAGCGACTCGCCTGCTAAATGAGCAAATGGAATGTGCCCTGACGTAAAGCATTAGGACGATTGCAGTTGTACCGTATGTTATTCGTAATGAAATTGAGGGAGTCACCGCTGTACCCACAAAGTAACTCGAAATAATTATTTTGTGGTACATTTGTGAGATTGAGTTTTATATACATATCTTCTAGGGGGATTTATAATACGAGGTTGGTTACCTTTTAGGAGCCGTCTTTAAGACAGTCAACAGATTTGTCGTTGATATTTGTCACTCTGTCACAGTCACAGGTTGTTGTAAAGAATGTACGCACATGCCTATGTACAATACTGGAAGATGTATATAATACAATAAGGTTGACTGGTAGAGAATGCCTTATGGCATTAAGTCCGCCTTTTGTACGTTAAGTTTCCTTATGTGCAATAAAGATTAAATAAATAAATAGATAACTAAAACATCCTGGACGGAGAGCTAACCACGTCAGATATGACACAATAATGAGAGCGAAAAGACCCCTCCCGTTAGTTTCCTATACTATGCTTAATTCTAGATCTGGACATCTGGCAGCTGTAAAGTGGTGGAGGTCAAATAATGCAAACCACTTTATGAATACAAATTCTAGAGTTCTGGTTTTGATGCAGTAATATGAGAAATGATATAAATAATTAGATAATATCATTGCCAAAAGTTTCTGATGGGGGAAAGTGTCTAAAACGACGTATAATGTAATTCATAGTTTGTCGCCTACTGTTTCCGTTTCCGAAATAATATCTATATAATTTTTGTTTTGTTCTAATGTTAAAATATAGGCTGAATTTACCTATTTTGGTATTCCTTTTTTTCAACTGAAAAATTATGTCTGTCACTCTGACCTCCACCCATGAAAAGCTGCCAGATGCCCGGATCTAGCAATAAGGATAGTATTGCAATCCTACTAGACGGGTTTCGTTGCTCTCATTATTGTGTCATATCTGACGTGGCTAGTTCTTAGTCCATCCCGACGCACAGTGGATTTCCGATGATTTCGATTTACAACTATATAAATATATATTTGACTAACATTACAATTTGAACTACACTTCAATAAATTTGAATTGCATTTCCATTTCGGCCTTTAAACTTCTTTAAGAAGAAAGCTTTTGCCTAAGTCGTAAAGTCGGCTTTGCCAATAGGCACCGTGTGGGGACCAACTTCGCTATTAGCGCTCTATTAATCTACATTCAAAGTTGTTCATTGAAAGAGGGAATATTCAGTGGTTAGCAAACTACTGTATTAACAAGCCAAGTTGAAAATCTTTAGGTTAATCAACTCAACTCAACAACTTTGAAGTGGTGTTTTTCACTGTTGTTGCGTTGTTTATTAAAGTTAAAAAGAGGAGTTTAAAAAGACGGCAGATAGCTGCAGATTCTGCCTCGTGACCTTGGTTGAAGCAAGTTGTTGTAGCGGGCGTCTACATGGCTGACAACCAACCAACCGCTTCTGCCAATGGTTGGCAGAGCACGCCTAACCACCAAGGGCATTTAAATGTAATGTAGAATTTGGCATCAACCACGGGCTACATGGTTTAAAATCTCTGTTTTCTACCAAGGTCTCGTTGCAGAGGGTTGTGGTTGTATGCCGTCTGGCCCCAACTTTAAAGTTCTCTCATGATTGTAATCCTTGCGGACTTATGGATTGAGTTTCATCATGATGGTACCTAAACCTTTCGTACTTACTTATGGAACGCGTCGTATTTTTATGCCGTATTTCTTTTTTCAATTTGTATTAAGGATTTTAATGAGTCTATTCTTTACACCTTCTCTTGTATTATTATAGTATCTAATATTGTGAACTTAAGAAGGAAATAAATAAAGGACAATTTAACAGACTCATAATTCAAAACGAGATGTTAGCTGTCAGAAAACTTTGTCCTCAATACGTGCGTAAGTTACAAGACAAGAAATTTAATAAATTCCATTTTTTACGCAAAAAATACACTTTGTAAGAGATTGCTAGTAATTTCGTATTCTCTCAGCGTTACTCGACGGTTTTTCTTTGTTTACAAACTTCTTTACTTGTAACTTTTTATTGTATTCAGCCAAGAGCTCTTTGAGAAGCGTTAAGTTTTTCACGGTACAAATTACGCTGGTTATTTAAGACAGGTATTTTATTTATCGTATGGCTACATATCACTGTATATATGTAGATAGGCATTTCTTCCCTGGGGTAGTAGTAGTGCTGCGAGGTCCAGGTGGGACAGTGCAGCTGCCAAGTTTGTTGCTCTTTTAGCACCACCCAGGTATCACGTGTAGGGTTGTCTAAGGTGGCCTACGGAAGCAGAGTGAATAACATTGATTCCCCAAAAGAGAGGTGTGTTGTGCATTTAATTTAATGGGGCATTATAATATGAAAATACTTTTTCTCCTATTACTATGAATCGAGTTAGACTAATTTAAAGTATTACCGCTGGGGCTGCAAGCGTTCATAGGTTACGATTAGTGCTTACCATCAGGCGGGCCGTATGCTTATTTTCCAGTTTAAAAATGTACCTACTATTGTTTTTTATGGCCTACATTTTTCTTCACTGCTCGGTAGTTATGTTAAAAAAACTATTTTTTTTTGTATATGTGATATATCTGGAGTTGCAGGCGTCCATAGGCCACGGCAGCTGCTTACCTGATGGTAGCCTTGTCACGAACTCTAGGACTGAGAGCCCTAGGCCTAATTTAATCTAAATCATCGCCAGTTACTTTATGTCCTTTTAGTGAATCTTCGTGAATTGGCCAGTGATCGTCTATTCCTCTACGTTGTGTTCTGAAGTAACCCAGACAAACACAGTAAGAAAGCTCGTCCGCGCTGAACCCGTCCTTCATCATGCTTCCTCATCGACCTCCTGTTTTTTAAAGATTGTATGACCAAACGGTCATTAAGTACCCTAGACCTATATGGGAATATTTTCATGAAGATTGTCTTTGAACGATGTCAGTTAGTCCGAGTAAGTATAGAACAATGAGCTTAAAGTAGGGAGGGTACGTTCAGTGTGTCGAATTGTCCTTACTCAGTCCTTTTAGCTATTTGTACGTCATAAAACCTAGGATTGATGGGCCCATTAGATGAATACCTACCTTGTCGCTGTGAAATGCTGTTATTATTAAATAAGTATATATAGATCACATCTAAGTATCATCCTTATACTACCGCTGTCTATATATAGTTGTCTTGCCTAGTTACAAAGTCTGAAATTCCGGTTTCGCAGAAAGTCCACTCTTGCACTCAAAGGTCAGTAAGGAATGAAGTTAGGGACACAGGAAGGGCCTTTAACATTGAATACACACAAGCACATCAAATAAAATAACTTTGGTAAGGCGGGACATTATAGTATTTAAAACAAAGATAAACATGACATATAGACTAAAAATACTTAACTTTCTTGTGGCTGAAGTCTGCCTGTAATCCCTACTGCACATGCTCCTAGTGGTTTCACATCCGGTTTTCCTAAGCTGCTGTTTTATGCTGCACATTCTTACACCTCAGTACTCATAATTATATTTAATAGAATATTTTTCTGGAGCAACACGATCTTGTATACTTGATAAATTTGACGGTTGTTATAAACAAATTCCAATGTCAGTGGTTTTAAATTTGAAATTCTGAGAGTATTCATTCTTGTAAGGCATAGACAACAGTAGAAGTATAAAGGCAGATATACACTATATAACCAAACAGTTTAGGTTCCTAAAAATATAAAGTAAACCTAAAATATAATTTAACAATTATAAATATTTGAACGGGTACGGACGGCCCGTTACAGCCTGATGGCTAGCCGTATGCTTGTCACCGTCGCCTTCGTGGTATAAAAAAAAATCAAATCTACAAAAGACAAAAATTCTGTAAAATTGTTTATGGTTCCAAAACGAGACAGTTGGTACCATTTATAAGTGGGTTTAAACCTAATTTAAAGAGGTTTAACCTCTTTTTAAGAGCACCGCTTCACACTGCATCTCCACAAAACCAAAGCATGTGACAACACAGCCTGTAAGTGAAATATAAAGTGTCATTTCGTCAAGTATAGTCCCAAGTTTGCTAGTGTCAAAACTATTGCGCTACATTGTTGGCTCACTGAGCGTTGTTCCATAATGTTCCATAAACTTGTCGCTAAATTTTAAGATCAAGGCACACACGGCTAGCGATTTTACAAATGTGTTAATGTTTGTCAGATACTAGATAATTTATCTCGCTAAGTGTGGTAGGGCACGTTCAGCGAATGTCATCTCGCTCAAATCTGGAGCAGAGCCCGACTGGGGAAGTACCTCCACCTTACAGAAAACCACAGCCAAATAGCACTAGACCCTACTCATAGCGTTGTGATCCTGCTGGTGAGTAAGGTTGCCAAAGAGCTCAAGGAGGACCCAGTGTGTTGACGATGAGAGACCTTCTTGTTCCTTTAACAGTGAATCCTCCTTTTTGTAAAGGGTCGGCAACGCGCATGTGACTCCTTTGGAGTTGCAGGCGTCCATAGGTTACGGTAGCTGCTTACCATCAGGCGGACCGTATGCTTGTTTGCCACCGTCGTGGTATAAAATAAAAAAATATTTCGTATTAGCCCGTAAGAAATTATTGTAGTTGCTCAAAAAGCATTGCGTGCAATGAGAACTCTTCACCACGCTGACTACTGACTGAGCAAGAGAAGCTAGAGAGCTTCTACGTTTCACCTTAGGTAAAAAATGATTTCGTATGACCTACTGCTCTCTTCTTCAAGTTATTTTCTTAACCTATACCTACTCGTAAAAGTTTGTGAGTTGGTTCGTTAATTATATGGAAGCATCGAGTGATATCACTCGCAGTGCCTTTTCTGTGGCCCTAAACTGAATCAGAGAGAGGACGTCACGCAGGAAGTTTCGAAGTAGCGTTTGGTGTCGTTGCAGCATTTATTGCCCACGTAACGTTAACCTTATGCCTTGGTTAGAAAAAACGCTCCGAGCGATATCGCTATCCGCTTCCGACGATCGCCATGCATTGGTTAAAAAAAATAAAGCGGTGTGTGGAAGCGTCGAATGATATCACTCGGAGCATTTTTTCCGTGCCAATGGGGTATTGCGGACGGTAAGTTCTTAGTAGCTACTTAGACATCTGATGAGAGCAGAGTAGATGCACACGCGAGAAAGGTTTGCTGCATAAAAAAATCTCGCGCTTAGTTTTTTTTCATGGATCAGCGGCTCTCCTGGTATCCGCACCTTGAATATGTCTCCTCACGAATCAGAAAGTTGATCTGGATCTTTAAAACTTTAAGGCGTGTGGTACCAAGGGGAATGGCTTCATCTAGAAACTCTGCCAAAGACCTACTAAATGAAATATATATTGCTTTGGTACAGTCTGTCATTACTTACTGCATACCTATCTGGGGTGGTGCCGCTAAAACGCGTTTCTTGCAACTATAAGTAGAACGTGCGCAACGCAGCCTGCTGAAAGTCATGCATTTTAAGAGTATAAGATTTCCCGCTGAAAGACTATACAGTATGACAAATCTTCTTTCAATACGAAGATTGTTTATTCTGCACATGGTTTTAAAAAAACATAAGTCATTACCATATTACGACAATTGTACACATAGAAGACGAAAAAAGAAACCTGCTACTGTACCTCAAAATAAATCAAAATTTGCAAAACGGCACTACGAAGTACTTTCTGCGAATTTATACAACTTTATAAATAAACAACTAAATATATACAGTAAACAGTTTTATGAGTGCAAAAATATTATACCGGCTTGGCTTAAAACGAAATCGTATGAGGAAACTGAGGAATTACTTACCCGATTTATCTATCCAACATGAAATACACAAAGCATTCTTATTCATGCACACACACACGCACGCACGCGCACACACACACACACACACACACACACACACACACACACACACACACACACACACACACACACACACACACACACACACACACACACACACACACACACACACACACACACAACAAACGGGATTATTACAATTTGTTTTATTTTGATTTATACCTACCTTTACTTGTCTTGTCTTACTCTGTACTCTGTCTTTTGTATAACTTTTTTCTTAAAAATGTAATACTATATGTTCCTAACATAAATGTAACACAATTTTGTAAGAAATTATTTAGTTAAAGAAGAGCGGTACCTCCTGGCACAGGCTATATTAAAGCTTAAAAGGAGGTACCAATCACTAAGTTTATGATGATTATTGTGAAAGTAAATAAACATTTTTATTTTTATTTTTTATTATTTATTATTTATTATTTTTAGCTTTAAGTGTACTTGCAGAATTCATTGCTCACGTAAATACGCTGCATTAATTTATACAGTGCCCTGCAAAACTGTTTCCACAGTTTGTCTGCAGGTGAGATAGTTAATAACTAGTTATTCTACTGTTATGCTAATGTCATTTATTGGCACACTTAAGCGGCATCCTACTTGTAGTACAGGTGTCAAAGGGTATCCAGTAGGTATTTCTTCAGCTGTTTTTTAAATTTCAATTTGTTAGGCTGGTGTCTTATCTTATACGGTAAGTTATTGAGATAGTACGGTAATCTTATTTAGGGTTCTGTCACCGAAATAGTTTTGTACTCGTGGCACCACATATTTGCCAGCAGGCACTGATTTTGTGCTAATGCGAGTGGTCGATCAGTGTACTAGGCTATGCGCTGATTGCTATGTTCTTATAACTTGGACCACAGATGAGTGCAGAGCGGGCGTCACGCGGGAAGTGTCGCCGACAGGTCGCGCAATTAGGCGGCGTTTTGTGTAAATAATTATGCTCCAGGGTGCACCTCTTAATCCCGACGTGGGAATTCCTGCGCGTGACACATTTGTTAGTCGTACGTGTTGTAATATGTTAGTAAGGTTTTCAAAATTACAAGATATAACAATTTGCCAACTGGTGACGGATTCTAATTTAAAATACATGAACAACACAATCTATCTCAAACATAACTCCAACACACAACAAACAATCACTCAATATTGAAGTTGTATTGGAGTTGCGTTGGAATATTTCTCAAGTTAATTCTTCTATTTCTGATTTAGATGTTTATGCCGTAGCTGTATTGCATTGGAGTTGTATTGAAGTTAGATCGTGTTTATACTAGGCAACGGCCTCCTAGCCTAGTCGGTAGTAACACTGCCTATGAAGCAGGAGGTCCCGGGTTCGAATCCTGGTCAGGGCATTTATTTGTGTGTTTATCACAGATATTTGTTCCCGAGTTATGGATGTTTTCTATGTATTTAAGTATTTATCCATATTTATCTATTATATATATCGTCGTCTAGTACCCATAATACAAGCCTTAATGAGCTTACCGTGGGCCTAGGTCGATTTGTGTAAGATTGTCCTATAATATTTATTTATTTATTTATATTATATTATTTATTTATACCGGTATTGCTTGTATGGGCTAATACCGGAATTCCGGGATTGCCCATACAAGCAATACCGGTATTGCATGCCCTAGTTTATACGTGTTTTAAAAATACTGCCCCACGTCTTAATTCAAATATTGTACATGTTCACGTGACCAGCTGACGCTGTTTCCACCGCGATACCGCCGGCTGACGATTTTTTATGCTTTAAATAGCTTATAATCTATCGTCTGACAAAGTTTCAAGCGGGACGCGATGACTGAATTTATTTAATTTTTTTACGTGTTTGGGTGGCTGCCGTTCCTCAACCCACCGACGGATCGGCAGCTGACGCTCACAAGGCTCCATAACACGTCGCCCTTAATCATTATACGAGTTATCTAACGGGACGCGATGACTGGCGGTATTTGCGCCTGGCTTACGGTCCATAACTACTCAATACAGCTAGCGCCTAAACGTCTGAATCAGAAATATCGGAATTAGCTTGAAAATTAATTCCGTTGCAACTCCAATACAACTTCAATATTGGTTGATTATTTAGTGTGCGTTGAAGTTATATTTGAGATAGATTGTGTTTTTATTGTATTGTTTATCTATTTTAAAATTCGAATACGACACCTGATTGACCTGACCAGGATTGGAATCTGAGGCCTCCTAATCCAAAGGGTCGCCTGCAGGGTCCTTACCGACCAAACACCCCTCTTACCTCGCACCTGTCGCTTAGTACTCTCGTACATTGGACCCTCATTTGACCTCCTTAGTTAATAAATTCCGTAATAGAGTATAATGCTCCTTTCCCGTTCAACATTTAAACTTCCGTATCTATAATAGTCCAGTCGGTTGAACAGCCGCCTAGCCCAGTCGGTAGTGATCCTGCCTACGAAGCAAGAGGTCACGGGTTCGAATCCTGGTAAAGGCATTTATTCGTGTGTTTAGCACAGATATTCCTGATTATATGGATGTTTTATATGTTATTAAATATTCATATACAATATATATAATCGTCTAGTACCCATAACACAAGCCTTATTGAGCTTACCGTGGGATGAAATACTATTATCTCTTCTGTGCCATGGGACTAGGTCGATTTGTGTAAGATTGCCCCATAATATTTATCATGGTGATCAATGTTACTCTGGGTCCGTAGGAAGCACCTTAAATAACCCTACACGTGATCCCTGGGTGGTGCTAAAAGAGTAACAAACTTAGCAGCTACACTGTCCCATCTGAATCTCGCAGCACTCACTGGATTTTCTTCATCATCTGCTTTCCCACTACTACTACCCCAGATAAGAAATGCCTATATATCCAGTGACATATCATATCATACGATAAATATATAATATTTATTTATTATTTAATATTAGTAGGTAGTTATAGTGTATTTCCAGTCACACACGTGTACTGTTGGTACTTACGTAGTGTACCTACTTAGACCAGCATTTACCTACCCATACCCAGTTTCTTTATACCGAGCTCAGAACTGTGTGATCATGTCACCAGCCTCAAAGCTTTGTGAATGATCGATGCTGTGATAGCTTTGTGCGCGGTTAAGCCAGTTAGCCTCCGGCAATGTCGTTACTTAAATATTGTCTCACCTTACACGCACTTTAGTCAAAGGATAGTGGCTGAAAAGGTTGAAGGATTTATTTTTGAACTAGCTTTTTCCAGTGTTTTTTCTCGTGTAAGGCATTAGGTTGAAGTAAAATTTCTCCTACTCTAGATATAAATAAAAATAAAAATGGTTTATTTCAGACCATGATTTCATATGTATAGCTGTATCGTTTTAGAAGATGATGTTACTGATAAATTATGTTTTAAGTTAATGGTTGAACCGTTTGACTATTAAACAGAAAGTCACGGGTTCGTACCAATGAATGTATTTTCTGAAATTTTGTGTGATATATATTTTTATAATCTACCATCAGAAGGTCCCTTTTTCTATCAGAAACCTGACACGGCCTAGCTCTTTATTTGGCTTGGAAGGTCAGAAAGCATTTGTTTTCCTAAAAACTAAGTGCCTGCGGCCAATTCTGGAGATTAAGTTTCCGAGAGCAACCCAGACGATCTTAAATTCAGATTTGCCTTGCTTACTTGTGCCTTGAATTAACCTAAATCTAAGAATACTTAAATGTCTTTCACCTTTATTATCTTAAAAAGTCGCAGATGATGAAACTTCTGACGTTATCGTATTTCTTTATAAAATAGAATTTATGCAGCGATTGTAATTTCACATGTATATTTACGTGACGATCAACTTTTGTATGAAATGCGTGATATTTTAATAACATTGTCTCGCTTTTGTTATGGATAACTTTGAATAATAGAATTCTGAAGCTCTTTATAAATAACACGAAATCTTTTTCACAATTCCATTACCTTTACAAAAGATATAGTCAAACCACATTAACTGTGCACTGACTGAGCATGTGACATAGAGTCCCTATATGCGTCAAATTTAAGATAAAAAACCGGCCAAATGCGAGTCGGACTCGCGCACCGAGGGTTCCGTACAAACCTGTAGGTATATAGGGGTAGTAATTTTAAAATATTTTTATTATATGATGTAACTAAAAATTTACGGTTTTCGCAATTTTTCCTTTATCTGTGCTATAAGACGTTAATTCGTACCAAATTTCATGATTCTGAGTTCACGGGAAGTACCCTGTAGGTTTTGATTCTCTTGCGAGCGAAAATTTGCGGAAATTTGCGGCATAAACGGCTGTATCTTTTGATTGCGTTGGCTTAGAAGTCTGATTTTTTCACAGCTCCAAGGGACAGTAGACTTGAGTATTTGATATAAATTTCAGCTTGATACCTCTACGCGTTCCTGAGAAAAATGGTCTTGACAGACAGACAGACAGACAGACAGACAGACAGACAGACGGACGAACAACAAAGTGATCCTATAAGGGTTCCGTTTTTTCCTTTCGAGGTACGGAACCCTAAAAAGACGTTTAAATGTAGTGGTAGCTCCACATTTGGCTATTGCAAATTCCAATCTATTGTCTCACACAGATCCAAATTTTGTCAGTTATAAATTATATTTTACTTAAAAAACTGTAAAATGTTCTATAATAAGAGTATATTTTTCAATAAACCACCAAGCCGTCCTAATTTACTGCCCGCAAGCCGCAAAACCTAAATTGCCCATCGACCATTTAGCGGCCGGAAAGCGCAAGCTTGCCGGCCGAAAGGGGCGTGCATTGCAACAGATAAGGGCGGTGATGCATTAGCGGCCTAGAATAAACATAGCTATCTGTAACCGCCCACCGCTGACGACTTGACAGATGATGTTTTTTTTAAAGATATTGTTAGTAAATTGTATTGATTTTAAATCTAGGAACGCATCGGCCCCGCGCATTTTGATTTCTCAAAGTCAAACTTACTTCTATTCAATTTATTGATGCAATAATAATTTAACTATATATTTTTTTAAGTTTCATTTGTAAAGCAATGGGAAAAAATGCGATTTATAAAAAAATCGGACTAAAAATAAAATAATGATATGTTTATATTTATATCCTTCACTAGCCTTCGCGCGTGACATTGGCTGGGTGTTAATTTAACCCCTTTAAATAAATTTACATATGTATATATTTTACATTTTCAAGTTCTACCTCCGACCCGATTTAAGTTGCCGTTGTCTTTCAATACTCGTATATAGGTAAGGTTAACTGTTTTAAATTACATATCTACATTTTGAACCTGCATCAAATAAAAAAATAGGATAATTCACTTCAGTTAAGTACCTACACGAAAATTGAATAGTTGGAAACCGAGACTTTAGAGATAGGTATAAGTACCTACCTCAAAGTTGGTCGGCCGAGTGGATTGCGCTCCATCGAGTTTCACAGAATATTTAGTGTAATTAATCACTAGAAATGGACGCTTTCAAACACTCCCAATCTCAATTACAGGTGAACGAGAAAGCGACAGGAGAAGGTCATACACAAGAAACGTTATTAACTGGTTCCAGAAGAATAACAGGAAAAACTTAAGGAAGTTGTAATTAAGAAAACTGGTGACCCGTTTAAGCTAAGTACTCACTAATTATGAAAGACGGTAGTTGGTGGGGAACCGTGGTTTTGTATGGAGGGTCGACCGGCTGGGATGACGTGTCCCATACAAAAATAAACTTGGATGACGTGTCCCATATAAAAATAAACTTTTTCGCGTCCAAAAATGTTTCTCCTACTGAAAAAACTCAGTCGCAATAATACCAATTATGCCCTTGCCTTTTTTAAATTATAAACTATTTATGTTACACCTGTAGATACTTGGTTATGGAGACGCATAAGAGCTACATAACTTCAAACAAATGGATGCATATCCCTTACAGCACCGGCTGATACGATCGTGCGTTCAACTTTAAAAAAATCTAGTTTGAAAAATAATCAAGTTTGCCGCTTCAGTACGGCATCGATCGATCGTGCGTTCGATTATTATTCATTTTAAACCCGCGTGCGTTTAGTTAGGGGGCCAGTCGTCGGCGCGGTGAGCGTCAAGCAGGTACGTGTACGAGACGGACGACCAGGTCAGAAGTAGGTATTCACGAAATTTTTTAATTTGTGATTTTTAAATGTGTTAAATTCGTTTTTTATTAAATTAAACGTTCTTATGTCGTATAATGTAGATAATTAAAAGTTTAACCAGAAATTTTAGTCATTTTTTTGACCCTAAAGTTATAACGCACGATCGTGCGGGTCAGGACGCAAGTCGACAAATTTCAATTGTGTTGACTATGATAAATTGAAAATATGATCAATCAAAAGCGTTTTTTTTTAATCATTTCATGTAAAACATGTAAGAAATCTAAAATTCTATTAATAAATGTTTATTAACTCCTTTGAACTCTGTAATTTACCCTTATATTTAAAAAATAATAATAACGACTTTACTAGGGGTCGCAACGAAATGAAACGATCGTTCGGGTGGGTTTTCACAAAATTTTTACGGGGGAGAATTTTTTTTGTATTTTTTTTGTCTTTTTATGGGCCTTAAATGCACCGAAAAATGCAACTTCAAACCAAAAATCCAACAAAAAATTCTCGTGCTGTAAGGGATATTGTAAAACTAGTGGGTCTGTGAACTGTAAATCTCGCGAGCATAGCTAAAACTGAATAGATATACAAGGTGCTCGCGAGGAAACCGCATAATTTTAACAGCGTACTCCTGAGGCCAAAAGAAGTAAAAAAAAAATATCATACGACTTTTGCACAATTCCGCCAAAAAATATTTTTTTGTTTTTTTTTTCTTGTTTTCTGAACGTATTTTTAAATTAAAAATAAATGTTTATGACAAAACTATGCCTAAAATCATCATTTTCATTTTCATTTTCATTCACTTTGATGTCTGTCAACAGGGATGCCTATAATGAGTTCCATAGTGGTAAAATTGCCGTTAAAAAAGCGTTCAGTTATAATCAAAATATTTTATTCTTTTAATTGGTTATAACTACGAAACAAGATGAATTTCAGAAAAGTTTATTTGACATTTTAGTCTCTAAATAAGGTCGGGATAACGCTGTTAAAATTATGCGGTTTCCTCGCGAGCACCGTGTATATCTCCGCCATTTTGATAAATAGGTATACAATATCTTATATGGCGCTTAAGTCCTAAATGGCAATTTCCACCATTTTGAACGTTATCCAAAAAACTAAACGACAAAAAAATACAGGGTGCGTTCGTATCAATCGTTATAACGCTCCGTAGCGAACCAAACTCAACTCTCTCTGTCGCACTAATATGGAAGAGTAATAGAGAGAGGTGACTATGATATGCTACGGAGCGTTAACGATTGGCTCGTTGGCTACGAACCCTGAACAGGCTGCTTACAGAATTTCACGGGAATCGGTTGAGAAATGGTAGATAGATAGATATAAATTTATTCAATAAAGCACACACTACAGAACATAAACAACAGAGGTTGAAAAATCCATACCTAAAGGTAAACACTAGTCGAGTATAGGTAACTACAGAAGTTCACAATGTGTTCAGCAATGTACGCTATTTCAAACATAACTTCAACATACAACAAATATTCAACCAATATTTAAGTTAAATTGGAGTTGCATCGGAATAATTTTCAAGCTAATTCTGATATTTCTGGTTCGGACGTTTAGCTTCCAGCTGTATTGCGTGATTTTTGCATTTGAGTTGTATTGAAGTTGGATTGTGTCTAAACGTGTTTTAAAGTTAGAATACGGCCCCTAGTTAACTATTTAACTACTTATTTTAAAATTGAAAGAGAATTCAGATTATTTTATAGCGATTTCCACGTTACAATTTTCTATCAACCTGATACCATTTTAACGACTCATATTTTACGCTAAAATTTTACAACATTCTCGTACGTAATAAAGCTATAATCTATTCCTACTCAGCTCGCTCACGTGGCTAAGTCTAAAAGTCGACTTAAGGTAAGGTAAGGTCGCTTTTCTACCTAGCACAGCAGTGTGGTAAAAAATAATCACCGACATGCAAGCGGAAGGCTTCTGCAGTCTAGGTAATGGGCCGTTAGCCAATTTAGTGCTCCGATAGTTGTTAACCTGATAAGCTGGTTAGATAAGCGTAAGGTTTAGGTAACGTTTTATGAGCGTTCACGGATAACGGGAATGATGTGTAGGTACTTTTCGTGTTTGTTTTTCTAAATAACTAGTAGTACAATTTGATCCATGGGCGAAAAGTATGTCATTTTTATTGGGACACGAGTCCCGAGAAATCAATTATTGGTTACATTGGTACTACACTTACACTCTGGGACTTAATTCAAGCTCAAATATACCGGGTGTTTCCTATAATACGAGCAATAAATTAAAACGTGGATTCTACTCCTCAAAATAGACAATGTTTGTTTAGCGACTTGGAAAAATAACTTGCTATTTGATTTTTAGTACACTTTAAAGTTTATTCGAAAGCGCAATGTATTGCGAAATTGATTATATCTGAGGGTGACAAGACTGACAAGCAATGTTATTTAGACGGATTTTAACGTACATTGAAAATACTGTTTAGTTTGTATGAAAAAGATACAATCTAAAATTTTTTTTTTTTTAAGTTGTTGAACAAAAGTTTTCTTGTTTGACGAGTAGAATCTAAATTTTAATTTAGTGCTCGTTACAGGAAACACATGGGGCCATATTCTAACTTTAAAACACGTTGTGAAACGATTCAATTTCAATACATTTCCAATGCATTAACTACGCAATACAGCTAGCGCCTAAGCATCTGAAACAGAAATGTCAGAATTTGCATGAAAATTATTCCGATGCAACTCCAATATAACTTCAATATTGGTTGATGTGTGTGTTGAAGTTATGTTTTATTATTATTATTTGTTTATTCCTTAAATCAACACTTACAGTCTGGCTACACGTGTTAAAAATAGGACAGATAAAAATGAGAATACGATACAAGATTATTACTTAATTATTTAAGTTATTAACATTCTGGACAAACCCTAAATATACTTACTTAAATAAGAATGGAACTTCGAGCAGAAATGGACTCCAAGTAACGGCTGCTAGTTGCAATGAAACTAGTTTCGGTGGAATGGAATATGTCTAGTCCGCTGTTTGAGATAGTTTGTGTTTTTATTGTATTGTTTATGAATTCCAGAATTAGAATACGGCACCTGGTATAACCTCACTCATTTTTAAAAATAAACTACTCTGATTTATTGGTATTTTAATCATCTGATGTAAAACAGAACTTAAGGAGATCGTCAATTCTGGGCCACCTGATATAAACCGTATACAGTTTGTACTCCAATGTAAAATAAATACTCATTTTATTATTAAAGTAGACAAAATATTACAAAAAAAAATGAAACGGGAATTAGAAATAGTAAATAAATAAATATTATGTTGACCTTTCCGCGATTAAAATACAGCAACGCAAGTCGTTAACGACCTTATGGCATTGACATAAAGTTTAACTTCACCTGGACTGAAACGGGTTTGTTTTTTGGTTTGACACTGTCAATGTCTACCGTTACATAATCTGCGTTTTGATACTGTTCAGTAAGTTAGAACATTGTAATATTAAAATAATATTTAAGCCTACGAATACGGAAGTTTAAATTAGAAATCGACTGTATTAAAACGCCTAAAGATTGAAAATGCGTACTTTTGCATTTTTGATCGGAGTTTGAATATTAAAAGTGGGTTTCATAATGGCATAAAATCATGCTCCTTCGATAACGAAACGCATCTTTTTTTCAATTTTACAATGTCAGATGCTAGTGGTATCGCACTTAACGGTGGTAAACCTTATCACCTTTATTCAGAGAAATGCAAGCGAAAACTAAGCGAGTGATGTTATATTTTTGGACATGAATAGCTGTCTGTTACCTACTATAATTATAGTACCTATACAGTTAAGTTTTATGTTAGTAGTTACGCATATTTATAACATTCTCTCTCTCTCTCTTCCTCCTAGCGTTTGCCCTAGATTTTCTGCTCTATTGAGCCTGGGATCCGCTCGGCAACCTAATCCCAGGAATTATCGTAGTCACTGGTTTTTACGAAAGCGACTGTTAAATATCAAATAATATTTCGTACGTAAGTTCCGAAAACCTCAGTGGTACGAGCCGGGGTTTGTACCCGAGACCTTCGGATTAAAAGTCTGACGTCTTATCGCCAGGCCACCAGCGATTGCGCATATTAAGGCGCTAGGCGCTGAATGTGGCTGAAAACTGTTACTTTCTAAGGGATATATCTCGATAACGAGTCATTCAAAAATTTTGAAAAAAATATATGTTAATTACCATTTCATGTACAACATTTTCAACGTTTGAATAACTCATGTTACATGAGTCATGTAACGTATAGTTTCTCCGTTATTTAAATGTAACGAAATGTCGTTTTACGGTTAATTTTGCTTATATCTACTGAACGGCTCATTCGATTTAAAATATTGTTGAACTAAAAAATGTGTACTACAGAACACTACAAACTCAACGTAGGATATTTAAATTGATTAAATTTTCTTAAACAGCTTGATCATAATTCCACATTTCGTGCGTTGGTAGCTCGAAAACGGCGTTGCTGGCAGTCGTGAGCTAGCTTTGAGACGAGGAGGCTGTGTCGCTCGTCGCTCCGTGCTTCCCTTGTACTACATATACTTGTGATTGGCCCGTGAGCAATAATATTGGACTTACTGTGCCTAAAGACTAAATAACTGCAGAGGGTTCATGCGAAACGGACATAACGTGTCTTCCCGGAATCAATAAACTATAGACGTTTTATCTTTTAAGATAATGTTCTCGTATGCATGTTCATGTACGTTCGTATAAAAAGTGTATTTTATTTAGATTATAATACAAGTAAAGAACAAATAAAATAAAAATGGAGGAAAAAACAAAAATCATGAATCTCATAATGCTCTGAAAACAAATTTGGTCATGTAAGTAAACTACAATTATTATGTTTTAGTAGACTAATGCATCACGCAAAATAGGCGTTAGTCGTCGAGTTGCGGAAATCTGCTAGTTGCAATACAATAGACAAATAATCAATTTAATAAAAACTCTAAAGGACCGAATTTATTTAAACATATTTATTTAAGAATACCGTGTTCTAAACGAATGTAATATGCGTTTTTTTAAAATATTAAACACTATATTTAATGTTATACTTTATACTAATTTATCAAATCAAGAAATTGCGAAGTAAACTGCAAGGGATTGTATATAAACCGGCCAAGAGAATGTCGGGCTATACTCAGTGTAAGGATCCGTAGTTGCCGGCCTGTTACAATACATCCATTCAAAAGGTAGTTTATAAAGAGATATTTTGTGGCACTTACGTTATTTTACTAAAGGCATAACTCAAAAACGGCTCAACCGATTTTATTCCATATAGTCTTTATTGAAAACTAGCTATGATACCCGGCTTCGCTCGGGAGTTGATATGAGATTACGTGGTAGATGAAATAAAAAAACATACTATGACGTAAAAAGTGTATTTACATTTTCTCATTATTTACACTACTTGTTTATAAACAACATTTTTCATTTTATTGTCCGGGGTATATATATATAAATTTTTCGAACTTCCTACTCTTGAGCAAGCTACATATAGCTGACCGTGAGAGAAGCAGGATTCTTTGAGGTTGATGCCACAATATTTCAAAGTTTGCCCTTGCGCTTTGTTAATTGTAAAACTAAAGGCTAATTTAATTGGAAACTGCAATCTTTTAAATTGAAATGGCAATTCAGAAGAGATCAGTGGTATTCTAGGTATAAATACTGTGTGTCCTTTGTTCTTTCCAGAAATAAGTTCAGCTTCAATGACATTATTCGATAGCTGTTTTACGATCATCCTCGTTCCATTACATAGTTTTGGGGAGTTGAGATTTCTGAGTAGTATGATTGGAGATCCAATTTTCAGACGAAGGCAGTGTAATGGCATTCCTGGTACTTGTAAAGAGTTTAGAAATTCAGTAGGAAAGTTGACACTTTCTTCAATGGATACCATCGTGTCGATCGATTTGTATACTTTCTCTTCACCAGGTATTTTCTTTAGAATATTAAAATTGATATCGTCAACAATATTATTTTTAGTGGCCAAAATTGCTCTTTGAAATAACCACTCTACGTTGGTGTAGTTCTGAATAATATTTGGATAAATTTTGTCGATTAGTTCGTTTTCAGTAGTGGCTATATTACAGAAATCACTATTGAGTTCAATGAGGCCGGTCGTTTGGTCAGTAGGATATGTACCTTCGCCTATTTGTAAAAGTATTTTAGCAAAATGTGCTGTTGTTTCATCTTTTGATAATGCAACCCTCATGTTTTTTGTTAATTGCAGTATTTGTACTTGCGGCCAGAGATGTGACTTTTTTAAGCATGCATTGATCTCGTCTGCTGGTGTTGATTTGGGAATAACTGGAAGTGTTTGTCGAAAATCTCCTGAGAGTATGAGTAGAGCTCCTCCCATCATTTCAGAGTTTTTTCGCAATTCTTGTAATGTTCTGTCCATGGCTTCTAGTGATTTCTTATGGGCCATGGTGCATTCATCCCAGAAGATAATTTTAGCATGTTTTAGAAGTTGACCCCGTCCAGATGTTCCTGAGATTTTACATACCGGGAATTGTTGTTCGGCTATATTCAACGGTAGTTGTAAGGCAGAATGGGCAGTTCGTCCTCCTTCCATAAGTGTGGCTGCAATGCCGGATGATGCTAGTGGCAGTGTGATGTGTTTTTCAGCACGTATTTCCGCTAGTATTAGATTTATTAGAAACGTTTTACCGGTGCCTCCTGGTGCGTCCAAGTAAATAATTCCACCAGTGTTGTTATTTATTCGGTTCATTATAACGTTGTAAATTTTTTTTTGATTGTCATTGAGGAGTGGTTTGTTGTGAGCAATGTATTCAAGTAGTTCATTGACGTTGTAGCTTTTTTCCTTTGTAATTTCGTAGTTTAGCACACTGAAAGTATTTCTTTGTGGTGCTGGCATTCCAATTTCTACTTAGGTCTGGTTATTTATTGCTAAACATTTATCTTCTAAGCGAATGAGTGTTTCATTGAAGATGTCGTCATTGAATTCTATTGTTAGTTCTGGATTAGCTTGTCGGATTTGGTACAATATATCATCACTCATATTCCTTTTGAAAGAGTCCCATTGCTGTTTTGGGTTTGATGGGTTACATGTTGTTAGAATTATGGCGAATAACTCTCGAATTTGTTCAGCTGAAGCTGTGAGTGTGGCTTCTTGTAGTGTTAATTCCCAGTGGTTATCGTTTTCCAATAATCCTAAACGTTGACATGCTTCTCTGTAAGTCTGGCATATGTAGCCGTCAATAGTCCTGAGATCTGTGAAACTTGTTGGTCCCCGTATTTCGTGTAACAACATTCGGAGATAGAAACATTCGGCATTGTTTGGATGTACAGTGTATACTCGACCTATTGCGTTAGTTTTCATTATTTCTGGATGACCCTCTTCTGGCATTCCTTCTTTTCGTCGTTGAAAAATTTTCCTTGTTTTGTCCCACGTATAATAAATAGGGACGTCGACATACAGTAACGTCTTTGCGAATGGATCCGTTTGGCAAAGTTGGAAAAAAGCTGTTAATGTTGTGTTCTGAGGTGGTTCGCTTGCAATTTTTCTAGCCGAGTCTTTTGTGAAGTAAACTCTCTGTCCATTCTCCAAATGTACTGCTAGATGTTGCACAGCTGGTTCGCGTTCGTGTATGGGAAAACTAAAAATCCTCCACGCTGCTTCGTTACTGTTGATGTATCTTCCCATTTGGTACATGAGGATTTCATCATTTCTATTATTTTGTTCGCTATTTTGGACTATTTGAAATACTGCCATATCACTACCTTTGTTTACGTACTTACATATATATTTAATAGATTTTACTGAATTGCAATATTCAACGTTTATGTGTGCTTGGAACATTTTGGAAAGTAGTGGGTTATATGGTACTACCCATTGATTATCTATTTCCAGTTCGACTCTGCCTTGTATTCGTATTTTTGCTGTGAAGCCACCGTTTTTCGGTGATCGTCTTCTATATTTGGGATAGCCGTCATCTTCAGTTTTTGTATCGTCCAAGTATGGTTTTGGATATTTTTTTGTACATTTTCCATCACTCATGCATGGCGCATTGAAGTTTAATGGTCCACATGGTCCGTGAATCATGTTTTTCACTACTATGTTGTATAGTTCCGGATCATTTTGTGGATTGGGAAATTCAGCTTGGATGATTTTGTCGATATCCGTGGGATAAATTTTATCGTGTAGCCATATGAGATTGTGTGAGTGGGGTAATCCTCGTTTTTGCCACTCGATTGTATACATCCAGCATCTAACGGTTCCAAAGATGTGGTATTTTGTGATGACTTCAATAAATCTTATTTGTTTTTGTCGAAAAACTCGGGCTATCATGTCGTGTCGATCCATGGAGGTTTGTCCGTATTTTAGTTGTTCTTTGATTTCTGGCCATGATGAGTTGCATGTAAATGTTATGAAGAGATCAGGTCGTCCATATTTTCTTACGTAGGTCATGGCATCTTGAGTATATTCGTGCATATGTCTTGGACTTCCTATGTATGATGAGGGTAAGATTACCATTGTTCCAATATCGTCAATATTGCCGTCATTTATGATCGCATCTCGAAGGTGGATGTATTCTTCTGTGCGTAGTTTCTTCTGATTCAGTCTTATGTAAAGCATCCGTTCTGCTTCTATTTTTGCGTACATATCTACCAGAAATTGTTGGAATAAACGGCGAGTGTTGAGAATGTGATTGTATATTTCATTGTCTCTGATCATTAAGCGGTAAGCATAGAACCTTGGAAGTGACTTTTTTGTTTGTTTCTATGCCTGTTTTAGGATGAATTTGTTTTATATTGAAATGATAACCATCCTCTCCGTGCAGAAATATTAACGGATATTGAAGAGCATCATATGAACGGTGTGTCTCTGCAATGCGTTGTAGTCCTTTTCTTCTTCGTTGTACAATTATGTCACGGCTTGTATTTTCATTGTCCACAATTACGATGGCGACTTCATCTATCTGAGGTGCATTAAATCTACGTTCGTGTTCTCCACGTGATCTTTTATCGGCTCGAATTACAATTTTATAGTCATCAGAAATCATGCGGTCTAGTGTTGTTTTGAATATGTAAATCAGTTGATTGTATTTGTGTAAGATCCTCTGTACATCTTGGATTATTTCGCGTTTCAATCCAATAAAATTTGTACATCGTTGATCAATTTCGTTTTCTTCATTTCCGATGAAATATACTTGCAGAAATTTATAGTCATCGTTAGGCATTGGTAGTAACGATCCAATTTTGTGATAAATTTGCCCTTGAATTGACATATTCAAATTTGTCTCTATTAGTGTCAGTCGAAGTAACACCGAAAGAAGTCATTTGAAAGCAGGAGTTGTATGATCTTATATTTTGAAGAAAGTGTTTTGATTCTGGTGTTTCCCCGGTCATGTAATGTAGAAATTCCTGTGGAGGTGCTTCCAGTGGTGGCAATCGAATTTTTCCATTCATGCAACTGAGACCTGGTGTTGGTTTACTGAATTTTTTCGCGTGGCAAAATTGGCAAATGTTATTCATTTTTCCGATCACAACATATTTATGATCGTAATATTTCTTCGTCGGTTCGTAGTGGAATGCTTCCTTTGTTAGATTATCTTTTAAAATGCTCGATTCTTCAATACTTTTCTTTTCTTTTCTTTCTTCGCTTTTTCCGCTTCTCAGGGTGCTCATTCTGATTCGTTGATTTTGTAAACGTGCTTCGCGCTCTTCTTCCGTTTCATTTCTTCGATTTTCTTTTTGTTTCCGCCGTTTCGCTGCAGAACTGGCAAGATCTCCACCTCTTTTACGTCTAGGCATTGTATTCTGTAAAATATAAATTAAATGAACATTTTATAGACAAATATATTGTTACGTAAACGTGGAGCACGTTGAGACAAAGAAAAAAAAAATTATTTAATCTTCAAGCGGTCGCGCGATATTTTGTTTACGGCCAAAGTATATAGAAGGCATCGATTCAACGCCGCGCGACTACTTGAAAGTTAAGGAAATTACAATTAAAAGAAAAAAAAACCATTAGAATTAATTAAATACACTATTAAAAATACTCACATTTGATATTTCACAATAAAGGCTCACAGATAACTTTTTTCTTCTTCGCTTCGAAATCGAGAATTAATTAAACACACTATTAAAAATACTCACACGTGATACTTCAAAATAAAGGCTCACACACAGATAATTTCTTTCTTTTTCGTTTCGAAATCGCTTGTTTCGCTGTTCAAATCAAACTAACTCTGGCAGGTGACACCGGGCTCTTATATATTCAGAAAGCTAGGCTCTAGGATATTCGAGAAAGTTGGCGCTAGGATATTCGAGAAAGTTTGGGAATAATCGTTCGTTTAAGTCCATATTGTGTACAATGAATGAAATTCAACTATTCGACAACAGATGGCGCCACTTTGGACAATGAATGAAGTTCAACTACTCGACAACAGATGGCGCCACTACACTTACTTTCCGAGTTGAAGGGTTGGAAAAGCCCTTATATCTTTAAAGACACACCCTTTAGGTTAAAACGGGAACTTTCTTGTTCGAGGGGGAATAAAGGGCTATCACACTATATAAGTCCCTTTATCGTGTTGGGACTCCTTTTTAAGTTTTATCGGCACGCACATTTTCTCAACTTAGTTTTATTATATATAATGATTTGTATTTGTATTTCAATGGCCTCACTTCCAGGAATTTTTCGAAATTTTTTGGACCCACGGTTCAAAAATCAAAGAGCATGTTTTACTTTCGGAGCTATTATTTACGAAAGTATTCGTTTTATCCAAAAGTTGTTTCAGGCTTTTTCTTCTTGAAAGACCTATCCAACAATGTGTTTCAGATACTTATTGTTTTACCACTTTGTAGGCGTAATTAACAAATTTCAGTGTACTAACTATCACTGAGCAAAGCCTGATTGAGATTCTAATAAAAAATTGCTGATATTTAAGAGTTCAATGTATGTAAGAATAAAAGAAAAATGCTTTTTTTTATACCACGACGCTGGCAAACAAGCATACGACCCACCTGATGGAAAGTTATAAAGTCTATGAACGCCTGCAACCCCAGAAGATTCACATGCGCGGTGACTACCCTAAAAAAACCTTTACTATGTGGGTGAAATAAATACAAATTTTATATTAATTATCAACACAAAGTAAATAAATAAATTACTACTAAGGGTTAATACTACCTATCAAATATCTTTAAAGGACCGGCCAAGTTTGTATCGGACCACGCATATTGTAGGGTTCCGTAGAAAGTAGTTTCTTGGAGATAACTCAAAAACGGATGAACCGAAAATATGTGAAATAATTTTCGTAGAAATTAAGTTTTTTTCTTGGTTTTTTTCATATTTTTTAGACTTACGGATTAAAAGTTAGATGGAGGGCCTATTATATTTAGACTTTCGAAGCAATTATTTCTGAAAATATTGACTTAATAAAACAGTTTTAAAAATCCTCTATATATATATAAGATATTTTTAAAACCGTATCGTACAACATGTTCATATTTACTAAAAATATATTTTTGACATTTAGTTTGGCATATGTATGTATGGAGTGCCTCCCCTAACAGTTTTTTAGCAATTTAACCAGAAAACTAAGTAGCGGCACATGAAACACACCTCTAGATAAAATTTCAGTAATATATGTTTTATAATAAAAATGGCTTTGACATACGGACGGACAGACGGACATGTTTCAAAAAACTTTTAAGGGTTCCGTTTTTGCCATTTTGGCTATGGAACCCTAAGAAGTGTTTGCGCTGTTTTATATTTTAAAGATCTAAATTTAAAGCTCTCATGACAATTGTATGACGATTTCGTGCACAAATGCCGCTCCTTACATGTGCATTTTTACTATTCGCAACTGGCAACATGCTTAGTTTTGTTAATTTATCGTATTTAAGTGAATTTTTACGGTTAATATTTAAAATCGCAACAAAAAAATAACCATCTATTAAGCTCATTTGCACAGCAAAAAAAACCAAATTCACATGAAAACACCGCTTTGATGTGCATTTAGTCTTTTTTGCTGTACTAGTCAGTATTTTTTTATTTTTTTCTGATATGCGGTATATTTTTAACCTTATTTCGTAAATTCATAAATATTTTGCCGCTCACTGTACTTCAAATTCAAAATCTAGGTTTTTATTTTTTTACATAAAAATCTACTAATCGAGATCGTATTATTACTTATCTTATCTAATAGTGTTAGGAGTCCCTTGAGAAATAAGTAAAAAGTCTGGATCAATAGTAACTTATATTTTCCTTTGATTCTTTTACATTAGTTTTCAAAAACAATATCACAACCGTACGGTCACACGGGTCACACTCCGACTGGTTGGTGGCCGCCTGCGCATCCTACCGCCATTCGGTTTTAGAGAAATATACTTTTTTTTTATTCTACCCTTTTAATTATACAATTAAATTAAATATATTTAGTCAGGATGCTAACAGTCGGCCATTCTGCAGTCGGAATGTCCTCATTCTGGTTTGACTCGGCCATTCTAATATATGAGGTATGACCCCATACCTAAATAGATCGAATTATACATTTAATTATTAAGATATATAACATAATTAATTACATACTCATCATCAAGATAACAATTCAATATTCTACTACTAGTGACAATATAACATTAATTATATAATCATAGACTCTTTACTAGTATTTGAGTTACTGCAATAAAACAAATACATGACTTTACTTAAAATCGAAATGATTAGGGTAATCCAAGAGCAGATCTTCAATTGCGTTTTGCCACCCGAGAGCCAGTCTTCATCAATCATCTCCGCTTCTCGTAAACGTCCTGGATAATTTCCGACTACCCAGTAACGTCCATGGTTCATTGATCGTCCAGGGCAATTTCCGATTACCCAGTAACGTCCACGAGCTTTTACAGGTCCTGGGTAATTTCCGATCACCCAGCAACGTCCACGATCTCTTGTGCGTCCTGAGTAATTTCCGATTACCCAGCGACACCCACAGTCCCCTGGGCGTCCTGAGTAATTTCCGATTACCCAGCGACATCCACGATTTCTTGTATCTATGCTGCAACTGTTAGGACAGGGGAATGAATGGGTAACATTAACACCTAATACTTTTATTATTACATCAATCTGTTATCGTGTCATACACATCATATATTAACGATTTGATTGTAAAACAAAATCATTACACTTATAAACTTAAACTTTCAAATATATACAAACCGATATGGCCTAATTAACATTAAATTATTCATCGTTTGAATCAGTTTCTGTATTGTCACTAATTTCGCTCGCGACTGGCGATACACTAATCGTTACCCATGGTTTAAGTTGATCAGCTGAATATATATTTTTATATTGTTTCTGGGTGTGACCCGGAATACTTGTTACTTCATATCTGTCGTTTTCCAGGACGGCTGTCACTTTAAGCGGTCCTCGAAATTTAGGCGCTAACTTTTTACTTTTTCCCTTTTCAGGATTATGGTTAGGTATCATTATTAAATCACCTTCCTTAAATATTTTTGTTAATTTCCTATTTTTATCATAGTTTTCTTTCATTTTTTCTTGTACTTTCTCTATCCTCTCTTGTACCCTTTTCCTTATCTCTTGCCTTTCTGTATCTGATATCTGTTCTTCTGTTTCCAAAGCTCCTTTCAGAATGCCTTCACTTTGACTTGTTGTTCTTTGTCCAAACATGATTTCAGCAGGTGATTTTCCAGTACTTTTATTGATAGTATTATTCAAACTCCATTGTAATTTATTAACGTGAGTATCCCAGTCCTTCTCGTCCAAACCATGATTCATGGTCGAAAGAGAGTTTAATATGGTCCTATTGTACCTCTCAATTTGTCCATTTGCACGGGGCGTTGCAACGGCATTCAAGATATGCTTCGCCCCAATTGAATCAACAAAAGTCTTAAACTCTTTGGAGGTGAAAGTGGAACCTTGGTCAGAAATAATAATTTTTGGTCTACAAAATGCTGAGAATATATCATTTAACGCCTTTATAGTAGTTTTAGATTTTGTGTTCCTAACGGCCTTGACAAAAATATACTTGGTAAATCCATCAATAACACCAAGTATATAACAATTTCCTCTTTTACTTTTGATAAAGGGACCTAGATGGTCCATGTGCACGGTGTGAAATATTGCATTCACTTTAGGGATAGGGTGTAAGTAACCTGATTTTTTATTAGCCAATTCTTTATTATACGCACAGTTAATGCATGCGTCAACATACTTCTTGACGAAGCGCTTCATTTTGGGGAACCAGTAGTCAGCTTGTATCTTTTCTAAAGTTTTATCGAAAGCAAAATGACCCGTTTCGTCATGATTTAATTGGCAAATTTTCCAGCGGGCGGAGCTAGGGACGACCCATTTCAATTAAGAGCCTACCCGCCGATAAATCTTAGCATCACGGAGAACGTAATTCGTTGTAATGTCTTTAACATCAGCCTCACTTGTTTCCAAAATACTTTTTATGTGTTTAATGCGTGGATCAGTCATCTGCACCGTGTGTAGCCAATCATTCGTAGTAATGTTAAGTATGTCTATTTCTTCTTCATTTTCTGATAGTGAGATTGGATTTCGACTTAAAGCATCTACGTGTTGCATCTTGTGCCCTGGTCTGTACTCAATTGTAAAATTGTATTCCTGTAGGAGCAGCCACCACCTCGCTATCTTAGGAACCAAATCTCGTTTTGTCAAAGTAGATCGTAAAGCATTACAGTCGGTTATCACCTTAAATTCCAGCCCGATTAAATAAATTCGGAATTTTTTTAGAGATAACACAACTGCCATTGTTTCCAACTCATAGGAGTGCCAAAAACTTTCCTCGCGTGTTGTTTGCCTACTGAAATAGGCTACTGGTCTGAGCGGAGAGTCCTCATCTTGCTTTTGGAGCAGAATTCCGCCTAACCCCAACTTACTAGCATCACAATGAACTTCAGTAATATATTTCGGGTCGTACAATGCCAGTAATGGTCTTGCAATCAATTTGGATCTTATATCTTGAAATGCGTGTTCCTGTTGATGGTCCCATTCCCAAGCTACGCCAGTTTTTGTCAGCTTAGTTAGGGGTTGTGCTATCGAAGCAAAATTATAAACGAACCGTCTAAAATAACTAGCTAAGCCAACAAACTGCCGGACTTGATGAACATTGACTGGCTTAGGGAATTCTGCAACCGCCTGTATTTTCTGACTTCCAGGCTTGAGCCCCGCTTCTGTGATCTCGTAACCAAGGTAATCAATCTCTGATTGAAAGAAAAAACATTTTTTGAGATTAAGTGTTAGTTTAGCATCGCGTAAGAGTTCTAAGATCGCTTCTAGCTTATTAAACGCTTCTTCTACAGAACTGCCTGTCGATAATAAATCATCAAGGTAGGGAATGGCTAACTCAAATCTCTTAGATCCGAGTGCCTTGTTTATCATACTCTGGAATACGGCTGGAGCATTTACGAGACCAAAAGGCATCCTGGTATACTCGTAATGGCCATCCGGAGTCACGAAAGCTGTGATATGTCGAGACTCCTCTGCCACTGGTATCTGGTAGTACCCAGATGCCAGGTCTAAACTCGTAAAGAATGATTTACCGCTAAGCCGGTCCAATTGATCTTCTATAACCGGCATAGGGTAGCTGTCCTTTATGGTCTTCTTATTTAGCGCCCTATAATCGACGCAAAGTCTGTAGTCGTTATTCTTTTTGCGTACTAACACGATAGGACTAGCATATGGGGACTGAGACTCACGTACGATGTTATTTGCCAATAGCTCTCCTACCATTTCCCTTACTTTTGCACGTTCACTATATGGCAATCTGTTTGGCCTATACATGACTGGTGTATTATCGTTAAGTCGAAGTGTCATTTCTGTAATATTAGTCAGACCTAATTCCTGCATACTAAATGCAAAACAATCCCTAAATTTATTTAACAGCTGAAGCAGACGGTTTTTATCATTATCTGATACATTTGGTCCGACATTTAGCATTTGTAACGTAATTGGTTCTTTTGGTTGTCTGACAACCGTACGTTGGGCTTTACTTTCGGTCTCTGTGATGATATTTTGGACAAATTTCTGGTCTGTTTTGGGAAACAATGAATTTTTATTGTCTAGTTTAACAGCTCGTCCGAGCAATTTTAGCTTAGGTAAAGTAACGCTTTTGGAAGATGGGTTGATTATTATACAACGACCTTTGCCATTTATGAACTGATAAACTCCTTGCAATAAAGTGTATTCATTATTGGGCTTAGAGCATATACTTCCCGGGACAAATAATAAACCTGTGTATGCGTCATCTGTATGAACGTTGATATCAGTAAGCCCTACCACATCAATGTTGTCTGTATTTATTACGCCTATACGATCTACATCTGTATTATCACAGTACAATGTTAAATTTTCACTTGTTTTGTAAACCACTACCGTCGGCAATTCTGTAAACGTCTGTCCAATAAGAGTATCGGTCTTTAGTAAATGGTCTGAAACAACGTAAGAATCGACATCGGCGTTTACGGTGTCCACTACTATATTTACTGTCACTCTACCCTGAGGAGTAACACTACCTTGTGCAAATCCCTTAATAAGAGGAAGTTGTGTTTTATTTATTGCCAACCCCAACTGTTTAGCTACCGATTCTTTAACTAACGTGCACTGGCTGCCAAAATCTATATAGGCGGAATAAGGTACATTGTTGACAGTAACTGACTTATAATACTTACTATTTGCTTCCCCAGTGCTAGTTATTCGTAGCACGGTTTGAGTGTTGTCAGATTTCCCATAGCTTGGCTTGTCATTAGGTTGTTTAAGTTTGTATAAATTTTGATTATCATTGCAATTACTCGAATCATGGCCAAGGCGCGAACATTTCGAGCACCGCTTAATAGATTTGGTACACTTACGAGCCGTGTGCCCAGCCTCTCCACAATTAAAACAAGTAAAGGTTATTTTATTCGTTGTTTGCTCGTGGTTTCCTGGCGTAACTCTAGCAGTATAATTCTTTCGATTCGTGCCATAACCATGAGACTGCTGTAATTCATTTTTAGAAGCCTTGCCCTCCCTTCTAGCATCGGCATTATTTCTCTTAGATATACGACGTAAGTATTTTAGTAACCATGCAGTTCTTTTAAAATTTGTACCTTGGGCATTTAGGCGTATATTATGATCAAAAATTCCACTTATTATACAGCCAACGGCATTTCGACCTTTCAAGCCACACATTTTTACAAGTCTTGCCTTGTCGTGGAAATACTCTTCCAGCGTCTCTTCCCGCTTAGATTTTCTAAAAAGCATCTCGTTTAAACGATCCGCATAGTTGCGGTCATCAGGAAAGGCTCGTATTATCTTCCTCTGCCATTCTTTCCAGCTCAAGTCTACCGTTCGCCTTCCCTGATACCATTGCTTCGCATTTCCAGCTAACTTTGGTATGGCATAGTAAATGATCTGCCTTTCATTCCAATCGTATATCCTCGCTGTTTCGTTCACTTTTCGAATCCAATCTACCGCAGTTTGTGAATGAGCATCCGGATCGAACTGTGGAATGACATTGTGGGCGCCTTCAAAGTGACTTCCTTTATCTCTTAAAATTTTTGCAAATTTATTTAGAAAATCGTTTTCGTGGCCAGCCCCCGATCGAGAGCGGTAACGCCTTCGTTTCGCATGCCGTCGAAAATGATGTCTGTTTCGTGCTCGGGTACTTTCGGACGACGAACTTGTAAACCGCGAATCAGCCGAACGTGAATGATGACGCCGCTTTCTACTACGGTATATGGAGCGATAAGTACTATCACTATCTGTATCTGATGACATTTGGTGCCCACGGCGACGCCTATTTCTAGAACAGCGAGCACTGCGAGTACGTCGAATCGTACTTCTACTGCCGGAGCTCTCACCGCTGTCGCTTGAGGCACTACTACCACGGCTGCTGCGATACGAAGGCGACCTCCGACGACGGGAGCGACTTCGGTAGGTGGTACGCGCTTTCTGTCTTCTTTTATTTTTGGTGACTGAGCGCCGTCGTGCCTTGTAGCCCTTGGAGCGATTGGGGCTACGAGATGTTCTGTTAAGCATCCTTGCAGTGGGAGGAGGCGTGTATCGTGACTCATCATCCGAAGACATTTTGTCAAAAAGTGGCTTAGTGGAAACTACGTACATTAATCATGTGAAGCCATACATATGATAATACATTTAAAATATATAAATTATACACATTTATTTTCAATTATGATGTATTGATGTAATAATCGATCGAAAACGTTAGTTAGTTATTATTCAAATAGGCATATAGGGTAATTAATAGGAAGAAAAAAGGGAAAGAAAATAAAACATTCATTAGTTTTTGAGTTGTGGATTTTCACCCTAGCTGACATTGTTTCATTTGTAAATATATATATATTAGAATATTGTCCATTTGTCCCCTGTTTTTTTTTATTGTATTTACCTTCGGCAACTTTAGTATGACAATATTATACCTACTTAAGTGATAATTAATAAAACAACATTGTTAAAATATGTAGCCATTCAATATTAAGGTAGATACAGCCACACAATATTGTATTCATATCAGCGCCATGTGTACCCGCCCGAAAGCAGTTTTAAACGTACATCGATATGGATTATTTATTTATGCCTTAACTAGTCGAGCTTTTACCGTCTGTTATGTATTGTATCCGTTCCATTCTAACAAATAAGTAAGTGCCAGAGCAACGCATTACCCGATAGATATCACAAAGCATCACCATCGGATTTTGTTTTGTTACTAACCGATCGTTCCAATAGCGATCTTATTACAAAACAAAAAGATTCATGTTAAGAAGACAGTTCTAGTAGTGGCCACTGAATACTTAAATATTTTTAAATGAATCACTTTATCTAGGTGCATTAACTGAGGGGCCAATCAAATAGTGGCTTTGTTACTAAGGATAAAAGATACAAATTGCAACGACAATCCTGACAGCTGATAATCAATTAATATTAGCTTATTTACTTTGCCGGATTGCAACTGAATAAGTAATCAATTTGTGACTTTATTATCAAATCTAGAAGATTCAAATGGCAACGGCACTACATACAAGTAAACGCGGTATAAGTTAAATCATGCTATGCAGCAAGGATACATACACTTTACTATTATTTTAAAGCACATACTTAGATAACACTACGTAACTTACTAGTGCATTTACCAAGGTTTTAGCTTTCTATTGAAAAATAAAAGTTTAAATAAACAACATGGCTTGTCATTTAATAAGATGATGAACCGACATATATAGGTATAAACGATACATTAACCATACTGAAAAACAATAATTTAGCCACTGTTCAAGCTAAATTATTACGCAAAAGCAAATGCACTAGGTATGTCTGACTTAGTTTACTACTTTGCCACCCTTATTTATAACTAACTGTTTATCCGAGATGTCATCGTAATATATGTAGATGCATTTTTTTATAGGATAAACTTTAAAATTACAAATCATGGTGGCTATGTAACTTCTGTAGAAATAAAATAAATAAAAAACATACCTGTAGGATTTTTCCAACGTTCTTACCACTTCTGACTGTTAGGAGTCCCTTGAGAAATAAGTAAAAAGTCTGGATCAATAGTAACTTATATTTTCCTTTGATTCTTTTACATTAGTTTTCAAAAACAATATCACAACCGTACGGTCACACGGGTCACACTCCGACTGGTTGGTGGCCGCCTGCGCACCCTACCGCCATTCGGTTTTAGAGAAATATACTTTTTTTTTATTCTACCCTTTTAATTATACAATTAAATTAAATATATTTGGGCAGGATGCTAACAATAGGTAAGTAGCATTCCTAAAAATGTCACCGTAGTACTTAATCACAGTATTAGTACTTAATCATAGTACGTAATTCAAATCACAAAACATCCGCAAAGGGATTATAATTATTATAAAGCTGCCCACGCGCCTCTGAGTAAAGTCATAATCTTTGAACTTTGTCGCGGTGCATTACGGTGGATTTACGCACGATCGCAATGAGAGGGGTACGCGGGTGGCGCGGATAGAGAGCGCCCAAACGCTCAAGGACACTCCGGCGACAATCGTCTTAATTACATCCAGTGATTTTAAATACCTTCACTAAAAAAAAAAATCGCAATAGGTTACTTTATACAAAAACATGCACGTTGTTGCAATTTACTAGTAAAAGCAGGGAAACCAGAAAGGTCTAGCGCGCGAATTGAATTGTCTACACACTAAAACTTAGGTACTTAAAAACGGGAAATAATTAATCCGCATATCAAATAGTAGATTGTTTGACAAGGGTCTAAAGTAGGCCATATTACCACGAGGTGGTTATTTTTAACTTCTTTGAGATAGATACAAAATATAAACACGGCGAATAAATGCCACAGACGACGGTATAATTAGCTCTTTAAAGTAGCTATTAGACATTGCAATTTGTAGGGTCCAACCTGTCGGGTTGGTAGGTGTAATGGTACTTAGGAAGTAGGAGTCCCGATCTAGGGCGATCGGCTGTGCCCCGACACCCGCAACTGTTTATGGAGGTCGTTAGAGTTATTTTACCTTTTTTATTTATAATGTTAGCCGTTCTCTACACATTCCGTCTGGTTTTTTTATTTAAAATAAAAGTTAAATTGTGTAGATTCGCTGGTAATTAATATATTTATCTAGTTTTGTATTTAAATCATAGAAGGGTTGGGCAGATGAATTTAAATTCAGGCAGCTCGAGCGGTCATTTAAATATCTACAATAAAAAAACAGTTTCAGATTTTCTTCGGTTGCCGCGATAGTTATTCATGAAATAAAACAATTAAAAACGGATTTTATCGCGTGTATTGAGTTTAAATTACATCCCGACGTTTCAAACACTTTACAGCGTTCGTGGTCAGCAGTCGACCCGTTGACCACGAACGCTGTAAAGTGTTTGAAACGTCGGGATGTAATTTAAACTCAATACACGCGATAAAATCCGTTTTTAATAGTTTCAGATTTTATTTAATGTGTACTGTTATGAGTACTATCACCGTGCTTCACCAAATACATTTTTTAGATGTTTTGAAGGCATATCTGTAAACGTTGAGCTAGGGTCGGTAGGGGCGATTTGTAGGGAAAGTGTAATAACGTGCGTTGGGGCCGACAGGAGTTGGACACAACCGATTGGGCCCTACAAATTGCCATGTCTAATAGCCGTTTAAACAGTTTAAACACGCTTTAAAGCGCTTCCAAAAAATTACAATATTTTTTAATGATTATGAAGTAGGAACTAAAAAACACCTCACGTTTTGAGAAATAAATTGCGTTTCCCCATTGGTCGATTTTAACATTACCGTATTCTGATTGGTTGATATTAAATACAATGTTTTTTTAAGGACTTTAATTATTTACACAGTATACGCACCAAAAAAGTATCTAGCGTTCCGATTAACTTCGATATGTGTGTTGTGATTGGTGGATTTAATATGGTGAAGTGTTCCGATTGGTCAATTTAAAATGTTTTGTAAATCACAAATATGTATACATACTAGCCCTAGGGGCTAAATGTACTACTTTAGTCCGCCTTGGTAAGCATAATATGACACACTTTTTGAGCATGAGAAGTGAAAAATACTTATTTACGCAGCGAAAAATCTAAATGCACATCAAAGTGTGTGTTTTGATGTGAATTTGGACTTTTTTGCTGTGAAAGTTAGTATTATAGTTAGTTTATGATTATTTTATTGTTGTGCCTTTAAATACCAGCCCACTATGTTATTAACTGCGTATCAATAGCGTTGAGGTACTAAAGTAGGTATATCTCCAAATGTTTCCCTTTTATTAAATCATTATTTTATTTGTAAGCTTCCAATCGAAATTATGTATAAAAAACAGATGGTTTATCGAGAACTAATAAACTTATTCATACATGATATCGTAGCACTATTTTATTTGACCTAGATAGTTATATTAATCTAATAAGTGACTTTGAAATATAATTAAATCCAAACTTTTGAATAGCATAAACTTTTAAATCCATTTCAATATTAGGTTTGTATAATTAGATGAAAAGGCTCATCGTATAACTCTTCTAACTTTTTTAGAGGCTGGCTTATTTTGATTTCATTAAGTAAAGTACAGACATATAATTTGGTACGTTAGCATCATTAATACTGTTTCAACCGACTTCAAGATTTCGATGGAGGAGGTTATCAATTCGTCGGGATCTTTGTTTTTGCTATTTTTTTTTATGTATGTTCACCGATTATTCGAAGACGGCTAGACTATTTTTTCAGTAGGTCCCATTGTCATCAGGTCATGATGGATCCTGGAGAAATCGAGGGAACTCTTTAAATGTTATAGGCACACCTATAGTGATTTGAGTATTTTTACAGCAGCTCGAGCATTTGCTGTTGGAAAGGTGCATACTAAGTGAAGTCGGTGCGTTTTTGTTTAAAATTATTTTTTTCTGATTTAATGAAAAGTCGTGTATCTTTATAAATATATTGATATGATACAAGATGTAACAAAAATATTAGTGATCCGTTTAAGGGTGTAATTGGTATCGTATTATAATTATAAAAGAATAAGTAAAAAAAATAACGCATGAAAAAAAATTGTATGGAGGGTAAGTTTTGAGCACACGAATAGGTGGAGGCAGGTTGTTCCAGCGTTTTCTGGCGGCGTATCTAAAGCTACCACGAAATGCGGTGAAAAGCTACCATGGGATTGTTGTAGAGGATAGGCAAGTAGTAGGATTCTGGAGGACCTTCGTACCAATGTGTCCATACTGTACCAGCGTCTGCGGGCCATAGTACAGTCTTGTGATAAGTAAGTTTACGCTGGTAACGTATACTTAATTATGACGCACATAAAATTTTACAACATAAAATCGGTGTTAGGTTTAACTAAATATCAACATCTATTTATATGTGTGATACATTGAACTTTGATCTAATTAATCCATTAAAAAAATTGGCTGACTGGCACACGTCACAAAAATATAGCTATGTGCAGGCATATTAGCACACTTTATTCAAAGTTCAAACATTTATTCTGCAAAAATATCTCAATAGCACTATTACATGTAAATAAATAACAAAAGCAAATCATAATTATGATTAAAATACATAAACGTACATTACAACATTTAAAAGATAAGTATAAATTACACAGCCAATATCTCGGTAAAGATTTCATTGAAATAATCATGGTCATAAATGACAACTGTTCTACAATATATCAGAGATCTATACCCATCACAATTTTGTACTAAGCAGAAACGTCTGAAAGCGAAATTTAAATTTTATAATTGAAATAAAATGGAAAAATTCACCGCGTCGATTCGACCCTGCTACCTTTCGGAACACCGGTCCATCGCTCTGACCAACTGAGCCATCAACGCTTACTCAACCTCGCTCACGCGAACTGATGGAAAAATTCACCATCACCAATTTCCATTCTAACTGCAGTATAATCATGGGGAATCTATTTGGATATTATATCTGTGTGCAAAATTACATTCAGCGTTAGAACATTGCTTCAAGGACAGTGTAGACGTCTAGACAATTTGGCTTCAAATTTCAATTCACTTTGACACCGCTGTAAATGAACAGTAATATACGAGATGTTTCGTCTCACCGGATTAAGATCTTTACATTTCTATCCAAATACTGAATTTCGTTGTCAGGGTGCGAATAATAGTAGTACGAGATAGATACTTGTTCGAGAAGAAACAGCTGGAGTAAGTAAAGTTAAATATGTAAAAAAATACTTTAATTAAATTCTGACATCGAGGCAGACGTATCTCAATAATAATGAACAAGTGCCATATTCTAATTTTAAAATACATAAACAACACATTACAAACACAATCGATCTCAAACATCAAACACACAAAAAATATCAACCAATATTAAAGTAGTATTGGAGTTGCATCGGAATAATTTTCAAACAGATTCTGATAATTCTGATTAAGACATTTAGACGTTAGCTGGGCCGCGATTCGAAAAATAAACACACACACTGGATAGACACAGCCCCAACCCAACTCAACCCAATTCAACTCAACGCTATAACGACATTGACATTTGCTATTCGAACAGATTTTCATTCAACATTGGTCTCACATTGGTCTCACATTGGTCTCACATTGGTCATATTGGTCAGACATTGGTCACACATTGGTCTCATATTGGTCTCACATTGGTAGCGTTGAGTTGAGTTGGGTTGAGTTGGGTTGGAGCTGTGTCTATCCAGTGTGTGTGTTTATTTATCGAATCGCGGCCCTGTATTGCGTAGTTAATGCATTGGAGTTGTATTGAAGTAGGATCGTGTCTAAACATGTTTTAAAGTTAGAATACGGCCCAAGATGCTTTATGTAAACGTCTATTTACTGGGCGTGGGAATCTAAAACGTTATCGCGAAAACCATACGTCAATACAGATCACAAAACTCGACCGATCGTAGTCGTAATCGGTTTCTGCCACTCGAGGATCTCACGCGACTTCGTTCTATACATTTGATTTCTCTTCGGGATGAGTGTGGTGACGTTTGACCGCGTAACGCAGGGGACACACGAGCGCTTCTGCTGAAAAACTTGATTATTCTAGTTAAAAAAATATTATTTTGTCACGAATTAGCATTTTTTCCTTTTGTCAATAACCTAAAACATATTAACCAATTGTGTTTCTGACAACCTTTTATTAAAATTTATCATATTGACGTTAACATATTGAGTATCAGAAACACGCGTCGGGCTCTGTATGCAGCCACTTATCTATCTCTACCGAGTAGGTAGTATCAGCTGCGAGCGAAGCGCGAAGCGAACTGTATGTTTCTGTAATTTGACAGCCAATTGATAACAAGAAAAGGCCACGTCACTTCCGACAGATATTATCATGTTTAATATTAAAGTTAAAGATCAATTCAATAACAAATTAGAATCTTCGTATGGCTTTTGGTTTTGACCCTTTAAGAACCGAAAAAAATAGATTGAAAATAAAAAGATGACTCCCACATTAACGGGTTAGGTTCGTGATTGGCTGTTATAGGGTTTAACTTTGTACCTCTCCCCAGAACACGTATATCTACGTCTAAAGTAATCTTATAGGTGCTCCTCACAGAAACATCGCAAAGTAACAACTTTTATAATACATGTGTGCGTTTCGTTTAGAGCAGTTTGTTTGCAGAAAAACCTCCCACAAAGCCCCCGGCGGTATATGACCTTTAAGCGGCAATCAAATGGGTCACGCTGTTTTGGAGATAAATGGGAACATACGTTTGTATGCAGAAACAAAAACAAACAAACTGCCTCTGCTTGGTAGCATGGCGTAAAGATGTCTGCTTTTAAGTCCGGAGGACTCAGTTTCTAAAGCTCGTATTTAGGAACTTATATAGTATGTCAGTTCCTAAATACTAGAGGAAAGCTAGGCCTTTGTGAGACTAGTCAAATATTTCGTAACACGAAACGAATTCCTCTAGGTTGGAAGGTCAGATTCAGACGGCAATAGCTTTTGATGAAGATATTGTTACTGACTTCTCTCTTCTTCTTTCTCGTTCCCTCACTGCTGAGGATAGCGACCACATACCACATGTTGCTCGTTTCCATAAAGCGGTCATAGGCCATGGTGGACTGCACGGTTCAGGCTGCCGCCAGCCGACCTTTTTGCAGCGTTTGACCTCATACGTGCCCCACCGCGAGGACGTTTGCCATTCATATGACCCAGAATGATGTGTCTCTCAACCTCATGTGTTCTACTAACTACTACCCCAGGGAAGAAATGCCTATCTATATCCCGTGACAAGTCGCCATATGATAAATAAATGTGTTCTAGACCGCATTGTTACTGACATAAGATATTTAATTGCCGTTCGTTCATGCGTTCTTTTTTACAGGTATGTCAAGAGAGACGGATTTTGTTGTTGAATTTACATAGCTGTGTGTATATCTGGTTTAATTACCGCCTCTACTCGACCTCTGATAAACAACTCTCCACTGCAGGCTTCGCCGACACCAGCGATTATTGTTTACGTCTACATCAAATTTAACCTCGTCCTTGTCAAAAGCCGCATCAAAACGCTGCATATCGGCCATAAATTCATTGATTTCCTCATTTATCGAAATCTTAGTTGTGTCGCGACGGTACATGGTAATTACATGAGACTAATATACAAAAATACAATAATGTATGCGTAATTAGGTTCATACAATCAAGTAATTTAAAAATGAGTCGGTTTGTATGGGCATTTCCTCATCATATTACTATTTAAGAGTTGAGCTCTTGTCGGTGGAACAGTTTTCATGTATGTATGTCCTTCGCTTCTCCGTGACAGCCTAAAACGACAAGACATTTCCTTTTTTCTTTATTTGGTCCATGTATGTTCTCTTTGGCTTTCCTGACTTCATTTTCTGGTTTCCTTAAATAATAGGTCGTTGATTTGATTTGATTGCTCGCTGCAAAATTATAGCTAAAGCGTTTCCAAAAAGCTTTCCAGATTAAATTTCGTCAAAATCCTAACTTCATTGCTAACAAAACCTACTTCATTAGTCATAAAGTTCAAATGTCTCGACTTAAAATAAACAACGACCACGACTTTATATCTTTATTTTTGACTTATGTGGCACGTAGAATAGATTGGGATTGAACACGGTGATTTGAGTAAAAACTATTGAGTTTTACATTTCATTCCTTTCGATTCATTTTTATGTCATCTCTGAAAATAGCATTTTTTATTTACGGCGCTAATAAAACAACCAATGGTCAAGTTTTCCTAATTTTAGATTTGGAAAGGAACTTTTTCAAAAAAATATTTTACTCCTGCTTTAAATTCTATCTATGATCTCCTTCTTTCATGAAAATGAAACAAATTATTACTCAAACAACAAAGAACGCTAAACGTTTCACGAACCTATCATATTATTGCTTACCTATTCAAATTAATCTGATAACCATTAAATAACGAAAAAAATATACCTAATATTTTAGTTTATCCTTGAAATAAGTTACACAGCATTGCAGTATACAAGGCACTGCAAACTTCAAAAATCATAAAAGACTTAAGTACTTAAAAGTTAATTTGATTAAGACGACAAAACTGCGTGGCTCTGTTGCGTTGCGTTCAGTTTTGACAGGTTCAATAATTTATATCACATTAAAATTGGTCGTAAATAGTTATGCAAAAATGTTCCAACCCACCGCGAGTTTATTGTGAGTTGGAACGTTTTGGCATAACTACGTCCAATAAAGCCCGGCTCAATAATCGTGGTCCAGATCCTCCGAACCATGTTGCGCGTATCTAAAAATACACAAGTAACGCCATGAAGTTGTTTACTTATTGCCACCATATAATTAGATAATTTCAGTATTCCGAACTCAGACACAGAAACCCGCAACAATATCGTCAAACCCGGGATACCGTTGTTAATGAGGTTCTTAGTCAAAGGTGGTCACTTGACCTTTGACTCCACAAGATCGCTCGCGAATCTTGATCTAATTTAGCTCTTTTCACTTTGACAATGTGCTGTAGAATGGTTGTAGTGAAACAATAGAATTCTCTTATTTTTTAGACAGTGTTTTTCAGCACCTAAAACGTTATGACGACAAATAACGAAATTATAATTATCATCTAAGATATTACGCAATATAATAATAGGTACGTTTTGTGAAAGTAATATCTAAAACTAGTATTCTAACTTTGAAACGCGTTTAGACACAATCCATCTTTAATACAACTCCAATGCATTAACTTGACAATACTAATAGCAATACAATACGTTTGAATCAGAAGTATCAGAATTTACTTGAAAATTATTCCGATGCAACTCCAATACAATTTATATGTTGGTTGATTATTTGTTGTGTGTTGGATTTATGTTTATATGATAATACAACACCTTGATAATTTTAATCATGGCATTATTATAAAACGTACGATACGGTACAAAGGTATTTATTGATACATTATCTTTTCTTAAACTATTGGTTATTATGTTATTCAATCAAATTGTATGAGTGGAATGCCCCACTTTAAAAAAACATGTAAAATAATTATGTATTGGTTATTAATTTACTTAAACTTTAATTTAAATAATCATTTAAGTTTAAACATATTTCAGAAAACATTTTTTTTCAGCTCTTTTTTATATTCCATCTTCATCAATTAATCCAAGTTAAAAATTAAAAACTCAATTATCGCAATATGGTCCTTAATTATAAATTAATAATGACCCCTGACCCTTGTTATCGCATTTAACCCCTTCACAGGTCAATAACCAATATGGGTATTGATTTTGACAGCTCTTGACACCGTAAATCTTGTGATATGGTTGTTATACAGGGTGATTTTGGTAGGTGGATCTAAAGTCAGTACAGTCGAAGTAAAAAAAACTATACTCATCCCCTTTGAAAGTGATGTAAATTAAGCGTAATAAAGACGGTATAATTATTTCTATGCATGCTCTAACATAATCCCTGGACAAACTCTATTTGACTTCACATTTTACTAAATTTAATTGTATCTAAAGTTATAAGTAAAGTGTTTGCTTTGATGACGCAAATGCGACTTAAAAAATGCAACTTATAGAAACAATTTTTACTTCAGTTTTATAGTCATTGGGAAAATAAACGAAGAACGGATGTATAACGAACCATGAATGTAAGTAACGTCAAGTTCGAAACGTAAGGCCAAGTAATTTAATTGGTAGGTTTCTATTTAAATACTAGCTGTGCCCGCGGCTCCGCCCGCGTGGAATTCGGTCTGTGTCAGTAAACGCCTAATTCACCCCCAATTTCTCTCCCGCTACCCTGGAGGCGGAACTTGAAGTAAAGTTGACAGATGGATACGCTAGAGAACAGTAGTCCTGATAAGATATTTTACAATTACCACTTAATGAAACTACACTCAAAAATCAATACTTTTTTTTGCCCTTATAATTTTTTTTGGCAAATCAGTCTAAGCATGAAAGGTAAGGACAGGCGCGGTTGCAGCGCCGTTAAAAGTTGGGGGGGGGGGGGGGGGTGACCCCAACACAAATGCAGAAAAAAATTTTTGAGGGGGTCAGTAATGTTTTTTTCTATTTGAGATGTACCCCGGGGGGGTCCATGACCCATGCAAATTTAACTCAACCGAGTGTAGTGGCTACCCCCCATTTAGACGTTGAATTTTTATAGGCTACGTATAACCTGGCTGGGGATTTTCTTGAATTGGAATTAGTAATCCTTAAGGGGTGATTTCTGGGATAACGATGCAAAAAAAAAACCGGCCAGGAGCATGTCGGGCGATGCTCAGTGTAGAGTTTCGTAGTTGCCGCCCTGTTACAAAACATCCGTTCAAAAGGTCGTTTATTAAGGGATATTTGGCAGCGGTTACGTCATTTTACTATCCGACATTTACGGACATGGCGAAACTATAAGGGTTCCTAGTTGACTACGGATCCCTAAAAAAGAGATAAATAGTAGTGTAACTGTTACGTAATAAGGCCTAATTACGTACAGAAACATACCCTGCTTTATCTACACACAATTAAAATGACGTGTTCGGAAACCATTAGAATGACCGCCATTACACTGCCATGACCAACCTTATTGTGCCAGCATTATGAATTTTCATACGTTTTTACCACACTGTCACAGATAATACACTGATGTTACGTTACTGGTTGCAATAATGGTGGTAATTACATACGGAATAGAGGATTTATGATATTGTTGTAGTTAATAGTAGTTTATGTAACTGTTACGTAATAAGGGTCCTTAAAACATGAGTGTGGTTTTATGAAATGAGCCGCAGGCGAATTTCATAATAAGATCACACGAGTGTTTTAAGGCCTAATTACGTACAGTTGCATACACTGCTTTATCTACACTCATATTATTTATTCTAAATGCCTTATTTGGAAACCATAGAATGGCCGCCATCGCACCGCCACCATGGCCAACTCTCGTGTGCCGGCGGTCGCGCGGGCGCGTGTCGGGCTGTCGGCGGATCCCCGGGAGGGTGCAGGTGTACATTATGTTATCAAAACTCATAGCACATCATTAATTGAGCATGAAAAGTTAAAATTACGTTACTGCTACGGATAAAAAGCTTATCATAGTAAAATCGGTCGTAGTAATGCTAGCCATTGCCTACCGTTTTCGAACACGTTTTAGAGAACTTACAATATGAGTGTAGATAAAGATATTTATTCTTCAATGTAAGCACATTACAATGCACTAATGAACGTCAGAGAAAAAAAAATACGTGAGTGTCGTGGAACACACGAAGTTATGTTACTTAATTTTTGACTTTTTCGTTTTTTTTTGTGGTTTTAATTTTTTTTTACATTTTGGTAATTTAATATTGTCTTCGGTTGCCGCAATAGTTATTCATGAAATAAAACAATTAAAAACGGATTTTATAAGCTCAGTACACGCGATAAAATCCGTTTTTAATTGCTTTATTTAATTTTTGTAATTTATTAAATTTTTGAAATTTTTGATTTTTGAAACAGACAAACATACAAACAGACAAAAATTTTAAAAATTGTTGGAACGTGTTCTGTTATCGATTCTAAGTACCCCCCAGCCAACTTTTTTTCGAATATATTCTATGTACAGACTTTCGACCCTCTTCAGCTTTATTATATGTATAGAATATAGAAGATCCATCCACCAACCAACCATCCTCTATTTTCCATTTAGATACCATTGGCTCTGACCAAATTATTAAAATTATAAAAACTTTAAAATCAAATGCTGAAGGCTGTGACGGTATAAATCTAAATATGCTGATAATGACACTCCCGCATACCATTGACACTATTACAAGTATAATAAATACCTCCATACTTACATCCACTTTTCCAGATGTGTGGAAATTAGCAATTGTACAGCCCTTGCCTAAAAACTCAAACCCAACTGAGATGAAAGACCTTAGACCTATCAGTATACTGCCATGTATGTCAAAAATATTGGAAAAAGCAGTATCTTACCAGTTAAGGCACTACGTAGAGAGTAACAATATTTTGCCGGATGTTCAGTCAGGGTTTCGCCAAGGTCGAAGTACAATGACTGCTTTATTGGATGTCACTGACAACATCTTGGATGCTCAGGATAAGGGAATGTGCACAATACTAGTACTCCTTGATTTTTCTCGGGCATTTGATTGTTTAAATATAAGCCTGCTACTGTCCAAGCTGAGATACTATGGTTTTGACAATAGTACTATTAAGTGGTTTGACAGCTACCTCTATAAGTGGTCCCAAAAAGTGAAAGTAAGTCTGAATGATGGTTCCTCACAGTACTCGGATAGGGCTGGCCTTACTAGAGGGGTTCCTCAGGGATCAGTCATTGGCCCGCTTCTTTTCATTTTATATTCCGCTGATATAAGGTTCAGCATCACTCATTGCAAGTATCACATCTATGCAGATGACATTCAGGTGTATATCTCTTGTAAGCCAACAGAAATTAACAGTGCTTTGGAGAAGCTTAATCTGGACCTTGTCAGTATCGCAAGCTGGGCCAGAGAAAACTGCCTTGTACTTAATCCCAGTAAAACCAAATACCTTATTTTTGGCACCAAAAAACAACTGGATAGTATTGGCAGTGCGCTTGATATCAGGCTGCTGGAGGAACCCATAGAGCGGGTATATGAGGCTCGTAATTTGGGCCTCCTAATGGACTGTGGGCTTCGATATGAAAAGCATGTAGCCGAGGCTGTTAGGAGTTGTTTCTATAAACTTAAGATTCTGTACCAAATTAGGGCATATATTAATGAAAACTTACGTATCAGGTTAGTTGAATCACTTGTTTTATCTAAACTGAACTATGTGGACACAGTGTTTGGCCCTAGACTTCTCTCTAAAACAAAAAAACTCATCCAAAGGGTTCAAAATGCTTGCGCTCGGTTTTGCTTTAGTGTCCCGTTGAGAGGCCATGTTACCCCATTTCTTAATAAGCACAACTTGCTTAAAATGCACCACCGTCGTAAGCTTCACTTGGCTTGCTTGCTGTTCGGAGTGCTTCAGTATAAGAGTCCTGCTTATCTATTCGAAAAGCTAGCTGGCATCAGGTTACGTGAACGCCGGGAGTGTAGGTTGTACTTGCTGACGCCTCGTCATGCGTCGGCCGCTTTCCGAGGGAGCTTCCGATATGCAGCGTCAAAATGCTGGAATAATATTCCACCGCCATTGAGGGACCTAAAAAGTAGTCATTGCTTTAAATCAAACATTAAAAAGTTTATGCTTTGTCACCAACTCAACGAGGAAACTTGTAGAGTTGACACTAGTTGTTTCTAACACGTACCGCTAGGTTATGTGCCTTTTTCGTTGCTGTGTGAGTTTTCCGTGTTGTCAATTGTCTTTTTGCCCGCTTTCTTCTGTTGCTTAGTTGTATTCTTTTAGTTATAGTCTTCTGAGTCGGATGTAAGCCACGATTTTTAGTTAGTGTATTATTTTGTTTTGTGCTATGCTATGTTTCACGTGTCTGCCGTTGACGCTGGCGCTAGTGGCTAAGAAATTATAATGTTAGGCCAAGGCATGTCCGGTCAGATACGTGGTCACCAGATTGTTGCATTGTAGTTATAAGTTAATCTTATTTTTATTTTATTACGTTTTTAATTTCTACTGTTCTCTTGTTTATTACTGATGTTTTTTGTCATAGATTGTACTACTTAGCCACATATGTTTGTTACCTGCCGTGAATTTTTCACCGGATGGTCTTTTCGGAAGATCAGCGCTGGCTAACGCTAGCAACATGCTGAGAAGAGGCCATTTCGTGACACTTGTCTTACTCTACAATTATCTGTAATTTATTTGTTTTTTTTCTGTAATGTCACGAATAAATATATTTCTATTTCTATTTCTAAGATATGTATATAGAGGAAGATGTATAGATGGGATAACAATGCAAAAAAAAGCCGGCCAAGAGCATGTCGGGCCATGTTCAGTGTAGGGATCCGTAAATGCCGCCCTGTTAAAAAACATTCATTCAAAAGGTCGTTTATTAAGGGATATTTGGCGGCGCTTCCGTCATTTTACTATCCGGCACTTACGTCCTTTCACTATGCGTTTTTGACTGACAACTCAAAAACAGCTGAACCGATTTAATTCACTATAGTTTTTATTGAAAGTACCTTTCAGGCTTCTTTTCAATTATTTTTTTCTATTTTTTTGTACCTACGGTTAAAAAGTAAGATGGGGGGGCGGCTTTTTTTGAAGATGAAACTATCTTTTGTCTTTTCTCGAGACCCATACTATCTCTATACCAAATTTCTAATAAATCAGTTCAGCGGTAAAAAAATCCTCATACCAACTTCCAACCCCCTTTTCACCCCCAAGGGTTTGAAAACTTTCCTATGACGTGTCTCGGGACTCAAATTATCTCCATACTTATTTTTATCTAAAACGTTTCAGCGGTTAAAACTCTTCATACAAACTTTCAACCCCCTTTCCACCCCCACCAGGGTTGATTTTCGGGATTAAAACTATCCATTATCCTTCCCCGGAACTCAAACTATCTCTATACAAAATTTCATCAAAATCCGTTCAGCCGTTTTCACGTGATGCGCGGTCAAATAAACAGACGAACAGATAAACAGATAAACAGATAAACAGACAAACAGATAAACAGACAAAAATTCTAAAAATTGTTGGAACGTGTACTGTTATCGATTCTAAGTATCCCCAGCCAACTTTTTTTCGATTATCTTCCATGTACAGACTTTCGACCCTCTTCAGCTTTATTATATGTATAGATGAGTGAAAATAATGCGAGCTTAAATTACGTTTATATGAAAGTTTCCAATTCAATTTATTGATCGTCGATACGTAACCAATTTTCACACTTTAATAAAAAAAACATTTGTCATAGAATTTGGTCTCCACATGCTGTTAATGTTATTTATCCCCACACAGTCCCCATAATGAATGTATTTCGTATTATTTCAAAAAATATTTCGCGTTCATTATCGAAAGATTTGCAATGTTGCCAGCTCTAAAAATAAATACGGAATCGCACCCCTGTTAGGATTTGTAATACTCATCGCCATGACGTCATTAGTCCGAGCGTCGACTGGAAAAATTTAATTGATTTTTATTTATCTCGCTCGTTCCACCAATCACGTTTTCGGGCCGTACATGTTTTGCGTGAGTTGGTTAATTCGTTAATTTGGACATTGGGATTAATGCTTACGTTTTATTACTTGACAAACTGATTTTTTTTTACTAGATGTAAAAGAATATAACGGAATTATAATACCTTAACTGGTTTCTGTGACGCATCTTATTTTTTTTAATATAAGTAAATAAAAATAAAATAAAAAACATACAATAACGAATATTATTTACAAAATTTACACTTTACAAAAATTTACACAAACAGCTCGCTCCCAATCGCTCCCGGCACGAAGGTGCCCCTAACACTTGCGGCATTACCACGTTGGATTATTATGGACAGCTTTTGTACCAGGAACGACTCGGAGCGAGGGTCCTCGCCCTTTTGCCGGAATCGACGGCCCAATTCTCGAATGAAACGTTTTGAGTCATCCCCCCAGCAGCCCGCGGTTTCCACTGCGAAGGGGACGAAGATGTAGCCTGACCCTAACGGAGCGTATTTTTGCCGCTTTAAGGCCGCTTGTGTCTCTGCAGCTGCTCCGGCCGCGCGTTAGGTACGGCTGATGTGAGAGGCGGCGAAGGTGCTGACACATGTAGCATCCCACACCAAACACCGCCCCCTCTCCCATGGCACTAATGTCAAGCCGTCAGGCCTTGTGCCATCCGTGCGGCTAAGACCTGGCGGCTCAAGCATCGAAGGCACACCAGCCGACATAAGCGCCCTGTGTATAGTGTCGTTGAGGGCATGGTGACGTGGATGCCTGCCAGTGCATCGGCGGCAACTCAGTGCGTGATGGCCGTCAGCCCCCACCATGGCTCCGCAAATGCATTTGTGAGGTTGGCATACCTCGCAGCCCAGGCGGAGAGCCACGGCCACGCGCAGTGAGCTGCCGTTGAGCAAAGTGCCCAATTGAGGTGAAGGTAACGCGTACAGCCATGCCCCCGATTCTGACCGCGATACTGCCAGAAGCCTTGCACGGTTCACTCCTACTGCGTTTGCAATAAGGTCTTCTACTGTAGCTTTGGAACCTGTGTCATCCCACGTGCGCTGGACTTGTGGGTTCTCCGGTAAGGACGTTCCAGGATTGAGAGCCGACCATGCATTCAAGGCGCCGGCCATATAAGGTATGCTCGCCCTGTCGCCATTTACATATAAAATACATGTTTATTTATAATATACATTTATAAGTAAATAAAAGATGTATAATTAATGAAACTTGCTAAAAAAGTTAAATTTTGTGCAAAATAACTCCCAGTTTTTTTATACCTACGCGCAACTACGTGCATTATGATAGATAACTATCGGTCAAAAATCGTTTTAATGCCACAAATCTTTAACACATTCGGGTTCTCTGTTCGTAACTACTACGCGCTACATACGACGAATACTAGCACTAGGTGGCACTGAATGACGAGCACTAGGTGGCACTGAATGTGTTAAACTGTCTACTGAATGGCGGATTGCTGTTTTACTCTGAGTTCCACCCACAAATAACTGCCACTTGGTTGCTTCACCGATTGTGTACCATATACCGTAGCTAACTCTTTGACTATAAATGTTCACGCCAAGTACTACGTCTATAGGCCCATTTACACATTTATTAGTGTTAAGTGCGAGTCCATACATTTTCGACTTGTGTTTAGTAACAATTGTATGAACTTGCATTTAACACTAATCAATGTGTAAATGGGCATTATCATTCGGAGCTCCCATACATTGTCCCTGTGAAGTTAGTACGAAGTGAGCGATATCGATATCGATAGCCTTAGCTAATACATACAAACAATGTGCTCTCGAGAACCCAAAAGATTCTAACCCCGCATTTCTCAAGGAAAAGGCCCCTGACCTTTTCCTGAAATAGCTCCAATTTTTAAGAGCAGGTTTGTACGCCTAACAAAAGCACCTTTCTCCATCATCCCATACACACAAAATACGGGTTTATTTTAAAAAGGCAATCACAATAACGCAAATAACTTCCTCTCCAGCAAGAGGGCATTAAGTCGTTCGGTTCCAATTTAATGGACTCTATCATTAGCCTTAAAAGCCTTCGTATAATGGGAGTTTATGAAATGTTATCCCTTTATAATTCGCCTTCGGTTTTGTTCCAGTTTAAGTTTCTAATGCGATAAAGATGGAAATTTCTGGAGCTTTCGCGAAATTGACTTAGCCGAGTCAGTTTTGAACGTAATAACGGCTAAAAGTAAGCGGGCTGCAAGCATGGTGTCATAGATTCTGGCCCGACCGTAACATGACAATTTATTTATCGTATGGCGGTTACACACTGGTAAGTTGTTACATTTAAAAAAATTAAATGCCTATTTTCCACCACCAGTGCCAGAAATGAACTTTTGGAGTAAGTACAAATTGAGTAGATTTAATTTTCGTTACTTTGACCTATAAATTAAGCAAAAATATCGCGTGGTACTCAGGAAGTACACAGGAAGGTACTCCCTGGCACGACTACGACCCCTATGTCACAATTGTTTTTACCTAAAGTACAAAATAGTACATTTTTTTCATGAATTTGTACCGCAAAAGAAATAACAAAAGACTCCGTGGTCGTGCCAGGGAGTATCACACGTTTAAAGTCAGCTGGTCCTTTGTATTTAGTGATGGGGCACTCGTATAATATGTGGTGTATGGTCTGTTCCGGATCTCGCCACTCACGCTGCCGAATCGTTCCACCCCCACTTTTGCCATAGGTACGTTACAATAAGATTTAATGATTGCTTAAATTCATCGTGCTTTTAGCTTTTTTGCCTACATACTTCGCTGGTTCGGTCACCTACAGAGAATAGTTGAAGATCTGGCTGTAAAGAGAGCGTTCTTGGGACGACCGACTTGTCGTTCCGGTGGGTCGGCCCAGGCAGCGTTGGGGAGACAGTGTGGCGGCAGATCTGCAGCAGCTACGTTTCAATAACTGGCAAGAAGTTGCACAGGTTCGCACAACAACTAATAAAGACTGCTGACAGGTGGTGGCGTGGCTCTCGTTTCGGAGCCCAAGGTTCTCTTTAAATCTTTGAACCAAAATAGTTAGTTGCTTTTTAGTATGTCTAATCCCATTAATTATTGACGAACGGTTTTCAAGTTATCACAGTATTGACGATACCTTTCTTATACATAATATAACCATTATTTTTTCAATAATTTATTTTTTAATGCTAGCTGTACTCTTCTTTAAACAAACAATTCCATCGTCTTGAAAATAAAATTTAACGTTTAGGACAAACTTAATTAAAACATGTGAATATCTCGTTGTTAGGTAACTAAACACATAATTGTGGTCTAAAATACAAGTAGAGAAAAATCTAAACAGTGACCTCATTTTCATCAAAATTCCGAGCAGGTTTTCTTTACCCGTAATTGCCCTTCTCATTGTTCGAAAAACTCATTAATTTAGACGAAACTGTTTCTTGACGCTATTTCATCAAGTTTGTCTAACTTCGTGTACTTATTTTCATAATGTTTTCCTTTTATTTTCCGCCCTGTTGGCCCTCAAGAAAACAACTTATCTTCGTTAAGCGACAGGTACTTAATAAAGACTGTTAATTACTATACTCCTAAATACTATTATTACACTTTGTCGAACGAACGAGCGCAGCCAATCGAACTTCTTACAGCCAACTTCAGACACAACGGAACTGTCAGTTGGCTACCGGAACGTCCCAGCATTTATATAGCTTTTTGATTTTGAAAAGTTGTTTCGCCATAACTTTAGTAACGTTTTTCTGATCTTTATGTTTGTTGCGGTTGTAGCAAAATTAGAGTTCTTATATAAGCAGGATCGATCAAGGGGCTATGGAGCTAGAAAGCGCAAAAGTCATCTTCATAAGAGTCTTATTATATTGGTCATTTTGTTTGCAAGTAAATCGCGTGCTCTAAGTTTGAGGCAGACTACTAGTTTATTAACGCACCTACGCAATATTATACCTATTAAATGGCCGACTTAATGCACAAGTATTGCACGTAGAACGGTATATTCTCATTTACGCCCGATGAAATAGGTTTTTTTAAGGGATCATTACGCTTCTTTTCAGCTTTCACTCCGGAGGTTAAGGTTTAAGGTAAAAAAAAGACGACCTAAATGCACCGGTTTCCGGTCATTTTAATCAGATAAATCGACTCAACTTATTGGGAATTCCATTTATAGAAAGTTAATCTTTAAACGGCCTCCGAGCTTAGTCAGTAGTGACCCTGCCTACGAAGCAGCAGGGGGTCCCGGGTTCGAATCCTGGTTAGAGCATTTATTTATGGATGTGATAGCCTAGTACCCACAATTCAAGCCTTATTCAGCGTACTATGGGACTAGACAAATCGATATTTGAATAAGATTATCCCATAATATATAAAATGTATTTATTTATTCATATTTGATTAAGTTGGCATGTCTAGCAAGTCTATATTATTTACCGGTCTCTGGTCCTAACCCTTAATGGGTTACGTGACGTCGTGACTTTACCAAAGACAAAGAATACTAATTGAAATTCGCGCTGCTTATTCTAGGGGCATTCCATTATGTACTTTTGGGCCCTTTTATTATCTTGGACAACCAAAAGTTTTCTAATGAATATCCAATTATGTTTTAATTTAAGTAAGTCTTTGAGTATTTTTGGCATTAGATTAACGTTTAATTTTACAACCGCGGTATTCTAAATGTAAAATTATAATTTGTTACGGGTTGGTTATAATAATGATTTTCTTTTATCATCAAAATAACATCTAAACAAATTATAATTCTTACAACCAAAATCCTTAAATCGTTTAACGTATTGTATAGATCTTAATCAATCTATTTTTGATATTTTGACATGAAATGATTCAATGATCTTCCTAAGCAAACACACACGGCAGATGTGTCGCTAGGCGCCCTAAGACGTATGAAGAGTGGAATGGTGGGAAAAATTGCAACCAACTGGTCAATCTCGGTAGCTCAGTTGGCAGGCTGATATCCCAGAGGCAGTGACTTTTACCATTTTCCCTTAGGTATTTAGAAACATTCGTTCATCGTTAGCAGATATGATTCCACTTATATAACACCCAGTTTATCCTGTACATATAGATTGAAGATGAGCAAGCGCTCACCTGTCCCTGTGGGAGCTATATAACAAGTTGCCATACAATATCAAAAGTATTGAAAGTGAAAGTTTACTCCATTGTACGCTTGAAAGCACTCTTGTTGTCTCGCTTTTTGTACAAAGACTCTAGCTAATGACTAAGTATTCTGAATTTGAAATCAATATTAATGAAAAATAATTATGTAACCACAATAATTGAGTTTTATCTCATGTTTGACGAAACCGAATTCTTCAACTGACCTTAGAAGTAAAGTAACTTTGTATACACTTTATATAAGAATATGTACATATAAATGTATGAAATTGCACGAGAACTACATATCTGTCATCTCTGACGATCACTATTATTATTTTCACACCACCTGCTCGACAATGCCAAATTATATATCATGCAAACCTCACCGAAAGCAAATCATTATAGCCCTTGGCTTTAGCCGGGTTATAATGTTGTACTAAATCTCATTATAACCCGCTGGTTAATAATGTGAATTCACTTCCCATAGCTCTTATTGTTATGTGCTTAAAGTGTAATTTCGTAAAGTCCGCACGGTGCACAGCCCCGCGACGCCAGCCGGGGCCCGCGCCGCCGCGTCGAGCTGATTTGAAAATCGAATTTATTCGGAAAATCGTGCTGGCCACCTCAATTTTAAATACCTAAAACAAATGCCGCGAGTGTCATAAGACGCTGCAGTATACGGAGTAAAACTGCAAGTTCTATAAAAATAGAAGATAAAATTAGAATAAAATGGACTAATGTATCAAGAATCAATTTTTAGGGTTCCGTAGCCAAATGGCAAAAAACGGAACCCTTATTGATTCGTCATGTCTGTCTGTATGTCTGTCCGTCCGTATGTCACAGCCATTTTACTCGGAAACTATACGACGTATCTGAATAAAATTTACACATAAGGTGTATTTTGTATGCCGCTACTCAGTTATGTAGTTAAATTTGAAAAAAAAAATTTTTAGGGGGGGGCGCTCCATACATGTAACAAAATTTTTATTTTTTATATTTTTGACTAAATATCAACATGTGACATATAATCGATAGGTCTTTAAAAATAACACTGAGGTTTTTTGACCATTTTGTGATTAAGTGAATATTTTCTGAAATAATCGCTTCGAAAGTCAGAAAAATTGTGCCCCCCCCCCCCCTGTAACTTTTGAACCGTAAGTCCAAAAAATATGAAAAAAATTGAGGAGATGCGCCTTATCATATACTTTCTAGGAAAAATTTTGTTGAACATTATTGGTTTAGCCATTTTTGAGTTATCTCCAAAAAACTTTTTCCATAGGCATCAGATACGACCTTTTGGTATTAGTTTGGTTCTTATTCCATTGAAGGTACGGAATCCTGCTATGTGTGGTCCGACACGCACTTGGCCGGTTTTTACTTTTGATTTACTTTAATAAAAATCCGTTTCTAGTAGCCTTAGCTATTTTATTGTCTCGCAAGAGGTGAGAAAAGTAGAGTATACTCCTCGGGGATAAAGCTGTTTTTGTCACGGGCGCGCTTGAACCCCTCACTGCACTCAGGACTCAGTCTTAATTCCCTCGCTTCGCTCGGGAATTAACTCATAACCCCCTCGCTGCGCTCGGGAGTAAAATCTGGAGTCCTTCGTTACGTTCAGGATTCAATATTGCGCCCGTGACATAAAACAGTGCTTTATCCCCTTGGTGTACAATCTACTATAATATTATTATAGCCTTTTTATTCCTTAATAAACAAACAGTATTTTTTCATATTATTTTGTAATTACATAATTGTATAAAATTAAATTATTATTTCAGTTCATGTATTATTTATTTTTTATATACTTAATATATTTTACGCTATCATTTAATTTACTTTATTTTATCAGTTTTCCATGCAAATATAGGTTCATATAGCATTATTTTATGAATCACGATCACTATATCAATACGTTAAGGTTACTTACGGCAAATTTATAATGTATTTTATAATGAAATAAAGATATCCTATCTTATCTTATCTTAAAATTAATTATGATTAAGATGACTTTGAATAAGCCTAACTATATTTAAAATAGGCACACACAATATTTACTTTCAACGCCTATTTTCAATTTTATCTTCTCCGTCTATTTTTAAATTTAGAAATCCCGCCAATAGAATCAGAATTTCCCAAGTTTCCCGTGTAATACTTTATTAGCATACATTTCCCGGCAGTTCCCACGTCGTATGTTAATACCGGCCTTCGCTTATCTGCATATAAAATTTCAAGTCGATCCATCAAGAGAAGCGTGGCTCAGAGAGGAGAAACCCTTCAATTTGTTCTGAAGATAATATTTTATTATATAAATATTATTTGTACCCCGCTTATTAGCGGCGTCTGTTAATGAAATTACCAACAATAGGTTGTGTTAGAATTATACTCGACGCGGTAAACTGTTCCATTTCTTGGGATTCAATATTGTTCGCTAGGTAAAGTCAAAGGAATCGTTAAACAATGGCTAGTGCCCTTAACATACGGTGAGACGGAGGCCCTTCTTCTCGCCAATTGATCTATATTTCTGTCAGCACAATCACACTCATACACACGCTCATACACACACACACACACACACACACACACACACACACACACACACACACACACACACACACACACGCGCGCGCGCGCGCACACGCACGCACGCACGCAAACACATGCCCAAACATTTCATGTTTCGTCAGCTTAATGTTCAGTTAAGTCCTGTTATTTGTACATATTTCTTTTTCTCACGTATAATCTCACCTGATGTATCCTTTCATACATGTTGTGTCACATTTATAGCACTACTATATAGCTATACTAACACCCAAGATACAGGCCAGTAGTGCAAGCGGGACAGTAGTGCAAAAACTTAATTTATGAGTAAAATATGATTTTTTTATGCAAGTAAGTAAGTTCAGTGTTATTCGTTGTCTTAAAATTTTGGGTTGGCAATAATAAAATACGAACGAGCGAAGCGTAGTAGGCGAATTGCGAAATGAAGTACTAACAAACAACTTTAGACACAACGGAACTGTCAGCTGGCTACTGGGACGTCCGTGCATTTCTATAGCTTATTGATGTAGAAAGTTAACTTTACTAACGTTTTTCTGATTTGTTGGGGTTGTAGCAGAGATAAATAATGGGTTATAGAGTTAGAAGGCCCAAAAGCGATCTTAATTAAGGTCTGTGGTAGACTAGGTGGACTAATAGTTACTTAAGTAATAACAAAGAGTCTGTCATTTCTGGTTTTTGGCCTAAGGATGCTCGATTTGGTAATAACTCACATACCTACGTTTTACTCCGGCAGCGTGAAATAAAAAGACCGGGGTGCTTTCTATTCACGTGCATGCCCGGTTTGCCCGCTCATAGACCACTACCTCCAGACACCGTTCTTTATCGTTTCAGAGTCAGAACGTCTATTGGTTAATGTAATATACCAAATTTTTTTTTTTTTTCAAAAAATGAGGTATGTAGATGTATCTACATTTTTATTTATTATAATAAACAATGCAACTGAAAATAAATCATAGTGCTCCCCTGAACAACTATTGATTTAGGAGTGAAAATGTGTGGCACAAAACGTCTCCGGTATCCAGTAAGGAGCGGCTTTCAAACCGTTTTATTAGTAGGTATAGTGTATTCTGAGCGTCGATGTCTAGGCATCACTATGGCAAATGGCGTCGCATTGCTGTTGTCACAGGGTGGACACGTCATACTGGGCTGCGATTCGAAAACTAAACACACACACTGGAAAGACACAGCTCCAACCCAACTCAACCCAACTCAACTCAACGCTATAACGACATTGACATTTGCTATTCGAACAGATATTCATTCAACATTGGTATCACATTGGTCTCACATTGGTCACACATTGGTCGCACATTGTAGCAATGTTGTACCAATGTGCGACCAATGTGAGACAATGTGAGACCAATGTGATACCAATGTTGAATGAATATCTGTTCGAATAGCAAATGTCAATGTCGTTATAGCGTTGAGTTGAGTTGGGTTGGAGCTGTGTCTGTCCAGTGTGTATGTTTATTTTTCGAATCGCGGCCCTGCAAACCTCGTTTGAGCGCCTATATATGCGCGGCATGTTTGTAATCACTTCAATGTGTGCGTAAGTTCATGACGCGCTGTCAATATGACTGATAACCATAACTCTACTTACTAGTTTCCTACCAATCGGCCGCAACGGGGTGAGGTAATTCCAATCGTGGCGGGGCGTAACGTGGCCGTTCCGTATTAAATACTATTATTTATTATGTGCTGTTGTGTCAAGCAGCCGCCGCTAATTAGACACCGACACTGGGGAGACGCTAGTAAATAAGCTGCTGAACGTGCGCTTATCAGTAGACTTTAATGCTTCATCTATTAGTAAGCGACCTGTGGGCTTAATATTTCAATAGCACGGACAGCTTGGATTTGCGGCATGACGGGATTGGTCAGCTGTAGTAGCTTGAAAAGACTAATAAACGCCGTTTTATAAAGCATGCTGTTAAAAGAATCCCAACAAAAACATAAATGTGAAATGAGAGCAGTTCGATATATTATATAATATATGCCTTGGTTGTTGACTTCAACGACAAGAGAAGCGAGATCTAAATGGATGTCAAGTTCAATGGTCAGTCCTGAAATTTATTTATAACAAGATATTTTTTTATAACAGTCATGGAAGCCCTATGTTTGACCGATGGTTAGTTTCTACCAACAAAGCAAATTTTCGGAAGAATAAAATAAGGACGTATAGCTTTAGAACTTGCGAAGGCTATTATATAATTCGTATATGAGAACTAGCCAAGTCAAACTTTAAGCTTCAATATATTTTATACCACGACGGTGGCAAACAAGCATACGGCCCGCCTGATGGTAAGCAGCTACCGTAACCTATGGACGCCTGCAACTCCAAAGGAGTCACATGCGCGTTGCCGACCCTTTACAAAAAGGAGGATTCACTGTGTTGGCGGCTAAAGGAACAAAAGGTCCCTCATCGTCAACACACTACAGCACTGGGTCCTCTTTGAGCTCTTAGGCAACCTTACTCACCAGCAGGAACACAACACTATGAGTAGGGTCTAGTGCTATTTGGCTGTGGTTTTCTGTAAGGTGGAGGTACTTCCCCAATCGGGCTCTGCTCCAGATTTGAGCGAGATGACATTCGCTGAACGTGTCCTACCACACTTAGAGAGATGCCATTCGCAGTGCCCATACCTCTCTTTTTGGCGTAGTTTAAGGACATACCCAAGTCCGGACGTAGTTTAAAGACATACCCCGGGTCCGATATCAATATATTATGCTAGTAACTAAAAAATATCCTATCAAACGAAAGGTAATTGGGATAAGTGTTATAAATTCTGAATTATTACCTCGTGCTCCATATACGGAACCTTTTACCGAAATGGCTCTTCAATATTTAAATATGATGATGATGAACATTTTTCAAACATTCCCAAGCGACTTTCAGAGGCGTATAATAAAACTTTCTGGTTATTTAATACGATGAACAATAAATTCAGTTGCTAAATTGAATTCACTGGATACGTTTAAATATCTCATGATAATAGTTTATTATTGCCACTGACAGCTGACAAATGTAACAGACCGACATCTGAAAACATCCAGCTACGCTGTAAGCATTAAATTATTTTGAACTATACCTTGTCTTTGACTTCGAAATAAAATCAATTTGCTACAATACGAAAATGAAGTGAGGGTAGCTTACAAAATTATGTTCCTTGATAGGGGACCTTTTTAATTTAGTCGTTGCCAGAGTCGTTCAGTTTCTCTATGGACAGATCTGAGCCTATTTTATAAACAAAATGAATGATTATTTACTTTTTCATAGAAACGTAAAATAATAAAATTAACATAATTTTAGTTTTTTTTTATGTTGTTTGATTTAAATTTGTTTTAGATTTGTCTTTAATCTATGGTTCACGATAGATTATAGAATAGCTCATACGCGGGAAAAATGGGAACCAATCAGAATCAAGCTGAGTTAGTTGGACCAATCAAAATAAGAGTTGATGAATGGATTGAGAAACGTTGGAATTAGCGGGGGACGGTTTTGGGGGGTTCGAAGAAAGTGTATATAAGGTTGTGGAAGGAAAGATCTGGGCGTTTTCTTCAGCAGAGCGTCGTGCCCACAGGAGATCAGTGAGTTTAGGCTGTAAAGTACAAATAGTGTTTGAGTTTGTTCACAGATCTGTTATCAAGAGATGGAAGCATTCGATAGAAACAGAAATCCGCGGCCCGCGCGCTTTTATGGTAACGGAGATGAGGAACCTTGTCGAAGCGCTGGCGACCATTGCATGAAGAATCTCGTGTTCCACGTGGCTCGCAAACATCAGCCACTACTAACTGTCTCGGTAAGAAATTAAGATTTATTCGGGTTTTAATAGCAAGTGCGTATGACGGACCGTCGCGTTAGTATTTGCAGAATAGTGGGTAGTTTCGGGTTGATCCGTGTTGAAATTTTAAGTTTGTCATTCAGCATAATACCTGCTGAGTCTGATAGTCTTATCGAGGCGTGTTTATTTAACCAAAATAAAAGTAAAATCATTGCTTTATGTGTAGATTGCGGTTGGTGAGAATTTCAGTTCGTTATTAACTACGTCTATCTATTTGTTGTGTTTCGCCATTTAATTGAGTGAGTTAGTGGTTAGTCAAATGTATAACAATAGAATGGTGATTACAAACATAGATTTGATAGAAACCGGGAAAAGACTTAATAACCTACAGGTATCTATTGTTACAACTATTTTTGGACTGGGAATATATTTAAAAGAAACTAGAAAATATCTTTGAGTTGTTTATTACCCAAACTACACTTTTACAAATTTCCACCGGCTAGCGTTTACAAAATTAAGCTACTATGGGGTTTTTAAAAAATTACTTCTAACAAGTTATATTTTATTAACTACAGTTCACTTCATAATAACAGGGTTATCGAGCAAATTGGTGGGTCAGCGAACTAAATATATATATACTGCTTGGTTGGAAACCACTGCCGCTTTAACGCTTCAACTTAGTTTACAATCTTAAGGGCGCCAGCTCGAATTACATTCAAGCAAATAAATGAGTTAAAGGAACAGGAACCTCTGACCTTAAGTTAAATAGGGACCCCTGGAATCCTCCCTATACGTGTAGGGTAGCGGCCGGCGCAAGCCTCGAGCTACCTCAGCCTCAACTCTCGCCGATCCTGCTACACCAGCAGACTGCGACAATCCACCGTGACCGACATGGCGGGGAATCAACGGCCAGGACGTAGCCCCGTCTCAAAAACCATAAAACCAGAAGTACAATCTGTAAGCCTGAATTCACCCATGTCTCCGACAGGTTGAAAACGTTTTTAATAATGCTATTTTAGCTTACCCGGTGTAGAAAAGTGGCCCACGTTATAGTCGTTGCGACATATCAATACGCCGGGGTATTCCTTCACAAATAATCTAATTTACGAGATTCATCGATTTGCCGGGACTGAAAATAAACGCGACACTGATTAGTATGACACCTACCAACAATAACCCAATAACAAAATCACTGAAATAACTCACTCAAAGGGTCGATAAAACCCGCCGATACAAAATAAGGCACCACGTCGTGGGCCTGCGATCAATCGAAATGAAAATGTCCGGATCTCCATTCTCGAGCCGAGAGACCGCCGTGACAGTAACAGAATGTTGCCAACGCAACAACCCGTAACCAGAAACGCTTAACAATTTACTAATGATAGTTCGCAATTTAGTCCAATTTATTTTCGAAACAATATTATTTAATCTAGGAATTCCGGATTTAGTCCGTTTGTGAAGAATTAAAAATTAACCAACTCTGAATGACATTAAAAAGTCTATAGCGATACCGAGTTATTTGAGCTAGCAACTGCATACCACAGATAGCGGAGCAGAGGGCGTTTTTAATTACTCATTCCGACAATTAAGGTAAAGAACGGAAAACTATTTAGTTTATGTTATTAATGAATCAAAAACCTGCTTTTCTTGAAATAAATTCCCAAATAATAGAACAAAACCAAAACGATGCGAATGGTCTCACTAGTGCCATCTAGTCTCAACTTGTGACAACTCGTGACTTCAGAGGACCGTATCAAGATAACTATTTGCGTAGAATGTCGATACGATCGCCTGAACGAATCAATAGGTGGCGCTATGCACCCTAAATTATAACATTAACGAATACTACATAATCTTTAGAAACCTACAAGGGGGGGCTATTTTATCTACGTAACAGTGCTTCCCAACCCAAGTAAAATTTTGACCAAGGCAAAATTTTGAGCTGGCCTCCAGCTCGCAAAGCCCGTCAATAAATATTAGAAACACATGAAAGAAAAGAAAAAACCGGCCAAGTGCGAGTCGGACTCGCGCACCGAGGGCTCCGTACAAACCTGTAGGTATATAAGTAAAAGTTCACCCAGTGCATTGACATAGAAAATTGATTTTGTTACAGCTTAAAGGTATTATAGATCTGAGTATTTTATATGAATTTCAATTTAATACCTCTACGCGTTTGCGAGGAAAAGGTAGTAAGTTTAAAATTTAGAAAAATATTTTTTGTACGATTTTACTAAAAATTTCTACTTTTAGTAATTTTTCCTGTGTCTGTGCTATATGAAATTTCAAGTTTATGAGTTTACGGGAAGTACCCTTTAGGTTTTGAGTTTCTTGCGAGTACTCAGGTTCAAAATATGCGACTTAAATTGCTATTTCTCTTGATTGCGTTGACATAAAAGTTTAGTTTTTTCGACATCTGAAAGGTCCTATAGCTCTGAGTATTTGACATGAATTTCAATTTTATACCTCCACGCGTTTACGAGGAAAAAGGTAGTAAGTTTAAAATTTCAAAAAATATTTCTTTGTATGATTTTACTACAAATGTCTACTTTTTGTAATTTTTCCATTGTCTATGCTATATGACGTTGCTTCGTGCCAAATTTCAAGTTTCTGATTTCACGGGAAGTACCCCGTAGGTTTTGCGAGTGCTGAAACACTCTAAAATTGCAGCATAAACGACTGTATCTTTTGATTGCGTTGGCTTTTATATTTGATTTTTTCACAGCTCCAAGGGAGAATAGACCTGAGTATTTGATATAAATTTCAGCTTAATACCTCCACGCGTTCCTGAGAAAAATGGTCTTGACAGACAGACAGACAGACAGACAGACAGACAGACGGACAACAAAGTGATGCTATAAGGGTTCCGTTTTTTCCTTTCGAGGTACGGAACCCTAAAAAAAACGAAATCGAACCCACGCAATATTAAAACTGTCACTTAGCAACTATCTTCTAACAACGTATTATTTAAGGAACAAACCTTTTAAGATGCTGGATGTGCCAGGACCCTAAATTCTTACCACTATTAAAATCTTCCAACTCGTATACCAAATTCGAAAGTTTACGAACTACTCTGCATTTAACAAACTTAGGAGCAAGCTTAGCCATGAAAAACTTACAGGCATCACTCAATGGAAACGTCTTTTTCATTACAACATCACCCACACTGAACTCTATACCGACTGCCTACCTCTATTGTAATAACGAACACCTCTGTCATGGGCCTTAACTAGCGACAATTTAACCCGCTCGAATACATCCTGTAGACCCCCTATAGACTGCTTACCCGTCGGGAGAGGCGATGGACAAGTCTAATTTAGAGGATTGACAGCCCCCATAAACTTTACCGCAGGCAACGGCTTCTCGACCATGAACCAGGAAGAACGGAGAATACCGAGTCGTCTCACTAGTAGTGGAATTCATGGCGAACTGAACCTTAGGTAAAGCCAGATCCCATGCTCGGTGACCATTTTGGACCATGATCGACAACGTAGTCATCAAGGTTTTATGGTAACGCTCTACCGAGTTAACCTGAGGGCAGTAATGTGGAGTATAATGAATCTGAGGGATGAAATACTTCTGAAACAAAGCTTTAAGCTCGTTTCCCGTGAATAGCGTCACATTATCCGCAATCACGGTGCGCGGTACGCCATGCTTGAGAAACACTTCATCCTCGAGACGTTGGACGATAGCCTTACCGAAGGCTCGTCGGTTGTCGCCTTACGATTTCGAAATTGTGCACCGTGTGCATAACTGGTACACTACGAGATAAAGCGTCTTGCACCACGTGTTCTTTGCCCTTACGGTGCACAATTTCGAAATCATAAGGCGACAACCGACAACCCCAGCGAGCCAATCTTCCCGTCGGATTAGTTAAATTGAAAAACCACTTTAAACTCGAATGATCGGTAATTACTTTGAAGCGGGGTCCGCCTTCCAAATAGGGTCGAAAATGCTCTATGCTAAAGACTACGGCCAGAGCTTCGCGTTCCGTTGCAGAGTAATTACGCTCAGCGGGGTTCAATGAGCGGCTGGCGTACGCAATCGGGTGCTCCAATCCGTCGGACATCACCTGCGTCAGGGTGCCCGCTACGCCATACCCGGATGCATCACAATGCACAATAAACGCTTTCGAAAAGTCAGGACATGAAAGTATAGGAGCAGAGATCAACGCGGACTTTAACTCTCTGAACGCCTTATCGGCTTCCTCCGACCAAGAGAAGGGGGGAGCGTTTTTGCGAGTGCTCGTTAGTGCGTGCAAAGGAGCAGCTATGGCACAAAATTTTTTAATGAACCTACGGTAATACGAAGCGGTACCAAGAAATCTTTTTACCTCTTTCCGGTTAGTAGGAGAAGGGTATTCTTCTATAACTTTGATTTTAGAGCGGTCGGTGTGCAACCCTCGCTCGTCAACTACGTACCCTAGGTATTTAAGTTCACTATGGAAGAATTGAGACTTCTGGTAATTAATAGTTAAATTCGCGGCAGATAAACGATCTAGAACGCGAGATAACAATGAAATGTGTTCCTCGAAGGTCTGAGTCACAGTTATAATATCGTCTAAGTACACGAACAGCCTATCATTAAATTCGGGTCCAAATAGCCTATCCGTTAAGCGCTGTTGGGTTGCCGGAGCCCCAGTCAACCCAAAACACATGACCTTGAATTGGAACAAGCCGCGTTTTGGTACCGTGAAAGCCGTACGTTCACGCGAGGCTTCGTCTAAAGGGATTTGCCAGAACGCGCTTTTCAAATCTATAGAAGATAAAAATCTCGCATCTCGTAACTTATCCAAGATACGTGCTACATAAGGTAAGGGATACGCATCACGCTTGCTCACTGAATTGAGCTTGGGGCTGTCTAAACAAAAACGTAGTTCACCGTTGGCCTTAGCGGTAAAAAGTTTTGGATTGTTCCACGCACTGGTACTAGGTTCAACTACGTCCTGTTCCAACATTTGCTCTAATTGACGGTTAAGCTGAACTAAGTGGTGGGGAGAAATAGGATAGTAACGCTGTTTAATCGGAGGACTATCACCCGTATCTATTGTATGAGTACAGTAAGTGTGTACGGCCCAAGCCTTTTTTCTCAAATGAAATTTCTTCAAAACCACGAATAATTCCGTCAGCGGTCGACCGTCGTTCCGGCGTTAGCTCCTGGAAGGAGTGAAGATGCTTCTCGGGCACGACCTCGTTCACGGTAGTGTCCGGCACCTGGTTACCATACAGGCGGAACAATTGCGGTGCTATGTTGAACGCTTTCCAGAAGTTAACTCCGAGAATCATACGACTACCCACGTCGGATATCACGTAGAATTTAATTTGGCGCGTCATTTTTTTAGCAGTTGCAGTTAAATAAATACAGTCAATTATCTTCGATCGAGTTTTATTAGCTACCGTAATGTGAGTACCATCGGTAGCCGATACTAACTTAGCTCCAAGAGACAAAAACTCCTCATGCGAGTTCGAACCTAAAATACTAATCCCAGCCCCCGAATCCAGGAGACCACGAAAGGAACGAGCGAAAATCTCCACAGGCATGTGAGGACGCTCGTCATTATTAATAAATCGACTCCAAACCACCGAAACGGTAAGAGACATTAAAGTATTTACTATAAGATTATTTGTATCAATTCTCCTGATAACCCAATCAGGAGAATTAGAGTACATACTCCGGTCGTACGTTAATCGAAACAATATCGAATTTATCCTGATCCGACAATTCACTATTCAGCCTACAGAAATAGTTCTGCATAACGCTAATGTACGTTGAAATATTTTCATGGGAACCCTGAGTACGATTCCTAATTTCTTTAAGTAAACGCCTGTCATAATCGAATGGCAAGAACTCGTCAATCAAGGCGGTCTTCAATTGTTCCCACGTAGATACCTCGGCGCGTATACCGCGGTACTATAACAATGCGTCCCCATCAAATAATTCTACCGTGGAAGCCAATAACCGGGCCTCCGTGTTAAGACGCGAGGCGGCCAACTCCTCCACCCTCTGTAAGAAGGCTTTAAAACAAGTCCGACCAGTAAACTTAAGATTTAAGGAGCTAACTGTTTGATATTTATTAAAGCACGACAAATAAGAACCCCCGGATGCATCCTCAGTCTGACTTGAATCGCTGAACCATCACTCGCATCCTCCAAACCAGCGTTGGAATGAGTCGACAAAAATACCGAGAGCATATTGTCTATTTTGGACAGGATGTGGGTAAGTCGGTCCAACAACCCTGAATGTGAAGCGGCATCCGTAGACTCCTCAGGGTTAATCCGTGTCAGTCGATGATACAAGTGGTTTCCTAACGCTTGAACCCTATTAAGAGTAATTGGAGTTTTAGCGGCAGTGATCAATTTTTCCAATTCGACAACTTTCTTTTGAATAACCGTTAATTCTGGTGAAATTTCTCCTTCAAATTCCTCAATGTCATCGGACGGTAGTTCCTTAGCTAACTTCCTAATTTGCTCCCTTAAACCCTTTACATCTTTAGCTGGGACAGCGTCCCTTACTGACACTTCATACTCCAACTCATCCTTATGCAATAAATTAAAATTAATTGGATGGTCTTCCATATTAAATACAGTTCTACTATTTCAAACTTAAGTAGGTACAGTTAAGCCCTTGCCAAAGCAAAAGGAAATTTAAACTTTTAAACTAATTTGTAATTTTTTTTAAACTTAATTGTTTTGCCCCGACTATCTGACAAACCAAGTAAAATTATTAAAAATGACCAATTATCTTAATTTTGTATAATATATTTGTTTAGGTGGTAAAACGCCACTTACTATTAAATTTATAGGAAACACTACACTTTATAGCTAAGTACTTATAACATGTGCTATCTTCACTTCACCTCCAAACATTACCACAAATCTCAATAAATGTAAGCACAGTGTATAGTAAATATCATTTAGGTTTACAATTACAAGCAAGTAAACACGGTACAAAACAACCAGGCTAGTGGACCAAGCAGTATAATTCCTTCGGCTAA